>OY987230.1:21290086-22496431 GCA_963920705.1 Odiellus spinosus | reverse complement strand
AGTAATTGAAAAAGACAAAAACTCACCCAAAAATTGACCATGAAATCCGCTGTTAAACAAAACATCGAGCCGAAATCTGAAATACAAAAATTTAAAATTAAAACCCAAAAACGCTAGAAAACTAAATTATAAATAGAACTGGAATATTTTAAACGGTTAAAACGGTTTAGAATTTAACTCCAATACGATATTAATTAAAAGTGACCGTAATTAAAGGTTAATAATTAGTTTACCTTTATTAAACGAATCTGTGAATCCATCAAATTATGAATCGCGATAATCATCACTACCCAGAACGTGGACACTGGGAATTTTAACTAACTGAAGAAAAATCCTGAATTACGCCTATTTTTTCACATTTCACGATTAATTTAAACTGGTACATTCGTAATTAATAACAAGAAACAATAGTTGAACATTTAAATCGCGAAATTATAAACATTTTTGGTGCAAAAGAACCTAGCTTCTGACTCGATTTTGAAATAAAGTCCACAAAGGCTTAGGTTTTGGCGCGCCACCAGAGTTCGCCGATAGATGGCGAGTGTGGGCCCGAATTGAAACGAAATGAACGAATACGGTTTTCAGATTAGAAATCAAGTTGGGATTTTGTATAAAAATGAATTTTATAATTTTATAGTGAGTTTATATATTAAATACGATAATGAATTGAAATAAATTCCCTTTTTCGTTTTCAATATTCGAATGACTTATGACACTCTAATTCAAACATATCTAATTAAATTTAACTTCAGACAAATTAAATTAAATTTATCAGTAATGCTCTTATAATTTTTAATATAATTAAGTTATATTTAATTGGAATTTAATACCAAATAACTTATTTTTCAAAAATATATTGGTCTAATCTTAATTAATAATAATAAATACCTAAATTAAATCTCGTAAGTTAACTTAATACTCTTATTAAAATTATGTCTAATTAATTTAGACGGAAAAACCGCGTGAAATTAGAACAAAGATTAAATTTGACTTACCATTTGCAATTATTCCAATTAAAATTGTCAATTTCGTCACTTCACTAATCGCGTTAATTATCGCCAATTACGTAATTTGAAGCGCGATTAATATCAAATACGGTTCGTGGAAGATTTTAAATGGTACGTTGTAAGTTAATCATCTTCTAATCGCGATTAAATAACCAGAAAAAAACCGAAAATAATTTAAAACACTAACGCGAACTCTAAAAGCAGTCTCCTTTCGAATCAAAATACTCTAATTAGGCGCCGTTTAAGTTCGAAACTAATCTGAAAGCGATTAAATTTAACTTTTAATTAATTAAAACGCGACTAACGATAGAACTGGGCCAAAAATAAATTGTCTCGGCGAACTTGAAGCCAGAAGGCGAGAGATGCGCCTGTCGAAGCCGTGACTCCGCGAATATTTTTGGCGGGAGACGGGAGAGAGGAGGGAGGGGGGTTGAGAGGGGGAGGGGAGCCGTAAAGAAAATAAAATCATGTTTTCATTTTGCGTTCGTTCGAAAAAGTGGTGAAATGAAAGTTTCGGGACCCAATTTGTTTTTCGACTAACTTCATTGATATTGGGTCCTATTTCCATCGAAGCGTGATGAGACCCAACAGGTCATTATTTTTCTTATAATCGTTGGTTGAATACGCCAATGGTACCCTATGTTAAATTTCCATTGAAGCTATTAAATTTATATTTAATTGATTGTAACCGGTTTTTCCTCGTTAAAATACCTTTAAAATGTATAATTATGATTTACGTAACTAATTAGGTACAAAAAAACCCGGTCAGAGTCAACCAAATACTCTAAATAATATATTATTGACTCCCTATGGCAATTAACATGGAAAAATCTGATTTTAAATATTTTATTTCACGAAAACTATTAAACGGATCGATGCCAACTCGCTTTAATGGAAATAGGACCCCAAAAGGAACCGAAATCCATCAAAAAAAGTTCCAGATTAGAAACTTTATTTTTGACATTTTGGAAATCCGTGAAAATCTCAAATTTTCATTCTCCCTTTTTTGGCTTTTTCGAAAATGAGCAAAAATAAAGTTTCGAATCTGGAACTTTTTTTGCTGGATTTCGGTCGCTTATGTGGTCCTATTTCCATTAAAGCGAGTTGAGACCGATCCGTTAATTAGTTTAATCAAAATAAAATATTTAAAATCAAATTTTGACATGTTAATCTCCATAGGGCGCCAATAAGGTATTATTTTGAGAATTTGGATGATTTTAACCGGATTTTTTCTCGCTAAAAGACACTTAAACGATGTAATTATGATTAAAGTAACTAATTAGGTAGAAAAAACCCGGTTAAAATCAACCAAATACTCGAAATTATATAACCTTGAAACCCTATGGCAATTAACATGGATAAATCAGATTTTAAATATTTAATTTTGACAAAACTGATTAACGGATTGGTCTCAACTCGCTTTAATGGAAATAGGACCCCGAAAGCAACCGAAATCCATCAAAAAAAGTTCCAGATTCGAAACTTCATTTTTGCACATTTTCGAAAAGTCGAAAAAACGAAAAAAGGGAAAATGAAATTTTGAAGTTTTTGCCGAGTTTGAAAATGTCAAAAATAAAGTTTCGAATCCGGAACTTTTTTTGATGGATTTCGGTTGCTATCGGGGTCCTATTTCCATTAAAGCGAGTTGAGACCAATCCGTTATTCAGTTTTGTCAAAATTAAATATTTAAAATCTGATTTATCCATGTTAATTGCCATAGGGTTTCAAGGTTATATTATTTCGAGTATATGGTTGATTTTAACCGGGTTTTTTCTACCTAATTAGTTACTTTAATCATAATTACATCGTTTAAGTGTCTTTTAACGAGAAAAAATCCGGTTAAAATCATCCAAATAATATAACCTTGAAACCCTATGGCAATTAACATGGATAAATCAGATTTTAAATATTTAATTTTGACAAAACTGATTAACGGATTGGTCTCAACTCGCTTTAATGGAAATAGGACCCCGATAGCAACCGAAATCCACCAAAAAAAGTTCCGGATTCGAAACTTTATTTTTGACATTTTCAAACTCGGCAAAAACTTCAAAATTTCATTTTCCCTTTTTTCGTTTTTTCGATTTTTCGAAAATGTGCAAAAATAAAGTTTCGAATCTGGAACTTTTTTTGCTGGATTTCGGTCGCTTATGTGGTCCTATTTCCATTAAAGCGAGTTGAGACCGATCCGTTAATTAGTTTAATCAAAATAAAATATTTAAAATCAAATTTTGACATGTTAATCTCCATAGGGCGCCAATAAGGTATTATTTTGAGTATTTGGATGATTTTAACCGGGTTTTTTCTCGTTAAAAGACACTTAAACGATGTAATTTAGATTAAAGTAACTAATTAGGTAGAAAAAACCCGGTTAAAATCAACCAAATACTCGAAATTATATAACCTTGAAACCCTAAGGCAATTAACATGGATAAATCAGATTTTAAATATTTAATTTTGACAAAACTGATAAACGGATTGGTCTCAACTCGCTTTAATGGAAATAGGACCCCGATAGCAACCGAAATCCATCAAAAAAAGTTCCGGATTCGAAACTTTATTTTTGACATTTTCAAACTCGGCAAAAACTTCAAAATTTCATTTTCCCTTTTTTCGTTTTTTCGACTTTTCGAAAATGTGCAAAAATAAAGTTTCGAATCTGGAACTTTTTTTGCTGGATTTCGGTCGCTTATGTGGTCCTATTTCCATTAAAGCGAGTTGAGACCGATCCGTTAATTAGTTTAATCAAAATAAAATATTTAAAATCAAATTTTGACATGTTAATCTCCATAGGGCGCCAATAAGGTATTATTTTGAGTATTTGGATGATTTTAACCGGGTTTTTTCTCGTTAAAAGACACTTAAACGATGTAATTTAGATTAAAGTAACTAATTAGGTAGAAAAAACCCGGTTAAAATCAACCAAATACTCGAAATTATATAACCTTGAAACCCTAAGGCAATTAACATGGATAAATCAGATTTTAAATATTTAATTTTGACAAAACTGATAAACGGATTGGTCTCAACTCGCTTTAATGGAAATAGGACCCCGATAGCAACCGAAATCCATCAAAAAAAGTTCCGGATTCGAAACTTTATTTTTGACATTTTCAAACTCGGCAAAAACTTCAAAATTTCATTTTCCCTTTTTTCGTTTTTTCGACTTTTCGAAAATGTGCAAAAATAAAGTTTCGAATCTGGAACTTTTTTTGATGGATTTCGGTTGCTTTCGGGGTCCTATTTCCATTAAAGCGAGTTGAGACCAATCCGTTAATCAGTTTTGTCAAAATTAAATATTTAAAATCTGATTTATCCATGTAAATTGCCATAGGGTTTCAAGGTTATATTATTTCGAGTATTTGGTTGATTTTAACCGGGTTTTTTCTACCTAATTAGTTACTTTAATCATAATTACATCGTTTAAGTGTCTTTTAACGAGAAAAAATCCGGTTAAAATCATCCAAATAATATAACCTTGAAACCCTATGGCAATTAACATGGATAAATCAGATTTTAAATATTTAATTTTGACAAAACTGATTAACGGATTGGTCTCAACTCGCTTTAATGGAAATAGGACCCCGAAAGCAACCGAAATCCATCAAAAAAAGTTCCAGATTCGAAACTTCATTTTTGCACATTTTCGAAAAGTCGAAAAAACGAAAGAAGGGAAAATGAAATTTTGAAGTTTTTGCCGAGTTTGAAAATGTCAAAAATAAAGTTTCGAATCTGGAACTTTTTTTGATGGATTTCGGTTGCTATCGGGGTCCTATTTCCATTAAAGCGAGTTGAGACCAATCCGTTAATCAGTTTTTTCAAAATTAAATATTTAAAATCTGATTTATCCATGTTAATTGCCATAGGGTTTCAAGGTTATATTATTTCGAGTATTTGGTTGATTTTAACCGGGTTTTTTCTACCTAATTAGTTACTTTAATCATAATTACATCGTTTAAGTGTCTTTTAACGAGAAAAAATCCGGTTAAAATCATCCAAATACTCAAAATAATACCTTATTGGCGCCCTATGGAGATTAACATGTCGAAATTTGATTTTAAATATTTTATTTTGATTAAACTAATTAACGGACCGGTCTCAACTCGCTTTAATGGAAATAGGACCACATAAGCGACCGAAATCCAGCAAAAAAAGTTCCAGATTCGAAACTTTATTTTTGCGCATTTTCGAAAAAGCCAAAAAAGGGAGAATGAAAATTTGAGATTTTCACGGATTTCAAAAATGTCAAAAATAAAGTTTCTAATCTGGAACTTTTTTTGATGGATTTCGGTTCTTTTTGGGGTCCTATTTCCATTAAAGCGAGTTGGCATCGATCCGTTTAATAGTTTTCGTGAAATAAAATATTTAGAATCAGATTTTTCCATGTTAATTGCCATTGGGAGTCAATAATATATTATTTATAGTATTTGGTTGATTCTGATCGGGTTTTTTGAGCCAAAATTAGTTACGTAAATCATAATTATACATTTTAAAGGTATTTTAACGAGGAAAAACCGGTTACAATCAATTAAATATAAATTTAATAGCTTCAATGGAAATTTAACATAGGGTACTATTGGCGTATTCAACCAACGATTATATGAAAAATAATGACCTGTTGGGTCTCATCACGCTTCGATGGAAATAGGACCCTATAACGAAGAAGTTAGTCGAAAAAAAAATTCATTCCCGAAACTTTCATTTTTCCACTTTTTCGAACGAACGCAAAATGAAAACATGATTTTATTTTCTTTACGGCTCCCCTCTCCCTCTCAACCCCCCTCCCTCCTCTCTCCCGTCTCCCGCCAAAAATATTCGCGGAGTCACGGCTTCGACAGGCGCATCTCTCGCCTTCTGGCTTCAAGTTCGCCTTCTGGCTTCAAGTTCGCCGAGACAATTTATTTTTGGCCCAGTTCTATCGTTAGTCGCGTTTTAATTAATTAAAAGTTAAACTTAATCGCTTTCAGATTAGTTTCGAACTTAAACGGCGCCTAATTAGAGTATTTTGATTCGAAAGGAGAATTTTTAGAGTTCGCGTTAGTGTTTAAAATTATTTTCGGTTTTTTTCTGGTTATTTAATCGCGATTAGAAGATGATTAGCGTATAACGTATTGTTTCAAATCTTCCACGAACCGTATTCGATATTAATCGTGCTTAAAATTTACGTAATTGATTTGAAACTCGATAATTAACGCGATGTGACTAATTAATTATACGAAAAGGAAATATCCGAATAATTGCAAATTATTTAATTATTTAATTCGAATTTCATCTTTGGTCAAATTTCACTCAGTTTTTTCGTCAAAATTAACTAGTTATAATTTTAATTAGAGTATCTAAATTAACTTAGATATTTAATATTATAAATTAAGATTAGGCTAATATATTCTTGGAAAAAAAGTTGTTTTGTATTAAATTTAAAATAAATATAAGTTAATTATGATAAAAATTATAAAAACATTACTGATAAATTTAGTTTAATTTGTCTAAAGTTAAATTTAATTAGATGTGTTTGAATTAGAGCTTCTAAAGCCATTTAAATATTTAAAACGAAAACGGTAATAGCATTAATTAAAATTTGGAATTTTTAATGAGGTTTATACCGATCAAAATTTGGCAATAAAAGGCCAAATAGGAAAGTTACCTTTAAATTGGAAAAACAAATTGACCGATTTGAAAAATTCCGTTTGAATTTAATTCAAATTTTGACAACTATTAAAATTATTTGTAGGTCCAAACTTGATTTCCTAGCTGAAAAAAAGTATTCGTTCATTTCGCTTCAATTCGGGCGCATACTCGCCATCTATCGGCGTATTTTGGCGGCGTCCCAAAAGCCAAGCTTTGTTTTTTTTTTCACTAGAGTCGTCTGAAACTCGGTTCGTCTCACCAAAAATGTTTATTATTTTGCGGTTTAAGTGTTCAACGATTGTTTATTAATGTTAATTACGAAAATAGAAGTTTCAATTAATCGTTAAACGGTAAAATTTTGTAGTTTAGAATTATTTCACCGTTCTTTTTTAGTTTAAATACCCATTGTACGCGTTCTATCAATGACTATCGCGATTCTTAATTTCGAGGGATTTACGGATTCCCTTGTAAGGTAAATTAAATATTATCATTTAATTAAGATCAGTTTTAATTAATATTGTATTTGAGACAATATATTCTTAGTCGTATTAACGGATTCATTTATAGGATAGGGAGAATGATGAGAATCAGTGTAATTTTGGACAAGGCTTAGTTTGAACGATTTATAAAAAAAATATATGTATATATCGTCTGCTAAAATTGCGGGAAATTCAACCAATATGGAGTGATTTAAAAAGTGTTGAACTTTAGCTTTTCACATTAATTTTGTTATAAAGAGTCCAAACTTAGCCTTGTTTCATCTTAATTGTTTAATTTATCACAGTACTATTTAAAATTCCTGTTAATAATATTGAAACGTTGATTGTAGTTAATTTTTTTATGTATATATTTGTATTTGCTTAGAATTCGTCCCAATGTTTTGTTTCAACGCATCAGATTTCATCGTCGATGTTTGGGTGAGTTTCTTTTAATTACTCGGGGGTTTTCGGTTAAGGTTAAATCTTAAATCAAACAAATGACGCTTAAAATAAAATTACATTTAGTTTATTGGCAAGGGGAATAAAATACAAAAATGTTTGCGTAATTAACTAAAGCAAACGTCACGATGGCTCCGACGAAAGATCCGGTTTGCGTACAAACGCCGTAGTAAAATAACGATTTCCGTCCATTTCGATATTGTCTTAATGCCGATGCGATACACGCTTTCACGTAAGACAGGGCACCCGTGAAGATAATCCAAAAGACAATCTGTATCATAAATAGGCAAGGATTAGTACGGGCCAGTGGGGTCAAGATTAAGAAGCTAATAGGAAGTAAATTATTATGAACTAATTATAATTAGCACCTGAGGAGTTTAAAAAAAATACGTAAAAATCTACGACCAGTAGAAATATTAGAAAATATTATTTGTGATGTTAAAATCATTGGCTGGGATAAGTTATAGGCTAGGGATTTTAATATAGAAATTTTAAAGTTTAAAATTCGTTTTATTTTACATTTCTGCTGGCTGTAGACTTTTTTGGGTGTTTTTCTGAACTCCCCGGGTCCTAATTAGTCCTTAACTATTGTTATCCTACCCCAATTTGGGCTTCAAAATGTGTATATAATTACCAAGAGGGCTTCTCCGGACGTAGTTCCCACCAAGGGTGGAGTCGGACTTAGGATAGCGGTGGACATGATGTAAGCCCCACTTGTAGCCCCCAAAAGACTTAGAGTGGAGATCACGTCTGACCTCGAAGTCCAATTGAACAAGGCGATCATGCACGCTAATGGATTGGCGATATTCGCCAAAGTGGTCGATAAATGGTATGCCACGTTACCATACGGCAAACAAGAATACGTCTGTAATACGGTTAAAAAAATACTTGGTAGAAGAATCTAAATCAATTTTCTCGAACGGTGTCAGTGAATGAGCTTACTTGAAGAGATGGTAAGACTCCGTTAGTGAAACAACATATGACACCCTGAAGAACTAAGAAAGACAAGTATTTCCGTCGACTGATGTCCGTGGTCCTTAAGACTGGGTCCGCTGGACTGACGTCGTTATTATTAAATTGGGACGAAATAACCAGACTAGAATCCGTGTGAAAAAGAGGCTCTTTAGATCTACCCAACGATAATGAATTTTGAACCGTAGGCGAGGTCATTACTTCGTCGGGAACCTGCGTACGTATTTAAAAGTAGTTAAAACTAGACTTAATAGTCATCGAGACAACGTACTTGTTCCCTAATGGCGACTGACAACGTGTTCAAAAGAACGAATGATATCCAACTGACAACCAACATGGCCGTCAAGAAAATGAAAAAGGTCTCGACGGAAAATCTAGCCGGCGAATAGACCGGGACCACCGTGAAGTTGAATTGCCCCGTGAAGTTATTGTACGTGTCGGTGATATTGCGACACTGCGGGTTGCCACCCACTCCTTGGGCCAAGGCCACTACCGCCGGAATCAGGCCACTCAAGCCTTCACCGATCAAGAAAGGCACCAGGTACGATTGCTTGAAGTTGCTCATGAAGGGCAAGTACAAAACGGAAGACGTGCAATCCACGAAGGCCAGGAAGAATGTCAGGACCAGAAACGGAACGCTGTACGACGTTGAACCCACCATCGAGGTCTTCGACCAGAAGAAAATTAACAGCAAACACGATGTCGTTCCCACGAATAAAGTTCCGTGGATTAAGTACTTGTCGTGCTCCTAAACGAAAGATTCGGATTAAGTTCAATTACGACGGCTCCAATCCCGCCATAATGAAGTTGATGGTACCTTTTTGAGGCATCGTTTCCGTACGATACTGTAGAGGATGGGTCCGATATTGGCTAACTGAGTGATGACGACGATGAAGGAAGCCAGATTACCACTTTCGGGCAAACTGGGAATGAGGAGAGGCAATTCGACCCATAAGCCGTTGATCTCGATCCACGAACTGATCCCGAACAACGCCGCCAATACGCACACCAGCACGCTCTTCGCCATTCCTCAACCGCCACAACGGGAAAAATCAACCTGCAAAAGTATAGAGAAACTCGAAAGTTAAACCAATTAAAATTTTAAATAAATATATATATCCAAATGTCATTGAACACGTAAGGAAATGTGATTGGAGTTGATTGAAGACCAAATAAGATCAGGGAAATTGAAAATTGGACCAAATAATTTCAGGGGAATTGAAAATTGGACCAAATAATTTCAGGGGAATTGAAAATTAGACCAAATAATTTCAGGGAAATTGAAAATTAGACCAAATATTTTCAGGGAAATTGAAAATTAGACCAAATATTTTCAGGGAAATTGAAAATTAGACCAAATATTTTCAGGGAAATTTAAAATTAGACCAAATAAGATTAGGGAAATTGAAAATGAGAAAAAAAGTCCAGATAAATTGAAAATTGGACCAAATAATTTCAAGTAAATTGAAAATTAGATGAAATAATTTCAGGTAAAATGAAAATTAGATGAAATAACTTCAGGGTAATTAAAAATAAAACAACAAGTTCAGGGAAATTGAAAAATAGACCAAACTATGTTAGGTAAATTGAAAATTAGACAAAATAATTTAAGCGAAATTAAAGATAAACGAAACCGGACCTTTTATAACGTTTAGAAAATTATAATATATACATAATAAATATAATGGAATATATATAAATATTTATGTATATATAATATAAAGAGAGAGTGTACGGCTTACTAAGCTAAGAACGTAAAGTACTCTTTCCACGTCGGGAAATCACAAACAAATCGATTTGGGATTTTTAATAGCGTTTAATTTGCATTCAACGTCGAGTTTAATTTTCTGGTAAACTCGTTAAGCCAGATCTTTAGTAATGCTTTTATTACGTGACGGTGAGGTATTCGCGGGCGTGGTGCTGTCATGTTGGCCAAAGTTGGATCCGTCCAAATAGAACCGAGTCGGGTCTCTCGTCTCGTTTACTCTTACGTCCAAACATTAAATCATTATATTTAAATCGCTCATTCAACCGCCACATTTTTGTTTTCATCCATATTTTGAGGTAGATGATTATTATTATTATTATTATTTGTCAGGGCTTCGTATCTACAACGATCGAGACTAACTCGCAGTAATTTTCGTCTTAAATTTTTACCTTTCGTTCAAAGGGACTATCTGCGTTTTTCAAATCCCCTTTAAAGTCGCCTTATTGTCTAGCTTAGCAGACGACATTGTACAAAACAAATTGTACAGTCAAAGCTAGGTTGCGCGCGTAAGGGAATAGCATTTTAAAGGGGCAAGTTTCAGAGCAGATAGGGCCTTTAAATATAAAACAAATAAATTTAAAACTTAGTTGGATTCACGGAGGTCTTGAATTTCTTCCCGTTGATGGGTCAGCAACCAATTGAATGTTATTCTTAGTCCCATGGAGATCTCGCCTTAACGACAAACCTATGCTCATTGATCGATGACCCTTCAATATGAAGAAATTCGTGATCTCCATGAATCTAGCTAAGCCTATTTTCGTTTAAGTTATAAATTTATTTTTAGTTTAATATTTGTTTGTAAATTTTTTTACTAGTGGATTAGGCTAATCTATCAAAGCTTAGGCATTGTCTGTTTTAACTGTTTGACAGCTTGTAAATATATTCGAGATATATTATGACGATATACTAATACCCCGGATTAGCTTCGTTTGAAATTTTTAGATGCAATCTGATAAGGGTTCGCAAATACTTATAATTTATTATTTATGGTTGGATTATGGTACCAGAAAGGATTATGGGATCGTGGTGATGAAATTGATATATTTTTAAAAATATTTACGATATTTTCTTAGTTATATAAACAGTTTATTAAATAAACGTTCATTTTCAACCGAAATGTAGACTATTTTTTATAACCAGATAGTGTCAGTCTCGTTAATAATTATAATATTAATAATAATTGTTTTGCCGCGTAATTTAATGAGGAAAAACGCAATTTTCCAATTATCAAAATCAAGGTTATTCCCAGTAATTTCAATAGTTATTTTTGCTGCGTAATATGCTATGGTTAAAGTTACTTTACGTACACGTACACGTTAGGAGTACTAGTTATCTTAGTGTTAATAAGTATACGTATTCCCAAATCATTATCCAATTAACACGAAGAGTTTTTAGCAGACGAGTTATCCCTACCATATTTTATCAAAGCTATATATTTTACTACTAGTTCGAAACAGGGTTTGATACGTGTACATCTAGGACAGCAGTTTATTTGCTATTCGTAACTAGGATAATGTAGAAAATTTGACGTAATATAAAAGCTGTAGATATATAGAGTATATAAAAGTAATGGGTTAAACCACGTTTTCAATTAACTCAAGCTTTTCTGGGTAAGTTTTGAAATTATTTCTAGATTAATTATTTGTTTGTAAAAAAACTTTTCTACTTGTTGTTATTTTGCATTCTCCCTTTAAATAATATTGATTCAAATCTATGACTTATTGCTGACAAGGAGGATTAGACAAGGAGAGGAAATGTGGGGCTGCGTTGAGTTAGAGAGAGAAGAGCCAACCTCCCACTCGGGTGGAAAGGGGGGATAGGAAATTCTCGAGGTAAACTGTTGTCACGTGGTCGCTAGCTAGCGCGTCTCATAAAGGATTCGTTTTACCCACGCGACAACATTTTACCACGAAACGTCTCTACCCCCGTTCTCCCAGAGTGGGAGTTTAGGCCGACGCAGTAGAAACCGCGCCGTCCCCACATTTCTTCTCCTTGTCTAATCCTCCTTGTTGCTGACATGGTTTGCAAAATATTTTACCAATGGAAAATATATTTAGCTCACGCAATAGGGCGACGCTTGAATTTTTTAAACTATGGGCGTGGTGGCGTTTAAATTCAAGGTCACGTGATCTTTTTCAACTTACCCTTTATATCCTATATCGGTACAAATTAACTTCAATTCATCGACAGCTCCGCGTGTAGACAGCGTACTCGATATTACTTGTAGATCAAATATTTATTTTGTCGAGCTGTATACAAACTATTTGAGAATCATATATCACGTGTCCTGTGCCTTTACTCCGCGCAGCTTATAGTCGCGATATTGGCAAAATATTCTGTACACATCTAGGTGCCAAATTTCAACACTAAGTTTCAAATTTTTTACTTATCAGTTGAAAGTTCGAGGAATTAAATAGGATATCCCGATTGGAACGAAAAAATATTTTAAAGGGATAATGAAATACGACCATTATTAAGCCTCGTTCGCTTTAGTGACTTTAGCTAAGTTCACACTACAGACTTTAAAACCGTTTTTAAACGGTTTGAAAGGGTCAAAATGCAATTTTTACGTGTCAAATTGAGAGATCATTTTCCGCAAAATGTAATTTTAAATATTTACTTGAAAAAAATTACAAATATTTATTTGAAAAGTTAATTTTTGAAAACTTTTTCTAAGAGTCTAGTGCGAACGAGGCTTGACAAAACGACTCGAAACCGTTATTAAACGTCCAAATTGTAAACTAAATTCTAGGATGAATAACAAAACATGGCCGGCTTCATAAGCGCGTCCTCTAACGGCCAAAACAATTCCCTGACGGAACCAGCAAAACTACGTGTGTATCTGCTTATTATTTATTCTTAGCAGCCACGCACGAGGTCAGGTTAGTTCATATCCTTTTGCCAACACTGTTTTGGCCGTTAGAGGACGCGCTTATGAACCTGGCCAGGTTTAATTATTCATCTTTATGATCTAATAAGAAGGACAGTGTCCATTGTTAATACTCTTAAGCTCCAATCATATTTAAAGGTACAGACCGGGATAAAAAAAAGTGTGTCTTAAATTATAGAGCGTATATTAAAACGACTAATATCCTATCGCAAAAAATTTAATAGTTAGTAGATATTAAGATATTTACGTTTATTATAAGCAAAAAGTGATCTCTAGTGAACGCCATTTTAGTTTTTTCATACCCTTTCGATGCCTGCTGAGGATCGGCTTCGCCGATTGGTTTATTTCTCACCTAAAGTAACTTGACTCTAGCTGAAAATAGATGTGGGTATAAGCGCGCTCAATTTCTTTAGAGTCAAATAAGATATGCCGGGCCGAAACATAGGCTAGCCCCAAGGATCCCGCGCGCGAACACTAACCCGAAGGTCGGTCGGCCAGCTGAGCTAGTAGTAGTCAGTACTAGGTATTAACCGAGTCTTAAGTTGATTTGAAGAATTAGAAGGTAAGAACTAAACTGCATTCATTAATTACGCAATTAGGCATGTTTTCGTAGAAAGTTAGAAATCACAAAATTACGGGTCTTCTTACGAAGTTACGAACAGACGATCCGACTGCAGCCGACTCGAATGGCCTTCGTTTCTTTATTGGGTGACTTAAAGGCCAATCATTGAAGCGGATCCTTATTTTTAAAACTCGAAATGCCGGGAAGCAAATATGGCGTTCTTCTAGGAACGTAAATTTCGGTTTTAAAATGATATTTATAAATTAACCAAGACTTAAATCACTATAATGTGTTTTGATTAGTAGGTTTTTAAGCATGCTCTTTCCAATGGAAGTACTTTTAAAGTTGGGTTGCCTTTCCCTTTAAATGAGCCCGAACGTTATTTTTATTGACATTACTATCGCGAATTAATAAGTATCTTCTTAAATAAATATATTAGTAATTCCGAGCGTGGATCGTAATGCAAGCTCTTAAACTGAAGTAGTTTTAATAACTATTACCTAACCCTATAAAAACTGGCGTTTCACGACTTTTGGCGCCAGCGCATCATCATCAAAAAAGGAAAACCTAAAAGATTTCTTTTATGATATTGGCACTTCTCAATTTTAACGTTCATTACGAGGCATAAACCTCACGCCATTTCCATCACGGATTCTAGTGGCCTTTTTAAAAAAGTATTTGAAAAACAAAACAGAACTCCAATTCGTGACGTGATTCGTGATAAGTTCCGCGCCTTTATTATTATCCTTAAATCTCTCTATTTCTTTTAATCTTGGGGATTTAAAAATTTGTCGGGTGGGGGATCAAAAAAAACAAAAAAAACGGGAAAAACGGATTTGGAGAGAGCTGGATTAAAGGCGCGTTCAGACTAAGATAGTTGCACAATTTTTGCGCGACTATTTAAACACCGTGAATGAAAAATTTGCGCAATTTTCCACTAAAATGTATTTTAAGTAACATGCATCCAACTTTGTTAGTTTTCAAATGAGGTACGCATTTTAACGAATCTTGGTTTTCACTTAAAGAAGTAAATATCATTACCCCAGTGTTGCCAACTACTTGCGAGCGCAAACTGAAGCGAAGATAAAGGCTAGCAATTCAGTTAATGAACTGATCCGTTCTGAACTGAGCTCACAACCTCCTGGCAACCATGCTGTGTAAAATTTATTTTGCCTCTTTATTGAAAACTATATATTTAAAGATGATTAACCAAACAGGTTCATAAGCGTCCTCTAACGGCAAAAGTAAGAGTCTAACAAAACCACGTGCGCGTCTATTCTCTTTCCATAATAGCTGCATTCACGATTTTGTTAGTTCTTATACCGTTTTCCCCACATTGTTTTGGCCGTTAGAGGACTCTCTTATGAACCTGTCTATGGGAGGTTTGGGTATTCATCCGCATCTATTAAGATACGGTGTAAATTGTTACTAGTCCTAGATAGGTTGAATCAAGAAGGATCAGATAAGGAGAGGAAAATTGGGGCTGCGTTGAGTTAGAGAGAGAAGAGCCAACCTCCCACTCGGGTGGAAAGGGGGGATAGAAAATTCTCGAGGTAAACTGTTGTCACGTGGTCGCTAGCTAGCGCGTCTCATAAAGGATTCGTTTTACCCACGTGACAATAATTTACCACGAAGCATCTCTACCCCCGTCTGTCCCCCGTTCTCCCAGAGTGGGAGTTTAGGCCGACGCAGTAGGAGTCGCGCCGTTCCCACTTTTCCTCTCCTTATCTGATCCTTCTTGGTTGAATGTTGAGCGAGAAACTTGTAATCCGAACTGGCCTTTTAATTCTCAACCCCTCCGCGCGCGCGGCAGTGGGAATGGGGGGAATTATGGGAGTTAAAAGTGGCGCTCGAACCACAAAACTCTCTCATCCCTCCGAGCTCGTAGTCGTCGGTAGTTAATCTCCAGGGCTGCCGCTATCATCATTACCCCTCGCTACTAATTCAAATTCGGTATTGTCAACCCCGCGAAACTAAGGTATGTAAAAGAAATATCAGCCATTCGCCCTTGAGATTTTCAAAAGGGATACTTAAATATCGCGACAAGTACTTGTTTAGTAAGAGACTTATTCCCAGATTCTGATGATAAATTTGTTAAGCAAAATTTATTGATATTATTCTTAAATTAATTAAATTATTAACGAGACTGCTAATTAATTTAATAATATGATGCCAAATTCATTCGCTGTTTAAAAATGATTTAGATTTTTATTTGTTGAATCTATATAATTAATATTTAATCGTGATTGGGATATATTTGAATTAAATTTCCTGACCAATCAGGACGCGTGAACATCTTCGTAATTTTAAGTGTGGTTAGAAGTTTCAAATCATCGAGTTCGAAGAGTAACTGTCCTTAGGAGTGTTAATTTAAAAGATTCGAGGAGTTTAGCCCCAATTGATTGACTTTAAAATGATATTTATAATGGTTTAGGTTAGTTTTCTTTGAAATCAAAGGTACGTTCACACTACAGACTTTGAAACCGTTTTCAAAGCGTTTTGAATCTTCAAATCAACTTTTCAAAAGAATAATTATATATTTTGAGAAATAATCTTTACAGTTGACCCCAAAATTTTGCAATTTGACCTTTCTAAAACGGTTAAAAACGGTTCCAAAGTATCTAGTGTGAACACGACACAATTCATCATCAGCCTTGCTCGAGTTTAGTAGCCCTTTGATTGGCGAAAGAACCTTCTGACCAGCTTCTTGATTGGCTAATTTTTTATTTATCTTATTTCTAGGTGTTTGGTCATTTTGGTCGAAGATTATTGGGGACCGCTCTACGTCAGTCTAGGATTAAAGGTGAGCTGGCGATCAGTTAACCGCGAGTGAGAAGGAATGAGCTCGAGATGCGAGGATGACGCCTCCTTTTTCCATCCGTTGGTCAGTCGAGAAAAGAAAGACAACGAGACGGAAGATGGGAAAAAATCTTCCAAATTCAACGCCTTCAGGTAAAATAAAAGTTTCATTCTTAGACCCTAGTTATAATAGTTTAGTACGCCTACGTCTACGCGTAGGTAGAAGGTCTTCTTAAAATTAAACTACGCGTACACGTTCGGATGAGGATAACGCGTGTTGTCACTTTGAATTTAGATAGTCGTCCCAAATGCAACAATTTCCTTGACCACACTTTGGCCTAAATCGCAAATTCTATAACACCTGTATATACTTATGACCCCAGAATTTTATATTTGACCTTTCCAAAACGGTTTCAAAGTCTGTAGTGTGAACGCAGCTTATGTATATATTACGAAACCCTTTGAGTGAAGTTGGCGTAATGATATTAAAGCTAGGGCTCATTGATACGCGATGTTAAATACGAATAGAGAAGAAAGTAGTCCTTGGTATGAACTTGATTATATTTTTATCGTTGGCGCGCTATGAATAACTTAAAAAAATTAAAAAAAAAAATGCCGGTGTCGTTTTTCTAAATCATTGAGGCTGCGAATCGTGATGAACGCCTCTTTCTTTCTTTATCGCTCAATAATCCTTCTCGTGATTGATGTAGAATCACGCTACGGGTGCCCGAATTTAAATTAACCTTCCAAGGGAGGCCGAAAATGATTTAATTCGTAATTTTCAAACTTTTAATCCTTCTCTCCGCTTCAGTTTTCGTTCGCGAGTGAATTTAGACAAAACTATTTATAAATAAAACAATATTTATAATCTAAACCCTTTAAATATATTGAAACAACAATTAAATATATAACGCGTACGTGTACGTGTAGCTATCTCAATAAAATTTTGCATAAATGAAAATTGAATTATCGCAAAATTTTTATTTTACGTTTTTACGAATTCACGTATTCGAAAACATAAGAAAAATATTAACTTTTATGTTTAAGCATCTCCTAATTCTAATTATGATAGAAAAGGTTTTTAAAGATCTTAGTCGTCTGCTCCGAGGTCTGCTCTGAAGAATATTAATTTTAAACAGACGATAGCCGCGTTCACATTAGAGACATTAAAACTGTTTTTAACCGTTTTGGAAAGGTCAAATGATAGAATTTTGGGGTCACACATGTAGATCTTTAATCAGGAACCAAATTAATATCTTGGAAAGTCCATTTGAACATTCGAATCGATTTGAAAACGGTTGGCAAGTATGAACGTAGCTAAGCTGAGATTTTTAAAGCCGAATTATTTCCTAGCTTAGCAGACGACGTTAACCGTAACAAATTGTACAGGCTAGGCTGTTTTCGTAAGGGAACATAATTTTAAAGGGGCAACTTTCAGAGCATATAGGGCCTTTAAACATCTGTAAAAAATAATATAGTCATCCGCGTATTTACAAAAATATTCAGTGAGTCTCTCACGTAAGCGTAAACGTTCCTATAGTAACCCATTCCTGTACTTATATATTTATAATTGTCGCGACATTTCACTAGCCCTTTAGTTTTTAAATGATAATTTCTAGTCCGGTCAATCTTTTCATTATTAGTTTTTTTCTTTTTTGGTCTTAGCGATTAGAAAATATATATTTTCTGGTTTTAAAATTTGGTTTTTCTTTTTGGGAGTTGGTAGGTCGTTCACCCAAAGGAAAACCCATGGAAACCAAAAAGGTTTCGTAAACAGCGGAGATGTTCTAGAAAAAGAATATCTTTACCGCTCCCCTTCCCCCCAAACCGAGTTTCCCCCCCCCCCCCCATCTCTTGATGAACTTAACTCGGCAAACCAGTTATAGTTTTGATACCAGATTATATTTTATTTCATCTTTATTGTTGCACTCCCAGCCGAGTATCAAGCTTAGCAATCGAGACATCAACGACCTGGGTTTATTTAGCATACACCTATCCTAAGTTTAGAAATGATTCTTGACTCCGCAACCACATAAAATAGGCTATGATACCTCTGTGGTTGCCTACAACATCTTAAGCCGCGTTCATACTAGGCAGCTTGGAATCGATTTAAACCGTTTCAAATCGATCGTGTGAACGGAAACCGTCTTTTCTCGAATCGATTTGATTCGATTTCTCGAAACTGCTTCGGGAACCAGTTTCGTACCGAATCGGCTGATTTCAACAACCGATAGATGAAGCTACAATAAATCGATTTATAACGATATTGCGTGAACACGTGATGATAAATCGATTTGTAAAGAACGCGTGGCGCTTAAAACGATTCCTATCGATTTGAATATCGGTTTGATTTTAAGCTACGTTCACACTTAATACTTTGAAATCGTTTTCAAACCGTTTCGAATGTTCAAATCGACTTTTAAAGATATTAATTTTGTTTCTCGATCAAAGGTCTATACGGGTGACCCCAAAATTTTATAATTTGACCTTTCAAAAACGGTTTCAAAGTCTGTAGTGTGTGTTTCAAATCGATTACGAAATGCTAGTGGGATCGTAGCTTTAGTTAAATTTAACTTATTTGGCGTTTTCAATCAACTTTTTTTCAAACTAAAATTGTTTTCGCCTTTCCAATTGAAGTTTGATATCAAATTTGTTTAGATATCTGTCAATTGAAGCGTGTTAACGTGATTTAAACCAAAAAATTACAGCGACATTTTCAAATCTCCATTAACATAATATTTAAAATAAGAATTCCCCGCGATATCGTCATCGCACTATGGTTGGCTTTGATATTGTAGAACCAAGAATTCATTCAGGTTCCATAAGAATATGGGAGGGCCGCGATTCAATAACCATCCTTCCAAACTTTGTAGCAAAAGTTCGTCCGCTTCGAATCGACTTTTCAAGTAAATCGCTCCTGACATCATATTATTAACCCGCGCCACTAACGACCTTGACATAATATTTTGGGTAATAAAAATGGAGCCGACCGAAAAAAGATCTAAGCGTACAAATGTTGCGAAAATTGCGGACGAACTTTTGTTACAAAATTTGGGAGGATGGTACCAGAGGCTAAAGCTATGCTCCCATATTCTTATGGGTAGAACCTACAGTTCTGGCACCAGTGATAACCTTATTTTCGTACGAAAATTATCGTTAATTACTTTACAGAAATAAATTACGTCATATATATTTAGAAAAAAATTACCTATATATTTTTTAAATTTTATTTCCAACGCGTCAACCCAGAGGTATTAAATTTTGAATATGATAAAATTCAAAATACATATGCGCTAGAAAAAAATGGTGACAACCTCACTTTGCGAATATATAAGGTGTTTATTCTCAACAGTTATTCGCAACATGGTCAATAATTTTGGCTAAAAATATCTAATAATTACTTACTAGCGTTTTGATTATCAACTATGCTGATTCGTCGGATTTTAATTATTCAATTAAAACGGTTTTTTTATCCAAGTTCCGCGAGTAATAATCATTTAACCGAAAATTAATCCACGTACGAGAACTTTTCTAATAATTTCAATTTTTCACCGGGTTGGTTTTAACTCGCGATTAATGACCGCTTTTCCATTAGGCGTGATTTTTATATCATTTAGACTTAAAACATTCCGCATGCTTATCTATATATCAATTGTATTCTTATCAGTTTTCGACTTTAAACTTGGCTTTTATTCCTTCAGCAATTTATTCCGTTTTGAAGTTAGGCGAAGGATAAGCTTAACACCGTACCAGTACATGTCTTCCTTGAAAACCGAGTGACTGTTGTTTAAAACGAGATTACAACCACCAATGATATTGTTTTATTATTACGGATGCGCGTAAATTAGCGCTCTCCTTCCGCGTCAAATGAAACTACGAGACAATAAAGATTGTCTTATATTCAACGTGAAACTATCTAGATTAGATGATGTAGCAACAAGTGATTTTTATCGATTCATTATCGTAAAAAAATATCAAAACAAATATTAAACTTTAAATAAATTTAAAACTTAACATCATATTAGGCTTAGCTGGATTCGTGAAGATATCCTGGACTCCCTGTATAAGGACTGAAGACCAATGATATTGCATATTATATGGGGAATGCAGGATCTCCGTGATCAATGTCATTGGTCGGGGAGGTCAGGGTATCTCCATGAATCCAGCTAACCCTTTTTTATGTCAAGTTTTAAATTTATTTCTAGTTAAATATTTGTTTGTAAATTTTTTTCTTCACATTGATGGGTCAGCGACCAATCTCTCGGAGATTTCGCCTTAACGACGGCCGTTTTCTCATTGGTCAGTGACTCTTCAACGCGAAGAATTCAAGATCTCCATAAATCCAGCTTTTAAAGTTTTAAATTTATTTCTAGTTTAATATTTGTTTAAAATTTTTTTCTTCACATTGATGGGTCAGCGACCAATCTCTCGGAGATTTCGCCTTAACGACGGACGTTTTCTCATTGGTCAGTGACTCTTCAACGCGAAGAAATTCAGAATCTATCTTTTAAAACCAAAATTTAAAATTTATTTCTAGTTTAGTATTTGTTTATAATTTTTTAGGCCTATTTAATCGATACAGGGTGACCACTTTTCCTATATTTGCTATATTTTGACCTCCTTCCTATTTTCTCCTATAATTTAATGGCAATTCCTATAATCTCCTATATTTCTACTCAAAATCTCTAGTTAAGGGTAAAGTTCTAAATCATACTGTCAGCTCTGGCTGCATAAGATTATTTTAGCTTAACTGTACATTTTCCTGTTAAAATAGTCTGTAAAATTCCATACTATTTAAGCAATTGGATCATATTAATACCGTGTTTAAACCGGTGGCGAGAGTTGTGACGCAATAATAAACACGCTTTCTACTTTTTTCCTAATTTATCATATATTTTACACTTATTTCTTCCTATTTTATCCTATATTTTCCATAAAATTCTTCCTATATTTTCCTATATTTCATATTTTCAGTAGTCACCCTGTCGATAAGAAATCGATAAAAAAACACTTGTTAGATATCATTCTCCCTTTAACTAGTTTTTTTCACTAACCTTGGGAGAAACCGTACTAGGGTGTCTTAATCATCTTGTTTTAAATTTTAAAATGCCGTGAAAATTACGTACCGCTCTGTTTGTCGACGTCCTTGTATACTTTTCGCTACTGTAGGGGAGTTAAGATCATTTTTCGATCGAGAGCGATCTTTTTAAATTGAGATTAGTACTCTTTAGTAAGTCGGTCGCGACGGCGGAAGGAAGGAGTCCAATCTTTAGGTTTATTCGATAGTTTCTTGGCGCGTCGCTTGGCATGGGTGCTAGAAAGACTCTAATCGGGAGATGAACGAAATTATGCCAGTGGCCAAAGTTAACGACGTCAAATACGCTACGATTGGAACCCAATTATCACAAGAACTATTCGATGAGTAAGAAATATTAGTTTAATAAATATGTAACTTGCGCGCGTACGTGTACGTCGAGTGATGTTTCACACATTACATTTACTTTATTACACTTAGCTGGTTCCCGTAGTCGTTATATGACTTAAATCCCAAGTAATGTCTGGTGTGTAATTTTTTTAACGTACCAGGTCCATAGAGATCATTTAAGTTGAATGAACCTTGACCTCCATGGTTAAGAAAGAAATCTCAATGGAAAAGCGAGGCAAGTCTTATCTCTTCAGATATCTTAACTCATTTAGGTAAAAGGTTAATGTCCAGTTAAAGAATTTTTAACTCTGACCAATTGAGATTTAAAAAAATAAACTCCAAACTCCAAAGTACGTTTTCAATCTAGATTTTTTTTTGGTGAGAAGAGTAACTAAGGTAAATTACCATAGTAACGACGAAAAAATTACTTTTTTGGCCTAAAATATCTTCATTTAAAACTTAATGAGTCCCAATAATTAGAAAAATTTAACTTTAATTAAGATTTAAGTATAAAAATAGCTTTCCAACTCTTTATCGTGTTTTCTTTTAGCATTGAATTAACAGAAGTTTTAATCCAGATGTAGTTACAGCTACGTCGCGTCCATAAGTCACCATACGCCGGTTAATCCGCGGATTACCACTTCACCGTAGCGAGCGTTTTATTATAATCTTTTTAGTATTATAAAAAAAAACAATTCCATCGCGTACGAAATCTCGCGTTAAAGATAAAAACAATATTTTATTCAATTTTAATTTAAATTAAATCATTAAATTGCGGGAGTTTTTTTTTTTCCGATACACGCGTCTTGGATAAAAATGATAATAATTTCCAAGGTCCATTCTCTTTATCTTCGAGTTTTATTATTGCCTTTGTACAGGTATTTAAATTCAAAAAATCATAGCGCAAATGAAATGGAATAGAAATCTTTAAAGCCGCGTTCATACTAGGCATTGGAATCGATTTAAACCGTTTCAAAACGTTTCCTTAGAGTCGTGTGAACGGGAAGCCGTCTTTTCTTCAATCGATTTGATTCGATTTCTCGAAACTGCTTCGGGAACCAGTTTCGTATCGATTCGGAAGGTTTCAACATCCGATAGATGAAGCTACGATAAATCGATTTATAAAGATAATTCGTGAAAACGTGACGCTTAAATCGATAACTGGCGAGTTAAATATTGGTTTGATCAGAAGCCGATGAAACCCTCCGTTGAAGTCTATTACTCCCGGGTCTTGTCTACCCCTCTCTGTATGGGTTATTCTCAAAAGGCGCGATTCGTACGCCTCCTAACGGTAGATGTTTTCGGAGCGGGAGCTCGTCGAGCGAATATCTCTAGCAGCCTCGGAGTTCGTCCAAAAAACGTCGTCGTTTGTGGAGAGAGAGAATTTCCAATTTTCCGTAGACAGGGGGGATGAAGTAGGACCCCTTCTAACTCGAAAAATTGGGAATTTTACCCATACAGAGAGGAGCGCTATATCGAACATTAGACTTCAAAGGAGGGTTTCATCTACTTCTAGTTTGATTTTACAGTTTCAAATCGATTAAGAAATGCTAGTGTGACCGTAGCTTTTGTTATTTTGATTTTCGATTGAAAACGTTTTGACATTCGCGGAAATATTTGAAAATTATTTTTTTTGTCCAAATTAGTTTTCCGCGTCCTTCTTTTGGGGTTTATTTTCGTTCAAAAGTTAACGAGATATCTAATATAGCTTTAGAATATAATGAATTGAATATAAAGATTGATTCAAATTGAAGGAATTCTCTCTCGAAACTAGTTTACCCAGTAAAAAAAAAATATTATATTCTTAGCGATAAATTTTAGTTGTTTTAATTTTTCCATAACTGTCATAAGATTTTTCTTGGCGTGTGGAATTATTAAGGAACCTATTGTTCCTTCGCCTTGAAATTTCGGAGTGTTATTATAGGAATTTATATGTTGACCTTTATCAACAAGCTCCCGAGGTTGGACGTCTTTACGTATACATTAATTTTGTTTAAAATTTAAAAGTAGACACGTAAACCTGATTTTGATTCAAGCCTTGTCAAGATTTCCCCCCCATACCCACGAATTTAATCACGAAAAATTGAAAAACTTTATTAGGATGTGACAATAACTAAAAAAATCGGGTTTCCAATTCAGGGAAAAAACGCGTAATTTGGTTAAAAATGGTCCAAATGTGAAATTCCAACAGAATTTGGTCGAATATACCAAATAAAATAACTCTAATTCAACCAAAGTGGACCAAAATTGCTCTACATTTGTTGAATTAGTGTTTATTTCATTTAATATATTTGGTGAAATTCTGTGAGAATTTTGGGATTTGGAAAAGCCAATTTCTTTTGTTACTTTAATGTCTTCGGTCCACTTTGCTATACCTTAACTTTTTTGGCGTTAGTAGCGATCTCGCAAACTAATACTAATATATCTAGTACTTAATGAATGACGTAACTCTAACTATATATTAGTAGCTGATGTCGTAATAATTACTTTTTAGCCATTATATAGTGTCCGAAATTCGTCAAGCGAGAGTTAATAAGCGAGCGTGGCGACTCTGACCCCTTTTTAAATAAATCGCTAGCCACTGTTCAACGTCATAAACCGAACAAAAACCAGCATCCCTGAACGTAATATATCCCCTAAAGGCTAGTTTTCACCAAGAAGTTTGCAGAAAAAAGCAAAAACTTAAAAAGCTAGGGAAAAAAACCGCGAAAATTGCTTTAAATCTTACGATAAAATAAATTACAGTTTGAAATTTCGAACGCAAAACGGCAAGCGCGTACGTCTAAGTTTGCGCTTAACTTTGAAGGTAACTCGCTAGTTCTTTTAAGCTACGTTCACACTAAAAACTTTAAAACACTTCTCCAACCGTTAATTTGAATTTTTTGACGAATGACCTCAAAATTTTACAATCTAAACTTTCCAATCAGTTTGATATTTCGCTGTTTCAACCAAACCTTTCCCTCCCTAGCCTTTTTTTTTTTTTTTTGTTTTTTTTTTTTTTGAAAAAGCAATTTGCCTGTTAGTTTTTTTAAACTCGACAGCAATTATGTCGACTTGGCGATTAACTTTCTCTTTTGGCGTGTCTCTCTTATAATTTCGGTCGAACGGAAACCTCGACCCTTTTCCTAGCTTTCTTTACTCTTCGGGAATCAGAGCTTGTCCGAATAAACGCAGATTTTTGGAAGAATCGACTCATTTTAATCTCGGAATCGCTGGCCAGCGTTAATAAGGAAATTAACGAGTCTGTTTCGTGAGATATTCGAGTCAAAATTTCTCCAAAAATTCATTAAATCGTCGCGTCAATCCGATTCGGCCCCCGGGGCCAAACTTGTCCCAAAGTCGACTCTTCGACACGTATCTCTTTTAATCCGTTTTCCTTTTAAAATTAAGGTAAAAGTTTATCCTTGAATTCATTTTCTTTTTCCGTTTCCTCCTTCTTCGTTCGTGCCGTATAAGAATATTATCACTATCATTATTTTCAATGTCAAAAAGAGGTTTACGTTAAAAAAACTACCTTTATAGTGTACTAGAATCAAGGTTCAATAATATTTATTATTTGGATCTTAAAGCGACGCTGTGGCGTCGATTTCTTCAATTTGATGACGAGAATTCAATCAAAGATCGATTATATTATTATGAACAATGGACACAAAAATCTAGCGGTTCTTAAGCGTCCGCTAACGGCAAAAACAGTAAGAACTATCTATTGCAGCCACGCGTAGTTTTGTCCGACGATTATAAACCAACGCTATTTTTTGTTTCGATTTATCTATTAAGATAAAGGTGTCCATTGTTCATATAATCCTAGATAGGCTGGACTATAAAATTTTTAACTTGTATGAAAAAGCGAATGATTCATAAACCTTCGTAACGCGAACGTGTACGTCAAGCCCTCTATTATTGTGGATTGATTACGTAATCGGTGGTTCGAGATTACGCGAATGATGATAAACCACTTCGAAGAAACTTATTTTAAATTTTTATCGCTAATTCCTTATTTAGAATTAAATGTCACTGTGTTTATATTAAAATTTGATTGATTTTGAATCTTGTACTGTAAATAGTTTTATCGAGAATATGATAGAAAATGAAACTCTATCGTAAATTCTTTTTCTTATCTGTTAGAATTATGGTGTTAGTTCCAATGGACAATTCGCGACCAACTCAATCCTTGGTCTCGCGTCCTTGCAGACTTCCATAAAGACTACGAGTATCACGCGTAATTTTATGAACAAATTGTCGATAAAATGGCGCAATATTTATATACATGAATTAAAAATCGGGTAAACCACCGGTATCGGTTTAAATTTTCGATAAGGAGCGTGTTGACGGATGGGCCCGAGAGCGCGGTTGCGTTTCCCGTTTGCAAAAAGTAAAAAAAAAAAAGTTATTACGACATATCTTCCTTAGTTCAAGCGTGTCTTATATATTCGGTTTTAATATTGTTTAAAAATTTTAAAGATCTAAGCGTGTTTTGAATTTTTTAGTTCCGTTTATCATTTTGGTCATTTCGTTTCAGACGCACTCGTTCCCTGAACCCTCCGAGCCCAATTTATCAGTTCGGGCCTTGTGGCAGGATTATGAAAAATTCCGCCATGGTCATGTAAGTTGAGTCTCTCCTCGCCTCTCGGCTACTTGAACAACGTGTCGTCTTTCTTAGGACGATCCAAGATCCAGCCAGCCAGAGGTTAACGTGGAACAAGCCGCCCCTAACCGTCCTGGTCATCAAGAAAGTGCACGACGCCACCGTAATTCAACCCTTCATTGACCTCATTACGTGGCTCGGACGTGTAAGTTACCCACGACACGGGATTCGTACGGAACCCGAATAACCCTGGGGATTTACAAAGGGGGGAGGGAAAGTTCAGGGGTTTTTGTTGGGCAACCAAATTACATATACGCAAATATTATTACATATCTTAGCTAACCTAAATATCCATTAAAATTGGTTAAAGTTGTTAAAACTCTGTATTTTCCCGATGTTTTCGAATATAATAGGAAAAGCGAATGGTAGTTTTCATTGAGGCTTCGGTATTGGACGACGCTCACTTGAAGAACAATCAATCTTTCTGGGCCATCAAAGAAAAACTATGCTTCTTCAAAGATGGTAATATAAATTCATAAATATGTTTTTCCGTTTATAGATAGCTTCCAGTCTGACCCACACTCGTTGTTAATAAGTTATGATCTCTTATAATGATATTCCGAACGTTGTCGCGCGTTAGGGACTAGAACCTAATAATTCTAGGGTTCTTCTTATAGGTCAAGATGACATTACAGACAAAATCGATTTCATCGTGTGTTTGGGTGGCGACGGAACCCTTCTCTACGCTTCTTCCTTATTTCAAGTAGGTAATCATTCGGAGTACAACTCCTTACCAAGACCTCGCGACCCGCTTTCGTTTCATTTTTATTTTTTGGTTGCTTACGACAGCAAAGCGTTCCGCCGGTCATGGCCTTCCATTTGGGTTCCTTGGGTTTTCTGACGCCCTTCGAGTTCGAAAACTTTCAAGAACAAGTTACGAACGTTCTCGAAGGTAAGTTAACGACAATGTCCTTCTTTCGTGGTAAATATTCTTGTACTCGCGGTAAAAACTCTGGTTGGGTATGGGGGCAGAGGCGAAGAACTTCAGAACTAAGCTATTGGTCGAAGGGTTGAGCGCGTCGTAGGGATGATGGACAGTAATGTTTTCGAGTCGTTTACTTCAGGTCACGCGGCTCTGACGTTGCGCAGTCGATTGAGGTGCATCGTTTCCAGAAAAAACGAAGATAAGAGTAACGCTGGTGGAAAACAACCTCACAATACATTCCTCGTAAGTTCAACTTTGAAGCGAAACGCTCCTTAGTTGAAGAAAGGTTAAGCCCGGTTTTAACGGTTAGGTTCTGAACGAAGTGGTGGTGGACCGCGGTCCTTCGCCCTACCTCTCCAACATTGATCTCTTCATCGACGGAAAGTACATTACCACCGTTCAAGGCGACGGTAAGTGCCCCTTGTACTAATTGATCTCACATCCTTCATTCCTCCGATTGGATCATTTTCAGGATTGATCGTGTCGACGCCGACTGGTTCGACGGCGTACGCGGTGGCGGCGGGAGCCTCCATGATCCACCCTAGTGTCCCGGCGGTCATGATCACTCCCATCTGTCCACACTCCTTGTCTTTCAGACCCATCGTCGTTCCCGCTGGAGTAGAACTGAAGATCATGGTGGCCCCGGACGCCCGAAGTACCGCTTGGGTCTCCTTCGACGGACGACATCAACAAGAACTAAGGGTCAATGACAGGTAATTGCCTCCAATTCATTACGTCAAGATTGGTTAACCCTAACCGCTTCTTCGGGTTCTTCAGTCTTCGAGTGACGACTTCGATCTATCCGGTTCCGTCTATCTGCGCCCGCGATCAGATTAGCGACTGGTTCGCTAGTTTGGCCGAATGTCTGCATTGGAACGTTCGACGAAAACAGAGACAGTTCGACGACTCGTACGACCTCATTCAAACGCCGTTGCCAGTCAGACTTCCGGACCAAGATGACAAATTAGAAAGCGTTATTCTGGAAACAACCAAGGATAATTTACCATCCGCTCTATCCGCTTCTTGAACCGGTAAGTATTTACCGTCTAATCTAAGTACTTAGACAACCTTTGAAAAACGGTTACTTAGTGAATTACTTCAGTTCTAGCCTAGGTACACGAGGTCCAATGGGGAAAACTTGAATTACATTTCTTCTTAGGACCTTTCCTCCATAATAGGCTTAATTCTAAATCGATTTTTGCTTATTTTATTCTTTTTAGTATCGAAGGCGAACTTTATATCGAATTCCCGCACTCGTAAACTGTGATACCCGCCCACGATTATCACTCGAAAAAAAAATTAAAACTAAAAAAAAAAAAAATATAAAGCAACCGGGATTATATCGGAATTATTTTATTATAAATTTTTATAGCGTCAAACTTTTAATTTACTTTTATAAACTCGTTCTTAAATAAATAATAAATGAGTTTTGATAAACACAGGGACAATCTTAATCTTAGTTTTAAATCCAAGATGATGTCGAACAGGTACAAAACTACAAGTGGAAGAATTTGGGGTCAATTTCAACAGATTTGAAACGCAGGTTTGAAAACTGTGATTCAAAATGTCTAGTGTGAAATAATTATAAAGATATTTTATTAATTTAAATAATTACAACGAATGATGATGAAAATTGTCACGAAAATATACAATTCCAGTCTTTTAAGCTTAAAAATAAACATATATTCGCTAATTTAATTCACACTGGAAGAGTTTTTCCGGCAGTTCGAGTCACGGCCGACGTAAATATCTTTGTGAAAAACCTCATTCCAGTTCGCCCACCAGGAATGTAACTCGTCAGATACCTAACGGGTTTAGGAAACAATGAACGGAGGATTTAACGGTTAAAGTTTAATATTTTACTTTACCATAAGAGGGCGATGATCTGGGCGATAGCGAAGATTGCCGTCAGAAGCGTACTTTGAACCCAACAGGCGAAATAAATTGTCCCAAACATGGTGCCAAAGTAAATAGAAGTAAACAATATACGTTCCACCGCGAATAAATGACGCAAGTGATTGACTGGACCCCAAAGTACCGCGAAACTGAACACAAAAACAAAAAAAAAAGGTAATGATACACAAATTGAGATATTCGTTGCCTAGCTATTTTTGAATTAATTGCAATTAGAGAAAATTTAATTTATCATAGAATTAAAATATAATTTTAATTAAAGAAACAATTGCAATTATCGGGAAATTATGTGTAAATTTGTAAAATGGCTTGCTCCACTTGTTTGAAATGGTTCCTAAGACTTCACCCCCCTTTTACTGAATTAAAGTGACGGTGTAATTTAACAAGTTGAACAAACATTTTATAAATTTAACTATTTTTTTAAGATATAGTTAAAATAAATTACAATATTTAAGAAACAATGGGTATTATTGTAAAATTAGAATATTAGGTCAACATACCTGGAAATGACGAAGAAACTTCCAAAGGAATAAAGTAAAGCAAATTTCCTTGCTTTTAATAACAACATGGGAAAGTACAGGGAAGCCTGGCAAAATATTTATTTTAAATTAACTATTAATGATAATTAATATAAATGATAATTCATACCAGAATGAAACAGAATGCACCCATAACGTTGCACAAAATGAATCCAAAGATTCTTTGCGATTTACTCTAGATTTAAATTGAAATTACAGGAGATAATTATCATCCAATTAAGATATTTATTAATTTAATTAACTTACCAAAGATGGTATACAAGGATCCTTAGAGGCTGAACTTAGCCATCCATTATTTTCTTCGAGCGGAGTAGCTGGTTCATTATTACCACCTAACAACGGTTGACTAGAAAACCAATCTTTAACTTTGGTAGCGGCTGAATTAAATCCCGCGGATTGATTTGGTTTTTCATTTCTCGATAAGTATTCGCTGAGATCTTTACTCAAGTCGATATTCATTATTTATTTCAAATTATTTGCCAAATATTTAGTTAAATTCGCCAGGCATCCGTGGATTAATTCAATTTAAACAATTTTATACTCGTATTACTGTTATTAGACAAAATTGAAATTAAATTTCGCGGTTAAAATTCCTCCCCTTGAAATTCGAATTAGGCTTTATAGTCAAACAGACGATTAAGCGGACGACGCTATAATATGGGCGTATGGACTATGGACAATGTTGTATCTGCTGTTATGGCCATTGGCCCTTGCTCTTAACCAACGAGAAAAAGAGAAAAGATACATCACGTGAAAATACCAAGGAGTGAGAGTACGTCATGATCGTTGTCCTTTCTTGTGGCGGAGCTAAGCCTAACTCGACTATTTGTTTATCGCTATCTTAGAGCCGTTTATCGAAGTTGTTTATTTTCAGAGATTACAACGAGAGTTTCGTTAAGTATTTAAGTTATAATTCGCGTTGAATTTTACTCGAAACCTGCCCGAGAAATTACGGTCAACGGTTAAAACAAAAGGAGTATCTTCGAGACTACCGTGGATTGCGTCATTTTGTTCGTCAAGTGAGTAATCCAATCGTGACGTCACATGTTGTGTACTGTTGACCCATTATTTTAATTTCGCCACAAAGAGAAAGCCTGCAGTATAACCGAGGCACGGTTAATATTTCCTCTCATAAGTTATAAAGCAACGAGGATTGAATCAGCGTTTTTCGTTCTATCGCGGTATCGCGTAGAAATCGACAGTTAATTTTTATAGGCCATTTTGCACCAAATCGAGTTATTTATTACCAAGGCTTAATTTAGGGAAGCTTTACTTAAAATTGTTACTGTTTATAAATCCAACGTTTGTTGCCAAAGGTTTTGGCCTTAGGCCCAACTTTGCCACCAGTTTAGGATTTTGTCAAGGGCAAGGTTATAAATAAATTCCTATTTAATTTAGTTTAATTTACAATACAAACTGTGATTAGGGAAGTTAAAAATTGATTTGTCAATTCTTCTCAGTTGCTAGGCACTTGAAAACTGGAATCCTTAATTAACATTATTTTTTATAAAACTTTTTGTAGCTTAGAGCTTTATAGAAAATGAAATTTCAATACAAAGAGGAACATCCCTTCGAAAAGAGGAGAGAAGAAGGCGAAAAGATTCGTAAGAAGTATCCAGATAGAGTTCCTGTAAGTTTGGAAGTTTTTCAGACTAGCTACTCGAGGTTTTATTTACATTTCCGTTTGTTTCTAGGTTATCGTGGAAAAAGCTCCTAAAGCGCGTATTGGCGATTTGGACAAGAAGAAATATCTAGTTCCGTCAGATTTGACAGTAGGACAGTTTTATTTCTTAATTAGGAAACGAATTCACTTGCGACCCGAAGATGCCCTTTTCTTTTTTGTGAACAACGCTATTCCTCCTACGAGCGCAACCATGGGATCACTTTATCAGGTGAATATTATCTTCATTTAGTTCAAGATGTTACAAAAACCAGGGAAATGTCTAGTGAATTTATTCTTGGGGCTATAAGGTCAGAAAGTATAAGGAATTTTTTAGTCTAGAAGGTCAGAGAACTATGCCTAGTTAGGATACCTGTTAATTTAAGGTTGGGAAAGTTTTTAATTCTGCCTGGAAAGTTTTGAATTTATTAATCTCGCTATTTATCAGGGTAAATTAGAATTTGAGATTTGTGTCTATATGCTCAAGGAAGAGTCGGTAGGATTATAGTTTATCTAACTAACCCAACAAACACCTTTTTCTGACTAATTAGACCATGGGGAGTTCAAAAAAAATTGTTAAAAAAATATTGGCCCGCCGCAAATATTTTAAATTTTTTTTTGAAAATTTGAAATTCCCATGCTAAAATCCCATAGAATGCGCCATAGGTTGGGTTAGGTTAGGTTAGGTTGGGTTAGAATCTATGGGATTTAGCACGCAAAATTTGAAGTTTACGTGTTAAATCCCATAGATTCTAACCCAACCTAATCTAGCCTAACCTAACCTAACCTAACCTAACCTAACCTATGGCGCATTCTATGGGATTTTAGCATGGGAATTTCAAATTTTCAAAAAAAAATTTGAAATATTTGCGGCGGGCCAATATTTTTTTAACTATTTTTTTTTAACTCCCCATGGTCTAATTAATCAGAAAAAAGTGTTTGTTGGGTTAGTTAGATAAACTATAATCCTACCGAAGAGTCAATTACCATGCTATAAGGTCAGGAAAATATTTAATCTTATGTAGGGGGATTTAAACTTAATTAGATTATAAACTCTGAGTTATAAGGTCAGGGAAGACTCGGAAGAGTATATTGAATTGTTAACTAAGATCAGGGAAAACGATTTGTTTGATATGATCAGAGAATTAAAATTTAAAGGGAGAATGCAACTAGATAATTAATCTTTTTAATCCGCCTACCAGAATAGGTTAGCTATTTAAACAAATTGCATTTTCCTTATTAAATATTTAGAAATTTCAACATTTTAATTAATATTGAGTTGTCAAAAATATACTGAGACAAACTTAAATGAGCTAAAATTAAATTATCGCTAAGCCTAATGCAATATTCTCAGATTAAAAAGGATTATGGCTAAGCCTAATGCCATATTCTCGGATTAATAATAGGATTATTGCTAAGCCTAAAGCGTTAATCTTGATTAATAATAGGAACATCATGAGGAGGATTTCTTTTTGTACATTGCCTATTCGGACGAAAGCGTCTACGGAGCTTAAAAGCAACAATGGGAAACATATTTGGGTCGTTAAAAAAGGGAGCATTTTTGTTTTTTTCTTCATTAACGATGACTAGCTTAAGTTTATTTTGTATGTATCATATAATTTGACAAGAAAACGAGTAAAATATTTAGTTAGTCACGCAACTTTACCGGGTTTAACCCAAAAATAATATTATAAAAGTTATAAAGATGGTTGACTTTTGTCATAATCCTCTTATTTGTATAATCGTCCGAAAGCGGACGACGGAAGTTGACCAATAAAAGTAAGCGTGGATTAGGAACTTTCTAATTGGCTAACGAATGAAAAATATGTTAATTCCAAAATAATATGAACATAAAGTTTGAAAAAAAAAAAAAAAAAATGACAAATCACGTTAAATTTTGTGTAAATATCTTTTGTTCTTCAGCACCACTCTGGGCGTATTTAGTTAAATCTTAAGTTTTTCTCACCTTTTATTTAGTGCGTGATCTTTAAAAAATAAAACCAACAATTAAACGTAAATCATTTTATTATATTGATTTTTGTTGTAGTTTATAATTTAAAAAAAAAAGAATTTTTAAAAACTTCAATTTTAAAAAGTTCACTTATTTTATTTGTTTCTTTATTATATATAATAAATGTCTAATTATGTATCAAAAATAAAAATTAATTATGATCAATTAAACTCCTCCTTAGTTCTAATTATCATTTAGAAATACGCCACCTTAAACTTAAAGATAAGTTATAGACTTATGATACTACTTAAACTGAAGGAGTTACTCCAGCAGTTGCCAGGGAGAAAATTTAATCTTAATTTTTTCTCATTGTCTATGAACCTATTCACGAAGGTCAAAATTATCTTAAAGCTAATCCCCTTAGACTAGGTCAACTTTAAAAAAGTACTTATTTCCCACCTAGGAAAACAATTATATTGGCGAATGGCGAGTCGCGACTGAAGTGCTGTCTGCTAAAGTTATAACCGGGTTAAATCTCTATGGTCTATGGAGTATGGATCATAATTTGGAGTGAAGTTATGAGATAAACTTTATGGTTTATATCCCAAAATATACGGCATAAATTAAAGGTGAAAGGTTAAATTGAATTAAAAATTCGGAATTTTGGATATCTACGGGTGATTATTCTTTCGAATCAGCTCTTACGGCCGGTCTTACCATCTTACGACGATTAAGCCTCGGCGTTAGTATGACGTGTACTTAATCAAGGTAAACAATTATCTACCAGGTGTTAAAACATCAAGCTGTTAAAAATAAGTTTTGGATCAAGGATTTGAATAACGCGACCTCCATCGTCACTGGTACCAGTAAATATGCAAAAACGCAAAAATTTATTGGAGTCTATTCAAAGAGAGCCTCACCGCGAGATATTAATCGGGGGTAAACCCGATAGTAAGTTGTACGATATGAACTACGAGGATGAAGATAAGAAACAAGCGATTCATACAACAAGCGATCTAAGGGGCGATCGTTTGAACGTGGCTTTGCTCCTATTTCTTTACATTCTGCAAGGAATTCCTTTGGGTTTAGGTGGTGCGATACCTCTAATATTACAGAATAGTAAAGTTAGCTACAAAGATCAAGCCGTTTTTAGCTTCGCTCATTGGCCCTTCTCTGTGAAACTTTTATGGGCTCCCATAGTAGACTCTTTGTACGTGGCAAGTTTCGGTCGCCGTAAATCTTGGCTGGTTCCATCTCAGTACGTTATCGGAATCTTTATGATTATCTTGTCATATAATATCGACTATTTGCTGGGAAAAGGCAGCGACATTCCTCCCAATGTCTACGTTCTAACTGGCGTCTTCTTCACTCTCAATTTTATGGCTGCAACACAAGATATCGCCGTAGATGGCTGGGCTCTAACAATGCTAGCCAGGTACCATTCATTTTAAGCGATTCTGTTTAATTTCTGTTAGCCTAACCTTGTGAAATTTTCATTTTATATTTTTTCTAGACGAAATGTGGGGTACGCTTCGACTTGTAATACGGTCGGCCAAACTGCTGGTTACTTTTTGGGGAATGTTTTATTTTTAGCTTTAGAATCTCCTCACTTTTCCAACACGTATTTTCGTTCCGTACCCAGAGAAGAAGGTCTCGTTTGTTTAGCCGGTAAGCTAGCTTCCCACTTATTTTCGATTATCTTCTTTAAGAGACTCAATTTTTAACTTCCTTTATGTATTTAGGTTATTTATTTTTTTGGGGAATCGTTTTTCTCATCACGACAACGGTGATTATGATCGTGAAGAAAGAGAGACCTGACAATAACGCAGAAGGAATCGCAGGAACTTATAAATTGCTCTTCAAAATCCTCAGATTACCAAGCGTCATTAATATAGTCGTAGTTTTACTGACATCCAAGGTACGATATTATCAATCACTTTAACCAATCTAGTTAAACAAAATGGGTATTACTCCCATTTTTGACTCCTAGATCATTTTATCTTTTTGGCTTTAGGCCTAATTTGAGCAGACGAACTCTGTTTGAAAGGATATTATGAATTTCCTTATTTGCCATAAATCTTTATGGTTTCTTTCCCCCAGAATTTTGTATTAATGAGGTTTTACAGCGTAGAATAATTATTGTTTGGAGCGAGTAATCATTGATTTTGTTTCAAAGATTGCGTTCGCTGCCACTGATTCGGTCACTGGTTTGAAGCTTATCGAACTTGGTCAGTAAAGACAATATCTCTCTGAAGGGAAGAATATAAATAATTGTGGTTTCTTGTTAGGTGTGCCGAAGGAACATTTAGCCATGTTGGCCGTTCCCATGGTCCCAATTCAGATCTTGTTGCCCATTTTTATCAGTCGCTATACGGGAGGACCTAAGCCTTTAAAAATTTGGTTAAAAGGTTTGTCTTTAAATATTCTTCAGCTAAAAGTTTTAAACTTTAAAATTTTTTTTTTTTTTTTTTTAAAGCGTATCCCATTCGTTGCGTCCTGGGAATTCTCTTCTCGCTCCTCATCATGTGGACTCCAACTGTTAAATTAATAGACGGAACTTTTCCTCTTTATTATTATTTTGTTATTATCATCGCTTACGCAGTTCATCAAGTAAATCACAATGTTTCTCAGTTTTTGATAGTTTTTGGACGAAAATTGATATTTTTTGGACGAAAATTGATTGTTCGGATGAAAATTGATCTTTTTTGGACGAAAATTGATCTTTTTTGGACGAAAATTGATCGTTTTTGGACAAAAATTGATCTTTTTTGGACAAAAATTGATCTTTTTTGGACAAAAATTGATCTTTTTTGGACGAAAATTGATCTTTTTTGGACGAAAATTGATCTTTTTTGGACGAAAATTGATCGTTTTTGGACAAAAATTGATCTTTTTTGGACGAAAATTGATTGTTCAGACGACAATTGATCGTTTTTGGACAAAACATGATTGTTTCTTGCAAAAATTATCATTTTTGAGAGAAAGATGATGAGTTTTGATCGAAAAATTATTGAAAATATGAAAGATTGTGTTTATTTTTAGGGTACAGTTTACTGCGTTTACGTATCTATGATGGCTTTCTTCGCTAAAATTAGCGATCCCTCTATTGGTGGAACGTATATGACCTTGATGAATACGGTCAGTAATTTGGGTAGTAATTGGCCCGGGACTGTGGCTCTTTGGGCCATCGAATATCTAACGTACAAGAATTGTTTCAAAGACGAAACTAAATTGGGATCGTGTGATAAAGAGAAGGAGGCTGAAGTAAGTTTAAACGACGAGAAAAACGAATTAATTTAATTTATATTTTAACGATAATAAATTGATATTAATTTGTAAAAGGTTTGTAAAAAAGAAGGCGGTATTTGCTCGACTTCTTTAGACGGTTATCACGTCGAAACGTACTTTTGCATTACGTTCGGACTAGCGTGGTTATTTTTGTGGGGACGAACCAAAATCAATCATATTCAAAGATTGCATCTTTCCGCCTGGACACCGAACAATTAAATTTAATCGAGATTAAATTTATTTAAATTATTGAGAGATTTTTAACGAAGAAGTTAATTTTGCGCCCTCCTGCAGTTTCTGATCTAGTCGCGTGCTCGAATCGCCCAAACCACTATTAATATTAATAATATATTGTTTCTTAATTTGGCCAAGGGTTAATAATCGTTATCTCGAGACAAAAATCCCGTTTTCTCTTTAGAGAAGGATCTCGTTACGTTTAATTTAGGAAAGGGAAAGGTCATTCGGTTATCGACAAAGTCTTTATTTCAAAGATAATGAATTATTTCTACACATTCTGTTTGCGCAAAAAAGTGGTTTTATATTTGGAAAAAACGACATTAAAGGGATTGTGAAACGAATTAAAAATAAAATTTAAGCTATTTTGTAAATAAGCCTTTCTTATCTAATTAGACCTAATTTTATCCATTTCTAATAAATAGAAAATTGATAATTAAAGGTTTAACCAATGAGTTCTGATACTTCATGGAGTATTTAAAAATAATTTATTTTAAATTATTTACAATTTTAAAAATAATGGTAGCTTTCGGACCGTGGTCCTTCCTCAGCCGCTAACAATTTATAAATGAATAAATGAGGTTTCCAAAAATGTTTTGACAACAATATTACACCTGGTGTCCAGTCTCTAATCTAATCTAATTTATTTATCTTTTTTATCATTTAAGTGAAATCCCCCCCAACCCTTTATGTTTACCGCTCCTAGATCTAAATTTAATCTCCCTCTATCTCTAATGTATACAGCTTCTTTAAAACATCTTTTATACCAATTGGCCTCTTGACCTAATACTCTTGTTGATTCCCAATCTATTTTATGACCTTTTTTAATTTTTATATGTGCTGCTAACCCGTTGTTTTCATCTAGTTTTTTTACGCAGTTCTTGTGTTCGGTTTGCCTTTTTTTTAATTGTCTTTTAGTCTGTCCTATATATTTTTCACTGCATTCACATCCTATTTCATATATCACCCCAGTTTTTTTCATATAATCTATTTTCGGTCTATTTTTAATTAGTTCTGATTTTAGTGTATTTTTTATTCTGCTTACTAGGGTTACGTTATATTTTTTTAATTGTCTACACGTTTTTTCCGTAATCCCTTTAATGTATGGTAATGATATTATGTGTTCCGGCTTTTCCTTAATGATACTATTTTTTACGTTGTGACTATTAAATATTTGGTTTATTATATGATTTGGGTATCCGCTATTTCTAAACTGTTCCTTAAATTTAATTTTGTCCTTACGTGGTTCGTCCGATAAGCATTCTATTCTATTTTTAAAGGATTTTATGATTCCTATTTTTATTTTAGCACTATGTGAAGACTGGAAATTTAAAAAGGACTTCGCGTGTGTGGGTTTCTGGTACATTGAGCATGAAAAGGTTTTATTATTATGTTTAACTAGAATATCTAGGAACGGTAAACATTTGTCTCTTTCCCCTTCAAAAGTAAATTGTATAGATTTTGATGTTTTATTTACAATTTCTAATAATTTATCTTCTTTTAAATTTTTGTTCTTGATTAGAAAAACATCGTCCATGAATCTTCTCCATAATTTTATATTTTGTTTTATAACAGTTTTCAATAAAATACTTCCCTCTATATATTCCATAACTAGATTGGCAATTGGGGCCGATAATGGATTTCCCATTGCCAATCCATTCTTTTGTGAATAATAATTATCTTCAAAGATAAAATATGTCTCTGTTAGGCTAATTTCCGTTAATTTTAGAATGGTTTCTATGCTTAAAGTTGTTCTATTATTTAGTGTTTTATCTGATTTAACTGGGGTGATATATGAAATAGGATGTGAATGCAGTGAAAAATATATAGGACAGACTAAAAGACAATTAAAAAAAAGGCAAACCGAACACAAGAACTGCGTAAAAAAACTAGATGAAAACAACGGGTTAGCAGCACATATAAAAATTAAAAAAGGTCATAAAATAGATTGGGAATCAACAAGAGTATTAGGTCAAGAGGCCAATTGGTATAAAAGATGTTTTAAAGAAGCTGTATACATTAGAGATAGAGGGAGATTAAATTTAGATCTAGGAGCGGTAAACATAAAGGGTTGGGGGGGATTTCACTTAAATGATAAAAAAGATAAATAAATTAGATTAGATTAGAGACTGGACACCAGGTGTAATATTGTTGTCAAAACATTTTTGGAAACCTCATTTATTCATTTATAAATTGTTAGCGGCTGAGGAAGGACCACGGTCCGAAAGCTACCATTATTTTTAAAATTGTAAATAATTTAAAATAAATTATTTTTAAATACTCCATGAAGTATCAGAACTCATTGGTTAAACCTTTAATTATTAAGAAAGTGCCATGGATCAAAAAGATTTTAATATTTATGAAATAGAAAATTGAATCGGGTTGAGTGTCTACTTTTAATGATTGTAGTTAAAAATCGTTTCATTATCCCTTTGGTCGCGTTTTTTTTACTATACTAAAGTTCCAATTGCAAAGATTTATTTTTCTACACAGTTGTTATAACGACGTTAAATAAATTGGATTTTTTCTGATTTGTCGTTTTTTTATTTTATTTTCGGCTTATTTTTGATAATTCCGCTTTGAAACTGAGCCACAAAATGCGGAAGTTCTTTCCGTACCATTCCCAATTGTATCGGACGTGTTTGTCGTGATTTTTGTTCAAAAAGTCTTTGTAGAATACTGCCATTTCTTCAGAGTTTAGCGTCCTTTTCTCTTGACCCATTTTTTCTAGTTCGTTTTTCACGAATAGATCTTTTTCAGTCTTGAAAAGGTCATTGTGTTTCTCCCAATATTCTTGGTTCCATCTTTGAAGTCTTTCCCTCTCCGTTCGATATTCCTTTTCTTCGCGACTTTCTTTAGCGGGAATTCCAATTTTTAAGGCTCGTAGATTAGATTTGGAGTCTGGTAAACCCATGATGTCATCGGTGTCCAACGGCTGTCCCTTGGCTTTTCCAAAAAAGCTTCTAAAATGAAATCTATAAACATTATTTTCTAAATGGTTTAAATAATTTGGGCCCATTGAATGAGGACCTAACCCCCCCAAATCGACACCTAACGTGTCTCTATATAAATACGTAATTACCTATAGGAAACGCAATTCGAGTGGCGATATTTGAAGAGTTTAAAAATATTCCCGGCCATTTTTTTAAAATAACCGTGGGTGCAACCGAAAACACGGAGTAACCAGCTTGTTTAGTCAGGGTCAGAGGGCGTCGTCACTACATTGGACCAAGGCTTGACGCCATTTTCGAGTGCCTAAATTAGTAAATTCAACTCTAATGATTAATTTAATCGACTTATCGTAATTAATTTTTGGCTAATAATGCTCGACTAATCTTTAGAAATTTTGACAATCGAGGGATAATTAGATAATGTTCCAAAATGGATTATGAAAAAAGTCCAACCTCGAAATCGAATTACGCCGCTAGTGATAGTTGTTCCAGTGAAGAAGACTCTAAGGAAAACGAAGTATTATTGGAAATTCATAAGGCGCCAAATTTAATCGTTTAATTTTAATATTTAATCTAAATTTTCAGGAATTTGAGCGGGTGAAGAGTCCATTAAGACTCAAATTGGAAAGCTGGTTAAATAAGAATATGAAAATTGAAATGACTGATGGTAGAACTTTAATAGGAATATTTTTATGCACCGATCGAGATAGAAATATCATTTTAGGTTCCTGTTCCGAATATTTAAAACCAGATGGTAAGCTAAGGTCTATTTTTAATCTATCAATATTATGGCAAAAAACAAATCAATTTGTATTCTTTTTAAAGAAGGATGTAACGAAGAGCCAAGACTTTTAGGTAAGCTAAGATCTATTTTAATTTACATATTTAAATAATTAATTTTTTGGGTTAGGTCTCGCCATGGTTCCCGGTTGTCATGTTGTTTCCATAAATATTGATCAAATGTCTTGGAATCAACGAATTGGAAATGTAAACTAATCAAAATAAAAATACGTTCTTCGTGGATGTAATAAGAAATTTATTCAACATTTACACGCGAATATTTATTCATTATCTTCCTCGTCCTCTTCTTCCTCATTGTTAATCTGGAAATAGCGAAGTTCGAAAGAGTCCTTAGCGTTGGCTACCACTCGTAACCAATCCCGCAAGTTGTTCTTCTTCAAATACTTCTTCGTTAAGTATTTAAGATACCTAAGGTAAATACAAAATGGTTAGAAAATAAATTTAGGGGATTAAAGTTAAATTGTACCTTTTTGATAAGTGGATATCAGCGGTGATTACCACTTTTGACTTGTTCCTTTCAATCGTGATGGAATTCCCGAGGTTATTGGTTTTTCCTTGAACCTTAATTCTCTCATGAAGGAATTTCTCCTGTAATTGAATAATGATTAGACTTTTAACTAACTGAAAGGTTTATAATCAAGACTTACAAAATCTGCGGCATTCATGATGCCATCTTCAACAGGGTGGCTGCAGTCAATGAAGAATTTCAATTGAACCTTCTTCTTTTTGGCCTTTCCCTTGGGAGGCAACTTCTTTTTGGCCATAATTTGCTATAAAACGTTAATTAAGCCGAGAATTAACGAAAACATTTAGCCTAAAGATGTAATATGAATAAACGCCACGTGTTAACCCGCCAAGGCCTAATGGGTTACGTATTCAGAATCGAAAATATATTCCGTTTTACAATTTAAAAACATCAGAATTGTTTACATAAGAGGTTCGTTATATATTTTCTATTAAATGATCGTTAATTTTAATTAAAATTTACATTACCATAACCATTTTTAACGGGATGTGGAAATTCCTTCCTGCACGAGACCTAACGAAGGAAACTTCGGAAAGGAAAATAAAATTTTCTTTTGGGATAGAAGGCGCTGGCCGACAATGATCGAATCAAAGTGACGTAAGCCGGCTCGTGTATATGAACTTTGACCCCCACGAGTGGTAATATTGTCACAAATTATATTCTCCGTTGTAAATTTGAAATTTTGAACTTCCTGAAACGGAAATAATGCAGTTGTTGGATTAAAATTAATTATAAATATTATTTAAGATAAGGTAATAATTAATCGAGTTACGTTAAATTTGTGTCTGTTTGTTATTTAAAATTGATTCCTTTCGTGATAGTCTGTTTTGATTCGTTTTGACATCCTAATTTTAATCCTAATCTCCCCCCAATTTTCACAATTGACCTATTTTTAATGTCGGAAGTTTTTTAATTTAGGCTAGTACAGACTCTAAAATAAATGTTTTATGTATGTTAATTAATAATATTGGTTTATTTTCAGATTGAAGGCTGGTAATATGCCAAGCAAACAGCAGCTTGACAAGGAAGCCTGGGATTGGGCTCTCACGACTGATCCCCAGAAGATCAAAGAAGAACATATTGAACGAGCTTATAGGTTGAGAGTTCCGCCTTGTAAAACCGCTTGTCGAAGAAATTGTCGGGGAAATCCTCACTGTTTATCGGGTTTGGGGGAAAAAAACTGGATTAATGAGATTGCCGATGAAGAGTGGCACGAAATAGATGATCCCAACGCTGAAAGAAGAGAAGAGGTAAATATCAAATATCACTCCTCATTATTACGAAACAACCTTAATATATTCCTTTAGGGATCTTTCGTGGGTTTGAAAAACCTGGGAGCTACTTGTTACGTCAACAGTTTGCTTCAAGTTTGGTACCATAATGTTAATTTTCGAACTGCCATTTATAAATGGAAACCCGAAGAAGGTCAGGATATTTAAGATTAAATAAACAAAATTTTAAACTAATTTGATTTATTATCATTTTTCAAGATCCCCAAGAGAAAGATACATTTGACGAAGAGAAAGAATTCAAACCGGTGTCTTGTATCGGACACCTGCAACTAGTTTTTGCTCTACTACAATTCAGCTGTCGAAAGTAAGAACCATTTTGTTTAGATTTTGTCAGGGAAACTTACTTATTGTAAGTTTTTTATTTCTTTAACACTTGCGATTTTAGGTACATAGATCCGACGCCCTTGATAAGCATGTTGGGACTGAACACGTCGCAACAACAAGACGCTCAGGAGTTCTGCCAACTCTTCATTTCTCTCATTGAAGAAAAACTGTCCCATCAAAGCGATCCTGTCTGCCGCAATATCGTCCAGGAACGATACAGCGGGTATAAAAAATCGATTAGGAATGATTCCAGAACCTAGTAACCTTTTTTTGAGGTAATATTTTCTCGTATAGGGAATACGCGTACGTTACAAGATGTCATTCGTGCTCCAACGAATCGCATCGAACCTCCCAATTCTACGAACTAGATCTGGGCATCAAAGGTCACAAAGATCTCTTTGAATGCATTGACGAATTCGGTCAGGAAGAGAAACTGGAGGGAAGCAATCAATATTATTGCGGTCGATGCCAGAGCAAACGGGACGCTACGCGCTTTATTCGACTACGCAGGTAAGCTTCGAGGTCCGTATTCCTAAATACGAGGTTTATATCTTTTCTTAAACGTTTTTAGGCTTCCCCCAGTCTTGCACTTGCAGTTGTTACGGTTCGTTTTCGATAGACAAACTGGATGCAAGAAGAAATTAAATTCCTTCATTCGATTCCCAGAGGTTCTCGATATGAGTCGCTATCTTTCGCTACCTGGTAAGTATATTGGAATATTTGAAATGGGTCGATAAAGGTTATAAACGCATCAATGTAAAATTTCTTTTGTTTGAGAAATTTTGAAGTAATTAATTTTTTTTATCAGAAAAAACAAAGGTTTACGAAGTGTCCGCGGTTTTAATACATCGAGGAGTGAGCGCCCATTCTGGTCATTACGTGGCGCACATTAAAGAAGCCAAAACAAACGCCTGGTACAAATTTAACGACGAAACGGTTGAAAAGATAGTGGGCAAAACGTTGAAACTGGGAGGTCTGGGAGCCGAAGAGAATCTGACCGAGGAACCAGGCTCTTCCTCCTCGAACAAAGGGGCCAATAAAGCCCCCAAAGCCCTCAAGGGGTGGCACTCCTCCAACAACGCCTACATGCTCGTTTACACCCTCAAGGAAGACAAAAGCGAAGATAAAAATGGTGCGTCACTTTCGAACTAACAACTCCGTTAATCCAGGGATGGAAAGTAATTCTTCGGTTTATTATTTGATAGCTTCTTCGGTTTACGAAGCGGAATCGTTGCCATTGCATTTGCAAATGAGCGTGTCGCGAGATAATAGCGCTTTCGAAGAATGGGTGAAAGAATTGGCTATTATGAGGGAACAGAACGTCGCTATTGGAAAAGAGAGACAAACCGACATCAGGAAGATCTACGAAAAGCTACCGCTGAAGGAGGGAGGCGTTGACGGGGAAGAGTACCAATTTATCGCGTCCAATTGGCTCAAAAAATGGCTCACTAGCAACTCCGGAGCCGTCTCCCCCCTCGACAACTCTCACTGCTTGTGTCTGCACGAAAAGTAAGGACAAAAACGTCATATCATTCTCTTAGTTCTGGCTTTTTTCGATTCATGGACATCCTAAATTTCTTCACATTGATGGGTTGTATTTGGTTTAACGGTTCCTTTTTGTCGTTTTTCTCTCTTTTAGATTGAGCCCGGATGCGGTTGATAAAGTAAAATGCGTCAGTAAATTGGCAGCCGATTCGATTTACGAGAAATACGGCGGCGGTCCTCGTTTGGGGAGCGAATCCTTGTGCCGAAAATGCGTCGAAGCCAGATGTCACATCTTCAGGGTCAAAGCCAGATTAACGGCTGACCAAAAAGTCTTCGCCACTCTCATCAAAGCCAAGATCGCGGAGTAAGGAACCTTTTAATTAAAAAAAAGGCTAGAAAATTCAAAAAACTAACGATCTTGGGGTGGTTTTTAGGGACGAAGAAGCTTACTGGATCGGTAAAAGTTCCTTGAGAAGTTGGAGACGACTCGTTTTGCTTCAAAACGAAGATCTCTCTGAATCGCAGCAAGAAGAAGACGAACAAAATAACGATAATGGTAAAATGGCATTTTGATCTCTCTCCTAGAAAATATCTTAAAGTTTCTTTTTTATTTATTATTTTAGAGAATGTAAACGGGGCTGAGAACGGTGGAGGTCAGGGAACGATGGGTGAAACTCAACTCGAAGATGAGGACGACGAAGATAATAAACTTCTATTCAACGAGGATCTCCTCTGTGAACACGGTAATTAACTTAGCTCGTTAAATATGGTAGAAACATTGATATCTGGTGAATTAACTCGAGTTTAAGCTGGTTAAGCCAGAATTTGGGGGCAATTCCTATAAAATTCCCATAGATTTGGAAGCGTCTTATAATTTGGCAATTTGTTCTACAAATCCCATAGTTTTAGCACTAAACGAGGTTGGTGATGGGAAGGTAATTTGACAAAATAAGCCCAAAACCAAAAGATCACCTGGAAAATATTTATTTTGCTAGTTTTGGGAATAATTTTCAATACCTTAAGATGATGTTGGACCGTTTTCCGATGATTTTGTTATCCGTGAATGGGATTTTGGCGCACGTACGTGTCAACGCCCCCTCGTACCAAATCGTTGCCTGTTTTTACTAAAAGACACTATTTTTATGGTTCACATTGTGGTAATTAAGGCAGAAAACTGTGGTAATTAATGGGTAAAATTGTGGTAATTATGGAAGAAAACTGTGGTAATTAATGGGTAAAAATTGTGGTAATTAATGGGTAAAAATTGTGGTAATTAAGGAAGAAAACTGGTAATTAATGGGTAAAAATTGTGGTAATTAATGGGTAAAAATTGTGGTAATTAATGGGTAAAAATTGTGGTAATTAATGGGTAAAAATTGTGGTAATTAAGGAATAAAACTGTGGTATTTAATGGGTAAAAATTGAGGTTAATGTGGGAAAATCTTGGTAGTTAATATCAATAGTAATTATTTTTTGGGTTTGTTTGTTTTGGTTTTAATTTCAGGTAATTTGAAAGTGAACGAAGGGAGTCGTAAATTGTTGAAAGTGGAAGCTTGGAATTTGCTTCGTCAGTATTTTACTGATTCCCCAGAGTTCAAACGAGGGGCGGCCGTCTGTCCCGAATGCCTCCGCTTGCGCAATCTCTCTAATCAAACGAAAGAACGACACAAACAGTTGGCCCAAGAGCAGAAAAACGCCCTCCTCGACCTCTACCTCGACAGAAACAGGCCCACCTTGGCCAAGTTGGAACTCCATCCCGACTTCTACGGAGTCACGATAAACTTCCTCGAAGAATGGAGGCGCTTTGTCAAGTAAGTTTGCAACCTTCCTTACCTAATTTCGCCACCAGCCAGAAATTTAATTGCTATTTGCCACTTCATTCGCCCTTTTATTTAAACTCGATCAAAATATGTTGGGGAATTTAAAAATAGGTCAAAGTTTATTGAGAAATTTAAAAATAGGTCAAAGTTTATTGAGAAATTTAAAAATAGGTCAAACTTTATAGGAAAATTTAAAAATAGGCCAAACTTTATTGAGAAATTTAACAATAGGTCAAAATAAATAAGACTTTAAAATAGGTCAAAATATATAAGATTTTAAAATAGGTCAAACTTTATTATCGATTTTCAAAAATATATTTATAATTTAAGAGTAGGTAGATCGAATTTTATAGGGTGTTAAAAATAGTTCAACTTTTTGGAGGATTTTAAAAATATGTCTAATTTTATTTGGAACTTTAAAAATAAGTTTAATTTTTTTGGGGATTTTTAACAATGGTCAAAATATATCAAGGATATTAAATATATCAAGTCCCTATTTCATTTCTGGATTCCTAAAATACCCTAAAATCATAATTTGGCCCCAAAAATATCATATTTATAAAATTGAGTGAATTATGGCAACCCCCTTCAAATATCGCTTTCGTGAAAACTCAGCTTTAGCGTTTAAATTTACCGGCCTAGAATATCTTTTGCCTGTCACCTTCTAGGCTTTCCCCTTGGGAAGCGAGGCCAGGGAAGCCTGGAGGGTGGGTGAGAGTCGGAGGGAATTCTAGGCCTTTAAATAAGCCTCACTTTAAAACGGAAATATAAAAAGGCAAATTTTCAGACGGCGATGACTTGCAATATTTAGAACAGTTTCGATTGCGCCAGAATGGTGGCATTCTTAGTTACTTTGTTTATATTTTTATTTAATTCCGCGTTATTATTACTGGGTTTGTTGGTTGTGCGCTACCTCGTAAAGGGTGGTCCTAATTTCCCGCGTTTAAACCTCTTTTCTAATGAGAATTTGTATCCTATCCACGAGTATAATAAGAAAGACCTTTTAGTCATCACCCTGACACTTTGGAAAGAATTATAAATATTTTAAAAGGCAACTTGTCAAATGTTTCGAAGCCTATAGTTCCCTTGTTAATTCCCTCGTCGGAGCTTTATAACCAAAACCCCTGGTAGTGGGAGAGAGGGGAGTGGTTTTAAAGAGACTAATTATAAGGAGAAGGAGCTTATTAAGAAGCCGGTTACCGTATCAGTCTTCATTAGGACAATTTAGACAATTTATACACTATGGCCGAGTTGCCAAAACGCTATATGACCAAGGGGCTTAACGCCCAAAACCTTCCAACTAGCGAAAAATATAGATTAAGAATCTCGGTCTAAAAAGCCCCTTCCTCCTCTCTTTGCTCGAAAATTTACTCCCCAACGTATTCTGGAATTAAAATGTCAAGTTGGGATTGAATACGTTTTAAGCCAGTTCCAAATCGTTCGTTCCAATGGCAGTTTGCAACGAGCGTGAGCCACAATTGCCCCTCCCCCCCCCCCCAGTTTAAAAGGTCCCTAAACTGACTAGAAATTAACCATGAAACGTAAAAGTCGCTCGAAGAAAGAAATTACAAGAATGTTTTGTTTAAATTCAAGTTATTCGATCGAAATATTTTGTAAGACAAAATTATAAGATTAACCGTAATGTTTCAAAATATTCGTATATTTTTTTTGTTAATTTTCTTCGTTGGCCCCTTTGGGTGGCGCTTCACCCATGACATCGAAGCATCGCGGTTGAAACGCTTTTACAGGCGCCCATTGAAAATACATTGAAACCTCGACCCCTATAAGTTAGCTTCCCAATGAGATCTGTTAAATATATTTAATTTAATTAAAAACGTATTTAATTTTAATCAGGGCCGGATTAAGCCTTGTAGAGGCCCCTAGGCAATGCCGTCTACCCTTCTCTAGACGGATCAGGGATAACCGCCCACACAGTTACCTTTGACTATACATAGTTTTCAGTAAAGGGGCAAAAGATAATTCCACCCCTCTTACCCAGCTTTGCTTTCATTCCCAGGTTGCCAGGAGCTTGTGAGTGCAGTTCAGAACAGATCAGTTTCAAAAATGAACTCTAGCCTTTCCATCTGCACTCACAAGTTGTTGGCAACATGGGGGGAACGGCACTTACCCCCTTTAGTGAAAACTATGTATAGAATTTGCTTTGTTCAATCGCAGATAGTACCTTTAAATTAGGTATTTATTAGGACGACGCTATCTAGAAGGTCCTAACTATAGCTTGGCGTTTCCTTCCAACGTAGACTATTTCTCAATCCGTCTAAGACTCTAATATCATATTTTAAAGTTTTTCTCCCCCGTTCGAAGTAATAATTTTGCGTTTGACGGCTGACGTCAAACTTTGTCTCTGAGATGGTTATTTTATTTTTTTATCCGGGTTCTTGGTGTCGGTGATTAATGCCGCGCCAAATATGATATATATTTCGCGTTAAGACCGCGATGCCTTCTATTATAAAGAGAGTTTTTCCCGCGAAAAACTTAAAAAAGGACCACATTTTTTTCGGGTTTAAGTTTTTTATGTCGTGGCGTTGTGCCCCAAATTTGTTAAATAGCTTTATATATATAGTCTAAGGGGGGGAAATGATACCGTAGAAGTGGTGGTTTTCTAAGTGGCTTCTCTCTCCCTCTCCCTAGTTCTTGAGAGGTGTTGCCCCCTTCTCGTAATATCTCGTATACGAACGAGGAGGTGATTAAGGTGTTTATCCAAAAGAGAGAAAGCATCCTTCATCTTCTCTGTCCAATTGACTATATATGGCCTTTCCGTATTACGAGTCCATCATGCTCAAAATATACTGCGCTATTTTCAAATTACCTTTTGCGCGCCGACCCTATACCGAGGGGTCCGACACTCTTGAATTAGCTGTACACCTTGAGTTCACTGAGTTCAGCTTTGACAGCGCATTGAGTTCGAACTCTTATGAACTCTGAGTTGATCTTTGATAGTGCAAAGAGTTCCAAAAATTTGTACACCTGAGTTCGCGAGTGTCTGCCCCCTCGCCCTATACCTCGCCTAAAACTATACACTTCGTCCCAGTCTCAAAAAAAGGCAACATTTTCCATTGAAACGGGTTCTATTTAACTGCTCTGTTTGTTGGTTTCAAGGATGGTAAAAGTATAGATAATCCTATACTTTGACCCAACCTTGAAAATGGCAAGATCTTCAATAAAAAAATGGGTGCTCTTTAACTGCTCTTCGAGAAATCGAATCATATAGATTCGAGAAAAGACGTTTTCCCGTTCACACTGCTCTAGCGAAACGTTTTGAAACGGTTTAAATCGATTTCAAGGCCTAGTATGAACGCGGCTTAGGTTTTAATTTATTTCTTTTTTTGGTTACTTGCATCAGGGATCCAGTTCGTAGAGAGCCTGTGATAAATTTGGGCAACGGGTCTTTGTTGTGCGAACACGGCGGACTTCCCTTTTTACTGGACAGCGAGCTCTCCCATTCCAGGGATACTAGTCGGTAAGCCGCTTAATAGCTATCATTTTATATACTTATCTATATCCGCGGCGGTTTTAGGCAACGTTTGTTGAAACAAGTGACGGATCGTAAAACTTAACTCGCTTTTAATGGTTTATTCGCGATTAACCTTTTTTTTTTGAGAAGATCGAATACTTTGTAATACTTCTTAAAACCCCGAATTTGAGGTTGGGGGGCTATAACCTCCGAGGTCAATTTTTTGTCGAACTCAAGAGATGTTTTTCAATTTACTCGAAAGGTTTTTTAACGTCTTTTTCTTTTGGGGAGTGTTTTTTGCCTAATAAGGTTGAAGTTTTGGAATTACTTGGCAAATTTGAGTCATTTTCTGGGGCTTGTTTCAAACTAAACGAATCTTAATTATCTTACCCTAATCTAATATAGTTTTATCTAACCTAAACTTAATTTTACTTAATTTAACATAATCTAAGTTACTTAAACGTAAATTAACTTAATAAGCTAAACTAATCCGACCTAAATCCGCAACTTATCTTAATTTCTAATGTAGTTTAAGCTAATCTAAGTTAATCCAATCTAAATTAAGTTACTTAAACGTAAATTAACTTAATAAACGTAACCTAATGTAACTAATCCGTAATTTTACTTAATTTCTAACGTATTCGCAAGTTAATTGAAATAATTTAAAAGTGAAATGTTTTTTTTATCGGTGTTAGGTTGTGTTTGGTGTGGGATCGCGAATGGGAAGTGGTCAAGTCGACGTTTTTGGTGGACCGAGAGATCCGGGTTTATCGTCAAAACAACGAGAATGGAGTGTCCACCATTCAATCCACACCGGGTCAGTAATTAACTTTTCATTTAATCTCAGAAGATTTTGAATGATTTCGCTATAGCAGGGGCTTTGAAAGTTATTTTTAAGTGGTTGGAACAAGTTTGCGAAGGTCAAACCTCGGGTCAAACGGTCAAGGGGCTTGAGTTTTTCCAAGCCTTTTCCCCTCCTATAGATTTTTTTGCCAGATATTGTCGACTGGGGTTCGTCATTACCTCCCAACCAATGGGATAAAGGTTACTTTCGTGACGTATCTCACCTTTTCTCGCTTTACACCGTGTAGAGAAGTTTTCCTCCCGCAAAAAGAGGGCCCATCCTCAAAAAGTTTGTATATCAGAGTTCGTTCGGAACCTGGATATTTCAGATAATTGGGGCAAAAGGTCAGGGATATGTCATTTGTTTTGTTATTTATACGTTAATTATCCTTTTATCCAAAATAGTTTAGGGATAATGTCTATAATTGGTAAGGACAGAAGCCGATGAAACCCTCCTTTGAAGTCTGCTACTCTAATGTTCCATATAGCGCTCCACTCTGTATGGGTAAAATTCCCAATTTTACGAGATCGGAGGTGGCCATACTTCATACCCCCTGTCTATGGAAAATTGAAAATTCTCTCTCTCCACAAACGACGACGTTTTTTTTGACGAACTCCAAAGCTGCTAGAGATATTCGCTCGACGAACTCCCGCTCCGAAAATATCTACCGTTAGGAGGCGTACGAATCGCGCTTTTTGAAACTAACCCATACAGAGAGGGGTAGACAAGACCCGGGAGTAATACACTTCAAAGGAGGGTTTCATCGGCTTCTGGTAAGGAATAGCCCGAAATAGTCGAGGAGGTTTATTTTAAAGTAATTAATTCATAAGGAAACACTGCACTTTAGTGAGCTAGTAATAGGACCAAGGGTTTTCAGTCGAAAAACTGCCTGCAATTCGTATAGATTTGGTTCTCCGCTATAATACGAACCATTTTTTTTTATTTTCGCAAACTTTTTAAAGTCGAGAAAGCGCGTCTCGTTTCCGTATTTGTACCAAAAAAGTCTAAAGGCAAAAAACCCTGTTTTCGACACATCTCTTCTTCCGAACTTTCAAAAGAAGTTCCTTTTTTTCAGTTCCCTTTCTCATAGTGGTTCCTGAAAGGGCGTCTCGGCTATGGCGCGTTGATGGGCAGCTCGCGTAATCAAAGAATCATTAAAGGGGGTCGAATGCCCCACCTAGCCCCCTCGCAAAGTATATCCCAACCTCGAAGGCTCTCTCTATACTATATCTACACACTTCCTAAGCCTCGTCAGGTTTCCCCATTCAGGTTTAAGGCTAGAATACTCCTATATTTGAGACGAACTTCCCGCCGATTTCTAGTTGATCCCAGTTTGAGACGCGACTCCTACAATTTCGGTTCTCAATTGGGAACGCTTTGAATTCCAAAATAGGGATGAACTGTCTTAAAGAGGTCTGTTTGTAGGATCAGAGGTATATAATAACCCCCTTCGGGGGGAAGTATGAAAGGTAGGCAAAATCGACGAACAACGAGAGCCCGGCGTAAATCGCGGCGGATCGACACACCGCTTTACTCCCAAAAAATAGTTAACACCATTTTGAACCTCACTAAATTTTCCCTACGCGCGCTTCCGGAACTCGCGAGCTGAAGTCAACCTTCGACTCCATTTTAACAGAGCGCCTGACTCCTGAGACAGGAAGTTCTAAACACAAATCGAGCCGTCTTGTTTATACAAAGACCATTTACTAGAGTAGCGACATTGAGAAGTCCAGCGCGAGCTAGTGGCCTAGATAGTCAGCAGCGGGCTCTTGTTGTTCGTGATTTTTAGCATTGGTAGGATAGGGGCTTTCATACTTCCCCCCGAAGGGGGTTATTATATACCTCTGGTAGGATGTAGTATTGAAAGTGTGTGAGGGGGGGGGGGGCTAGATAGTTTAGGTTCTCTGTGAATTTTGGCGCACTTTCAGCTTGTCCGACTTGGTAAAGTTTTCCCTCTCTCTCTCTAGTTGACGATGTTTTTTCTGGGGTATTTAGTCCAAGTTTCTTTGTCATTTCTTTCAAGTGGGGTTCAGGGATCTTTGCCCCATTTCTTTGTGCGCGAAATTAAGGCTTATATATTTTGTACCGGTATCTCGGTGTCATTTTAAATTATTCTTAAAACCCGAAATATCGCGCCGACTCCTCCCAGAAAAACTTGGAGCTCTCGTTAGTAATATTTTGAAGAAGTTCTAATTTTCCAACAAGAGGAATTTCAATGTACTACTTTTCTTTATTCGCGTTTAACATTAGGTATCAATGCGCCTACAATCGAGTATATATTATTCTAACCTATTTTAGTTGACCTTTTGAAGGATTTTAGTTGAAATATTCGTACGAAAGCCGTTTCTTCCGAACGAAACAATATTTCACGCTATACTTTTCCTCAACCTTGGAAGCAACAAAAATCGCCGTTAATTAGAACCTGTTTCTATGGGGAATGTACCAGTTTTTCAAGGTTGGGACAAAATATAGAACTTCCTCAATCTTGGAACCAACCAAAATTACCGTTAATTAGAACCTGTTTCCGAGGGAAATGTACCAGTTTTTCAAGGTTGGAACCAAGTAATTTTGTATTATTATCTATTGGTTTTTCCAGAGAATGTTCCCTCGTCTGGGGGTGAACCAAATGTTTTGAAAAACCGTAATAAAAACTACGAATTTTGCTATAAGTACCAACTTAGTGTCAAGTACTCGTACTTTAATAAGTGTTCCCTGTTTTATCACAATTTGGCATAAGAGTTTCCCTCATTTTTTTGATAAAATTCAAATTCCCTGATATTTCCAAGTTTGTATAAACCTTGTACTTGTAACGACATATATCTTTACTCCGTTATTCGTGCAGCTACCCTTTGTCCCTGTGGTTGGTTTTTGAGGGTGGGATGGTGAGAAAGAATCGAGGTTAGGAGTGTATCCTTTTAAATGTGTCTCACAGCCTAAAATTGATGGGGATGATCCTTCCTAGGGAAGGAGTCACGGGGGTTTGATGTCCATTTGTCCACGTCATTGCCGTTACCCCTAGTGTCCCTTTATTCCGCCGTCTGTCCTATATTTCAGCGTCCTGCTTGTCAGTGGTCACCCCCGGAGTAAAAAAAAGTGTTTCAATTCCTTGGGCGGAATCGAAATCATAAAATAAACCCCCCCCCCCCTTTTTTTTTCGGGGTTGTCAATTTTTCACTGCCACTAAAACACGGTTAATATTATCCTCGATTTTCGTTGCATTGATCATGGCAAGGATAGTGAGATGGGAAGTGGGTGTAGGGATCTGTCCAGCCTCTTTTAAATCGACTTGTCTAGGCATGTATAATAAGCTGTCTTCTTTTAAAACCCGATGCGACATCCAAAATATATTTAAAAGGCGAGCTCCCCTTAAAGGTTTCAATGGATCGCCTCTGATTTATTTCCGACGTCTAGTACCGGTATAATCGAATGATTTAAATAATAGGGAATATTTAATAAGACAACCGGTTAAACTTTTATTCGTTCAAACGCCTACGTGTACGCCTACCTTGTCGCCCCTTCTATAAGGCATTTGTTATGCAGGGTTCCTACAAACGCGACAACATGGAAAAATCGGGCAATTAGAATGTTGACGGGGTAATTGTTTCAAGTACTAGTAGTGCTTAGTAAAATGAATCTTATTTTAATTTGTAAACCCGATGAGAGGATAGAAAAGCCGTGTTCACACTTAAGACTTTGAAACCGTTTGCAACCGTTTTTGAAAGGTCAAACTGTGAAGTTTTGGGGTCAACTGGAGAGGTATTTCGTCAAATAACAGAAAATTTGCTTGGAAAGTTGTTTTGAACTGGTTTGAAATCGTTTTCAAAGTGCCTAGTGTGAACGTAGCTAAAGATTAATTTTGGGGATTTTGGTTTTCCAAATGTTGAACCGAACCCTCGATTAACCCGGGCCTTTTGAGAAATGGTAACTTAGCGACCCATTTCTCGTATTTAAATTGTTTCCCATAGACAAAAGTTTACATAATTCGCATTCAAAAAATAAATAATCGATGGTTATCGCGTTTATTTGTTCGAACGTATAGAGGTATGTGGTCAGTGTTTGTTGGCCCGTCTGGAAGCGGAAAGAGCCAAAGAGCTGGACTATTGCAACGCCAAGATTTTCGTTCGTCGGGTTTCTAAGGTAGACGGTGATGCCGGCAACCTCGAAGCCGAGTTTTCGGAGGACGGACTCGCGCAGGCTGAACTGACCAGTGGCGACGATGATATTAATTTCGTAAGAACAAATCCATCTTTATCATTTTTTGGGCTCCATCAAGGTTTTTTTGGGCGAAAAAAGTTACTTTTTTGGCCATCAAAATGGTCAGGGAAACATTGAATATTATTTTTGGGGAATTTCTGATTCCTGTGGTCAGTCAATACGAGATCCTATTTAAAGGGCATTTCACACCAGCTAATTTTTAGCACCAACTAGTTGGTACAACTCAAATTTTGCCCCATCTAGTTGGTACAACTCATATTTGGCCCGAATTTGTTGGTACAACTCAAATTTGGCCCGAATTTGTTGGTACAACTCAAATTTGGCCCGAATTTGTTGGTATAACTCAAATTTGACCCGAATTTGTTGGTACAACTCAAATTTTGCCCGAATTTGTTGGTACAACTCAAATTTTGCCCCAAGTAGTTGTTACAACTCAAATTTTGCCCCAAGTAGTTGTTACAACTCAAATTTTGCCCCAAGTAGTTGTTACAACTCAAATTTTGCCCCAACTAGTTGGTACAACTCAAATTTTGTCCGAATTTGTTGGTACAACTCAAATTCCCCCCAACTAGTTGTTACAACTCAAATTTTGCCCCAACTAGTTAGTCCGTGTGAATAAAAATTGGTGGAGTTGTTAAAATTAAAATTGACCTGAAAAAATTGCTGACCCAAGTTCAAGGCAACTTGTCGCGCCAACTTCAACTGTTTGACCAATCAGCGACAGGAATAAGTTGTCAAAATACTTATTAACAAGTTGGAAAACTAAATCCGATTCATTATTAATTTCTTTAAATTATAAAATGATTCTTTTGTCGGGGAAATTTCTCTTAATTTCGATTTCCCTAAGCTTCTTCTATATTTTTGATTTTCTTTTTTCCCCAACGTTTCGCGTATGAAGTTAACTATTCCTTAAAAGTTCAATTAGCCCGAGAGTTAATTTCTCGGAATCCTTAGATATTAAAAGCGTAGAAAATTACGGGAAAAAAATTGTCCTTTAAATTTTTGAAAAGAGAGGCTTTTCTTTTTGAGCCCGAAGCCAACTAATTTATTCATTAACCGGGCCAGTGTGATGCTGAATCGGTCCCAAAGATATTCCCAATTCCAACCAATTTTTTTTCTTCTTTCGGAGATCGCGACTCGGAACTAACTCGACGAAAAGTTTCCTGAAATGGAGCTATAGATCTATAGGGAATAAAAAATTTCAAACTTAAAAGTTTCCAGGATTAATTAATTAATACTTTGATTATAATTAGAGTTTCTTCATTTGGAAGCTCGTTCGTCTTAGCCAATGGCAATTTAGGTAGTTGAAACGATATTTTTCATTCCAAAAGTCTATGACTTTATTCAATAAAAGTAAACATCGCCCCGAAGCTTAATACTACCAGCAAAGGTCAGGGTAAAGGTACCGGTATGGATTCTGTTCTAGACACTCTAGCGGTTGCAGTTGGTGTAAATTAAGCCGCGTTCACACTACAGACTTTTAAACCGTTTTGGAAAGGTCAAATTATAAACTTTTGGGGTCACCCGTGTAGATCTTTTATAAAGAAACAAAATTAATATCTGGGAAAGACGATTTGAAAATCCGAAACGGTTTGAAAACGGTTCCAAAGTGTCAAGTGTGAACGTAGCTTTGTGGAAACGATAGCGCCACTCTTTTTGGAGAAAATCCTGGAGTTGTGAGTGAAGACAATATAGCCAAGCGCGGCCCGCCTAAATTCCGTCCCTCTCTCCCGACTCAAAATATCAAAGAAGAGTCCAAACCACTCGAGCCTGTCATAGACCTTTGACCATATATTAGAATATCTTATCGTTTAGCAATTACCGAACGATATAATTGGTCGCCGTACGCGTACAAGTATCTGAGCATTGTTTCGTTTCGTTTTTCGTCAGATGGCTGTAGCCAAGAAAGTCCGTTTAAACCCGGAAGTGAGTCCGAGTTACGGCGTGGCCATGGAATGGAGCGGAAATAAAGAGAATAGTCTGTCGGCGGTGAATCCGACCCGAACGATTCCCGTGACGAACGAGCCCGTGGTAGCGTCAATACAGCCCGTGGCCGCCGTTCCATCCGCGACGGAGCGTGAGACGACGACGTCGATATTTCCGCGCCAGATCGGGTCTCCTCCAATCAGCTCTATGATGGAAAAGAGACGTAGCGCCAGACGACGGAAGGCTAGAGGAGAAAAAGAGATGTTAGTGTCCTCCAGCCAATCCCTCAAGGATCTCAAAGTTCAGGTACAGTTACTTCCAACCTTTTTTTTAGGATAAACCAACCTCAGTCGGGATAAGTCCGTATATAATATACCGAGGACAAAGTTCAATCTTGTATCTGGCCAAATCTGTTTGGGAAGTCCAGCTTAATTTAGGGAAGAGTTTGGGATGTTGACAAGAATGTAATTTTTAGTGCTAAATTCTGAAGATTTAAAGTCTGAACCAGAAGTAGATGAAACCCTCCTTTGAAGTCTATTACTCCCGGGTCTTGTCTACCCCTCTCTGTATGGGCTTGTTTCAAAAAGCGCGATTCGTACGCCTCCTATCGGTAGATATTTTCGGAGCGGGAGTTCGTCGAGCGAATATCTCTAGCAGCCTTGGAGTTCGTCAAAAAAACGTCGTCGTTTGTGGAGAGAGAGAATTTCCAATTTTCCGTAGACAGGGGGGATGAAGTAGGACCCCTTCTAACTCGTAAAATATGGAATTTTACCCATACAAAGAGGAGCGCTATATCGAACATTAGAGTAGTAGACTTCAAAGGAGGGTTTCATCTACTTCTGTCTGAACATATTCGTCTGTTTTTCTTTTTTTATCACTAGATAATGAAGGAATTTTCGGTGGCGCCTTTCGATCAGCACTTGACTTTAAACGGGAAACCTCTACGAGACAACCAAGCTACCTTAGCCAGCCTCAGGGTCATCCCCGGATCACTTATTCTTCTTAAGGTAATTAAAAACTCTATACTCTATTACAACGCACCTACCAGTGCCAAAAAGATGTTGGGTCACGGGCGACGTGATTAACCTTTAGAGATGATATCAAAAAATTTAAATTGAAGTTAGGCTAACATCAAACCCACTTGGAAGTTATTTCGACCACAAATTAAAGTTTTCGCATTTAAAAATGTACTCGTATAGTGACTACCAACATCTTTGGGAAATTTTGAGTTTTGACTGATTTTTCGGGAATTTTGATGGGTTTTAACTGATTTTCGAGTATTTTGATGGGTTTTAACTGATTTTCGAGTATTTTGATGGGTTTTAACTGATTTTCGAGTATTTTGATGGGTTTTAACTGATTTTCGAGTATTTTGATGGGTTTTAACTGGTTTTCGAGTATTTTGATGGGTTTTAACTGGTTTTCGAGTATTTTGATGGGTTTTAACTGATTTTCGAGTATTTTGATGGGTTTTAACTGATTTTCGAGTATTTTGATGGGTTTTAACTGATTTTCGAGTATTTTGATGGGTTTTAACTGATTTTCGAGTATTTTGATGGGTTTTAACTGATTTTCGAGTATTTTGATGGGTTTTAACTGATTTTCGAGTATTTTGATGGGTTTGGCCTGAATTTTGATGGGTTTTGACTGATTTGCGTCAATTTTGATGGGTTTTGACGGGTTATGACTAATTTTCGAGAGTTTTGATGTGTTTTAACTGATTTTCGAGTATTTTGATGGGTTTTAACTGATTTTCGAGTATTTTGATGGGTTTTAACTGATTTTCGAGTATTTTGATGGGTTTTAACTGATTTTCGAGTATTTTGATGGGTTTTAACTGATTTTCGAGTATTTTGATGGGTTTTAACTGATTTTCTAGTATTTTGATGGGTTTGGCCTGAATTTTGATGGGTTTTGACTGATTTGCGTCAATTTTGATGGGTTTTGACGGGTTATGACTAATTTTCGAGAGTTTTGATGTGTTTTAACTGATTTTCGAGTATTTTGATGGGTTTGGCCTGAATTTTCGAGAATTTTTATGGGTTCTGACTGATTTTCGTCATCTTTGATGTGTTTTGACTGATTTTTCGAGAATTTTGAGTGGTTTTCGAGGATATTTTAAATGTTTTTTGGGGGTTTTGACGAGGATTCGGACACTAGCCACTTTTATGTATGAGTTTTTGAGATTTTAATGCTATTTTTGGAGTCGATTTTGAGATTTCAAGGCTAGAGAAGTTAAGATATTTGATATTTCGGTCGCGAAGTGATACGGGACCCCTCGAATTTTGATTTATTTAGACATAATTCCTAGAGCTTTATAGCCTGGATGCCCTCGGGCAAATTTTTTTAAAGATATAATTGTTATTTTGAGAGAGAGAGTGAAAGAGAGTTAAAAGACAAAGCCACCGCCGAAGGGGCTTGTATAAAGTCGCGTGGTGACGTTGTGTTTTCTGAAATAAAAAGACAGAGTAAAAATGACTTCTTAGCCGCGAAGATATCGCGCGCGAATGAATATGGATGGCTAAGAGGCTATTTTCTTATAATTGGATCAAAGAACTATATACACCACTTCCGCGAATTATCCATTTCGAATTTCATCCCGCGTTAGTCCGTCGGGAAAGCTAGGACCTATTCCCACTCCCCTTAGGGGTACTCCACCCCGCCGCGGACTTTCTTCATCTTTTCTTAATTAAAATCACCTTGTGGGCCAGGCTTCGACTAATTCTTCAAAGGGAGAGTGACACAACTCGAATACGCGTACGTCAAACCCACATCCAAAGACTTTTGAAATCGTTTTTAAAGGCATAATTTTTCAGCCTGTAAAGAAGCTTTCCTCCGGAGCTTCTCACTTAAAATTAATTTTCCAACAAACATTTTTGGATATCTTGCGCGGAAACGTGTTCGTTGGTAAGCCCAAATTACTTCAGAGGTCCTGAAGAACAATATCTTTACAATTTGACATGCGGAAACAAACGTCGACCTTTAACCTTTTTTGAAAAGATCAAAATCCAAAAATTTTGGGGGTTAATTGTAGAGATTCTTCGTCAAAAAATGGAAAACGACGATTCGAAGCGCCTAGCGCCAAAGTATTAACGGATTGTGTTTTAAAAAGGTCAACTTTAACGTATAATTTCCCTTTTTATAAATATAATATAGTGTAAAGGTCAATTAGTTTAGCCCCTCAAATTAAAATAACAGTTGAAGATTTATATTTAATTTAATCGCGATTCCAGACTCCCTCCCTTTGAAAGCAGCCGCGGTTACAATTTGTCGAATCCATTTTTGTAGATCCGCACTTAATTTCTTTCTCCGCGTTCTCGAATGGGGAATATCTTCTGTTTTGCAGGCGAAATTAATTTGAGAGATCAAAGGCTGACGCTCGAAGACAGTATTTGGTTAATTACTAGGCGGATTAAAAAATGAATTCGCCGGCTTGTCTCTCTCTCCATCTTTCCATCTCTCTCTGTCTCTGATCGGGATCTCGCTCTTGGGCTTCCTTCTAGCGCTGGTCCGCTTTACGCACTCGATGCTCCTTCCAATCCCCGCGGCAAACAATTAAAAGCACAGAGATTTCTTTTGGAGGTGAACCCCCCCCCCCCTTCCATCGAAAAAGATTCTTCCATTAATTTTTTAATTGATTCTAAGAGAATCGGAGAAATATTCAGGGAAAATGTTAAGAATATTGAGAAAAACTACTAAGAAAAATATTTTAAGTGATTTTAAAATAAGGTTTTTAATACTAGTTTTAAAGGGAGGCTGAATCGAGGGAAGCATTGGGGGGGATATCTCTGAAATGCGTGCAAGCAGAAGCCGATGAAACCCTCCTTAGAAGTCTATTACTCCCGGGTCTTGTCTACCCCTCTCTGTATGGGTTATTCTCAAAGGGCGCGATTCGTACGCCTTCTAACGGTAGATGTTTTCGGAGTGGGAGCTCGTCGAGCGAATATCTCTAGCAGCCTTGGAGTTCGTCCAAAAAACGTCGTCGTTTGTGGAGAGAGAGAATTTCCAATTTTCCGTAGACAGGGGGGATGAAGTAGCACCCCTTCTAACTCGTAAAATTGTGAATTTTACCCATACAGAGAGGAGCGCTATATGGAACATTGGAGTAGTAGACTTCAAAGGAGGGTTTCATCGGCTTCTGGTGCAAGGAACACTAATTAGAAAAATATTTAAATTAAATTAGTAACGGTTGATTATTGTATATAGATCTTAAGACTCTTTAAAATCGGGCCGTTTAATTGGGTGACCCTCGAAAACGCGTTGATGACCCCGCTCTCGCCCACTTATTTTTCACGCTTCGATTACTCGGCCGACATTGCGCCAGCATTTTGATTTCATTTGACACTATAAGCGCCGAACGACATATCTCTCTTATTAAAATCGGGGATTGAGTAGTGCTTTTAAATCGCGCCTATAAACCAAATATACGTACGCGTATACGTTTAAGACGCGCCACAAAACGGAGGAATGGTAAAATGATCTAGATGTTACGTAAGATAGTGTCTCACCCCGACAATTCCTCGAACCCCAAGGGCGACTGTCTTAGTTACTTATTGGCAACTCAGAAGCTACGATCACACTATACATTTCTTAATGGGTTTGAAACGGTAAAATCAAACCGATATTAAAATCACCTGGAATCTTTATAAATCGATTTATTGTAGCCTCATCAATCGAATCGGTACGAAACTGGTTCCCGAAGCAGTTTCGATAAATCAAATCAAATCGATTCGAGAAAAGACGGTTTCCCGTTCACACGAATCTAACGAAACAGTTTAAATCGATTCCAAGGCCTAGTATGAACGCGGCTGGAATGAAACGAACTTTGCCAGAAGCCGATGAAATCCTCCTTTGAAGTCTACTACTCTAATGTTCCATATAGCGCGCCTCTCTGTATGGGTAAAATTCCCAATTTTACGAGATCGGAGGGGTCCTACTTCATACCCCCCTGTCTAAGGAAAATTGGAAATTCTCTCACTCCACAAACGACGACGTTTTTTGGACGAACTCCGAGGCTGCTAGAGATATTCGCTCGACGAACTCCCGCTCCGAAAATATCTACCGTTAGGAGGCGTACGAATCGCGCTTTTTGAAACTAACCCATACAGAGAGGGGTAGACAAGACCAGGGAGTAATAGACTTCAAAGGAGGGTTTCATCGGCTTCTGACTTTGCGAATAGTCAGGGATACGAGAAATGAAGTCTTTCGAATCTCTAGTATATAGTTCCACTCTTTCAACCAATGAGAACGTGTCCCGCGAACGAAAGCTATCTTTGCCGCGTATTCCCCTCCTTTGGCTTTATTAACTCGCTTAAATGGAACGATATACGTCCGACCTTGTCGGTGACCCCTGGCATCATCATCACCCGGGCTGCCGAAGCGAACTGCAAATAGAAAACACATGGCCCGCTCTGCAATATATTCAATTTTTGAGACGCTATATACCATCTCTTTCTCTTTCTCCGCGTGTCGAGTGTAAATGTGGTGCCGAAACCCGGGAAGGATGAATCTATATAATAGTCTTTTATATTATGGCGTCATTTGATGATGAGGAGGAGGCCTTATTCGCCCCCTATTTCTTCTAGCGTTCCTTTTAGTTCGCGAGTTGAATCTTTGTCTCGAACTGGGAATGTACCGAGTGATATGTCGACGACAGATTTATTTACATTTTTTTATTTAAAAAAAAGAACAATGCTTAAGCCTATGCCGAAAACTAAATTGGACGAAACGATTTCTAGGCCTTCAATAAATAGTTTAGTTATAAAATAAGCTTTTCAAAGGGAGAATCAACTTGTATTTTTTACCGAAAACGGTCTAATTCCCTGGAAATTTAACAAATAATATATTTTATAGTTGTCCAGAGTTATTCCAAGAGGGCTGGACATATTTTATACCATTCACAATGGCATTGAAGGTCAAATTTTGAAACTAATAACTATATTTTGACTAGATTTCCGTGATCTCGACAGCACCCTGCCTTTAGCCTTATTAATTCTAATAGAGAAATAACGCGGGACGCTGACTCCCGAGTCTCGAAGAAATTGTTGTTAAACTTATTTTAATTTTAGGCCATAGAAATTAGGTTTTTTATTGATAATAAATCAATATAAAATTATTAGTCTTTGATTAAAAGTAAACACTTCATTCTCCCTTTATTAAGAGCGCTTAATTAAATTTTTTAGACACTCCCAATTAAAATGGGATTAATTTAAACAGCCCCTAAATATAATAGTTATACTAGAGTCAGATAAATTGGATTAGCGCTTATGGTTAGTCAATTTTTCTTCTATCCGAAGTAGTAAAGAAAAAAAAAAAATTTTGTCGTCAGCCATGTTTCACTACTACTCTTTCAAGTTCGTCGTCTTTGGAATTTAGTAACTTAATCCATCCGCCGTCAAAGCCAAAGGGTAAAAGACACACCCACTCTTCTATACCCTAACATCTAGCGCTACAAAGTAGACCGCGAATAAAAATTCTCCCAATTCCTAAAGCACTTCCGGAGCGAGAGCGTCCCTTCCTAGTTTAGAGATCATTTCGTCAGATATACCTACATATATATTTTTAAATTTTTACTGGAGTGGGTTATGCTAGAAGTGTATTATACACTAGAACTTCTCAAATGGCAGCAGCTTGTCCCTCGATGAAGGTTCGCCCACACAAGGTACTTATATATACCCGGACGGTCCGAAACTTGGACATAATTTATTAATTTTATCTATTTATGAAACGTGATTGGAAAATTCCAGCCAGGAGATTAAATTTTCTTTATAATTTCGCTTATTGATTTTGGCTTTCGTCGTATCCTACCGTATTTTTTAAACCCAAGACAATTGACGCGCGTCCATTACTGAGTGTAAAACGGTGGCAGAATAGCTAACCCCATACACAGTTACTTTTAAGCCGCGTTCATACTAGACCTTGAAATTGATTTAAACCGTTTCAAAACGTTTCCCTGGAGTCGTGTGAACTGGAAACCGTCTTTTATCAAATCGATTTGATACGATTTCTCGAAACTGCTTCGGGAACCAGTTTCGTACCGATTCAGTTTCAACAACCGATAGATGAAGCTACAATAAATCGATTTATAAAATTAATTCATGAAAGCGTGACGTTTAAAACGATTCCAGGCGATTTGAATATCGGTTTTAACGTTTCAAATCGATTAAGAAATGCTAGTGTGACCGTAGCTATCTATAGCGGGCTTTTAAATACCTGAAAAAAATTGAATATGAACTATTTGAATGTTTTTAGTATTATAACCTTAATGTTTTATAATTAATTTAAAATTGGTTCAATTAGGGGTGGATAATTACGATTCGTTAATATACTTTTCAATATCAAATAGGCTTAACAATTTTTCCCACGAAATCTATATACACGCTGTGGGGTGATTTAAACTTCCTAGTCTTCGTTACTATATGACGCGTATGTCTTTTGAATGTTGGACTGGCTCGGTGTCGCGTTAGTACCATGAACAGCCGTGTTAGGGCCTCCATCGCTCACCACTCAAAAACTGAAAAAATATAAATCTTAGAATGAATATAAAATGGTAAGGAATAATCTTGATTTTTAAGGCAAATATGGTTCCATTTTAAGAAGGCGATTCCTGACGTATACGTGAAAGAATCAAAGTCTTATATATATATATATCCATTTCTGATGGGAGTCTGCCTGGTTGCTGGGAAGGTTCAACTCTTAAGCCTCGTTCACTCTTGAAGGCAAAATCGGTTCTAAAACCAGTTCGAAGCGTTTTCCGTATTCTCTGGTTCACACGCTGACAAGACGGTTCGCGGCCGTTCGCCCCGGTTCGACCTAAGCCAAGGCTTAGCGTCGTTTTAAAAAATGCCCAGAATTTAAAATTTTTAAATAGTTATCTCAAACTAATTAGTAAATCGTGTTTGTAATTCGTTGGTTAATAATTTTTGACAGAAAGTATAATTTTAATCGCGTTATTTTAAGATTTATCAGCATATTTGTCTCCCCGCCTCGTTATTTTCAAAGCGGATTGAACCGAAGTGACTTGGCCAAGCTGCTTTCCGAACCAACACGAACTGATTTCTCACGTTGGTTTGATAACCAGTTATAGAAATCGAATCGCAACGAAGCGCATTTAGGCCTATGTATGAACGAGGCTTTAGTGTTTAGCGAGCTGGAAGGCGGGGAAGTGGGGGTATATGGGTGCCAGTGATAAACCCCTTAGGGGGGCGATTCGCTGGTGGATTATGGCGTAACTAACTTTCAAGCGAGGCTTTTAATATCGAAGAAGGGGTTTTTCCAGATTTTTTCTCACGACCCCGACCGCCGGGTTGCCTTCTAGTCGGAGTTACGGAGTTGTTATAAACCGGGGAGGATGGAGAGGGGAAATATAATCTTCTAGAGGCTGTTTTTTAAAAGGGGGACCCTTCTGTATAGTCGCGGTTGTCGAGATATCAAAATTTTAAAAGCCTCCCTTGCAGATATAGTACAAATTCCTTCGACTTTAACTAGAATAGCGGAATTAAATTCTATAGCTGGTATAATTCTATAGGTAAAAGTAGTAGTGGCCCATTTTTAAAACTGTCAAATAACTTTAAAAACTTGGCTAACCGGTCGCCACCGTCAATTTGGATTTAAAGGGTTGTACGATGGAAATTTATCTGGTTGTACGTTGAACCCGGCGAGTTCAAAGGTCATTGCGTTATAGACTTATCCCCCCTTAATAGAATGTAGGAATCATCACGGCTAAAATACTAAAGGGATAGTTACACGGACGATCTATCATTCGTGGGTTAAAAAAAAAACGAAATTGCAACGAAAACAAAAGCTACGGTCACACTAGCATTTCTTAATCGATTTGAAACGGTAAAATTAAATCGATATTCAAATCGCTAGGAATCGATTTAAGGAGTCACGTGTTCACGCATTATCTTTATAAATCGATTTATTGTAGCTTCATCTATCGGTTGTTGAAACCAGCCGAATCGGTATGAAACTGGTTCCCGAAGCAGTTTCGAGAGATCGAATCAAATCGATTCGAGAAAAGACGGTTTCCCGTTCACGCGACTATTTTGAAACTGTTTAAATCGATTCTAAGGCCTAGTATGAACGCGGCTATAATATCGTGCCCAATTAGTAGTAGACCTAATTCTATAATAAATTAGGCTCATTTATATCTATTTATTAATTAATTTAATTTAGTAGTAACCGAATTAAGCCAATATTTTTCGTTGATAATTAAATACTCTTTGTTAGGCTTCATTCTCCCTTTGATTCGAGATTTATACCCCCATTTTAGTATATGTTAATTTGTTTCTCATTGATTCGATTCTCTGCTAGATGTCGCTACTAGTTCGGAAGATTTAATTTTGGGTTAAAGGGAGGATGCAACCTAACAACAAGTGATTTTTTATCGATTCCTTATTGTTTAAATAGGCCTAATCCACTATTTAAAAAATTTACAAACAAATATTAAACTAGAAATAAATTTAAAACTTACCCTGAAAATAGGCTTAGTGGGATTCATGGAGCTCCTGATTTCCTCGCGTGTAAGGTCTAGCGACCAATCGCGCGCGACGTAATTCTCGTCTAGATCTCGCGTGAACGACGGGCCTTCGCTCATTGGTCGCTAGACCTTACACGGACGCGATTCAGGATCTCCATGAATCCCGCTAAGCCTATTTTCAGGGTAAGTTTTAAATTTATTTCTAGTTTAATATTTGTATTGTAAACTTTTTATCGGTGGATTAGGCCTATTTAAACGATAAGGAATCGATAAAAAAATCACTTGTAATTAGGTTGCATTCTCCCTTTAAGTGTTTCTCGTGACGTTATTTTCACCCGCGTGTATTTAGGTATAAATGTTAGGGTAGTTTTTTTGGCTACCAACGATAAGAGGCAGTATATTTAAAAGCTTGTGCCAAATTGTATATATCTTGGGCGGATGCTCGGAAAAATATTTGCGGAAATCAGAAACCCCTTGAAAAAGAAGCCGAAATTCATCATGGGGGGAAAAAAATCGCGCGAATCAAAGCGAGCGTAAGATACGCCAACGTGAGCCAACATTCTCACCAATCCTTGCCTTCTTCTGTACCTACGCGGTTTTACCAAAAGTTCTGACACTCGAAATTAATGAATGAACGCTCGCGTATAGCTTGGCCTAGTCTTAATTCAAAAAATTCGCCGCGCCGGAAAATCTATATCAATGTAAAGAGATATCGCTTCGTGGAAATTATTCGAAAGCCTGGGCCACGGAAACCTATTTTAACTTCTTTAAACAGTTATAGGTGTCTTTCCTCGATAAACATAACGAAGAAAAATAATTTACCTAGTCGGGAAACGCGTACGTCTACGTTTACACCAAGCGTTTAACCCCCTCCCCTAGCAGGGCTCGTAGAATCCTGGAAGTCTCAGGGAAATCGATTCCTAGTATGAACGTAGTATCAAGAAGGATCAGATAAGGAGAGGAAAAGTGGGGCTGCGTAGAGTTAGAGAGAGAAGAGCCAACCTCCCACTCGGGTGGAAAGAGGGGGATAGGAAATTCTCGAGGTAAACTGTTGTCACGTGGTCGCTAGCTAGCGCGTCTCATAAAGGATTCGTTTTACCCACGTGACAACAATTTACCACGAAGCATCTCTACCCCCGTCTGTCCCCCGTTCTCCCAGAGTGGGAGTTTAGGCCGACGTATTAGGAGCCGCGCCGTTCCCACTTTTCCTCTCCTTATCTGATCCTTCTTGGTAGTATATCCGTGGTAAACCCGAATACAATGGCGACTCCTTAATAGCCATTTTATGATGAAATTGTAAAAACTCGCGATGGTATTGTCTTTAGGGTTTTGCGGGGTTTTTGGCGATCGGATCCGGGTCTAATATATATATAGGCGGAACTAAATAAGCCCTGTTCACACTAAAGACAGTTTTTAACCGTTTTAGAAAGGTCAAATTGTAAAATTTTGAGGTTAATTGTATAATTAAGCCGCGTTCATACTAGGCCTTGGAATCGATTTAAACCGTATCAAAACGTTTCGCTAGAATCGTGTGAACGGGTAACCGTCTTTTCTCGAAACTGCTTCGGGAACCAGTTTCGTATCGATTCGGTTTCAACAACCGATAGATGAAGCTACAATAAATCGATTTATAACGATAATTCGTGAACGCGTGACGTTTAAAACGATTCCTGACGATTTGAATATCGGTTTGATTTTACCGTTTCAAATCGATTAAGAAATACAAGTGTGACCGTAGCTATATTATAAAATTTTGTGGTTAATCTTAGTGTGAACGTAGCTAAAGAGAAACGGATTAAGTCCGCGTGACGGACTGACTAAATCGTGGGAATCGTGCTGCTGCTATAGATATTATTACCGTTAGCGGAATTCGTCTCGGACTCTCGTCCAATACGGAAGCTCGCTTCGTTCTTTTAAAACTTACCTTTAAAGTGACGCCGTACGCATCTAAACATTTTTACCAACGTGTTATTTTTTTTGCAGTTTTTTTGTACGTTTAAACCGAGGGGGCAGACACTCGCGAACTCAGGTGTACAAAATTTTAGAACTCTTTACACTATCAAAGCTGAACTCAGAGTTCATAAGAGTTCGAACTCAATGCGCTGTCAAAGCTGAACTCAGTGAACTCAGGTGTACGGCGAATTCAAGAGTGTCTGACCCCTCGATTTAAACAGCGCGCCTTCAAAATTTTCTCTTCCAATGAAATAAATGGCAAAAAAATTCATTTTTCTGGAACTTTAATACCGGATAATAAAACAGGGTGAAAATGACATTCAATGTCAAAGATTTTGTTTTAAAAACAATCTAAAGAATAAGTTTAAAACAATTTCTTGGTGATTTGTTTTAACGAACGCGTCTCTATGATCTTTCTTGGATCTAAATGCGTGGGAAATTGATGACGGCGTCACTTTAATAATATTATATTCTATCGAGGCTTAAAATCTAGCTATAGTCGATTGGGCGATTAGGTTCGCCTTCGAGTCACCGTGAAGCAACCGTAGTGAAATGAACGCGCCGGTGAGAAAGAGAGAGAGTTATTCAACCCTAAAATCCATTTTCCCAAACCCTTAATACCTAAACATTCCCCCCTGGAAGTCTTTAAAAGATTTAACCCAATTCTGGCCGCCGAATTTAATATTTAAATTAAAGGTGATAACCAAATTAACTACGTTAGTATCGGGGTCAATCAAATATAGTTTATAAACGAGGGATATTATTTTTAAATCATGGGCATCGTGTTGAGAGAGGTACCAGGAAATTCCAACGCTGGTCGAAGAATAGTAGCAGCCAGTTAAGTCAATTACTATAGCTACGTTCACACTAGCCACTTTGAAACCGTTTAGAGTGTTCAAATCAACATGTTTCTTGACAAAAGACACGTATAGATGACCTTAAAATTTCATAGTTTGACCTTTCCAAAACGGTTAAAAAGTTTATAAAGTCTTTAGTGTGAACGAGGCGTTTGTTTATAACCACTTGTCCGAACAGTCCGAACGTAAAACGCGTACGCCCATTTGAGTACTTGCTTTTGGTAATTATTCAATTACTTAATCACTTTAAAAGTACAGGATTTTGGGCGCCGAATTAACCATTTTCGTCATAGAATTTTAGTTACGTTGAAGATTGTCGAATTTCGAAATAAATAGCTTTAAAAAAATGTTAAAATATATTTTAAAATCGCTCGGCGCGTCTCGAACGTGATACTGTTTATATCTTGGATGATATGGCATATACAATATTTGATCACGCATCTCTGGGAATAAGGCGTATCTGTATAGACTCTGATCCATTAGACTTTGTTTTCCCCAAAGGGATATCTCAGCCATATAAACCTTGGCCGAATTGGGTTAACCTTAACATTGCCATGAAATGTCTTAACGTATAAGAAGTTGTATCCTCGGCTGTATACCTATTCTCAATTGGCTAAGGACGGCGAATCAAAACAAACCTGATGGACGAATATTGAAAAAAATAGAATGAATATTAGAGAGAAATTCAAGAGAGCCCGACTCTCTAAAGTAGGCCAAATGCTCGGGGAATTTAGGCCGCATTACACATTATACACCAAGAAAGGATATGTCTTGGAATGTTTTTACGTTTAATTTATAAAATATCTAATAGCCCGGATGTTCCGGGTTCTCTCTATATACGATTCTACCCTGTTAATAAAAACATAGTTCAATTTTGTTGCTAAAAATCCAAGGAGCTGACCACTCCCCGTAATCGGTGTACACACCCGTAACTTTTACTGTACTAAAGTGATTACGTAACAGACTATGCATTTAGTACTACCAAAGGCTATAATCATTTCCCTAAACGCGTAATCGGTGTAGAGATTTTAGTGAAGTGGTTAGCGCCTCGTAAAAATCCTCCGAATCGATTTGAAACGGTTAAATCAAATCGATATTTAAATCACCGAGAATCGTTTTAAACGTCACGTGTTCACGCATTATCTTTATAAATCGATTTATCGTAGCTTCATCTATCGGTTGTTGAAACAAGCCGAATCGGTACGAAACTGGTTCCCGAAGCAGTTTCGAGAAAAGACGATTTCACACGACTTTAGCGAAACGTTTTGTAACGGATTAAATCGATTCCAAGGCCTAGTATGAACGCGGCTTATGTTTGATGGTAACATTTTGGGCGCTCGTTATTGTAGTGTTGAAACATTACCCGTCTGTCTTGCTGGTCTTGCTGGTGTCGGCCCGGGTAAATAATAGCTCATATCAAGGGCTACACTCAGACGGGGGGCAACTTCCGGTTTATTCTTCGTAGTCTATCTTAATTTCTGTTGGATCCACTATGTGTTGTCATTATTAAGCTATATAATACCCGTTTCCATTCAGATCCTCTATTCATTTGGGGGAAGGGGGTTCGCCTTTCTTTTGTTTTATTGTAAAAGATCGCGCATCTTGTCCGACGAGGCCTCTTTTCATTCATTCATTAATTAATGCGGTGTCGCGGGCTTGTTTCTAGTTAGGTCTCTTTGTTTCCGCGTGAGAGGGACTTGCTGGCGTGATTTGAGCGTGGTCGCCACGCGTTTTAATCACGCGTCGTGGCCTTGATAGTTAATAGCAGACGGTGTCCACTCAGGCGTTTTCTTTTCCCTCTTGACGTCGCCACGAGACTTTGAAACATTCTTATAAATACTCGTCTTGGTAGGAATTGTAACGGATTCCCTTGTTCCCCGGGAAGTAATTCTCTCGTAGGAAAATATGAAATATGGTCAGTTTTTTAGAAGAGGAAAATTCTGGGCCTCTCATGGTGTTGAAGTGGAGTCAAACAAGCTGCCCGTGTTCCAAACTCCAGTACTTATTACTCCAAGCTTTTGTCAATGCGTGGGGGTTTTGTATACCGAGGAACCATTTTAAATATTTAGGCTTAGCGACGCGTATCATTAAGTCATAGCATCGTCTCAATCGGGCGCGGTTTTCAGTTAGACCGTGGCCTCTCAACTACTCGTACTTCCGGTTTGGTATAACGATTAGCCCCTTGTTAGGCTTCTCTAGCGTTGATATCTCGGCCTGAGTCAACTTTAACGACGAGAGGATCAGAGTTAGGAGTGTCGAGTTACGTCCGTTCGTAGCCACGCACTCATCTGGTCCTCAGTCGCCGAACTCTCATTCCGAAAAGGAATTTTATTCTATATCTGTCTTTCTTATTAATAAGATCCGTTTGATTTCAAAATGGGTAGAAGAGACTGGTATATACAGGGAACTAACAGATATATTAACCTTGAATTTTCTGTAATTAGAATCCATGCCATGATAGAGAAATATATTTAAGTTTAATCTTCCCTTTGTTGTAAAATAAATGTAAATCCGCTTAATCCTGTTGGCGAGGGATAATACTGTTTCTCCGCTTACTGAGCTCCCAAAATCACGAGAGAAGTGCTCGCTCCTGCACGTACACTAATCCCTTAAACAACTTTAGTAGAGGTTGGTTTTTTTTTGTTTTTTTTTTAATTTTGTGTATCGTACTGTAGCTCGAATAAACAAGTCTTGGGAAAATATTTTGAATCGTTTCTCGAGTGACGTCAAGGCGACGCGACGCCATTCCCAAACTTAAACTACTTTATCAAACTCGAAACCCGCCAATTAAAATTAAGTCAAACTCGCCCAGATTCTTCTTATTACTCGTATTGACCCCCCCCCCCCCCCCCGGTTTAAAATTGTCATTTCCAAAATATGTTTTAATTGGACATCTACGACCTAGATGGGGATATTTATTTCCGTTACAAATATATAGTCGGAATTTCAAAAATTTGGGCCGAGATTCGACGTTGTTTATTCGAGTTCACATTGGAGACTTTTGAACTGCGTTTTAAAAAGGTCAAAATGGAAAATTTAAGGGTCAACTGTAGATATTCTTTACCCAAAAATTTTGTTATTATGGCTTGAAAAGTCGATTTGAACCGGGATTAAAAACTTAATTTTTTAAGTTAATAATTTAATTTTTGACAAATTATCTTTACAGCTGACCCCAACATTTTTAAATCTGACCTTTCCAAAACTCTTATTTAAATCTGTTTCTAAATATCTAGCGTGAACGTGGCTTAATTTGTCTAGTTAAGTTAGCCCGGACGAAGATTACAATTTATCTTGGCGCTGACAAATCCGCTGTATAATCTTTGAAGGGATAACGATTCGTTCGATTAGCTTTAGTATTAAATCTGTAAACAAATATTAAGCAAGAATTATATTTTGAAGTTCAGCCTCGGAAAATACAAGGCTTTTTCAAAACATTGATCGCCCGGGTAATTGAGTTTCCAAATGTTACAAGAACCTACGCTTATATTTCTAGTTTAATGATTTCATTTTTAGCCTCACCCTCCACCCTACCTCGAACCGAGGCTCTTTTATTGTCAGATGATGTAGTAGGTGTAGTTAAGACGAAAAAGGTCTAGTCTCGCAAAAAAAATCTTAAACTTAATCCTAAAAGCTCTAAAAATATTAAAAGAAAAGGTCTAGTCTCTCAAAAATGTTCGAAGAATAAGGTCGAAATAACATCCTAAAATCTTGAATTGTAATTTTACCGCTTCTCTTATGGTTTTGGCCATCTTATCTAGTTGTAGTAAAGGGAGGGGTCAAGGCTGCGGGGCATTTATATTTTTGGTTGGTAATCTGATATAGGGTGTTGAAGAGAGGTTTCCCTCACCGTGACTCGGAAATCACACCAGCAAATAAAAATTATTGAAAGATAAATGGTTCCGGTGATGGATCCAAATAGATTTAGACCGAAATTGGGTCGAGCGTTTTATGGGTGGCCAATTCATCCCCAAAAATAACAAAATCTAGATCATTAAATACGTAATTCGCTGTATTATTGTGGACTTATATTAATTTTGTCCTTTTTTTCTCGATTTTCAATAGGCGGATGAAGTAGGTGAAGAGGCCATCGTAATGGAAGATTATTTGAAAGCTACCACCCCCGAAACTGGCTTCAAAGGTAAATGATCGATTTAATGACTAAATTTCAAAGCTCGAGCCCAGAACATTTTTCCTTATCGAGCTGGGAGTCGAGCTCGAGACCAGAAAAATTTTCTTATCGAGCTGGGAGTCGAGCTCGAGACCAGAAAAATTTTCTTATCGAGCTTCGAGTCGAGCTCGAGCCCAGAAAATTTTTCCTTATCGAGCTGGGAGTCGAGCTCGAGACCAGAAAAATTTTCTTATCGAGCTGGGAGTCGAGCTCGAGACCAGAAAAATTTTCTTATCGAGCTGGGAGTCGAGCTCGAGCCCAATAAAATTTTCTTATCGAGCTTCGAGTCGAGCTCGAGCCCAATAAAATTTTCTTATCGAGCTTCGAGTCGAGCTCGAGCCCAATAAAATTTTCTTATCGAGCTTCGAGTCGAGCTCGAGTCGAGCTCGAGCCCAGAAAATTTTTCCTTATCGAGCTGGGAGTCGAGCTCTAGCCAGAAAAATTTTCCTTATCGAGCTGGGAGTCGAGCTCGAGCCCTGGATTTTGCTTATCGAGCTTTTACGCTTTGTTATAGTTTTATTAAGCCTTAAAATTGGTTATTTTAAGCGTTTAGCGAGCTAAAAACATTTTTTGCAAGCATTATAGAATAAAAAATAAATTAAGCAATATTTTAAATTAAATATTATTGCTTAAACAAAACTATAGTTTTTTCGGGCGATTTTAATTCGTATCCCATGATTTAAAACAGGGTGCTTTCTCCAAATTCCAAGTGTCAGGGTTACGAGGAGAGGGGGGCGATATGATAGGTCCATTTTTCGACACCGGGGATAAATCTTCTTGTAGATCGGAACAGCGATGGCGCGACCAAAAAAAAAAAAGAAAGATTCGAGCTTGAGAGGGTGAAAGACATTTTTTTAAACTCGCTCTAAAAAATGTGACAATCTTAGATGTCAGTGAGAAGTTACAGTCGGGGTTAGAGGGTTGGCAAGCTCTAGCTATCTAGTCCATGATCCGAAGACGAATTTTCTCTCGGAGGCAGATGAGGGTGTGAGGATTGGGACGAATATGACAACTATAATGTATGTAGAAAGATACTAGATGAATATTGCTAAAGAACGGGCAAACTATTATATCCAATATTCGACGGATTGTTAAAGATTTTGAACTCTATTATACTCGGTCAGGGTTCACCCGACTAAAGTTTAGTAAAACAAGGTTGCCACAGGTCAGGGAAAACCTGGAAAAGTCAGGGAATTTGAGTCTGAAAAAACTGTGACCGCCCTATAAATACTTTGCACGTGTCAAAGTTTAGAGTCCCGGTAGACTAGTGGTCCTATAATTCCTATGCAATCCTTTATTTTAAACATTTCCTATATTATTCTGTATTTCCTTAAAATGTCATATAAAGTCCTATCAAGAATCCATTCAGGTTCCATAAGAATATGGGAGCATAGCTTTAGCCTCTGGTACCATCCTCCCAAACTTTGTAACGAAAGTTCGTCTGCAATTTTCGCAACATTTGTACGCTTAGATCTTTTTTCGGTCGGCTCCATTTTTATTACCCAAAATATTATGTCAAGGTAGTTAGTGGCGCGGGTTAATAATAGATGTCAGGAGCGATTTACTTGAAAAATCGATTCGAAGCGGACGAACTTTTGCTACAAAGTTTGGGAGGATGGTTATTGAATCGCGGCCCTCTCATATTCTTATGGAACCTGAATGAATTCTTGGTCCTATAGTTTTTAGTTCCATATTAGCTCGAAAAGTGAACTTTTAACTTATTGAAAACGGCGGTATGAAGTTCTGAACGCACTATTTTAGAGTTAGTTTTAGTTTCGTTTTAATTTAGTTTAAACACGGAATAGATCGTACTAATTATTTCAAAGTTTAGAAATATCTCTTCTTTTCATTATAATTAAAACTTTGAAATTGAATTTACATCAGATTCTTAATTTTCCTCCCTTCCTACTCGATCTGAAATAAAATAACTTTTAAGGGTTTTTTAGGAGTGTTAAAAATGTCAAAGTTTCGTCTTTGAAGGCGTTCGTTTAAGCGTGGCTGAGCCCGTGGTTCCCAACTAAGATCGGAGATCATCAACGGGCAATGAATAGCTTTCCATATCCTTTAGGTATAAGGTATCTCTCGCTCTCTTAATCTTCCTATATGTTTAATCAACCAATCACGTTAGGTTTTCAACTAGCGAGGAATTCGTCCCCCTCTCATTACCTTCGGATCAACTCTGGCACTCTTGAAAAGGCGTTCGCGTTTCGTTTTGAAATTGATTTTTCAATGCCAATTTAGTTCCCTTCTAAGATTGTAATTGATGACGTATCGTTGATGTAATCCCCGGTTGATTCGTCGCTTCCCTTATTAGTAGTTTTGGTCCCCCCGCAATTGGTAGGGGGGGGGGGGGGGTTGGTATAGGGGGTTCAACCTAACCCCTGACGCTTTTTTCACCTTTTTATTTTTTTACAAGTTTAATTTATTCGACATATTTTTTTTTTTTTTTTCTGGGAGGCGCGCTTAGTTCTCGTTGCCAATTAAGAGTTAAGTTTCAAGTCTTCCCCTTCGACTTAAAGGGAATATGAAACAATGAAATTATGTTAGGTGGCTTCTCGTTTTTATAGGTAAATTTTGATGTCTAAATATCAAAAGCGCTTTTTAGAAAACAACCTAACCTCTATATAACTTAAATATATGATCATCTATAAATTTTAAATAATTAATTAGGCTAATGAAGGAAGCGAGTAATCTGATTGGTGGTTTGGTGCAGTGTCAAAAAAGTGTTTAAACGTAATCAAAATCAATTTTTATCTTAATTTTGAGGAAAGAAAAATATCAATTTCGTTTTGATTTTTAATTTTTTGAGAAAATAAAACCAGAAGCCGATGAAACCCTCCTTTGAAGTCTATTACTCCCGGGTCTTGTCTACCCCTCTCTGTATGGGTTATTCTCAAAAGGCGCGATTCGTACGCCTCCTAACGGTAGATGTTTTCGGAGCGGGAGTTCGTCGAGCGAATATCTCTAGCAGCCTTGGAGTTCGTCCAAAAAACGTCGTCGTTTGTGGAGAGAGAGAATTTCCAATTTACCGTAGACAGGGGGGGGATGAAGTAGGACCCCTTCTAACTCGTAAAATTGTGAATTTTACCCATACAGAGAGGAGCGCTATAAGGAACATTGGAGTAGTAGACTTCAAAGGAGGGTTTCATTGGCTTCTGGTAAAACCCAAACGGCCATTATGAACGCTTATGAACTTGTCCATGCTTTGTTTTCACTAAAGTGTTGCCAATAGAAAGGATTGCAGTTCAGTTTTGAAACTGATCTGTTCTGAACTGCGCTCACAAGCTCCTGGAAACCATGCAATAAAAGGAAAGCTGGGAAAGAGGAATGAAATTTTCTTTTGCCCCTAGCTATTATAGATTAGTTTAATCCAATAAATTTATTAATCATTTCACGTTCCCTTTATAGAATCCACGCACCTAGTGACATTTTTTTTTTTTTCTTCAAAGTTAAACTTTTTGAGATTCGTACCGAAGTCTAGTTGATATAGTTTCTTCTAAGTAATATTTGTTCGGACTAACTCCAACTTTTTCTCCCCTTTTCGTTACGCGTGATGCTTATGTAGAATTAAGGGGGATTGGGGTTACGATGGTAATTGGCGGGTGGTTCGCTAAATACCGGGGCTTCGTTAACGAAGCCAGCCGGAGTCGTAAGGGATCCCCAACTCAAAATATATTCCACGCTGCTTTACCAATTCCTAACCAATTTTTTTTTTTTTTTTTTTTTTCTTAATTTTTTCTAAAATCCGAGCACCGTCGACTTTTTGTCATTTTTTTGGCTTCAATCAAAGAGGGTTTGGGTTCGGAAAGTTCTTAGAAAACGAACGTGACTCGGTCCGCCATCCTATAAAGCTTTTAATTTAACTTTTTTTTTTTTCTACTTAATTTTTTTTCCTTTTTAAGAACTAGAAACGGCGGGTTTCGCTTATTCGAACTATTAGCGACGATTCCCGAGTTCAGAAAGAAAAAAAAGTCACCTTTGATAATTTTGTTCTAGTATAGACCGTACTAGGACCAGAACTTTAAATGATGAAGCGAAATTTAGGAAATCTAAGAAACCATATTTAGGGGAAAAAAGGCTAAACAAATATTGAGACAATTCTTACGTTTTTGGGAATATCGAAGAAATTTTAAGGTATACTAGTAGGTTAATCGTTATAACTAGAATCAGAGGTATATAATAACCCCCTTCGGGGGGAAGTATGAAAGGTAGGCAAAATCGACGAACAACGAGTGCCCGGCGTAAATCGCGGCGGATCGACACACCGCTTTACTCCCAAAAAATAGTTACACCATTTTGAACCTCGCTAAATTTTCCCTACGCGCACTTCCGGAACTCGCGAGCCGAAGTCAACCTTCGACTCCATTTTAACAGACAGCCTGACTCCCGAGACAGGAAGTTCTAAACACAAATCGAGCCGTCTTGTTTATACAAAGACCATTTACTAGAGTAGCGACATTGAGAAGTCCAGCGCGAGCTAGTGGCCTAGATAGTCAGCAGCGGGCTCTTGTTGTTCGTGATTTTTAACATTGGTAGTATAGGGGCTTTCATACTTCCCCCCGAAGGGGGTTATTATATACCTCTGCTAGAATGGATATAGCTTGACGTACGCGTTCGCGTTTCTCACTCTATATATCATTTATCAAGTTGTCCGAGCGCGTCTCCGCGAAAAACAAAAAGCTAAAGAACTTTGCTTCTGTCCGAAACTAGAAGCTTGTCCGGTATGTAGGTACAAGGGGAAAGGGAGGGGAAGAGATCCGGCGGCGTAACGGGACCGTAACCTTTGACCCCGGTCAAATACATCCTCTTCCGAAACGACGGACGAGCGCGCTTCGTATAACTAGTATATCCCAAGTGTTCGATCCGTGATATTAGTATGACCATCCCGCTTGGAATGTTCCATGTTAAATTAGGTTTCTCTCCATATTCTCTGTCTTATATAACTTTGAATTGAACCAAGACGCTGGGTATACGAAGGGGATGGATGGGGGGTTGCCCTCAATGAGCCCTATCCCCCCGTCTCATCGCTCTGGTCGGAACCGTGTCGGAACTAGATCTTCGGAAACTTATAGCATCCATAGATCTTATATTTACTCCGAGTCTTTGGCGTATAACGAGCGACGTTTCGAAACATTTCGAGCAACAAACGACTCGAAACGACCAGCTTGAATTGTAAAAAAAGATATTTAGTATAGCATCAAACAAACGAGCCAATTTGAGATATAAATTCTAGACGAGCTTTTAATCCACGTGGAGATTAATACGAAAAGGATTAGGAAACTTTAATCCGTTTATAGCTAACCTAATAATTAAACGTGACGTATATGTTGCGGAAGTTTGGACAAACCCGGAAAAGGAAATCGACTTGGAAATCTTAGATATGGCCTCTGCAATAGTCCTGGTCGATTTGCCGGAAATGGGCCCTTGTCTCATAGCCGCGCCGCCATCTTTTTGTAGTAACAGGTTGCCAGACTATTTCTAATTTTATTTCCCACAAACCAAATTCAAGTTGTTAGTCCAACGCTTCCTATATGATAAAGTATAGGAGGCGTTGGTTAGTCTGTAGCTATTTTCACACTACAAAAAGATGGCGGACGATCACGTGACAAAAAGTTTTCCCCGCCAAAATTTTCGCGAGGTTCTCTAGACTTCCGGTTTTGGAAATCGACCAGGACTATTGAAAAGGGAAGGCTAATTTATATAATTATTTTAATTAATTTTCATATCGCGCGATTATAATTAAATTGTAGCGATTTATTTCCTGGCCGTCTTGAAGCCTTCTCAGTTCAATAAACCTCGGTTAATTGTGATTAAACCACTGTTAAATCTGATTAAACCGGCTAGTTATTTGAAATTACAAAAACCAAAAAAATGGCGACACATCGGAAATGGCGCGGATTCCAAAATGAATTACTGTATCAACTTTGCAATCAATTTAAATTTGTCAGACTAACGAGTTTTTTGGGGGATATTCGCCCTGGCTTTCGATCTCATTATGATGAAATTTTTATCCTACCGCGCTTTCGCTCTTAGAAGAGAGAATTTCCCAAAAATAAAGCCCCCCTTTTTTTTTCGAAAATCAGAAATTGTTTAGACAAATTGTAATAAACGACATTTTAATCATTTTAGTCAAAATCTTACAAGCACCTTACGAGTACAGCCACGAAAATAACTTATTTCTACTTTAGAAAACCCTGTTTACTATTTTACAGTTTATACAACGTTAGCTAAACCGATTTCCCTGAAATTTCCAGGTTTTTCCACAAATATTTCCGTGAATTTTCATGGTTTTTCAACAAATATTTCCTGGTTTTTCTACAAATATTTCCCTGAAATTCTCAGGTTTTTCAACAAATATTTCCCTGAAATTTCATGGTTTTTCAACAAATATTTCCATGAAATTTCCAGGTTTTTCAACAAATATTTCCCTGAAATTTCATGATTTTTCTTCAAATATTTCCCTGAAATTTCCAGGTTTTTCTTCAAATATTTCCCTGAAATTTCATGGTTTTTCTTCAAATATTTCCATGAAATTTCCAGGTTTTTCTTCAAATATTTCCCTGAAATTTCCAGGTTTTTCTACAAATATTACCCTGAAATTTCCAGATTTTTCAACAAATATTTCCCTGAAATTTCATGGTTTTTCAACAAATACTTCCCTGAAATTTCCAGGTTTTTCTACAAATATATAAATATAAACTAAACCCACTAAACTACCCATTTCTGTCAGTAAAATGGAGTAATAACATTGGAACACACTGTAATGATTTTTAGAATAATTGATGAAACAGCCCAAATATGGTCAAACCTCAAAATTTCCCAGAATTTCACTAATATTTTAAATTTCCCAGATTTTTTAGCCTTTAATTTATTTCCATGTTTCCCAGGTTTGTATGAACTATATATTTCAAAATAGGAGCTCACGCTACGGAGAAAAAATAGAAATTGAGAGCCAGAAGCCGGAAAAACCAATTTCATTTGTCGCTTCCTCCGCTAAAACAAAATTTTCCTTTCGCTAATGATGGAAAATTGTGTTTTTGGAGCAGAAAATTATCCATTAGTACTAATAAATATTTTGTAAAATTAACTATAAATTATTATAAGATATTAATCTATTTGTTTCCCATTTTTAATTTCAGGAACCGGTCTACTCAGTAGTTAGCTAACCACCGGTCAAAGTAATTGTAGGACTCCACTTCCGTCTTGCTCGAGAAAGAAGAAGAAAAACTCTGCCTTTTTCGTCAGTTTTGTTTTAAATTATGGAATATATCCAAAATTAATTTAATTGAAATATAATATTTGTAGACGCAGCGACTCGGAGTTATTTTTGTCGTAGGCTCTCTCCTCAACTTATTAAATGTAGTCTACAACAACTCTTGACCCATTTTGCTTTCACGTTTTACGTGTAAAATTAATTATAGATATATTTGGTCAAACTCCCAAAATTGGTTCAAATCGCCTTTTCATTTCGTCCCCCCTCCCCCGTTTTTTTTTTTTTTTTGAAGGTCTTCGAACTATCTCGACGAGGGTTATTTAAATAATAATATTAACGTATTATAGTTATTAATAAATAATAGTAAATATTCCCTGTCCTGTAAGATTACACTCGCGCGAAACTTATAAAATGTTTTATATTAAACTTAATAATTATTGTAAGATGGTTTATTATTATTAGTCAGAAAATAAGCCTAAAACATTCTTCAAAAAAAAACCGCGAAAAAACCCCGCGAAATTCTTTTATTATTATATAGATGGCGCCACCTAATTTAATACGCTATTCGCGGCGGCGTAATATACTCCTCGCCTCAGACTTCTGACCAATCACGTGACACCTCCTCCGTCTTCTTCCTCCTTCCTCGTAAAGTTGGAAATTGATGAAGCGGTAGCTGCGGGGCGGATTTTTAACAGTCGCTAATTTTAAAATCGCGTTTAAAATGATCGCCGAATTATTTTAAAAACTATATCTTTGTATTATTGGCGTTTTACAGTATACTGTAGTCGGGATTCCTTCGATTTTAATCTAATCTGGTCCTTAATCGAGGTTATTAGGCGTATTTAATTCAAGATGAAGACAGCAGCCACAAGGCGCCCGATGAACAATGGCGGCCGAAGAACAAAGGCGCGGAATGTTCTAGAAACTGTCAACGGCTTCCAAAAAACATTTTCGGGCCCAAATATTACGTTTCTTCGCGGGATTTAAGGAAAATATAAACGATGGAATATTTTGCCGTGTCGTATTGATTACGATTAAGCCATGATGCTCGAGGATTAGGCCTAACAATTTCGCCTAAAATCAACAGGTAATTTTTAATCGTTTTATTTGTTGTCGTAGACTGTGCCGGCGCCGCCGGATCCCTAGTTAGGCCTAACGGTGTTGTCGTTTTACGGTAGTTATAACGATAAATGTTAATGGCCATTTGATTTTATCATAAGCAAAAAAATTAATAATCTTATGATTTTATTAATATTATTAGTCATAATTGATACCATGTACATTTAATTCAATAGTGTCGCCCCCCCCCCCCAGTTGTAATAAGGCCCTTTTTTGCGGGTTTAAAGGGAGGCTGAAATGCGCTCGCTTTTAATTATTGCGAGGATTCAATTTAATAATTATTAATGGCTCCACTCGCGACTGGCTATCCTACAGAGTCAGTGTTGCTGTTGTTAAATTTGTCTAATGTTGCCTCTGCAGTTTTCTATTTTCCACGAAATTAAAATGATTTGATTTTGATATCAAATTCACCCAATCAAGATAGTAAACCTAATCTTTGTCTTACAATACCCACCCGTATAGAGGTAACCAATTCTACGAACCACAATTTAAAAACACTGGCCAATAATTTGTAGCGTGAAAAAAATTTAACGCAACCCTGGTGCCAATGGTTCACACTGTTATTAAATCCGAAAGGTATAGAGATTAAAATTAACTAATACGATTGCCCTTATTATTTCAGACCTTACCACGTGACGTCATCGTGAAAAATTAATGTTTTTCTAAAAAGTGTGAACGGCACGATGTTTATGAACGATAATTAACTACCTTGCTGGAATTTGAATCTCCTCGTCTCAACTATGGATTAATTAACCGAAAACCTTCAAACTAATAATGTAAGTACCTCTTTAAAGTATCCATTTTGGTGGGCCAAAAATGTGTTTTTCACTACGTGAGTAAGTAGTAGCTACCTAAACTACTCGTACATTAGATTAACCATTTAAATCTAAATATCAAAGTTTAATTTTGTCTTACTAGAGTGATTATTTAATTTAACGATGGGGCTTAGCCCCTCCCTGCCCCCAACGCGCTACTAAGTACTTTTTGTCTATACCTTAAATAACATCGTTTTTGTAAAGAAGTAAAAATGAAAGTTATCCGTTGATAAGAATATTTGAAATACACCATAAAATTCAATAATTAATTTTCGAAACAGTTTCACCCTCCCTTTACAAGATTCCCCGCTGCTTACCCCTTTTTTTACAAAAGACCCTGTCATTTTAGAAGTGGGGGTGGGGGCTTAGGCAAAGTAGTAGTAGTATCATTTCGGGGAATATTTCGCACCTTCTAGCTCTATCTTTGGCGTGGGGGGTTCTATTTAATATGAGGGGTGTTTTGTGGATGAGTTTGGCGGGAGTTTAGGCGACAAAGATCGAAGAGCTACTCCCTATTTCTTCTCATTACTCTAAAGTCGCTGATTTCTCTGTTTGGGGGGGGGGGGGCTTTACAACAAAGCAAGAACTATGTCTACGCGCGAAAAAAACTTTGAAATGGGTGGCAGCCCCTGCACTAACGGAAAGGGGGAATTTCTTGAATTTGGTTTTGGGAAAAATGACTAATTTTAAACGATTTGACGTTTACCATCCCCTTTAACTCTTTGCACCCCCCACGGGCCCACCCCGCCTGACAATTTCGTCATCATTTGACAAGAATATCCACGTAAAATAAATACGATTAAAAGGCCTAACTTATGATTCGCGTTACATATAAAATTTAAATAATTATTAGAGACAGATAATTCGTTTTAATTATACTACGTAATTTTATATATGGTTTAATATCTGGGCTACAAATTAGTTCAAAAAAGGCGGGAAATTTTGAGAAATAACCCGGAAAAAGTTTAATTTTTATAAAATTTATATTTTGGCGCGAAAACTTGAATGGAAATTTCGTGACGCTTACAAATTGGTTAAAAAAGGCGGGAAATTTTGAGAAATAACCCGGAAAAAGTCAAATTTGTATAAAATTTATATTTTGGCGCGAAAACTTGAATGAAAATTTCGTGGCTTAGGCTTAGGGTTAACTTTATCGCGCGTGATTCCATTTACTATCAGGTTTCTTGGCAACGCCAAGTATCTTTCTAATATTAATCTATTCATCTTGGTCCATCCATCCATCTCTTTTGCCTCCTACGTTTTAATGACGAATTGATGCCCGGGCCATTTCTTACCCCCCCCCCCCCCCCCGCAGACTTTCAAAACTTTTCCTCTGTGATAAAAAAAACACCATTAAGGCGTAAAAATCACCCTTAAAGTTGAGCGAGCGTCAACCTAGATTAATACTTCAATTTTTAATAGTGATGATAGGGGGGCCCTCCATCTTAGTCCACTGCGAACTTATATTGATTTATGATCTTCAATTTTTTTCATATTTTTTAATTTTTTCGCTAAGCCTTGTACATCAATATCGAATGAGGAAATTAAGGAAGCGAAAGGGGTTAAAGGGGAAGACCTAACCCCTAGCTATCCCCAAGAATACCCCCTTCATTGCAAATTGCTATTAACGATTGCTTTAACACGGGGAAAGGGGGGGGGGGGGGAAGGTCAATCCCAAAACTCAGGGTTTATCTCGGTTTGAATTTTCAGTGCTATTAGAGCTAAGGTAGTTGAATAGAAGTGATGTGGAAATTGACCCTCTTGTAATTCGTTACTTTTTTTGGGGCGTGTTAAGAATTTTACAAAAAAAATTAAGCGGGCGCTTTTTAGTCGTCATTAGTCGAATGTTCGCCGAACAGTTCTGGGATGATGATTAAAAATGACCCCCCCCCCCCCATTTTAGCAGTATTTAGTATTAAATATAGCTGATTTAATTTCGGGACTAAATTGCAACGCCCAACATGACCTTCGAGAAGGGGTCAATATTGACCTTCGAGAAGGGGTCAATATTGACCTTCGAGAAGGGGTCAATATTGACCTTCGAGAAGGGGTCAATATTGACCCATTACGTATAACTCGGAAAATTTCATTTACAAATAGATTAGTTGATAAATAGTTTCCCCGTACGTGTTTTTATTAAAGTTAACGCTTGACGTACACGTTTCAAAATATAATTTTTTTACTCCCTATTATAATCAGAAGCCGATGAAACCCTCCTTTGAAGTCTACTACTCCAATGTTCCATATAGCGCTCCTCTCTGTATGGGTAAAATTCCCAATTTTACGAGATCGGAGGGGTCCTACTTCATACCCCCTGTCTACGGAAAATTGGAAATTCTCTCTCTCCACAAACGACGACGTTTTTTGGACGAACTCCGAGGCTGCTGGAGATATTCGCTCGACGAACTCCCGCTCCGAAAATATCTACCGTTAGGTGGCGTACGAATCGCGCTTTTTGAAACTAACCCATACAGAGAGGGGTAGACAAGACCAGGGAGTAATAGACTTCAAAGGAGGGTTTCATCGGCTTCTGTTATAATTTATAACGCGGTACCAGGTACGACCAATGATAGGGTCCATTTTTTCGTAAATTAAAATTTTTTATAAACTTTAAACGCGTACGCGAAGATAACTGTACCTTCTACGATTTATTGGTCATGTGACTACATTTCTTCTATTAAAGATAAATAGTACACGTTCCATTAATTCTTAGACTTTATCTTGGTATACTTGTGAAGACGTACGGGTACGTCAAGCGTATTTAAATAACATCTAAAAGAAGCGTTGTAATAAATGGTAAATAGCCTGACGTATACGTAAGCGTTAGGCGAATTTACGACGAATAATATAAAATTAATAATTTGTAAATGATGTTCTTAGACGTATTTATTGTATTTTCGGATTGAAATTTGAAATCAACTCCGATCCTCGATTAAGTTTTTTTTTCTCTTTATAAAATCCCCCCCTTTTCCCGCGCTAAAGGTTAGGCGGGGTCGAGTAAGGGGTTACTTGGCCTCCGACCCCCAAAAATTCCCCCTCGATTCTTGTCTCTCGCCCCTAAAAGTTTTTAAAATTAATGTTTGAGTTTTTAATGAGTTTTTTGGGAAAATGGGGAAACCCAATTAAATCGAGTTTAGAAGCCCGCCATCTTTTTCGAGGGGTTCCAGGGGTCGTACCTCTTAAAGTGGATGAACCGGGGGGTTGGTGATGATTTCTAGGGGCTTGATCCTTTCTATTTTTGGGGGATTTTAATGTTTTAAAACGCGATAATTAACGCAAGCCATAGTTTTTTGTTTCGAAGCGCGGAGAAAGTTTGTTCGGCAAAAAAAACTACGGGGTGATCTGATGCTCAGTTTTCGAGGCTTAGCGTATTTTGGGCGCCAATTCAAGTGGATGGGGGGGGGGTGAAAGCTTTTTAATTTGAAATTTCGCACGCCAGCTTTCAATTTGGTAATTACTCGCGAAAGGTATATACCCGGGCGCCACCTCGCGATACATTAGGCTTAACTACATTAGTAAACTATTATTATAGGAACAAATTTGACAAAAAATGGTCAAATTTCCAAATATTTTAACGTTTTATATGGGAAATTAACTTTAAAATACATAAATCGCTCCAAAAACTGCTTTAATATCTCCGAAATCTCAAATCTTTTAACGTTCTCTATGGGAAATTAACTTTGAAATCCCAAAATCTCTCCCAAAACGGCTTTAATATCTCCAAAATCCCAAATCTTTTAACGTTCGCTATGGAAAATTAACTTTGAAATCCCAAAATCTATCCCAAAACGGCTTTAATATCTCCAAAATCCCAAATATTTTAACGTTCCCTATTGGAAATTAATTTTAGAATCCCAAAATCTCTTTAATATCTCCAAAATCCCAAATCTTTTAGCGTTAATTCTCTATGGAAAATTAGCTTTGAAATCCCAAATTTCTACCAAAACGGCTTTAATATCTCCAAAATCCCAAATATTTTAACGTTCCCTATTGGAAATTAACTTTGAAATCCCAAAATCTCTACCAAAAACGGCTTTAATATCTCCAAAATCTCAAATCTTTTAAAGTTCGCTATGGGAAATTAACTTTGAAATCCCAAAATCTCTACCAAAACGGCTTTAATATCTCCAAAATCCCAAATCTTTTAATGTTCGCTTTGGGAAATAAATTTTAAAATCCCAAAATCTCTTCCAAAAACGGCTTTAATATCTCAAAATTTTAAAATAGTGTTAATTAGCTATTTATATGGAATAAACTGTTTGACTTTTGTTTTTAATCGAATCTGAGAGAGGCGAAGGCTACGAAATTTCGCCGCCATAGAAAAAACCCAGAGACAATTTGCGATTTTAAATTATTATAATTTTTTGTAGCCTCTTAAATCATATTCGTTTTGGACATCCATCATTTGAATATCGTGATTATCGGCGACAATCGAATCGTTTGTTCCGATTTACTAATTTCTTACGATCGAGACCACATTTTTTTTAAACAAATTTTCAAAAAACGCGCTGAAAAACAAGTGTTTTTCTTTAAAATAGTTTTTTTTTTTACTTCGTTAATTATAAAAACAAATCTGGCGATTTTAGTTTTTGTAATATTTAAAATATTTTTTTTTCGCCGCGCGAAACTTTAGAACTTAAAGAGATAGTGTCACTCAAAAATTAATTTTTGTTCCTGCGCACACACTGTATCATTTTAGGCTTAGCTATTTTAAAGTTTCACTAGCCCTTTACAAATATATTGTTAGCCTAGAAAATCAGTGAATTTGGAAATTGGCCCAGAATGTCAGAGAAAAATCAGGGAATTTGAAAATTGGCCCAGAATGTCAGAGAAAAATCAGGGAATTTGAAAATTGGCCCAAAAGGTCAGGGAAAAGTCAGGAATTTTGGAAATTGCCCCGAAAGGTTAGGGAAAAGTCAGGGAATTTGGAAATTTGCCAAAAAGGTCAGGGAAAAGTCACGAAATTTGGAAATTGGCCCAGAGGGTCAAAGAAAAGTCAGGGAATTTGAAAATTGGCCCGAAAGGTCAAAGAAAAGTCAGGGAATTTGAAAATTGGCGCGAAAGGTCAGGGAAAAGTCAGGGAATTTGAAAATTGGCCCAAAATGTCAGGGAAATTAGAAATTGGTCCAAAAGGTCAAAGAAAAGTCAGGGAATTTGAAAATTGGCCCGAAAGGTCAGAGAAAAGTTAGTGAGTTTGAAAATTGGCCCAAAATGTCAGGGAAATTAGAAATTGGTCCAAAAGGTCAAAGAAAAGTCAGGGAATTTGGAAATTATGCCAAAAGGTCAGGGAAAAGTCAGGGAATTTGGAAATTCGCACAGACGGTCAGGGAAAACTCGGGGAATTTGAAAATGAGCCAAATGGTCAGGAAAATTAAATATTTTGGTACGTGTCAATAAACAGTTTTTTTGATCACTTAACTTAATTATTATAAACTGAAAATATTTGCATAAATATTAAATTATTTTTTCATATTCCGAGTATCAGCTGACCCTGTTTGATAAACTATGTCAAATAAAAGAGGAAATTGCCAAGACCTCGCTTCTAAGAATAAATTCGTGAAAAACAGATTAAAATTTGTCAGGGAAATTATTAAGAAATGTTCAGGGAAAACCAGGAAAAGTCAGGGAAATTAATTTTGTACCCTATCCTACTTTAAATTAAATCTCAGATATGTCTCGTCTCGGATTAGACTCGTATAGCGAGTAATTAATTATAATAAATTTGGTAATTTCTCGGAGAATTCACACGGGACGATAAGCCGAGTTAATAAAAAGTTTTACTTTTACTTTGGACCCCAAAAAAAAATTATTAGAAAGTTTTGGATGGGAGAGGATTGCCTCATAGGAGGGAGGGTCTCGTTCGTCGGTAGTTCCGGTATGGCGCGCGCCTAATTGCTCGGCGCTCGTTCGCCTTCGTGGAAGGTGAAATACCCCCGTGACGTCACTACCAACAACCTGCAATCTTCGATAAGAATTCTAATTTAAACCCGCCGCCAATTTACCAACGGGAATATATATTTTTTTTAATTCGTATATAAATTGCGTCTTGTATTACTCCGCGCGCCTTTCGAACTTGGTTTTCTTTTGGAAAGTTTTAAAGGGAGAATGCAACCTAATTACAAGTGTTTTTTTTATCGATTCCTTATCGTTTAAATAGGCCTAATCCACCGATAAAAAGTTTACAATACAAATATTAAACTAGAAATAAATTTAAAACTTACCCTGAAAATAGGCTTAGCGGGATTCATGGAGATCCTGAATCGCGTCCGTGTAAGGTCTAGCGACCAATGAGCGAAGGCCCGTCGTTCGCGCGAGATCTCCACGAGACATACGTCGCGCGCGATTGGTCGCTAGACCTTACACGCGAGGAAATCAGGAGCTCCATGAATCCCACTAAGCCTATTTTCAGGGTAAGTTTTAAATTTATTTCTAGTTTAATATTTGTTTGTAAATTTTTTAAATAGTGGATTAGGCCTATTTAAACAATAAGGAATCGATAAAAAATCACTTGTTGTTAGGTTGCATTCTCCCTTTAAATTTCTGTTTATACCTTATACTTTGCCGCCTTTTAGCGTATTGCTTCGATATAAGTAATCGCTGAGGCTGGACCCTCGCAGTACTCGTACGGCAACCGCGGGCGAGGCAAGGGGTGGGGGGAACTCATTACGTAATCCCCGGTCCTCTTTTAGTCTTTTAGCAAATTCGTTTTGGGTAAAACTTTTCCCATATCTGTTCCTATAGTATAGGTTATGAGGTTTCTTTTCCCCTAATTGAAAAAAGTGATCGCAAATTTGGCAATTCTATAAAAGTCGCGTTCACACAACAGACTTTGAATCAGTTTTTAACCGTTTTGGAAAGGTCAAATTATAAAATTTTGGGGTCAACCGTGTAGATTTTTGATCAAGAAACCAAATTACTATCATAAAAAGTCGATTTGAATATTAGAAACGGTTTGAAATCGGTTCCAAAGTGTCAAGTTTGAACGTGGCTAAATATTCTCGTTCTTTTTTGAATCGATTTGACTCGGGAACGTCGCCCCACACCTTCTTCCACTCGCTCCAAACTTAAGTCTTTTACGGCTCTTAGCTCGTAGAATGGGGGGTTTATCCCCCGCGCTCTCCTCGCCGCTAATGTATTCCAATTTTTTTGCTCTCTCTAAAACCCGTGGGGGGCTGAAGGAAGCCCGAGAGTTCTTCTTAAGTAACCTCGTCGCTGAGACAGTTATCATTGGTTGGTTGGTGCACTCGTTACGTTCAGGGCTAATCTATATGTGTACTACGCGCGGAGGTAATCAGACTACGAGCTCTGCTTAAAGGGAGAATGCAAACGAGTGGTTTTTTATCTATGGTTGCCACAGGTCAGGGAAAAGTCAGGGAATTTGAAAATGAACCGAAAGGTCAGAATTTAAGGTATTTTAAATAGTCAGGGAATTTCAAGATATTTTTTAAAAGTCTGGGAATTTTAAGATATTTTTAAAAGTCAGGGAATTTTAAGATATTTTAAAAAGTCGGAATTTTAAGATATTTTTAAAAAGTCTGGGAATTTAAAGATATTTTTAAAAAGTCTGGGAATTTAAAGATATTTTTTAAAAGTCAGGGAATTTTAAGATATTTTAAAAAGTCAGGGAATTTAAAGATCTTTCAAGAAGTCAGGAAATTACAATCATTATCCAAAAATAGACTTAGCTTGATTTCTTTGAGATCCTGAAAATTTCTACTACAATTTTATTATATATACTTTACTATATTATATATACTGTCCAAGGTCGTGACGACTGCAAATGAGTTGCGAATACACCAGATCTACAATTCTAAACCAATAAGAAAGCGCGTTAATTAAAAAAAATAATCTTATAAAACTCCTATAATTTTAACACATAAATTTCATAATTTAGTGGCGCGTTATATTTTACTTAAGCCCCTGTAAAAGTGTTCCAACACGCGAGCTTCGCTGCTCGGGATGAAGCCCAACTCATAGGGGCAAAATGATTCAATTTTACTAAACTCGATATATTAATTATATCTTAATTATTTAAAGAGGGAATGAAGTAGATTTTTTTAAAATAATATTTAAATTATTAGTATTTTAAAGGGATAATGAAGTAGATGACTTATCGATTATCGGCACGCGCAAACTTGACTAGGTAAAAAATTTAAGCAATTTAATTATTCGAGATTTCATCAATAAGTTGCGCGCGCCTTAATAAGTAATTAGATTTCGAGAAAGCCACTAATGATTGGCGTTTCTTGGATGATACCTTCCAAGGTTGAAACTTAATATTTGAAGCAACGCCAACCAATTATATCACACTATATTTAAATCTGAAATAAAAACAGAAGCCGATGAAACCCTCCTTTGAAGTCTACTACTCCAATGTTCCGTATAGCGCTCCTCTCTGTATGGGTAAAATTTCCAATTTTACGAGTTAGAAGGGGTAATACTTCATCCCCCCTGTCTACGGAAAATTGGAAATTCTCTCTCTCCACAAACGACGACGTTTTTTTGGACGAACTCCAAGACTGCTAGAGTTATTCACTCGACGAGCTCCCGCTCCGAAAACATCTACCGTTAGGAGGCGTACGAATCGCGCCTTTTGAGAATAACCCATACAGAGAGGGGTAGACAAGACCCGGGAGTAATAGACTTCAAAGGAGGGTTTCATCGGCTTCTGATAAAAATAATTAATAGGCCTGAGAAAAAAAAACTTAGTTTCGTGTCGCTGTCCCTTGATAATCAAATAAATTGACGGGTAATATAGCTAGTAATATTATAATGGAAATAGGTACTAAGGGGTGGTATTATTATTTGGCCCACCCAGTCTTGTTCAAAAAAACAAATAATATATATAAAAAATGAAGACTTCATTAAATATTCCAAAAAATGTTTCGATTGCGAAATATATTTTATTATTATTATAATATTTTTTTGTTTTTCATACCCTGGGCCACATTCTAACGAAATGGGGGCAATATATTTACATTATATGTTAATATTTAGGTCGATTCTTATTTCTATAAAAAAATCTATTATTTATCATCTTTAAAGTTATTTTTTTTTTTAAATTGATTGAAGGTTGCGCTTTCAAATAACAAAAATAATTTAAAAAGCCATTTCATAAGATTAATTTTTTAGCTCCATGTTTATTTTTATGGCTAATGATTCCTTCTATTTTGATAATGAACTTGTTGAAAAATTAGACAAGGGTAGAGAAAGTCGTCATTTTTTTGAAGAAAATATGGAAAATAGGCTTAAAGTTTCGAATAATTTAAGATCGCGTTGATATAATTTTAACTAAGATTACAATCTAATCATTCATTATCCCTTTAAAAAATTGTTTGCCAAAGGGAAACTGAATCGCAGTTTTAAATAATTCCGGAACATTACCAAAAAAAAATGCAGTATCAATATTTTTCAAAATATAATTTTCGTTAAAATCTTAAATTGTATAGCTCTTTAAAAGCGTTCGAGTAATTTAAATATATACATAGGAGAAAAACAATTAACTATTCGTCGTTTAAGAAGTTAATTACCGTAAGAAAATTATTTTTCAGAACTCTTTTTTTTTATTTATTATTATTTTTTTTTTTAAAGCGTAATCGATAATTTTTTTCTCTTCGTAATCTTGAAGTAGGTTATTACAATTTTTTTCCGCTTAGAATAATGAAGTGGGAGTGGCGTGGGGTGCTATAGAGGGCGGGGCGAGATTTTTGCAAATTTTTTTCACACCATTTGAAGCCGTATTAGTTCGGGGGAGGTGAGGGGCGGGCGCTGAGTGAAGGAAGCTAATTAAAGTGACGTTGTTTTCATTCTATATATCGAGTCTGTCCTCGATACGAGTCGAGTTGACAGAAGGAAACTTAGCTTCCTGCTCGCTATCTCGATTAAAACTCTTCCATAGAAATAGAGTTGTGGTTAGTTTAGGGCGTGCTGTCGACACCGATTGATATTGAAGTATATATCCACGCGTCTCGAGATTTTTTTTGTCTCGCGCGCGCGCGCTCACGTTCTCAATATATATATATATATATATACTCAGTTTAAATTTTCAGCACGTGGGAAGCTAATTTCCCTCCCAATCGAGTTATCATTCCTTAAACTAAACGCAGTATCGTATCCGTTGTAAACTCCGAGTGGTCGCGATTCCTCCTATCACTTTGCATTGACTATTTTTTTTAATATGATATTTAACGTAGAGTATTAATCCGCTCTAGCTTTGTCCGTAATGCCGATTGATCTTGATCATAAAATTTGACCGTATACCTTTAATCGGGATGGGTTGACAAGGCGATTAAAGGCTAGGCGAATTGATACGTCGTGTTAAACTACGTATGGAAAAAATAGTACGCGTTTCAGTGTGCCAGGATATATAGTCGGGATCTATAAGAAAAGCAATTTTTATTAAGAAGGGGTTGGGTTGTTGTAGAGGCATGGGAAAGGGAAAACGGGAGTAGAAACTGGATGAAAAAAAAAACTGGCCGAGTGTGGCGCGTTGATGGAAGGAGATGGTGGGATGGGGGTTCGTGTGTCTGAGGGGTTGTCCCCCCATTAAAAACAAGCGCAGCTGCTTCGCGAATGTTAATTAAGACAAGCGCAAATACACTTTTCTTTGCCTACGCTTTTTTAATATCGGCGGCTTATCCCCTTCCGCCCCCTTTCCCTTTTGCCCCCTTCTGGTGGAATTCGTGGACGCGCTGGCGAGGTTTGCTTAGCGTTCGACGGCGCGCTAGTATCCAGATTAGCCTATTTATATATTCCGAGTGAAATGACGCGTGAGGAACAACGAACAAGCGCTGAGAAATACCCTTTTTTTTTTTTTCATTCAAATACTCGAATAACTCACGTTTCAATAAAAATAGAAATACAATTATTTTGTTATTTACGATTTGGGTCCACTTGATCGACTCCCCAAATGTCCGACTAGTTAAAAAACTTACCTATAACCTTACCTAAGCCATTGTTGATCATTTTGGGTGTCGATCAATTGGACAAAACAAGGCTTCGATCATTTAGAAGTCGATCAAATGAACTTATGGCGTTATTTACAGCCTGGGTTAGCATTATAAAATCATTTGCATTCTTTTTTTATCAAAAACAATACTGATTAAGGGCCACATTAGACGCTAGTATCTATATATCTAAAGCCCAGTTTTCAATAAATTTTTTTTGGCCCAAAAATATAGAAATTTATCTTTGTGCTTCTAGCTCCGATTGCTCCCGGAGCACTCAAAACTCAGGGCATTAATAGCTTTGGGAGCGCTCTTTAATTTCGGGGGGGGGGGGGGGCAGCAAGCAATTTAAGAAATCCAACGCGACTATTCTAATATTATTCGCTTCTGATCTAAAGGTTTATAAGTTTTAATTATTGACATCAATTAAACTATATAGAATTATAACGAATTTGAATAATACCTATAACATTTCGTAGATCACTCTCTTCTCGTCCCGATTAGCTAGCTTCGTAGATTTAAGGCAAAAAACAGTTTATGGTTGAAACCGTGAACCATCTCTGACGTAACGTAGTTCCCTAGCCCCCTCCTCCCTTCGTTCGTCGAGAGCTCATTTCGTTTTAGACACCCCTCCTCTTTCTGCCCCTATTTTCCAAGTTTTATATCACCCCCTTCTTTCCCGTTGCCTCCCACCACCTTCCTTTCTCTCTCTCGCTCTCCATCTCTCGGTGCGGATCGAGTAACGTTGGAAGAACTCTTATCCTTTTCATCCGCCTACGCGCGGGACTCTCGTAGTTTGAACCCGCCAAGAGATCGAGACTATGACCCTCGTCGCGTTACCGTTTCTCTCTCTCCGTCTCTCTCCGTGAGAAAGACCCCGCTCTCTATACTATCGCCAACCCGTTTCCCGCGCCAAGTTCCTCTCTCTTCGCGAACATTTTGACAGCCGAGACAAGGTGGCGGTCGTTCGCGCCATCTCTAATCGACTCGACGTTTTAAAATTCGCGCCATTTTTATTTTTATAAATAAAGCCTAAATGGATTTATACCAATTGTCAATTTGAAAAGAAAAAAGCGCGCGTGAAAACGTGTCTAGCGTATTTTTGGCGCGAGAAAATGAACTGATTTTAAAGCGCGCGCGTGAGTTAGAGAGAAAGAGAAAAGAGCGGGAAAAACTTATCATTTTTTAGCGCGCGAGCGAGAAAAGAGCGGGAAAAACTATCATCATTATCCGCGCGCGCCAGATAAATTCTCGCGGGCTTTTTAATTCCAACGCGAGGGTGTTTTTTTATACAAAATTGACAATTTGTTAAAGGATTTTCAACCCTCTTGAAAACACACTCGGTTTTTAAGCGAGTTTAACGCGATTGGAGAGAAAAGAGCGGGAAAAATTCTCCCGAAGTTTAAAATCGGTTATATCGAAAAGTTTTAAAGGAACTCGTGGCGCGTGAAGGACTCGTGCCTCGCGCGCGTGTCGTGCGCGTGGTGGTTATTGGTCAATGCGTCGTTTAGGTTTCCCGCCAAACTCTTTATATCGGGCGCTCGCCGGTAATCCGTCGGTTTCTTCGCCGTCGGCTGTTAACGCCGTCAACTCTCTGGGTGTCAGCGTCGGCGGCGCTAATTTTCGTCGACGAACGGAACACTTCTACGAAGGTGATCGAGTTAATCATCTTCATTTCGGTGACGGCAATCAAACCGCCGCTCATCAGAGATCCGAAGATATTAACAACATGTTCGATACTGGTTTTCAGGTTAGATTTATATCCCTGACCCTTTCCCCGCCCTCAACCAATGTCCAATTTTATCCGCCCGCAGTTTACGGTGGTTGTTCCACCTTTTTAAGGTTTTTTGACAGTTTTATTGGCCCTACGTAAATATATAAAATCTTTTGATAAATTAGTATTCGATATATAATTAATTTTGAGCGAGGAACAGATCGCTCGAAAGTAAAACAACTGATTTATTTTGCCCGCGAAATAGTTAACGACGGTTATGGACTATTTAAAAATTAGAGAGCGCAAAAAATACTAAAAAAAACCAGCTGAATTAACTTTGAGAAAAATATGAATTTTTTATTTTATTTTATCATGGAAATTTAAAGATTTAAAATTTTTTTTTTTTTTTTCTCAAAATTCCGCTGGTCAGAACCTTTTTTTTTTTTTTTTTTTTAATTTTTTTTAACTTCCGATGTTGTAAGGTTATTAAACAATCGTTATTTGATGGGGGTTGGATCTTTTTTGAACTCGAAAACAGTGATAAACTATTAGTATCATCCAGGATAAAATATTTTTTTTGTTGGTTTGCCCCTGAGCGTCGATTTCATCCAACACACGGAAGCTTTACATGTCGAACACATCTGCAGGGGTAAAAATTCTTCGATTTAAGTCAGTTTTTGGGAAAATTGGTGTACTCTTACTCGGGAAACGCGTACGGGAACGTCGACCTAATTGGTTTAATACAATTACCGAAATTCCTATTATTTTGTTTCATTTTTTATTTTTTTTTTTTTTTTTTACAAATTCCCTTTGCTAGTGTGACCACGACCGTAGTTCAAAACTGCGTTTCCCTATATTTAATAAAGATAATTTAATTCGCTATATATTAAATTAATTTAAATTAAACTCATTGTAAAAATAATCTAGAAGCCCAAACTCTGGGGCTTCGAGCTTAATTTTAAGGCGCGCGTTTGAAATAAAAAAAAGTTTGCAGCGCCTATTTTGTTTTCCACCAATGCGGATTTATTCTCGAATAAAACTTAGCGTTCCCGACCGACAGACGGATGTTTCTATTTTAATTTATTAGAGAAATCTATGTTCTTTATTTGACGCTATAAATCTAGTTTCAAGAAGGCTGAAATAATATGATTGGTCCGAATTTTTATTTAATTTTATTCAAAATTTAGCAAAATTTAAAATTTAATTTAAACACCAAGCATTCCTTGAAACTTCTCTAAAGCTCTTTTATTTTTAGCTCAAAGTTATGTAAAATGATATTTTAACAGAAGCGCGCCCGTTTGCGTTAATTTCGACGTTGTTCACACTAGAGACTTTTTTCGCGTATATTGCAACGTTACTGATGCATTTCATTATCCCTTTAAAATCTAATTCGTTATTGATGTAATTTTCAGCCGTTATTTCGTCCTCGCGATTATATTTAAACGCGTTTTTGTTTTTCACACGCATTCGATTGCGTCTGTCGGTTCATTCGTAATTTTCAACGCCTTTGAAGGCATACAATTCGTTAACTAACGTTCGAGATAAGGGTCGAGGTGGGCCTACTACCATCCTCTCTATTGCAGCTTGTAATATTCCCAAAAATCTCCTAGAGGGGGGAAAAGTGTCCGATATTACGTCAGGGCCAAGTGTCGGTATTTATATACCGTCTCTCTTTACATTCTAAAATTCAACTTAACTCTGTAGCGCGCTGGAGCTAAACTTCGATTTTATTTATATAGAGGTCCTATTTATAAGGGTGGGTTTAGTTCGCGCTGTAAAATTAAGTTGATATAACACCAACTATATAAGGATTATAGAAAAAAATGGCCTTTGCTTTATAACTTTTCCGTATGTTTTTGGACGCCTCCCCCACAATTGCTCCCCCAAAAAAGAAGCCCCTCTCCCTCCTTTCACCCTATACCTCGACGGCCTTGCTCCGAATAGGGGCCAGCCAACGAAGAAACCCCCTTATAAAAATAAGGGTGTAACTACATTATGACAGATATACGGAAAACCCGCGTTGAAAGCTAATTTCACGTAAATTTAATCTAATTCCGATTCAAATGGAAAATTGAGTTTTAGAACGCGTACGTGTACGCCTAGTTGCCTTTGATAGAACACATGTTGTCCTTTAACAACATTTAGGCCTTTTAATTTTTTAATTTTTCAAACTAACCTTTTACTAGTCTTATTATCCTGATTTGGTAATTTTGAAAATTTTAGAATATATTTATTTGTATATTTCGGGTCACCTTTGAAAATTAGGTCAAGGCGAGTGTCCGTAGTCAGCAAAAACTAATAAATTTTCATTTAAGATACATGGGAAATTAAAAAAAAATGGCGCCAAAAGGTCAAAGTTGATCCTAATTCGTTATTTTGGAACTTTCAATAACGGGTTTAAAAATTGTTAATTAGGCCTACTTGTCGAATCAAATAATATAAAAATAACTCGCGTATTGATGAACTAATAAATTAAAAACTAATAACTTATAAAACTCTGCAATTCAGAAAAACTAGAACATCGTAAATAGATGCTTTTCGCTTTCAGACAGGTTGATAAAAAAAACGCGGGAAAAAATATCGGTAGTCGTGGGGTGGCGGCATCTAGGGAGCAATGACGGTAGTAGTCGAGTGATGAGGGGGGTTAGGATAATGTAGCTCGGCGCTGGCAAGGTTTTTCTTTGGCCCCCTTCATTCCCGTAGACGGCTTCTCGACCCCCCGGGCGGCCCCGCTTGTTTTTTTTTTCCTCTACGGGATTCTAAAAACATTCAAGATGGCGAAAGTACGCGAGCGAACCGCGCTTTCATCTCCGCTTTAAATAGACGAGTATAATTCGACGTTTATAAACCAGACCGAAGGTACGTGACGTTTAATTGGTCTTTATTGTGTTAATGTCAAAAGTATCGGCCATCGTTAAGCCTAATCGTCGCGCGCTGTCATTGAAAAAACGGTATCGCCGCTCGACCAAAGTTGGCGAGTCCCGGGTTGGTTAGCTTTTTTTGGGACGCAAAAAATGGGAGCGCGCGCGCCGATGGCCCCCAAAAAAATTCAAAAGGCGAGAGACGGCGTGTTCTTCTCCGTCTTTCAGTGTCTGGGTATTGGCGGGGAAGGGCTTCCCATTCTAGTAGGGGAATTTATCGGGCCTAACTTAAGCCTAATTTAAACTTATTTTAGGCCTATATTAATTTTTTCCGCCATATAGTAATAATTGTAGTCAGCGCGTGAATATTTGGTCTCGCGCGCGCGCGCCAACTCCCGCCTTTTTTTTTTTTTTTTGAAGCCTTTTATTTTAAATCATATATAACCACGTGCACCGAATCTTTATGTAGGTATACTTTTTTTTAATGATGACGCGATTCGCTCTAACGCGCACCCCGTTTTTCGACTTTTGTCGCCGAGAGAACTCGAATAAAAAATATTTTTTTTTTGTTATCTCGGTTTTTATAGTAGGTTTAATATAAATAATATAATATTTAACAAACGCGTTATTAGCGTTTTTTTTAAGCTACTTGGGGCTATTATTATACCATAATTCTCTCGTTAATTACTATATTATTTGCTCGCGTATTATCGTAATGTATAAAGGAAGTCCAATTTCGTAGTTATTCGACTCTGACCGACACGCGGTGTGACGTTGTCAGTTTTGAAATAACGTTATTATTATTTACTTTTTGGTCAGCCGAAAACACGAACATTGTTAGCTAGTTAGTTCCGCGCTAATTTTAACTAATAACTAACCTACTTAAGCTTTTTAATTCCATTTGTTTAATATTAATTTAATTTATGATAATTTTATTAATTTAATTTTCTACCATTATATTAATTTAATTTTCTACCATTATATTAATTTAATTTACGACCATTATATTAATTTACGACCATTATATTTAATTTGCGACCATTATATTTAATTTTCGACCATTATATTAATTTATTAATTTAATTTTCGACCATTATATTAATTTATTAATTTAATTTTCGACCATTATATTAATTTATTAATTTAATTTTCGACCAATATATTAATTTATTAATTTAATTTTCGACCATTACATTAATTTATTAATTTAATTTTCGACCATTACATTAATTTATTAATTTAATTTTCGACCATTACATTAATTTATTAATTTAATTTTCGACCATTACATTAATTTATTAATTTAATTTTCGACCATTACATTAATTTATTAATTTAATTTTCGACCATTACATTAATTTATTAATTTAATTTTCGACCATTATATTAATTTTTTAATTTATTAATTTAATTTTCGACCATTATATTAATTTTTTAATTTATTAATTTAATTTTCGACCATTATATTAATTTTTTAATTTATTAATTTAATTTTCGACCATTATATTAATTTTTTAATTTATTAATTTAATTTTCGACCATTATATTATTTTTTTAATTTATTAATTTAATTTTCGACCATTATATTAATTTTTTTAATTTATTAATTTAATTTTCGACCATTATATTAATTTTTTTAATTTATTAATTTAATTTTCGACCATTATATTAATTTTTTAATTTATTAATTTAATTTTCGACCATTACATTAATTTTTTAATTTATTAATTTAATTTTTGACCATTATTAATTTTATTAATTTAATTCTCGACCATTCTATTAATTTATTAATTAAATTTTCGACCATTATATTAATTTATTAATTTAATTTTCGACCATTCTATTAATTTTTTAATTTAATTTACGACCATTACGTAACAATTAAATCAGCATTGTATCCGTAATATAATACGTTTTTTAATAATTATGGAAATTTGCCAAGATTCCATATAAGGTTAAATATATATCTGACTCCCCAAAATTATCCGCTTTACTTTAAATTAAACTATATACGCTATACGGAAGTTTATCGACGAATAATTGAAATATTTATTTCATCCTGAATTGACCGCGACTAGTAAACGTTAAGCATCTTTAAAAACTCCGGGAACTATTTAATATTAAATATCTTTGGCTAGGCCTTCGCGTCCGTGGTCGATTCAGCCTTTAAAACGGACGTGTCGAGTGGAAAAGATAAAAAGAATTATTTTTATCCCAGACGATAATGTCGATGCTTGTCGATCTCGATTTAAGTTTGCAACGAATACGAAGCTAATACGCGTGTAAACCTTAATATACGCGAGTAACGTGATACGTAGGACATCGCCTCATTGTATTCTCTGATTGATTTCCGTGACAATATAGGAAATATAATTATATTTAGGTTAAGGTCTAGGACGTCGAGATTTATCGAATATTATCTGTAGTAATAATCTCGGGAAGCCAGGCTATTTTTTTGTCGTTAGTCGTAAATAAAAAAAAGTAAGAGCATGGTTCATAACCTAGAAAACCTGGATATTTCAGGGAAATAAATTAAAGACTAAATCTTCAGGGAAATTTTAAATATTTACTGGAATTTAGGGAATCAGGGAACCCAGAAAACCTGGAAATCTCAGGGAAATAAATTAAAGGCTAAAAATTAAGGGAAATTTTAAATATTTACTGGAATTTAAGGAATCAGGGAACTATAGAAAACCTGGAAATCTCAGGGAAATCAAATAAAGGCTAAAAATTAAGGGAAATTTTAAATATTTACTGGAATTTAGGGAATCTAGAAAACCTGGAAATCTCAGGGAAATCAAATTAAGGGAAATTTTAAATATTTAGTGGAATTTAGGGAATCGGGGAATCATAGAAAACCTGGAAATCTCAGGGAAATCAAATAAAGGCTAAAAATTAAGGGAAATTTTAAATATTTACTGGAATTTAGGGAATCAGGGAACCCAGAAAACCTGGAAATCTCAGGGAAATAAATTAAAGGCTAAAAATTAAGGGAAATTTTAAATATTTACTGGAATTTAAGGAATCAGGGAACTATAGAAAACCTGGAAATCTCAGGGAAATCAAATAAAGGCTAAAAATTAAGGGAAATTTTAAATATTTACTGGAATTTAGGGAATCTAGAAAACCTGGAAATCTCAGGGAAATCAAATTAAGGGAAATTTTAAATATTTAGTGGAATTTAGGGAATCGGGGAATCATAGAAAACCTGGAAATCTCAGGGAAATCAAATAAAGGCTAAAAATTAAGGGAAATTTTAAATATTTACTGGAATTTAGGGAATCAGGGAATCTAGAAAACCTGGAAATCTCAGGGAAATCAAATTAAGGGAAATTTTAAATATTTAGTGGAATTTAGGGAATCGGGGAATCTAGAAAACCTGGAAATCTCAGGGAAATAAATTAAAGACTAAATCTTCAGGGAAATTTTAAATATTTACTGGAATTTAAGGAATCAGGGAACCATAGAAAACCTGGAAATCTCAGGGAAATCAAATAAAGACTAAATCTTAAGGGGAATTTTAAAAATTTCATGGAATTTAGGGAATCGGTTAGCCATAGAAAACCTGGAAATCTCAGGGAAATTCAGTAAAATATTAAAAATTTAGTGTAATTTAGGGAATCAGGGAAACTAGAAAACCTTTAAATCTCAGAGAAATCAAATAAAGGCTAAAAATTAAGTAAAATTTTAAAAATGTAGAGGTTTTTAGGGAATCAGGGAAATTTGAAGTTAGGAGTAGAATTTTTTCCCGTTTTATCGAAAACTATGTTTTATAATCTATAATAATTTAACTGCGATTGTTAATAATCTAATTACTGTAATTAGGTAGCGGCTAATTAGGCCTAACGTCAAGCCACGATTATATTACGGCATGTAATAATCCAACTGAAACCGAATTGTTCTTATATTCTTTTACGATAATTCAAGGTTAATTTGCTCGTTTAAATTAATTAGAATAAATTAGTCGATAATATCTGTAGTAGCCGGGCGCTCTTACGTGAAAATTAGCCTTTTTTTTTTTCTTTTACTTGGAAAATGAAAACACCAATTTTAAGCCTAATTTATCGAGTATTGAGTTAGCCCCATTAATATGATAAACAATCGTCCCAATCTTGGAAAGGGCCAAATGTTAGCGCGAAAGGAACACACCATCAACACCATATTCGTGACGTCATCGTGTCGCTGTCCATTTCATATTATTGAGATTTGTATTAGAGAAAGTGTAAATGGAATATTGTTTGGGATAAGCGTTTATTTCCATTTATACTAGGATTAAGCGAGATACAATTTACCTTAACTATTACCGTATAGCCCCGCGCTAGTTTGGAAAAGGGCTGCTTTCTCTAATAAATTCCTTAACCACGTGACTTTTTCTAAAAAAAGATTCTTCTTTTTCAAAGTTGAGCTCGTGTTTTTTTGGCGGAAGAGCGGGGGAAGGGTTGAGGGGCCAATAATGATCGGAGGATCGAGGGGGAGAAGGTGTGGCTATATTGGGAATATCTCCCTTCATTTCCCTTCTCCATCCTCGGTGACTTCGCGTTGCTACCGAAAAAACGGGGTAAATATATATATTTAGAGTATACGGAGACGCGTGAATTTTTTGGGTAAAGCCAAAAATAAGATTTACACCACGCGCGCTCTTTCGAACCCCACCCACTCTCTCTCCTCCCGCTCTGTTTTGGCGCCAATTCAATTTAAAAACTAAATAGAGGCGAAAAGAAACGAACCTTTTTTTTTTTTCTCGAGAAAATAGATATATTACGCGCGCGTTTTTAAATAACAAGCGCTTTAAAAAATCACTTGCTTCTGGTACGAAAATAATAGCACGTGTTTTTGATACGAAATAAATCGCGCCCGCTTTTGATACGAAAAAAATTACGCGCGCGCTTTTGATACGAAAAAGATTCGCGCGCGCTTTTGATACGAAAAAGATTCTCGCGCGCTTTTGATACGAAAAAGATTCGCACGCGCTTTTGATACGAAAAAGATTCGCGCGCGCTTTTGATACGAAAAAGATTCTCGCGCGCTTTTGATGCGAAAAAGATTCTCGCGCGCTTTTGATACGAAAAAGATTCTCGCGCGCTTTTGATACGAAAAAGATTCGCGCGCGCTTTTGATACGAAAAAGATTCGCGCGCGCTTTTGATACGAAAAAGATTCTCGCGCGCTTTTGATACGAAAAAGATTCGCGCGCGCTTTTGATACGAAAAAGATTACGCGCGCGCTTTTGATACGAAAAAGATTCGCGCGCGCTTTTGATACGAAAAAGATTCTCGCGCGCTTTTGATACGAAAAAGATTCGCGCGCGCTTTTATACGAAAAAGATTCGCGCGCGCAGAAACTCGCGCGCGCTTTTGATATGAAAGGAAATCGCGCACGCTTTAGATATGAAAAAGCTTCGCGCGCGCTGCTTCCATTAAAAAGCGCGTGATTTTAACCATCATTCCACCTCCCCCTCCGCTACTAGATCTTCATTGATATGACTGGAAGATTCGACGTCAGTCAATCGTAATTTTCATTATTATTGGATGGCCATATATATATCCATAACCAGGGAAATAATGTTTTTTGATTATGAGTTTCTCGGAGCTGCGGTGGCCGCGTTTATTGAAGGGAACGTGTTTTATATTCTTTTCGCTAATGGTATTTGGGCGGAGATTCTTAACAACCGTCTTTTAAAAGCGTTTTTGTTAAAAAATCTTACATATATATATATTTTAATAGCCCTCCCAAATTATTACCGCGACTATAATAATATTATATAATACCTATAGGTACGCGGCGCGCATAACGAGTTTGCAAATTTAATTCTAAACTATCCGAATTTAATCCCCGTATTTAATTATATTTCTACAATTAATAATCCCAATTAAAATTACGATTAACCTTGGCGCGAAGTTATTGCGGGGCGTTTTTATTACTCACGAATTTACTTTAAAAAAATGTATATTATTCAAAATTTTAAATTTTAGATTCGATTGCGTTCGGACTATAAGAAATAATTAACTTCTACTATACCACTTTTTATTATTTATTTAAGCCTAATCCGGATTAGTACCTTATAAAATAAGATATTGTACTTTGACGTCAGTAATTTATTAAATCGAAATGAAATAATTATTATATAACAAACTTTCCTTTCTTAACCAACGCCTTAAAGGGAGAATGAAAGGCCAAAACAAGCTATTTTTAATCGATTAAGAATGCTAAAATAATGAGAAAAACAATAATATAACTCACCAAAAATATTTCCTTATTTTATAATCAATTTCCAAAGTTCCGAAACTTGCGGATGCTAAGCCTTGGCTGCCTAGCTCGTCGAACTAGGCGATCACGAGCCGTATTTGTTTTAATACTCCCGTCTGATCTAGTCGCCAATCACGAGCGAGTACGTGTATTATTTGTAAAATACGCGTACTCGCTCGTGATTGGCGACAAGAACAGCCACGAATATTAAAAAAAACAGGTCGTGCTAGCCTAGTTCACCGAGCTAGGCAGCCAAGGCTTAGCATCGGAACTTTGGAAATTGATTATAAAATAACGAAATATCTTTGGTGAGTTATATTATTGTTTTTCTCATTATTTTAGCATTCTTAATCGATTAAAAATAGCTTGTTTCGGCCTTTCATTCTCCCTTTAAGGAAATGAAATTTCGTTTGTATTTCAATAGTTTTACTATTTTTATTGGCTCGGCACAAAATAGAGCGTGTATTATCAATTTTAATGGTAGTGGAGGATAAAATTAAACTTGTCTATCTTGTTTGTTTTTCTAATATTTTATTTTCAATATAATCGGTGAATGCAGTTATATTTATAGTCAGAAGCCGATGAAACCCTCCTTTGAAGTCTATTACTCCCGGGTCTTGTCAACCCCTCTCTGTATGGGTTAGTTTCAAAAAGCGCGATTCGTACGCCTCCTAACGGTAGATATTTTCGGAGCGGGAGTTCGTCGAGCGAATATCTCTAGCAGCCTCGGAGTTCGTCAAAAAAACGTCGTCGTTTGTGGAGAGAGAGAATTTCCAATTTTCCGTAGACAGGGGGAATGAAGTAGGACCCCTCCGATCTCGTAAAATTCTGAATTTTACCCATACACAGAGGCGCGCTATATCGAACATTAGAGTGGTAGACTTCAAAGGAGGGTTTCATCGGCTTCTGTTATAGTTGAAATAATTCTCGCTCATATCGCGTGACGTCATCATTATTCAACGCCACATTCCTCTTCCCTATCCCTTCAATCTATCTCTCACGTCTGTCTGTCTGTCTAGTTTGATTAGATATAATCTAAAATTAATACCAAGTTCAAAGTCAAGGGAATGTTATTGTTTCTTTCGATTGAAAGGTTTAATTTTGTATAACTCTTCGACAATATAATTGTCTCTCTCGAGTCTCTGCCACCCACATACTCCAATTACCCGATCGAAATAATTATTTACTTTTATTATATTTTCCCGATAAAGAATCGCTCTATATATGAGTTCGTAGACAAAATAAAATTGCCTATCTCAATAATTAATCGCGGGGGTATCAGCCTCTATATAACTTCGGTACGGGGGCTGGGAGGGAGAAATGAGGATTCTACAGTTACTCTTCCGGGTCAAATTTCAAATTTACCGAAGTTCAACCCAAGGGGCAAACCACTCTTGAATTGAAATCAGGTGTACAAACTGAATGGAATCACGCGAATCAAATAGAATCATTTTAAATCCTTTTTAAATCACTTTTAATAATTTTTAATCGCTTTTTAAATCATTTTTAATCCTTTTTAAATCGCTTTTAATCCTTTTTAAATCGCTTTTAATCCTTTTTAAATCACTTTTAATCCTTTTTAAATCACTTTTAATCCTTTTTAAATCACTTTTAATCCTTTTTAAATCACTTTTAATCCTTTTTAAATCACTTTTAATCCTTTTTAAATCACTTTTAATCCTTTTTAATCACTTTTAATCCTTTTTAATCACTTTCAATCCTTTTTAATCACTTTCAATCCTTTTTAATCACTTTCAATCCTTTTTAAATAATTTTTAATCCTTTTAAATCACTTTTAATCCTTTTTAATCACTTTTAATCCTTTTTAAATCGCTTTTAATCCTTTTTAAATCACTTTTAATCCTTTTTAAATCGCTTTTAATCCTTTTTAAATCACGTTTAATCCTTTTTAATCACTTTTGAACCTTTTTAATCAATTTGTTTCTGCTCTAATTACTTTCATCGAAATTCAATTTGTTTTTGACGAGCCCCAATTAATTTTAATCCGATTAAATGGCGCGTCTAGTGAGATTTCTTCACTTTTAATCCGATTTAATGGCTTGTTTACTCGAGTCTAAATGAAGTCATCAACCTGTTAATTGAGTGTCTCTTTTTCTCGTGGTATAAAAACCCGAACACTAAAAGTTCCTATAATTTTTTTTTTGTTTTTTTTGTTTTTGGATCCAAGCGGGGATGAGGTAATTTATAAGAGATAGAGAGAGGGTGTTATATAACCACCACCAAAAACAAGAAGGTGCTCTTTGGAGCGGGCGAGCGAACCGAGTCATTGCGTGTGACGAGCAGTAAAATTGGCTAGTGTCTTAGAATTCTTTCGGAGCCGCTGGTGGTCCTACCCTCCCTCCTATTTTTCCTCCTCCTCCTCTTCTTGTTCTCCGTGTAGACAAACGAGATACGTCAACTCGCCAACTCATTCTTACACCCCAATATTCCTAACCCCCTAACATGGATTTTATTTAATTTATGTGTTATAGAAACAGTAAGGGGTGGGCTAATTAATTGATTAATTATAGACGTGTTTATTCCATATGATAACTAATACCAATATCAGTAACGCAAGGGGGGGGGGGGGGACCAAAATTATTAATTAACATAATTTGGTGTGGCGGAGCTCCCGGCAAGAAGCGTGGCGGGCTAATTTACGGGTTTATTTATTTATTTTTGCTAATTATTTTCGAATCTGACGTAATATTCAGTGTACGATAGTTAATTTTGGTTCTTAGCTCCGCGGACCGCTTAAATAGCTCGTAAAGTGACTATATTCTATAGCAGAAGTAGATGAAACCCTCCTTTGAAGTCTATTACTCCCGGGTCTTGTCTACCTCTCTCTGTATGGGTTAGTTTCAAAAAGCGCGATTCGTACGCCTCCTAACGGTAGATATTTTCGGAGCGGGAGTTCGTCGAGCGAATATCTCTAGCAGCCTTGGAGTTCGTCAAAAAAACGTCGTCGTTTGTGGATAGAGAGAATTTCCAATTTTCCGTAGACAGGGGGGTATGAAGTAGGACCCCTCCGATCTCGTAAAATTGGGAATTTTACCCATACAGGAGGAGCTCTATATCGAACATTAAAGTAGAAGACTTCAAAGGAGGGTTTCATCTACTTCTGTCTATAGTAACACCCAAATACTTAAGTGGGATACTCAATACCGCCTACAGACACGCGCGATTTATTAAAGATAAAATTAAATTGTAATTAAAATTAACTACCAATAATTATAGTTTATTTTGTATTAGACTTAAAGGGAGAATGAAATATTTAAATTATTTTAAATCTCTTATTAATGACTAAAGCCAAGAATCCATTCAGGTTTCCATAAGAATATGGGAGCATATAGCTTTAGCCTCTGGTACCATCCTCCCAAACTTTGTAAAAAAAGTTCGTCCGCAATTTTCGCAACATTTGTACGCTTAGATCTTTTTTCGGTCGGCTCCATTTTTATTACCCAAAATATTATGTCAAGGTCGTTAGTGGCTCGGGTTAATAATAGATGTCAGGAGCGATTTACTTGAAAAATCGATTCGAAGCGGACGAACTTTTGCTACAAAGTTTGGGAGGATGGTTATTGAATCGCGGCCGTCCCATATTCTTATGGAACCTGAATGGATTCTTGCTAAAGCGAATTTAGTGGACCATTAAAAAACTAACCAAAATTATTTCCATATTGGTGGCATCTATGAAATTTTCAAAACCAAATGTTTGACAATGACGTACAAAAATTTGCGTCAAAATTAATGGCTCGGCTACTTTGCATCTTACTAATTTTTACTCGTGTGCCAAATTTTTGTTTTTCTTTGACGGAGAAATAACGTAAGAAATATTGGGAATCTTCTCTAGAAGCGTAGCCGGGTGACAATTTAGCTTGATTGATTGGTTTTCTCTTAAAGGGAGGATGCAACTTAACAACAAGTGATTTTTTTATCGATTCCTTATTGTTTAAATAGGCCTAATCCACTACTGAAAATATTTACAAACAAATATTAAACTAGAAATAAATTTAAAACTTACCCTGAAAATAGGCTTAGCGGGATTCATGGAGATCCTGATTACCTCGCGTGTAAGGTCTAGCGACCAATCGCGCGCGACGTAAGTCTCGTGGAGATCTCGCGTGAACGACAGGCCTTCGCTCATTGGTCGCTAGACCTGACACGGACGCGATTCAGGATCTCCACGAATCCCGCTAAGCCTATTTTCAGGGTAAGTTTTAAATTTATTTCTAGTTTAATATTTGTATTGTAAACTTTTTATCGGTGGATTAGACCTATTTAAACGATAAAGAATCGATAAAAAATCACTTGTAATTAGGTTGCCTTCTCCCTTTAAAGGGCGTTACTTATATTTTGTTTATGGTCGTAAATATAATCCAATTTATTCGGAAAACCAAATTTTAAAAGTTAAAACATTAGTGAAAGGAATTTACCACGATCTGTTTTAATTTTAAATGATGAGAAGGGGGGGCGCTGCCCCCGATATTAAGCGTTTAAGGAAACGAAAATAATAATGTTCCTAGTTAAATTCGTCTTAAAGGAATTCCTAAGGCGGCGTCACCAATTCCGTAAAATTACTTTTAACAAGTCCTTAATATCCTCTATAGATCGGTGCTGGAAATTTTTCAACCCCCGGGGGGGGGGGGAAGGGGGTTATCGTCCCATTTGGGGTGAGCAATGCCAAGAGAGAAAGAGAAAGTGGCCTGTTAAACATTTGTGTATTCTACTACCCCCTCTAGAGGGGTTAAGGCTCTTGGGTTGGTAGATTGGGTCAGGGGGGAAGGGGGTACTCCAATTATCCGTGAAATCTTGGGAATGTTCATTAAAAGTGTAGCGGAGACCAATTTGTTTCGCCGCACCCCCGCGAAAAGATTGCTTCCCTGCAACGCGGACACTAAACTCATTCGTTGCCAGCCACTTTTATTTCCCCCTTTATCCATCTCCCCCCCTTTTTAATTCTGGAATTCCACTCTTTTCAAATGAATCCCATCTCAACTATTAAATACCTAATACCATATACAATTTTGGTTTCTACTTTTAAAACTAATTTTATAAATGTTTCCACTAATTTCCTTATTTTTAAACTAAGTTACCGTAAATTGCCATTTATTTAAGATATTTTATTTCCCCATAAGTACTAAATTGATCTTTAATTTTTCAAATTATCGTAAATTTAATGTAAAATTTAATTTAACAACCTGAAGAAATTATAGAAATAATTTTCGAGTCATTTAAAATTTTGTTAATTGATTTATTTGTATTTAAATTATACTTAAACTGTAATTTCCGCATAATTTACTACTTAAATATTCCTTAGTAACCCCCCCCCCCCCAAGGATTTAAGTTCCGCCGATTAATCTAATTTGAAATTAATTACTTTTAATATTAAAGAAATTAAAGAAATAATTTTCGAGTCATTTAAAATTTAGTTAATTTATTTTATTGTATTTAAATTATACTTAAACTGTAATTTCCGCATAATTTACTAATTAAATATTCCTTAGTAACCCCCCCCCCCCCCAAAGGATTTAAGTTCCGCCGATTAATCTAATTTGAAATTAATTACTTTTAATATTTATCAACCCTAACCTAATCTTATGCCTGTAAAAAAAATTAGGACAAATTTTAATATTTCGCGTAAATCAGGGGCTTTTACGCGAGTTACTCTTCAATGACACTAAAGCCGCGTTCATACTAAGCCATGGAATCGATTTAAACCGTTTCAGAACGTTTCGCGAATCGATTTGATTCGATTTCTCGAAACTGCTTCGGAAACCATGCTTTTCATAACGATTCGGTATTAACAACCGATAGATGTAAGCTATAATAAATCGATTTATAACAATAACGCGTGAACAACTGACGCTTAAGCTACGTTCACACTTGACACTTTGGAACCGTTTTCAAACCGTTTCTAGTTCTCAAATCGACTTTTTTAAATATTAATTTGGTTTCTTGATCAAAGGTCTACACGGATGACTTCAAAATTTTATAATTTGACCTTTCCAAAACGGTTTAAAACGGTTTCAAAGTATCTAGTGTGAACGCAGCTTTATTTGAATGTCGGTTTGATTTTACCGTTTCAAATCGATTAAGAAATGCTAGTGTGACCAAAATTCATTTGTAAAAAAGTGGAAATTAGTTTTTTCAATTGTTGTTTCGTCGTAAATTGTAATAATTTTTGGGTTTTGATTGATATTTTCTATAATTATATTTGATCCGTTATTAGAACGGGGCGCGGGGTACGATATACGTATACGTATACGTGAAGACACATTTTCCCGATTCTTCAAGAGAGAGAGAGAGAAAGAGTCGGAGAGGAAATGAAAAAGGTGAAAAAAAATATGAGTGGGTCGCCGCGATGGAGAGTTGTAACACGAAAGAGTGTTAAATTAGCTTCGCGTCGTTGATTTAATAAAGCGGGATGGGGATGGGGAGGACCGGGGGGATCAACCCCCCACAAGAAGAAACAAAAGAAGTTAGCAATTTTTGTTATAAGGCAGCTCAGCTAGGAGGGAAAGCGTGCTTGAGATCGATACAGCGTGCCCGAAGGAAGAGAGAGACGCCGAGAATTTAAGGAAAGTATCCCAAAGAACGTAACTGCTCTCGATACATCCGCCCTCCCCCTACCACGTGTTTTGTTTCTTGCCAGCTATTCCAATTCGCCTACAAGTACTCACTCTACATATTAGACACCGGTTTCTCTTGATCGCCACACCCCCTTCCCTCCAAACGTTACTATTCTTTTTACGTAACGTTTTGCCTATTGCGTATATCTTACTGCGATTGGGTGTTAAGTCCCTACCCATACGCGTACTGGGAAAAAATATCATGGAATTTGAATGATGTCTAAAATTATTAGGAAAACATTTATTATTATAAATGATTAATTATTTCAATTATTAATTTTTATAAATTGTCAGTTTTAATTATTTCAATTATCAATTATTATAAATTGTTAATTTTAATTATTTCAATTAACAATTATTTTCAATTAACAATTAATTTTAATTATTTCAATTAACAATTAATTTTAATTATTTCAATTAACAATTAATTTTAATTATTTCAATTAACAATTAATTTTAATTATTTCAATTAACAATTAATTTTAATTATTTCAATTAACAATTAATTTTAATTATTTCAATTAACAATTAGTTTTAATTATTTCAATTAACAATTAGTTTTAATTATTTCAATTAACAATTAGTTTTAATTATTTCAATTAACAATTAATTTTAATTATTTCAATTAACAATTAATTTTAATTATTTCAATTAACAATTAATTTTAATTATTTCAATTAACAATTAGTTTTAATTATTTCAATTAACAATTAGTTTTAATTATTTCAATTAACAATTAGTTTTAATTATTTCAATTAACAATTAGTTTTAATTATTTCAATTAACAATTAATTTTAATTATTTCAATTAACAATTAATTTTAATTATTTCAATTAACAATTAATTTTAATTATTTCAATTAACAATTAATTTTAATTATTTCAATTAACAATTAATATTAATTATTTCAATTTACAATTAATATTAATTATTTCAATTTACAATTAATTTTAATTATTTCAATTATCAATTATTATAAATTGTCAATTTTTATTTTTCAATTAACAATTATAAATTGTTAATTTTAATTATTAATTAATTATAAATTAATAATTTATTATAAAATAATTATTTTAATTATTAATTAATACAAATTGGATTAAATCAAGGGAATTTTTGAAAGTACGATATCTTAATGATAAACTTAAATGACACCAATTAACAAGTTGATAGTCGGACCTCAATTACCTGAATTAAGTAAGAATCGATATTAATTCTTGGTACGATAAATATTGGAGGGTTTCTTTAAAAATATTATTATAACAAATTTTTAAAGGTCCTAGAATGACCTATAAAAATAGCAAATATCGCGGTTAAATGTATTTTGCCCTAACTGCTTAAATATGTTGAAGTATTATTATTTTTGCATACGCGGTGAGAAGGGGGGAGAGGGGGTTGAACCCCCGTTGTAGACGCTCCGATATTAAGTCGCGGAGGTGAGATATTTCTTTCTCCTCTCCTCTCAGCATCCTCATCCCTCATCCCGCGGAATTTTTTTTCAGACTAGTATCCTTTCTCTCTCTCTCTTTCTGTTTGGTCGTCGCCGGCGTCCTAATCTCGCGCCGCACCGTCCAGAATGTAATCTTCTAATTATTTTACCGCGCGCCAGATTACGCTAGCTCTTTTACCCCCCTCCCCTCCCATCTCTCCATCCCTCTACTAGTTTTATCCCAATTTCTTCCCGCCAAAAAGAAACTACGCGATGTATAAACGCTCTCTCCCACTTAGAACTCAACTCCCTCCTCGTGTTTACGTAAGCCGGTCCACTACCACGTTCATCTCATCCTCAGTTCTCATTACTGAAGAAAGCTTTAAACCACGTTCAAATATATACCATATACCCGATAATATAAGGTGGCTAGCCCTCGTACACGCTGCAAACTTAATACGGTATCGACTTTATTGGGTACGCTGGGATTTTTCTCGCGCGCGCTGAATAAATTTTTTTCTCGCGCGAGATTTGATATAGTTGGTATTCGCGGCGCGTGATTTAATGAACCCGATGTTAAGGGAGATGATATACGGGCTACGAAGTTATATAAAAATCACCCGGGTGTTGTTTAATTTGTATTAAACTTTGAATCGCGGATTGACGATTTCTTTGTTTTCCCGCGATTATCGCGCGAGCTCGATAATTGTCGCGTATATAAATTATTTATCCGATAATTTTGAATTATAATAATTTCGACCTTATCATATTTAAATATAAATATTAAATATATACCCTCATTAATTTAATATTAAAATCGTAAATTTATTATTATAATTAGAATTTTCAAAGTTAATAAATAATTAAATATTAGTTGTCGTTATAAATAATATTATTAATAATTAGTGATTAATTATTAATTAATAGTGATTACCACGTAAATGGAAGGGGGTTTAACCTTCCCCTTTCGCCCCAAGACGGAGGGGGGTTGGAGGGAGGGGATACAATTAATATTCATCTTATGTTTGAGTTTAATTTGCGAAAAATATGTCGCTTGTGTGTTTTAGTATGAGCGGTTTTTTTGCGATCGCTGTTGATATAAAGCTTAGTTTGCGCCCCAAATATTCTCTACTAAACTAAGGCTTTTGGTCTAAATGATTATGATTTATTTGTAGGCTATAATAATATTACTTTAGTTATAAACCAAATTGGGCCCTAACACCATTTCAATTCATTTTCAAATATTAATTAATTAATTTTGAAGATTTTTCATCAACTTAGTACAATAGAAGAGGGGGGGGGGGGTGACTTCCATATGTCTTCGTCGCACATTTGGCCATCAATTTTTCAATGATTTAAGAACTTAACCTTTGACCTCTCTCCCCTGAGTCTCTTCTTAATTGGTCACGGCGGAAATTCCCAGAATTTTATTAATGAAATCAGAAGTAGATGAAACCCTCCTTTGAAGTCTACTACTCTAATGTTCGATATAGCGCTCCTCTCTGTATGGGTAAAATTCCCAATTTTACGAGATCGGAGGGGTCCTACTTCATGCCCCCTGTCTACGGAAAATTGGAAATTCTCTCTCTCCACAAACGACGACGTTTTTTTGACGAACTCCAAGGCTGCTAGAGATATTCACTAGACGAACTTCCGCTCCGAAAATATCTACCGTTAGGAGGCGTATGAATCGCGCTTTTTGAAACTAACCCATACAGAGAGGGGTTGACAAGACCCGGGAGTAATAGACTTCAAAGGAGGGTTTCATCGGCTTCTGATGACATATATTTTTTATTTTTTATTTATTTTTAGGTTAATTTTAAAGGTTTATTTTATTTTTATTTTTAGAAAGATTTAACAGGTCAGGACATACTGATATATTTGTAAAATATAAATACTATATAATAATTAGTTAAATTCGATATTTAAATTTAAATTATCTATATCTGAAGTTGTAGCAGACGATTAAAGTGTAGGCGAACGCTTCGTTCGAATTTCTAACTATACGAAATTTACCGATTATTGGCGTGTTTGCGTCGTCTGATGTATATTATTTTTAATTGGTAAGTTTCTTGTTACCCCGGGGGAGGTGATGGGGTCGGGGCTCAAATTACCCTATTAAATTAATGATTTCTATTCTATTTATTGAAAAATTGGCGTAGATCGCCCCCTGGGACCAAAATACATGATACACCCAATTTTATTATTGTTCCACGAATCTCGAGTTTCTATAGAAAACGTTTTAGTCTATATTGTAATTAATTTCGCGGTATATCTACTATCAAAAGTCGATAACGTTATTCCATAAAAGTAAACAACTCCCCGTAGCTTAATACAGGGTGACCACTTTTCCTATATTTACTATTTTTTCCTATATTTTCACCTCCTTCCTATATTCTCCTGTAATTTAATTTCAATTCCTATAATCTCCTATATTTCTACTCAAAATCTCTAGTTAAGGGTAAAGTTCTAAATATAATGTCAGCTGTGGCTGTATAAGATTATTTTAGCTTAACTGTACATTTTCCTGTTAAAATAGTCTGTAAAATTCCATACTATTTAAGCAATTGGATCGTATTAATACCGTGTTTAAACCTGTGACGAGAGTTGTGACGCAATAATAAACATGGTTCCTACTTTCAATTAATTATTTTCCTATTTTATCATATATTTTACACTTATTTCTTCCTGTTTTATCCTATATTTTACGTAAAATTCTTCCTAGATTTTCCTATATTTCGCAACGAAATTTCCTATATTTCCTATATAGGATTTTAAAATGTTAATACTATCAGCGATGGTCGGGGAAGAGGCAAGTACGGTCTCTCTCCGACTCTAAATACCGAGGAAGAGTCCAAATTACTCGAGTCAGACAGGGGTGATGACTTTTTTGTCGATTTTTAAGTGATCTTTGCTGTGGGGTGTTGTTTACTTTTATGGAATTAAGTTATATACTTTTGCTATTATTAATACATCTCGAATATAATATAATTCAAGTACCCGCGACGCTGTTGAAGAATTGTTGAATTTCTAATGGTCTATAAACCGCGGTGCTACGCCGTCCTATTCCCTATAGTTTATAAATATATAAAAAAATAGAAAATATAGCGTTTGCCCTACTTTTGAAATATTCGCGTCTGGTAACTAACTCTTCTCTCCCTGGAAACCGTGCCTTTTTTTAACCTCGCAATTTCTAGTTTTCTTTCGTAATATTCAAGGGAAAGCCTCGCCAATTAACGTCGAGTTAAAATCAACGGAAATAAAATTAAATCTAGAAAGACATTGAGAAATTAATGTAATTAATTTTTTATATATTTATTTTTAAAGGAATAATGAAATAGTTTATTTTTAGATAATAATTATTATCGCGTTTGTCCAACCATTGGGGCCCTTTTCCAATAAATATATTCGCTACACTATCCCTTTGAATCGAGTATCGTTTCATTTTCTATCGAGTTAGTTGGTTTCTTCCGTCTAAACTTAAAATGGTTCGCGTTATAATAATTAATAGAGGAATATTCGGGATGGATACTGAAACCCTATTATAATTCGCCTTATCTCCATCCTTCCCCGCCTTCCAGGGTATTAATTTTTCGAACGCGAATGGTCTTTATATCACGCGCTGACCGCGAATCAACCGTAATTTGCAACGCGTGCCGAGTTAAACTTCCCTCCGTTTTTCTTTAGGAATATAGATTAAAGTTTGAAAACTAAATTGGAACGAGCTCTCGATTCTCGCGCAGTTTATTCCCAGGCTGAATTGACAGCGCGTGCGAAACTACCGTACGTTTTATTTCATCAGAAATAAAAGTAACGTAGGCTTTAGCACCCGCTGTCGATTACGGGTCGTAATGAACTGTAAGATACTCTTTTGAAAAGAGCGCGAGCTCCAATTTATACGCGTAGGCGTTCGCGACGGACTATTGGAGTGGGGAAAGGATGGGTGGATGGATGAAAAAGGTCGCTTTTTATATAAAGCCCCGTTACCCCATCATAAATGTATATTCGCTTCAGTTCCGCGCGTCTTAAGAAGATCTCCTGAAAAAGAAAAAATCCTAGACATGGCTAGATCCTTCTACGGGATTAAGTTACGTGGGCGCTCGCCCCCCTCCCACCACACGCATCCCGTAATTCGTACCCCCTTCCAGCCAACAGAGGTTTTTTGTTACGCCTATGCGCAGACTCTCGGAACATTTTACTTTTTTTCTTAGCTTTGCCCAAGGCTACTCGGATGGTCAGGTATCAGGCGGAGTTTAGGACGAAGTAAAAGCTACGGCCTCCCTTTTGTCTCGAATAAAACGATTAACGAAGGTTTAAAGAGTGAAGTTACGGTTCTCGCGCTGAATTTCTCTCATTCCGAGGACGATTGTATTTATTTTTCTTTCATATCCAACTTGTTTCTCGGCGCGCGCGCTTCTGTTTTTTCTCGATCGCTCGCGCGAATTCGCGATTCAATCGGAATTTGCGACGAAGATTAAACTTATCTCTACTTTGAGACCTCGCTTATATCCGAGTCGAACAGTATAGAGCAAATAGGGTAGTTTTCGTTGCAAACTCCGATTGAAACTTATCGTTTCGGACTAAAATTTCATCACGCGCTGAAATAGTAGACCCCATTTCTTTCTAGAAGAAAGGTTTATTAGAAATAAGAGGGTGTTTATGATTAGAAGTCGCTGAGCTTTCCTAACGAGATGAAATATATAGTTCGTCTCATTCGGAATTCGCAACGCGTTGGATACTGATCTATAGCTTATAAGGTTTATTAATCATCGGGAACTTTTAGTGGAACGTGATGAAACAAGTTGTCCCTTATAATTTGACTAAAAGTAGGTTTTTTTCCCAAGGTTGTTCCTAAGTCTATCTCAGTTTATTCAATCTCGGAATATCTTTATTGTTTTGGTAGGTGAGTTTAACACGGCGCTTACTGAATTCTCATCTTGATATTGACTGGTTTTTTACGTACACGTTTCCCTTTTCCCCCGCCCCCTTCGTTTTTGTGTGGCTGCAGTTTTTTTATCGATCGCTGTCTGGAGTGTCTGGGTCTCAGAATTATCCCGCTTATTTTCAGCGTTTTTTCGCTGACTAGATATATAGGCTAAAATAAAGGGGGGAAATCGCGGGCGTTTTTTTTCTGACAGAAATTTCTCTAGTTGTTTCGCGTTTAGTCTTCCCATCTGAAAATCGTGAATTCCCTAGTAGCTAGTTAATCCCGCTTCGAATAATCTCCTTGCTTATAATCCTCGAACCTTCTTATCTCTATCGAAACGATTCCCTTTGAAATAGGAGATTACCCCGCCTTAGAAAACGCTGTAAACTGGGAGTGAAATTATCCATACGTTGTATCCATTTATTTCGAAGCAACGCCTACGAAACCGGGGACGAAGCTTTCGACTTTAAGCCGTTTATTCTATTTCCATTCGAATACGCTTCAATTAACTACTATAAGTCGAACAAAGCGTATAGGTATCGCCATCACCGCGCGCCTTGCAACATCAAACACAGTTTGCAGCGTAGTTTAAACCCAGGCGTATTTATACTTAATATTAAACGTAGGTAGTTTTAAAAGTAGTTTCGTAAACGGAGTTAGTTTCAGTTTGAGTTATCAATGAAGGGGAACTTATTAAGCTTGAATAAGGGAAAGTTTGAGATAAGGGTAGCCCCTGCCTTATCTTTATATGGCAATCTTTAATTGACTCGACAGTATATACGTTTAGCCATATAACCGATCGTTCGCGCCGTCGCGATGCTACCGTTTTTTCGATTTTTTTTTTTCCCAGTTTCCTTGGGCGTTTTTTTCCCAATCCCTCTACAGTTTTTTGTTCCCTACAGTTTGCCCCCCCCCCCCCTTCTCCTTCCCCCTTAGTAACGGGAGGCGCTACGCGGCGCTAGAGAGAGGAAAAAATCCCAGAGATATTGGGTGGGTGGGTGGCGAAGAAACTGGAAAAAATGGCTAAGGGGGATTTTTTTTTCTTTTCTTTTTCTTATTCTTCGGCGAGTTTTTTTTTTTTTTTTTTTTTTTCTCCAAGAGAGGGGGGAAAGTATTTTTTTTTCCACCGTCTAGGATCATCGGGGGTGAAGGGGGAAAGGAGGAGGAGCCTACGTCCAGGGTTCTAGCGTAGAGAGAAGCGCTCGCGCTAGAAGAAACACCGATGGTCTAATAAAAGTCGCGCTAGACCATAAGACGTTGGAAAGTACGCGGGGGCTGAAAAAAAGCGCGCGAGTTTTTAGCTTGTGAGACTAAAAAAACAGCCTCCCTAGTTGTAAAGTAGCGCGGGGCGCGCGCTTATTATTACCACCACCACCACCGCCGTCGTACGACGTCATCGCGCGCGCGACACCCCAGTGACGTATATCACGCGCTCTCGACCACGCCAATTAAGCCTAGAACAACGAAACTTTAATCTCTCGTACTTTCGATTGCAAAAAATATAAATTTCTAACTCTATCTCTATCTCTACTCTACCGTGACTAACGTGATTACCGTGACAGATAGTGTGACGATATATCGCTTCGAGAACGAACTTGGAGCCTTTATAAATAAATCTCCAATTTTATTAAATTAAATTAAAAAAAAATCAACTTTTGGATTTAAAAAAAAACAAAAAAAAAAACAGACTTAATTACGGGTTTTTAAATTAATTAGTTAATTAATCTCGCGTCATCACGGCGGCTTCATCTTTCGCTCTCAGGACGGCCCAACGATATCAACGTAGGCACTCCAATGATGTATTTCGCAATTTTTTTCAATCTTTTAATTCGATATTTTTGTCTGTGATTGGTTATACTTTTTGTTTCGTCTCTATCTATATGTCGTTTCGTTTTTCTAATAAGACTTGAAATAATAATTTCAAATGACGAGCCACTTCGTCTACGTAAAGTCTTTCGAATATTCCATTGGCTAATGAAGTATAACACGTGACCGCTTGGTTAAAATTAAGAAATAATCCTATTGGTCCAATTTGACTCGAGATCTCTCCCTTTAACCCATCTTCATCATCCCTCTCTCTCTCTTACTCTTTTGAAAAACCTTAGAGAAGGTGAGGGATGCTCATTTTATGTAGATTCGCTTTCTTCTTACTCTCTATCGACGCTTCTTAACATTCGTAATACCTCTAGGGATAATATTCAAATATTTCTCTGATATTTTCATTCGACAATTTGTCAATTTTTTCAACCAATTAATGACGTTTTCAATCGAGGAAATTATGTCGTCATTAAACGCGGTTGCAACTACTCAGGGAATTTAAAAATTGGCCAAAATGGTTCAGCAGATTCATGGCAAAATTAACTAGAGATTAAAATTGATTAAAGAGATTCGTGCGGATTAAGAAAGACAAATATATTTTTGATCAGCCTCGTCAATCAAACGAGGGTCAAAGGTTATTTTGTGATGGCAAGCCTTTTCGAAATTAATGTTTTTATTGGTCCATAGTTGGGAATATATTTTCCAAATGAGAGAGGTTTCTTTTAGTTAAAAAAATTATAACGGTTTAATCTTACGATTAGAAAATATTTTATTTTTTAAATTAAAATTGGATCTCGTTCAATTCGGTACTAATTTTTGTTCCAAATAATTTAATTTGAACTTTTTGAACCCTTATATATGTAATTTTTAATCTCAATCTTGGATGGAACCCTAATTTCCATAGAAAACTTTTTTTTTTAACGAGAGAGGTACCCATTCTTAGATCGTAAATTAATATAGCCATCTTAGAGTACGTATTATCAGAAGTTGATATCAAGAAGTACTATACTATTTCTCGTCCTTATAGAGTAAAAAAACCGTTGAAATTTTACGCATAAAGGCATCAAGCTTGTTTTCTGGTATCAATTTCTGCAGATATATTTTTGCAAGTCACCCTCTTCCATCAGCTGGGTTCAATAATACTCCTAGGGCTAGGGTTTTTCAAAAGTTACTAAAAATTGGATCGAGACCTTTGAGTCGAAAAGCCATTTTTTTCTTCGAATGTACGTGTTGTTACAAGAACTTGGGGGGCCGATGGTCAATAATACGTATACCATCTCTCTTTGGTGCTGGACTCTCTTTGAAATTACGACGGAGACGAAACTGGACAAGGGTCTTTTAGGTCTCTTATAAAATTGTTAGAATTAAAGGGTGGGCGTGCCTTTAAAGGCGACGCAAACTCCAACTCGGAAATTTATTGGTCAAAGAAAACGAAGAAATACAACGTACATGGGGGAAAGGGAAAGAGGGGTGAAGAAATTTCTACTCGAGAGAGCTTGTATCAAGGAGTATACAGGGTGGTTCAGATCAAAAAACTCGATAGTTTCTATGGAATGAAAAAATTTAACATTGGGCGCGTGCTATTCGAATTAACATTGGGCGCGTGCTATTCGAATTAACATTGGGCGCGTGCTATTCGAATTAACATTGAGCGCGCGCTATTCGAATTAACATTGAGCGCGCGCTATTCGAATTAACATTGAGCGCGCGCTATTCGAATTAACATTGAGCGCGCGCTATTCGAATTAACATTGAGCGCGTGCTATTCGAATTAACATTGAGCGCGCGCTATTCGAATTAACATTGAGCGCGCGCTATTCGAATTATCATTGAGCGCGCGCTATTCGAATTAACATTGGGCGCGTGCTATTCGAATTAACATTGGGCGCGTGCTATCCGAATTAACATTGGGCGCGTGCTATTCGAATTAACATTGAGCGCGTGTGTCTGGCGCGTGTTAAACTAATTATTCAAACACGAGCTCGAGATTTTTTTTTGTCGAATAGCACGCGCTCAGTGTTCATTTTATCCCTCCATAGAAGCTATTGAGTTTTTTGATCTGAACCACACTTTTATACTTTTATCACTGACTGTTTAACACAATGTATCACTCCGCCCTAACTTCAACTTTATTGCTAGCTAGCCTCGAACAAATCGGGTCGAATATTCAGCGGGGACGAAGGCTACTATTGGGACCTTTTTACGCTCTATTTACCTCACCGCGTGTATGAAGAGTAACTTTCAACGCGTGTTGATAATTGCGATTGAGAAGATATAAGGAACCCTTAAGCCTTGGTCTTTTTTTTTTCTTTCGCTTTAATATCGATCCCATCTCGGTTTTTTCTTCTTCATCTTGTTTTACTTTCTTTTGGTTCGGGAAGCCTTTTTCTACATCTACTTCCGTCTAGCCTTTTTTATTCTTTTGAGCCTTTTTTTGGCCCCCCTCCCTTATTTCTCCCCCCTCCCTTTTCCAGGTCGGTTCTCGATTCGTGTCTGGCGCTTTTTTCCAACTATGTCCGTCTACCGTATATATAATAACCCCTCCCCCTCTCTTCTCCGATCTCCCACGCACGCGCCTATAATACAAGGTATCACGCGATATCTACATTATATCCCTTTTTACACAAACTGTTATTGGCTACTAGGTGAGCTACATTTTTATTTATTTGTCTGTATATATATTTATTTCATTTCCCTCCCCTTTTCTTGGTTCGCGCGTCTTTTATCGAACTCCCCTATTCTTTACGTCCTTAAGGGCTATACTCGCAATGTATGTATAGGATTACAATTTGGGCCTTACACGGTATCAAAGGGAAAGTAACTCGACATTAAATTTAAAGATTATTTAATGACTAGTAAAAACTAGTAAATTTTTGAAAATTAACTGTATTGAATTTTTAGAATGTTCTAGAATTTTTTAGAAGGCTCTATAATTTTTTAGAATGTTCTAGAATTTTTTTAGAAGAATTCTAAAAAATTTTAGAAGATTCTAGAATATTTTAGAAGGTGCTTGAATTTTTTTAGAAGGTGCTTGAATTTTTTAGAAGGTGCTATAATTTTTTTAGGAGGTTCTAGAATTTTTTAGAATGTTCTAGAATTCTTTAAGAACGGTCTAGAATTTTTTAGAACGGTCTAGAATTTTTTAGAACGGTCTAGAATTTTTTAGAACGGTCTAGAATTTTTTAGAACGGTCTAGAATTTTTTAGAACGGTCTAGAATTTTTTTAGAACGGTCTAGAATTTTTTTAGAACGGTCTAGAATTTTTTTAGAACGGTCTAGAATTTTTTTAGAACGGTCTAGAATTTTTTTAGAACGGTCTAGAATTTTTTTAGAACGGTCTAGAATTTTTTTAGAACGGTCTAGAATTTTTTTAGAACGGTCTAGAATTTTTTAGAACGGTCTAGAATTTTTTTAGAACGGTCTAGAATTTTTTTAGAACGGTCTAGAATTTTTTTAGAACGGTCTAGAATTTTTTTAGAACGGTCTAGAATTTTTTTAGAACGGTCTAGAATTTTTTTAGAACGGTCTAGAATTTTTTTTAGAACGGTCTAGAATTTTTTTAGAACGGTCTAGGATTTTTTTTAGAACGGTCTAGGATTTTTTTTAGAACGGTCTAGGATTTTTTTAGAACGGTCTAGGATTTTTTTAGAACGGTCTAGATTTTTTTAGAACGGTCTAGATTTTTTTAGAACGGTCTAGGATTTTTTTAGAACGGTCTAGGATTTTTTTAGAACGGTCTAGGATTTTTTTAGAACGGTCTAGATTTTTTTAGAACGGTCTAGATTTTTTTAGAACGGTCTAGATTTTTTTAGAACGGTCTAGAATTTTTTTAGAACGGTCTAGAATTTTTTTAGAACGGTCTAGAATTTTTTTAGAACGGTCTAGAATTTTTTTAGAACGGTCTAGAATTTTTTTAGAACGGTCTAGAATTTTTTTAGAACGGTCTAGAATTTTTTTAGAACGGTCTAGAATTTTTTTAGAACGGTCTAGAATTTTTTTAGAACGGTCTAGAATTTTTTTAGAACGGTCTAGAATTTTTTTAGAACGGTCTAGAATTTTTTTAGAACGGTCTAGAATTTTTTTAGAACGGTCTAGGTGTGGTGTAGGGATACATATATATTAAATACCGTATATAAAAAGTAGTCTGTTAAAACTTAAGGTGATTTTTAATTTTATTTTATTATATTTTTAAATATAGAAAAACAAGTTGCGTAATTAAATTAATGTTAATTTTTTGTCAATTTAATCTAAATATTAGTAGTAAAATTGTCATAAATAAATTTGCTATAATTGGTGGGGTGGACCACGGAAACTAGAGACACGAAAAGTTTTAATTACGTTAAGAAGTAACACTCGGTGTATCCTAACTCATTCCGGAAGCCAGACAATATTTTTTTTTTGCGTCCGTGTATGAGTGTGTATGGGGGGAAATGAGCTTCAAAATGAACCCTTCAATGAAAATGCTAAAAAAAAAAATTAAAAAAGTCGTTTTTTTTGCTCATCTCCCAAATGTAATGGAAGGGTTGACAGCTGAGCCATATATACAACGTAACCGCGGTTAAATCACTCTCAATTTTCAATTCGTACAAAGGTGGGCCTACCCTCTATCTCTTTCTATAAAAAAAACGTTGGGATAGTTTACCATCGCTTCGCACGCGCTGAAAAGTTAAAGATATATTTTTTTTAATCGAAGCTCGTGCGATAGCGCGCGCTTTTTTTTTTCTTTTTTTTTTAATTCGTAATATCAGTTTGAATTTACAGCGCGTGTGAAGGTAGTCTTCCCTTCTATAATTGTAGAGAACTGGATAAATATAGAATTGAATGTACTGTAAACTCGTATTAAAATAAAAAATACGTCTAGGCTTAATACATTTCATCTTGAATTGACAGCGCCGTTGAAGTTATTTCTTTAGTAATAACGATATGTTAAGGTTTACATTTTTGGCGCTTCCAATTTGTGGTGAGATGGACTATAGACAATTTTTTTCCCAACCCTTTTAAATCCTTTATAACTAAAGAATAGGCTTAAATTAGGCCTAATTGCGTCAGCCTCCCCAATAACACTCTTTAGGCTTAGCTAAGATCGATAAAAGGGTTAAAATTAGATGTTTTTTTTTTTGTTACCCCTTTCTTTTTTATCTCGGAGGAAGGGGTATTACCCCAGACGGATTTTAATGACGCCACCGCTAATTTTCAACCAGAATATGAGCGACTCCAGGCTTAAAAAGTGATAATTTTAACACTAACCATGACTTATACTTCACGGAGTGCGGTGCTTGAACCAAAACTCAATTTTTTTTTATCTAAATGATGAGTGTTTCTTACCCCCTTTTTTTTTTAACGAACCCGTGGGGTATTACCCCTCAATTTGGTACCCCTAGTCGGTCACTGGTTCCTCTTTTAATTCTTGATATCAAGCGCGGGATAACCCTTTGAATCCCCCGGTGCGTGTAAGGAGAGGAGAAGAAATAGTCTAATGATATCTATAGGAATCCCCATCGCTCGTGGCTTAGTTTTAAAAGGGATATAAATCTCATTTTGAGGAACGCTTATTCTATGTAGAATTTGGTCCATTGTAAGGTTGCAAATGGTGATAAAGCAACGAACATGATAGGGTCTATACGGTGTGTCATGAATTAAATAATTCCACATCTCAACCCTTTTATAAAGACCCCCTATTTTTTTTAAGCACGTGCGGTAGTCCTTATTTTTTTTGGCGCCTTTTTTATTTTGTAATTCTGTGTCTCGCGCATTTTTTCACGTGTTTTTTTATTTTACAGTATATCAACGTTAGTTTATACTATTATAGTAGGTAAATCTAAGTAGGCGCGTGCCTTGGCACGTGCTCTTATCTTATGGTGAGATAGAGGTGGTGGGTGGGGTGTAGTATAGTCAGCGCGTGGTTGGCGCATTAATCACGCGCACAGTGGTTTTCTCGCTCTCCATCTCCCGTTCATTCTTAGCTGCACTGACATTCATGGAGGAACTAGGGGTGGGTGGATCGTGGGGGGTGTTACTGGACCATATAGCTCTTTGATTAATAACACTATGAGCGCTTCTTATACGTCCCGTCTCTGCATGGGATTTTTTTTTAGTTTTTTTGTCAGGGCCTCTTGTCCTTTTCATTTTTTTTATTTTAGTAGCATCCCCATTAAGTAGTTGGGTTTTTTGATATCGCGAAAGTAGTAGTAAGATGGTTAGTTTTGTCGTGTGAAATAGAATGAAGACCGCTGATCGGGTCAAAAGGTCGGAAAAAAATATTTCGCAACTTTGGCGAAATTTTAATTTCGTCTTTATTTTTGGCGGGAAAATGTCATGGGTCAAAATGGCCCAGAGCAGGGGTTGGACAGCGTGAATTACGTAATATTTTTTCGGCTGGATTTCGAGATCCACCGATCCAATCATAGCTCGCCACGAAACGTTTTAATTTTATTTCCAAAACCAAAAGAATGAAAAGACGATTCTTTGAAAGTTTTCTTTAGAAAATTTGGTCTCCTATTGAGGAGGGATCTTTCGCGGAAGAGATTTAAGTTCGAATACAATCGCTGCTCAGCTGGAAAGCGCACCCCGTGTAGAGAGATAGACCATCCAACAATTAGCGCCTTAGAAGGGATTGAAATTGGCCTTGAAAAACCCCTGGGTGGCGCGATCCCTTTAAAAGATTGTACCCGCGTTTAGAGACTGAATCCACCAGGGGGAAAATATATCAGGCCAAAATTTTGGCGGGAAACTAAGCTCGCGTGTCAACTTTTTGATGGATCTGAATTTTTTTTTGCCCCATGAGCCTTCGCGTCTTTTTATTCCTATACAATTTTGTTTTTTTGTTCCGCTTTCTTTACGACCAGTGTTACAGCGTCTCTCCAAAAGGGGAGGAGGGGTGGAAGGGTACTTCGACCCTAACTTGAACTCCAGGAGAGAGAGAGAGGGGGGGGGGGGGCTAGATATCCGGATAAAGGTCTGAAATGTAAGTTTCACCTTATTTCCGATGAACTTTTAGGGTGAGATGAACTAACTGTTAAGCCACATTCATATCATCACATTAAATAATATTGTAATTATCAATTACTATTTATTGGTTTAATTAGATTTAACCGAGCCTTCTCATTTCAATAAACCTCGGTTAATTGTAATTAAACTTCAGTTAAATCTGATTAGTCACGCCTTGTGAAAAGAGGGTATTAGGAGGACATGCGCAAAGTTTTTAGGACCATTGAGGAAACAACACCCCTTTTGATCCTTCTTGTAGCTGACGACGCAAAGTTTTCTCGATCGCAATTTGTTTAGTTTGTTTAGTTTATTTGGAATTGAGGGTTAATAAGCCTTGCCAAATTGTATCGGCAACCAAGGTCCAGTCGAGGGGGCAGACACTCACGAACTCAGGTGTACAATATTTTAGAACTCTTTGCACTATCAAAGCTGAACTCAGAGTTCATAAGAGTTCGAATTCAATGCACTGTCAAAGCTGTACTCAATGAACTCAGGTGCACAGCGAATTCAAGAGTGTCTGACCCCTCGGGTCCAGTTTGAAAGAGGTTGGCGTCCGTGCGTGAGCGTGGCTTTAGAGTTTTATTATAAAATGATTTCGCTGTCTTTCTTCGATGTCCATTAGTTTGGCGCTCGAGGCTGGTATACGGTTGTATGCTGGGGTTATTGTCCCCATTCGCTCCGTAGTAACCACTGTCCTATTCAACCTGTCTATCGAAAAATGATTGAACGCTTATTTTTAAGACCTTTACTATACTGGCGCGCACCTTGGTGGCTGGTCAAGGAGCCCAAACTTTCACCTTCCGCTCTAAAAAAAATTTGATGTAGGGTAGGTTTCCTCCGAGGGTTTATCGCCTATTTATAAACCGAGATAGCAAAAATCGAGTTTTGAAATTAAATTCAAATATACCGTTTAATACTATCAGTAACGGTCCAGTTTTAAGTCGTATCCCATCACTTAAAAATCGACAAAAAAGTCATCACCCCTGTCTGGCTCAAGTGATTTGAACTCTTCCTCCAAAAGTAAACAACGCCCAGTAGCTTAATACTATCAGCAAAAGTCCAGTTTTAAGTCGTATCCCATCACTTAAAAATCGACAAAAAAGTCATCACCCCTGTCTGGCTCAAGTGATTTGGACTCTTCCTCCAAAAGTAAACAACGCCCAGTAGCTTAATACTATCAGCAAAAGTCCAGTTTTAAGTCGTATCCCATCACTTAAAAATCTACAAAAAAAGTCATCACCCCTGTCTGGCTCAAGTGATTTGGACTCTTCCTCCAAAAGTAAACAACGCCCAGTAGCTTAATACTATCAGCAAAAGTCCAGTTTTACGTCATATTCCATCACTTAAAAATCTACAAAAAAGTCATCACCCCTGTCTGGCTCAAGTCATTTGGACTCTTCCACGATATTTTGAGTCGGGAGAGAGTTTTACTTTTACCCGGACTTTTGCTGATAGTATTAAGGTACGGGGCGTTGTTTACTTTTATGGAATGAAGTGATAGACTTTTGCTCATCTCTATTTCTTTTCGAGTTCGAACAGTGACGTAAGAATTGCTCGTCGATATTTTTTTGGGTCCCTCTGGCGGTATTTTATCCCGATGGGTTTGGGGGATCGTTTGGTCATCCATCATCAAAATCGTGACTTTTGCTCGCTTTTGCCTCTCTCTTTCTCTTTCTGGCGTATTTCCATATCTATAGCTTAGCTAACACGCGGTATAGTGTAGCGATTCCCTGGCTATTGCCCCTCTTGTAGACCCATTTTCCCCCGAAATAGGGGCAAGGGCGGCCGGCTTTAGATCCCCCCGAAGGGGAATGCTCTTAAACGATGAGGCGGCATTAGGGGAGGAGGGGAAATTAGGTTAACATATAAATATATAAATACTCGATTGTTTTAATTGTCAGAAACTCATTAAGTTAATATATCGCTACGTTTATGTTATGAATCTTATTAATGGACTCAATTATTAGTAAATATCCTTATCCAATGAGAATTAATTACGTTTCCTGTTTAGAACTGAATTTTAATTGGTTTGAAATTTTAATTCGGTTTGAAATTTTAATTCGGTTTGAAATTTTAATTCGGTTTGAAATTTTAATTCGGTTTGAAATTTTAATTCGGTTTGAAATTTTAATTCGGTTTGAAATTTTAATTCGGTTTGAAATTTTAATTCGGTTTGAAATTTTAATTCGGTTTGAAATTTTAATTCGGTTTGAAATTTTAATTCGGTTTGAAATTTTAATTCGGTTTGAAATTTTAATTCGGTTTGAAATTTTAATTCGGTTTGAAATTTTAATTCGGTTTGAAATTTTAATTCGGTTTGAAATTTTAATTCGGTTTGAAATTTTAATTCGGTTTGAAATTTTAATTCGGTTTGAAATTTTAATTCGGTTTGAAATTTTAATTCGGTTTCAAATTTTAATTCGGTTTCAAATTTTAATTCGGTTTGAAATTTTAATTCGGTTTGAAATTTTAATTCGGTTTGAAATTTTAATTCGGTTTGAAATTTTAATTCGGTTTGAAATTTTAATTCGGTTTGAAATTTTAATTCGGTTTGAAATTTTAATTCGGTTTGAAATTTTAATTCGGTTTGAAATTTTAATTCGGTTTGAAATTTTAATTCGGTTTGAAATTTTAATTCGGTTTGAAATTTTAATTCGGTTTGAAATTTTAATTCGGTTTGAAATTTTAATTCGGTTTGAAATTTTAATTCGGTTTGAAATTTTAATTCGGTTTGAAATTTTAATTCGGTTTGAAATTTTAATTCGGTTTGAAATTTTAATTCGGTTTGAAATTTTAATTCGGTTTGAAATTTTAATTCGGTTTGAAATTTTTAAATTTAACATGTTGATTGTCTTAAAACCCGGGTCCTATCGCGTACCGATGAATTGGCCTCGAATAGCCTAATAAAAATGGGTTTTCACAATAGCAATCGGTATCCTAGTTCCAAGATCACCAACTAACGATATATAGATAGGTAAGCCTTGGCTCGTTGCCACCTCTCTCTCTCCATGTCGCTCGCGGATTTCTAAAAAAAGAAGGCTATGTTTTGCCTCGACGTCAGGGACCAAGATCACTTCCAACTACTTTTTCCGGACAAATTGTGGCTCGGTATTGAAGCCAAAGGCGGGAAGACCGCGTCTCTTTCGTACCTCGAATAAAGTTGGAGCTATACATTCGTGGTATATATTCTTTGACGTTGACGGCGAAGGTTTTTTTTTTTTTTTTTTAGCCACACCACCCTCCCCCTATAAGGGGGTGAATTGGGGTCTTATGTTCGTATGGTCGCTGTCGTCGTCGTCACATTCGACGCGCGGCTTATTTCGACATAGAGATATAAAGTTCTTAGGAATATTCAATATGAGAGGGCTCCGTGACTAATCTCCGTGGGAATGGATTATGGGGGTTTTAAAAACCACACTTTGGAAAAATCGCGGTAAAACTTGGGACAATGGAATGAGGGAGTTTGGGTGTGACTTTGTATGGAGTTCTCCATCTTGTTATTACGTTATTTGATGTCGGAAGTCAGAAGGACATTTAAAACCCACGCGATATACCCGAGAATTTTGCCAAAGTGATTTTTTGGCGCGAAATTATCGCCTAATTTTGGAAATGACAACAGACATTTTTTAAAACGATGTTATGATATATACCAGAAGACTGGATTACAACAATATTATAATAATCATATAAAAACTAACTCCAAAAAAACTTGTAAACAAATATTACTTCGCTTTACGTAATTTAAAGGGCTAGTAGCATTTTTTTATTATTATTATTATTATTATTATTATCCCGTATAATTTGAATCCTTTGTTTTGATATTACGACCCGATACGAATTCATTCCATATATAATTTTATTTTATTGAACCATGTTTACCTCTGGTTTTGTTTTTCGGTCACGCTGAGAAGAGCTAGCCGTGATTATAAATTAGGAAAGGGCTATATTAAGCTATGCCCGATTATATAAAAGAAGAAAATTTATTGAAAAGGATATTTCAAAGCCTGGAGTTTTTGATTCCATTGATTCGTAAGGGCAAATATATATTTACCAATTAAACATATCCAATGAAATTGACGAGGCATTCATTGAAATGTGTAAATTTCGCCCCTCTCAACGTGGACCAGTGGACCTATATCGGGGAGGTTCCTAAAAAATGTTTACAAAAAAATATGACGTTAACTATACGTTGTCAAGGGATAATTAGGGGCAGTGCACCTTTGTAAGCCCATAAGTGAACTCTATACTCGTTAAGGAGTAATTCGTGATTCTCCATCCCAGCCCCCTCCCTCAATATAAAGCTTCGTTCACACTTGACACTTAACAACCGATTTCAAACCATTTCTAAAGTTCAAATCGACTTTTTAAGATATTAATTTTGTTTTTTGATCAAAGATTTACACGTGTGACCCCAACATTTTATAATTTGACCTTTCCAAATCGATTAAAAATGATTTCAAAGTCTGTAGTGTGAACGTAGCTCAAGTATCCCCTAGCGGCACAAAAAATAACGGAATTGAGCTAAGATATTACAGTAAAAAGGTAATAAAAAATGTTCTTAGCGTAACCAGAAGCCGATGAAACCCTCCTTTGAAGTCTATTACTCCCGGGTCTTGTCTACCCCTCTCTGTATGGGTTATTCTCAAAAGGCGCGATTCGTACGCCTCCTAACGGTAGATGTTTTCGGAGCGGGAGCTCGTCGAGCGAATATCTCTAGCAGCCTCGGAGTTCGTCCAAAAAACGTCGTCGTTTGTGGAGAGAGAGAATTTCCAATTTTCCGTAGACAGGGGGGATGAAGTAGGACCCCTTCTAACTCGTAAAATTGTGAATTTTACCCATACAGAGAGGAGCGCTATATAGAACATTGGAGTAGTAGACTTCAAAGGAGGGTTTCATCGGCTTCTGGCGTAACTTGATGTTAGAATTAAAGGAATGAAGGCCTTACATCTATAATAAAGTTATATAGGGAAATATAGGGGTAAAAAGGGGGTCGGACATGAGTACTCATCGATCATCATACATCACGCAATTATCGTTCACGCTTTAAGCATCCCTCCTATTATACCATCGAGAAGTTTCAGCTCCTAGCTTCCTATCCACCGTGTTTTACCAACCGCCCACCAATTCTCTTAGCTTAAAAAAAAAGACAACTTTCCTCCCTTACTAAACTCGGGCTTTCAACAATCTTGTATTATCACTAATTGCTCTCTAAGAAAACTTAAAAGGTGACAAAAAAAACCGAAATTTTCTGATCAAAAGATAAAAATATATAATTATAGTTGCAGTTCATACTCCCTTGAAATAATTCTAAAACCATATCATCAATTATAATTTAAAATTTACTTAATTAAATTACCTTAATTATTGTTTAATTTCATTGAGAAATCAAAAGTTTTTAGAGTTTAGCGTAATTTGGTGTAGAGATAATATTTTGGCGGGAAAATGCCTGGCAAGATCTAAATTAATTATTATTTAATTTGATTAATTAAAATTTGATTGAGAAATCAAAATGTTTTTACAGTTTATCGTAATTTGGTGTAGAGAGAATATTTTGGCGGGAAAATGCCTGGCAAGATCTAAATTAATTATTATTTAATTTGATCAATTAAAATTTGATTGAGAAATGAAAAAGTTTTTACAGTTTATCGTAATTTGGTGTAGAGAGAATATTTTGGCGGGAAAATGCCTGGCAAGATCTAAATTAATTATTATTTAATTTGATTAATTAAAATTAGATTGAGAAATCAAAAAATTTTTACAGTTTAACGTAATTTAGTGTAGAGATAATATTTTGGCGGGAAAATGCCTGGAAGCTCTAAATTAATCATTGTTTAATTTGATTAATTAAAATTTGATTGAGAAATCAAAAAATTTTTACAGTTTAACGTAATTTAGTGTAGAGATAATATTTTGGCGGGAAAATGCCTGGAAGCTCTAAATTAATAACTCTTTACAACACGTGCGATTAGAAAAATCTTAAAATTTGACTCTGCCACTATATAGCGTGTACAGATAGGGGGATTAACCCTTCCATTCGATTTGTTTCAACTAAATTAGTATGATAAACGAGATTGCAAAGTAGCTAGATAGATTTATGGCCCACAAATGGATTAAACGCGCGAAAAATAGAGAGAGACGAGAGGTGAAACAGAAAAGGTTAGGCGAGGTGAACGGTGTGCCAGACAAAGGTCGAGTACCCCCTCTTCTTCCCACATCCCTAGTAGTTAGTAGTAGTCGTGGAGAATGGGGCTGGGGGCATAAGCCTTTTAAAAGCTAGCCAATAATTACACCTATTATTAGCAACAAAACCAGGGGGCTGCGGTGGCGTGAGGTGAAGTGAAAAGATAAATTGACCGGCGGCCGGGGGTTCACACCCCGTGAACCCCTTAAAAAAGGGTTACAATCGCCTTTCTCTCTCGCGCCGCGGTAAAACACGCCTGTACATTGTACGTATGGCTATCGGGGGGAGGGGGAAACGGGGGGCATCAACCCCCTAACAACTGACGAACGGGAAAGGAGAGATACAATGGTTAGAAGCAAAATGGCATAAATACCCTTTTTATAATATTCCTAAGCGAGAAATTAATTTGTACTAATTATAATTATTATGATTAATAATTACATTAATTAAGTATGACATATAGTACATTCATCTTGTAATGAATTAGCCCACCTTGGATGGGATTTTCGACGGATTATCCACTTAAATCTAAAATTAGTTGTACAAGTAGCGAGAAATATATTTATGCAAATCACGAAATCTAGGAAATATTAAGGGAAATAGTATGAAATCGAGGAAATATTAAGGAAAATGGTATGAAATCGAGGAAATTTTAAGGGAAATAGTATGAAATTGAGCAAAATTTAAGGGAAATAGTATGAAAATCTAGAAAATATTAAGGGAAATAGTATGAAATTGAGGAAATTTTAAGGGAAATAGTATGAAATCGAGGAAAATTTAAGGGAAATAGTATGAAATCCAGGAAATATTAAGGCAAATAGTATGAAATCGAGGAAATATTAAGGCAAATAGTATGAAATCGAGGAAAATTTAAGGGAAATAGTATGAAATCGAGGAAAATTTAAGGGAAATAGTATGAAATCGAGGAAAATTTAAGGGAAATAGTATGAAATCGAGGAAAATTTAAGGGAAATAGTATGAAATTGAGGAAATATTAAGGGAAATAGTATGAAATCGAAGAAATATTAAAGGTAGAATGCAACCTAACAACAAGTATTTTTGGTATATTTAAATTAATTTCTAAAGCTTGGTAAAGTTGAATAAAAGCAGATATAAAATCGGACCAATCATATTATTGACGCCTTGTCAATATTAAGAGAATAGACCGGCGTTTGATGGCCAATAATTAAAAATTGAATTTTTAAATTAGATTGGAGTTACGTGTTAATTGCAAGGCGATGAAACCTCCCATGTTCTTTTTGTTTTTAAGTGTCGGGAGGTAAGGGGTTGGGTGGGGGGGTTGATACACCTTGAGTCCTTGACAGGCGTTTTTCATTAATTTGTCGCGAATGAGAGTAGAAAGATCAAGGGGGGAACTGCAACGCTTAGTTGGAAAAAGAAACAATGGTAGGAAATTAAAAAGAGGTAGGAGATACAATTGGTGTGTGTGTGTGTGTGTGATCGTTTATACGATTAAAAACGCTGTTTTACGGCACTAAATGAGGGGAAAGGAAGGGGGAATAACCCCTTTTTCTCTCTCGTGTATTTCCCCCCTGCACGGCTCAACAACAACTATTAATTACGCTTGACAAATCATCTAACGACCCCGCGAATTTCCCGCCAAATTGTTCACTTAATGGGAGAGCTAACTACAAATAGAGTCGCTCGACCCTATAACAGAAGCCGATGAAACCCTCCTTTGAAGTCTACTACTCCAATGTTCCATATAGCGCTCCTCTCTGTATGGGTAAAATTCCCAATTTTACGAGTTAGAAGGGGTCCTACTTCATCCCCCCTGTCTACGGAAAATTGGAAATTCTCTCTTTCCACAAACGACGACGTTTTTTGGACGAACTCCAAGGCTGCTAGAGATATTCGCTCGACGAACTCCCGCTCCGAAAACATCTACCGTTAGGAGGCGTACGAATCGCGCCTTTTGAGAATAACCCATACAGAGAGGGGTAGAAAAGACCCGGGAGTAATAGACTTCAAAGGAGGGTTTCATCGGCTTCTGCCTTTAAGTATATCAGAGATCTTCGCGAGATTATAAATTACTTAGCGACCGTTTGAGTGACCGTTTATTAATTTGCAATCTTAAAAGGGATCAAAATAATCGTTATAAAAGCGATTTTGAATTAAGCTGTCCCTTCTAAGGCGGTCAGATAATATTTTGGCTTATAAACGAGGGGTCCAAAAAAGCGTACGGGATTTCGTGATTTCGCGATTTCGCAAAAGATTTCGTGATTTCGCAATTTGGCTTAAAAGATTTCGTGATTTCGCAATTTGGCTTAAAAGATTTCGCAAGAAGCGTACGGGATTTTGTGTAAATGTTGGACTCCTCGCTTATAAATCATGACTGCAAGAGGTCCTATAATTCCTTTAAAATCCTATATATTTAAAGTGTCCTATAATTTCAAAAAAAGGTCCTATATTTTTGGACTCTATCAGTAAATTTAGCAAAATTCAAAAATTTACCCATACCATAGTAGATTTCGAAGCACATTTATATAACCCCAGAAGCAGATGAAACCCTCCTTTGAAGTCTACTACTCCAATGTTCCATATAGCGCTCCTCTCTGTATGGGTAAAATTCTCAATTTTACGAGTTAGAAGGGGTCCTACTTCATCCCCCCCTGTCTACGGAAAATTGGAAAATTCTCTCTCTCCACAAACGACGACGTTTTTTGGACGAACTCCGAGGCTGCTAGAGATATTCGCTCGACGAGCTCCCGCTCCGAAAACATCTACCGTTAGGAGGCGTACGAATCGTGCCTTTTGAGAATAACCCATACAGAGAGGGGTAGACAAGACCCGGGAGTAATAGACTTCAAAGGAGGGTTTCATCGGCTTCTGATAACCCTAAAATTGAGTTTACAGTTTTTTGTTTCGCCAAATTTAAAATAAACGTGGCCCACCCCCTTTCCCTTTAGAATTTGCTCGCGTTAGGCGTCTAAAACTTAACGTTTATGACGAATTGGTAAATACTTTAGATTTTACCTGTTATACTAATTTACCATATATATTCATTATTCAAAATAAAATATATAATTTAGCGTATATTCTCGGCGCGGGGTCAAATCGAGGTCAAATCCCTTACAGTCCACTCGCTTTTGAGCTTCGAAAGAGACTATACGGGTTAAATATAAGTAAATTGCTATTATAAAACCCGTTTTTTGAATGGTAATACTTAAATAGAATGTCTTTTAAGAATTGTTCCACTTTAAAAACCTTTTTTTAAAAAAATGTTGGCGATCGCGTTGGTCACGTTCGTAGCTCCCTCTAATGATTGAACCACGAAGAATATTTTTAGCTCTCCTTAAAGGGAAACATGGAGCTAAAAATGAAACAGATTTTGAATAGACTATAATATAAATTCTGATTTCATCCCAACCTTAAAAAAGGCCACATCTTCAGTAGAAACGGGTTCTTTTTAACGGCTATTTTTGTTAGTTTCAAGACTGTAAAAAGTATAGAAAATCCTATACTTTAAATCAACCTTGAAAAAAGGCAACATTTTCAATACAAAGGTGCTTTTTAACGGCTGTTTTATCCCTTTCCAAGGTTATTTTATAATAAGGCCAGAAGCCGATGAAACCCTCCTTTGAAGTCTACTACTCCAATTTTCCATATAGCGCTCCTCTCTGAATGGGTAAAATTTCCAATTTTACGAGTTAGAAGGGGCCCTACTTCATCCCCCCTGTCTACGGAAAATTGGAAATTCTCTCTCTCCACAAACGACGACGTTTTTTGGACGAACTCCAAGGCTGCTAGAGATATTCGCTCGACGAACTCCCGCTCCGAAAACATCTACTGTTAGGAGGCGTACGGATCGCGCCTTTTGAGAATAACCCATACAGAGAGGGGTAGACAAGACCCGGGAGTAATAGACTTCGAAGGAGGGTTTCATCGGCTTCTGATAAGGCCTATTTGTTTTCGGAATTAGCATGCCAAAAAAACCTATTCCAGAAATTAAACGTGTCTGGAATAGGTTTTTTGGCACGGAGATTCCGAAAATAAATTAAAAATCCGTGCAATTTTTAGCTCCAAGTTTCCGTTTAACTCATTATTATTATTACGGCAAGCTAGTGGATTTCTTTTTTTCGGGGGTCTTGGTTCATATAAAATTGAGCCGGCGCGCGTTAACCATTTCCGCGCTCGACCTTCGAGCGTGTTTCGTTTTCGCTGCTAACTCTCTATTCCCCTTCCCCTCCCTCCCGCGTGTTTTTTTTGCCCGCCATACGAAACATTACAAGCATGGGCCTAAAAAACCGAACGCTTTTTCATAAGAATATAGTTTTAAAGCGTCGCGCTTGTAATCGGCTGGTTTTTTTCCAAGCGCGCTAATATTTATTCCCCTATCAAAAGTTAGACATCGCCGTTTGTTTTGATTTTTTTTCTCTCTCTCTCTAAATAGTTAAGTTATATTATTCGCTAAAGGATAGTCAATAATCCAGCGAACCTTCATTTCATCATTCAGGTAATTCTACATTTCAATTGGTCAAATTTTATCATTGTTAGGGTTATTATAACTATGTAATTAGCACACGTGACATAAGCTACGTTCACACTTTGGAACCATTTCGAATGTTCAAATCGATTTTTTAAGATATTTTAGCTACGGTCACACTACCATTTCTTAATCGATTCGAAAGGGTAAAATCAAATCGATATTCAAATCGCCAAGAATCGTTTTAAGCGTCACGTGTTCACGCATTATCTTTATAAATCGATTTATCGTAGCTTCATCTATCGGTTGTTGAAACGAGCCGAATCGGTACGAAACTGGTTCCCGAAGCAGTTTCGAGAAATTGAATCAAATCGATTCGAAAAAAAAATGGTTTCCTTTTCACACAATTCTAGGGAAACGTTTTGAAACATTAAATCGATTCCAAGGCCTAGTATGAACGCAGCTGCCTGCATGTGTTCGCGCGTTACCTTTATAAATCGATTTATTGTAGCTTCATCTATCGGTTGTTGAAACCAGCCGAATCGGTACGAAACTGGTTCCCGAAGCAGTTTCGAGAAATCGAATCAAATCGATTCGAGAAATGACGGTTTCCCGTTCACACGGTTTAAATCGATTCCAAGGCAAAGTGTGAACACGGCTCTAGTTTCTTGATCAAAGATCTACACGGGTGACCCCAAAATTTTATAATTTGACCTTTCCAAAACGATTCAAAATGGTTTGAACGTCTGTAGCGTGTTTTAGTACGTTCCCATCTATCATAAATTGGTTCTTGATCTATATCTTCTGATTCTTTCGGTCGCTCGTAATTTGATTGGGGGTAGAAGAGGGGGGCGTAATTTTGAATTTGACTTTGAACTAGTAGTTGGATGGTGCGTGTGTTCTTGTTGAGGACACACCCTATACTACCGCGCGCGGCTATAACCCGTCTCACAATTACATCACGCAACTGGTTTTTAGGAAACCTTCAAAATATTCTTATCCCCATCTTCATGCACCTGGGAGAAGATGGAAAAAGGGGGGATGAATGGATAGAAGGACATTACTGATAATCATTTATATAATATTAATAATAAATGGAATTGTAAAGGTCAAATTAATTTATTCAAAATCAAGTTCATTATTATTAGGTACGTTATGAGTTAATGATAGTGACGTTGGTGTTTAATCAAAACTGATAATTATACTCGACAAATCAAGCTTAGCTCGCGTCATTAAACCGGTTCAAATATTTTTATATCTATTTTCTCAATTAAATTGAAATTGTACTCCAATCTATTTAAAAATAATGAAATAACTTATATTAAAACTTTACTGAATGAATTTTAAAACAAACTTGAATTAAATCTATTGAATTCATTATCAATTCAATTTAAAATCATACAGAATTAAATCTAAATCATAAAGAATTGAATCTAAATTAAAATCGTAGTGTAAAAATTTAACTAAATTAAAATCATACTGAATTGAATCTAAATTAAAATCATACTGAATTGAATCTAAATTAAAATCATACTGAATGAATCTAAATTAAAATCATACTGAATTTAACTAAATTAAAATCATACTGAATTAATCTAAATTAAAATCATACTGAATTAATCTAAATTAAAATCATTCTGAATTGAATCTAAATTAAAATCATTCTGAATTGAATCTAAATTAAAATCATTCTGAATTGGATCTAAATTAAAATCATACTGAATTGGATCTAAATTAAAATCATACTGAATTAATCTAAATTAAAATCATTCTGAATTGGATCTAAATTAAAACCATACTAAATCAAATCTAAATTAAAATCATTCTGAATTGGATCTAAATTAAAATCATTCTGAATTGGATCTAAATTAAAATCATTCTGAATTGGATCTAAATTAAAATCATTCTGAATTGGATCTAAATTAAAATCATACTGAATTAATCTAAATTAAAATCATTCTGAATTGGATCTAAATTAAAACCATACTAAATCAAATCTAAATTAAAATCATTCTGAATTGGATCTAAATTAAAATCATGCTGAATTAATCCAAAATGAAATAATTTTGAATCATACCAGGCATTGAATTAAATCTAAATTAAAATCACACTAGGTATTGAATTAAATCTAAATTAAAATCACACTAGGTATTGAATTAAAATCATATTACTGAACAAAAGATAGAATGCTTAGAAATAGAGAATTAATTAATTGTCGATATATTTGCGCGTAAAACAAGGCAAGTACAGGTAAATCATAAGTATGATTTGTGAAAATAGGTATAAATATCTAAATTACATAACAATATTTTAAATGCCTTGAAAACAAGCTCTTCTTAAAAAAAACTTTGAAAATTTTAAAGCGAGGCTTCCGGAACAAACACTTTTAGCGTCCAACCCTTTTTTTCAAAAACCTGATTTTTTTTTTACGAATTAACCGTAAAGGAAAAAGGTCCCCCGCAACTTTGTTCGTACTACTTTCATTCCATTTGAGGTTTAACACGGCGTATAAATCCGCCTGGCATTTAGTTAGGCCTAGAATCGTGTTTGATCTGTAGGGTAGAAGCGGCCCTCTTAGTAAGCGACGCGAATGTCCTTCGAAATTCCGGCTTAAAAAATTTCTACGCCGTGACCACCCACCGGCCCGTTTCTCCTCCCGTTTTTTTTTAAGCCTCCGTGGCCGGCGGGCCCGAGGGACACGAAATAGAGTACGTAGGCCCCCGGGCCAGAGAAGAGAGGGGAAACGGCACGTCTCTTTAGATCTTAGATCAGACTGCGTCTAGACTGCCGCCGCTTCTAGGATATCCCGCCAATTTTGGCCCCCCTTTAACTCCAAATGGATCGGTGGCGTCATCCCTCTACTAGTTATACAACGTCTATTAATTAACCAATAGTTTTCACGCTTTTAAAAAAGATATTTCTAATTACGTCACGATTTAAGATGAGTTTTTTGTTTCATTGTTCGCAAAAAATATGAATTTATATCCAAATTAAGCTTTGTAAGTATTTGGACCGTAATATAACTTAACCTAACCCAACTTAACATTATAACATAATTTAACCCAACCTAACCTAATACCCTCTTCAGACGAGGCGTAATTGGCCGATAAGATTTAGCCTAGGTTTACATAAGTTTTCTCAGTTCAATAAATCTCGGTTAATCGTGATTAAACCGCGGTTAAATCTAATTACAGCGGCACGTCTGAAAAGTGTATAACCCAATTTAACATTATAACGTAATCTAACCCAATTTAACTAAACTCAACAAGTACCAACCCAACTTAACCTAATCTCTAGCGTAACGTAACCTAACCTTTATCCACGCAATTTAACCTAACCCAATTCAACAAACCCAACCCATAATCCTCGCTGTCTAAACCTTCAACCCAAATAAACAACCTAATTTATTATTATATTTGAAATAATTTAGTTTTAGACTAGATTGTTTAAAAATGATTTGAGCTAGAATGGTGGAAATATCGGTATCGTCCCAATTGATCGACTTTTAAGTGATCGAAACCAGTTTTTTGGATTAAATGATCGAAATATTTAGGTTAGGTTAGGTTAGTTTTTTAACTCAATCGATCATATGAAATTCGATCATTTCGACCCAAATCGAAATATCTTCATTGTCAAATATATTTAAAAATGAAACGAGAGATATGCAAAGCTTGAAATATTATTTATTTTGAAGTCAACGCGTAAATTAGTAAATTTATATATTTTGGGAAAAAATAGAGATTATCTTAAAATACTGAATATAGACAAAAAATGGTTAATCTCTTAAAAGTTGGTATTTTCACTCTGGGGAATTTTACCATCAATGAACTGTAAAAATAGTTTTTACACAATTTCCTTGAGAAATCTTAAAATATCTTATATTCAAAGGGAAAGTGACACGCTTCTAAAATATATATATTAAATATTTTTTCGAAAATAATATTAAATTATTTTGCTACTGATAATTAAATAGATATCAAATCGTTCGTATTTTTAACGGTTTCAATATTTTTTTTTACGTTTTAGATCTTGTCTTAAGGCCGAGTGTGATAGGCCTAGCCGCGGTGCGCGCATGCGCTATAAACTTACGCAAATTACATATATATACGCAACTCTCGATGATAACGCCGGAGCACAGGACGCCGCTGGTATGATATATCTTTCAATTTCTTAACAATCTAAAATTGGGGCTTATCCCCACCTCTCTTTATTAAAAAAGGGGGGAAAAAACACCTTTTTCTCGATAAAAGATTAGGTGGTTGGGTTGAGGGGGGTGTTGGGCTTTACTAATACGTTTGACGTTATCGGCTAATACGGGGGGCCAAGATAGGGGGGGAGGGGTTGTGGAGGTGGTAACAAAAACACCTCATTTTTAATCCTCTTTATTAAGCGAAAAAGGGAATGATGGTTCCCCCCGAAATCAAGAGATATTATTAGCGCGCTTTAGCGGGGGCAGATGGTTTTTGTTACATATTTAATTACCCCCGCTACTCCCCCAATTTTTAATATTTATCAAAAGTGTGCTGGGAGACTGGAGAGACTTCTTAAAACTTTATCCATTTTGTACCTTTTTATTTTATTATAATTTTTTTTTAGCTGCTGCTAGAGTTTTTTATTTTTTTATTTTTGGGTTTAATTTTTAATTCGGGTTGGCTGATAGGAGGCGTGCCGAAAAAAAAAATAAAATAAAGGCCTGGGCCTTCGTGTTACGAACTGATTAAGGCCAAGTATAAGACCACTCGCAATATTCATACCTGTATTTTGGATGGAAGAATTAGTATATATTCAATGTTTTAAAGAGATAGTGGCACAGTTTTTCAATATCTCGGCATTATTTTTTATTTTTAAGGAATTATCAATATAATCTAGGGAAAGTAATTAAAAAAATTGGAGAATTTTTACTAGGGTTGGAGAAATATTATTGGGGAAAATTAGAGGAATATTATTGGGAATAATTGGAGGAATATTATTGGGAATAATTGGAGGAATATTATTGGGAATAATTGGAGGAATATTATTGGGAATAATTGGAGGAATATTATTGGGAATAATTGGAGGAATATTATTGGGAATGATTGGAGGAATATTATTGGGAATAATTGGAGGAATATTATTGGGAATAATTGGAGAAATATGTATTGGGAATAATTGGAGGAATATTTATTGGGAATAATTGGAGGAATATTTATTGGGAATAATTGGAGGAATATTTATTGGGAATAATTGGAGGAATATTTATTGGGAATAATTGGAGGAATATTTATTGGGAATATTATTGGAGGAATATTTATTGGGAATATTATTGGGAATAATTGGAGGAATATTATTGGGAATAATTGGAGGAATATTATTGGGAATAATTGGAGGAATATTATTGGGAATAATTGGAGGAATATTATTGGGAATAATTGGAGGAATATTATTGGGAATAATTGGAGGAATATTATTGGGAATAATTGGAGGAATATTATTGGGAATAATTGGAGGAATATTATTGGGAATAATTGGAGGGATATTATTGGGAATAATTGGAGGGATATTATTGGGAATAATTGGAGGGATATTTATTGGGAATAATTGGAGGGATATTTATTGGGAATAATTGGAGGAATATTATTGGGAATAATTGGAGGAATATTATTGGGAATAATTGGAGGAATATTATTGGGAATAATTGGAGGAATATTATTGGGAATAATTGGAGGAATATTATTGGGAATAATTGGAGGAATATTTATTGGGAATAATTGGAGGAATATTTATTGGGAATAATTGGAGGAATATTTATTGGGAATAATTGGAGGAATATTTATTGGGAATAATTGGAGGAATATTATTGGGAATAATTGGAGGAATATTATTGGGAATAATTGGAGGAATATTATTGGGAATAATTGGAGGAATATTATTGGGAATAATTGGAGGAATATTATTGGGAATAATTGGAGGAATATTATTGGGAATAATTGGAGGAATATTTATTGGGAATAATTGGAGGATTATTTATTGGGAATAATTGGAGGAATATTTATTGGGAATAATTGGAGGGATATTTATTGGGAATAATTGGAGGGATATTTATTGGGAATAATTGGAGGGATATTTATTGGGAATAATTGGAGGAATATTTATTGGGAATAATTGGAGGAATAGTTATTGGGAATAATTGGAGGAATATTATTGGGATATAAACTCGTTTAACTTAATATTTTTTAAAGAGACTGTGACACGAATTAATAAAAATAGAATAATTTATCACAAACTCTTTAACTTCCGGTTGAACCTTAATAAACACGGATTTCTCCGATTGATTTTTACTACAAACGTATTACATCTCGTAATACACGTATAGCGAAAAAGGCTTGAGGGATTTCTAGCCTTTAGCGTATAGGAAATAGTTTAGGTTTTTGGGGGGGCCAAAAGGAGAGCGAAGATTGGGGATAGAAGGCTCGAGCTGTAGGCGAGCGAGCAAAAAGACTAGTCGAGATTAAACATTTATTTGGGGGAGGAGATGCCTGACTTCGGAATTATACCAGATTAAAAAAAAATCGAAGTTTGAAATGGAGGGCGGCCGGGAAAAAAAGGGTTTTGCATTTTCTTCATCAGATTTTGGCGGGAAGAAATTGCGCCAATTTTCAATTCCCGCTAAGCCTAAATAAAAACCGATTAAATCTTCCTTACGTGTACGTCAACTCACATTCTATATTATAGTTAAAGCTCGACGTATACGTCCGCGTTCGATATTTATTTTAATTCGCCAAAACCAAGTTGGTTTTAATTTTTGAAGCAAAAGATAAATTGAATTAAAAAATCTTAATTGAAAACGTGGGTTAACGCGTACGTGTACGTGTACTCTTCGATTCACGTATCACGCGATAAAATATACGATTATTTTTAATTATCGAGATTAGGCTTAGTACAAATCTGCAGGAAAAACCTGGAAATATACGTGGGAAATTTAATTACAAAAAAATGAAAAATCGGATAAATTCAAAATAATTTGCATAAATTAGGGAAATATTTAAAGTACAAGTACTTGCCAATGTTATTAAATATATAGGTACTACCTTGATTGACTAAATCGATTTAATTTATATATTAAAAATGGTAGTCTGACTTTAAAAGCTTTGAAAACTGGGATTGTTTCAACCCTTATCAACCCACTATTAGAATATATAAGGAGAAATAATGGTAGAAAAAAAAAAAGAAGTGTAGGGTTGAAAGATTAAAGTTTTTAGCGTGGCTACGGGGGCATGTCGAACTTTGATGTCATCCGCTGATATATTTTTAAAAACCTCGAAAGTTTTCCCGTCAATCGACCCCCCCCCCTAGTTCTCCCTCCCCCCCAAAGACATTTAAAAACTTTTTCGAAAAAGGGTTAAAGGGGTCGGTGTCGGAAAAGAGACTCGAATACTTTTCTTTTAGCGCCCGTCTTCCCTCGAATCAGCCTCTTAGAATCCTCGATCCCGAGCTTCCCAAGTCTTCTCAGTCTCTCCATCTTCCGATCCCCGATCTCTTCCTCCTCATTTTTATTCTCTCCCCCTCCCCTCCCCCGGTTGATTTTTTTAGGTCTCCCTTTCTCTCTCTTAGTCGAGATCTCTCCGCGCTCTCGCGATTACGTGAAGTTTGTTTTTAGTTTCACCCAACAGGGCGCGAGCAACAGTGAAACTACTATATTTTTTATCGCCGCCGTTGTTGTTGTCGTAGAATTTCCACAACGCGAATTTAACTTTAAAAACCGTTATAGCGACGCCTTCAACATCGTTTTCCAAGGTTTATAGATAATATTTAATATTAAAATTAATAGCCATATTTAAATAATTTTATTTTATTTTCGAGACCTCAATAAAATAATATTTTTTTAGGAAGCTTTTGAACTTAACTAATTTAACAATAATGTATTAGTTAAGTTCGAAAGTTACTACCTGTTAAAAACCTATTTTCCACTAATTAGTTTGACGCTAGCCAATAAAGAAACGCCAAAATTAAAATGGTAAAAAATTTAAAGGGGTGATGACACATTTTTGTATTGAAATTTATAAAAAATAGTCGAATATTTTATGATATTTAGGGCCTTTTTAAATTTTTGATACATTTATGTCGTGTTCATCTTGTTCTTCCAATTCCTTTTTTTTTTAGGGGGAAATAAGGTTCCCCCAATGGTATGATGGTGGGGAGGGGGTCGATTAGGAGGGGGATTGGTTTATATCGTCGTCGGGACGGCATTTTCAATTCTTTTTAATTCCCTGGTTGGCGCGCGAGAATTTTTGCCCTACTAGCGAGGAGGATGGAGATGAGGAGGATGAAAATGAGGAGAAAGGGATGCTGGGACCGCGTGCAAAGAGAGTAAAAAGAAGCTACGGAATTAACGGCAATTAACAATTCATTTCGCGGACATAACTCTTCTTTTTCTCCCCGCCAAACGCGACAAATAATTTCAAACTAACCTTAGACCGGAAAATACGTTATTAGAAATGCTCTAACGTATCTAGAATTTTCCCGAAATTTTTTTATCCACAATCTCTGGCGTTTTCTCCGTTTCGCCCGTTTCTTTCTTTGGGGCATACGGAGAAAAGAGAGATTCTTTTAAAACAAAAGTGGAATCGCGTTCGATTTCGCCCGGTTAATAGAACGAAAGGCTGAAAACCCCTTTTAGATATTAACGATTATAGTTACGTTATTATTAACGCGTCAGACTAGAATAGAATTCGGGCGGCAAAAATTCAAAGCGAATCGTCTAATATATAAAGAAGAATTAACCAGAGATGCTAGGAATGAATATTTATATTTTTTTACACGGAGTTTGTACCGTTATTAAAGCTTGGAATAAATTTTAGGGAGAAAAAAAATTATCTTATGAATTTACGCGAAAATTATTTTTCTTTCGCTTCCCCTTTAGTTTCTATATATTTTATTTCAAGCACGGTTCGTTATATTGTCATAGGTACGGCGTATTAATACCTCGCGTTAATTCCCGTAAAGATAAAAGTAGTTTTTTATAGTTTATTACGGCGCGTTTCATCTCGAATTTTCAGCAATATAAGAAGGTAAAACGTAGGGATTGTAAGGGAGGGTAGGGTAGGGTTTTCACGCGCTGTAAACTTAAATTTAATTTAAAAGCTCGCGCGATGGCACGAGAATTCGAAACTTGATTCGCGTTGGAATTTGCAGCGCGTGAGAAGGCCGCATCCCTGTCTATCTCTAATTAGAAAGGGAATTTAAAGATAGGCCTCTACGAATATTTATTAAATGTAATCTAGCTTTGAGCACGATGCCAATTCAAAGTGATAGTGAAACGTATAAATGTTTGGCTACGAATTTCCCACGAAATTCTTTTTCCGTACTGTTTTATTAATTAAAAATTTGATGATTTTTGGGACCCCCCTCCCGGCCCTCTTAAGGAACAGAATGTTCGAAAATAGTTAACCCTTTTCTCTCTAATGTAAAGATGAGAGGAAACCGATTTTTTTTTCTTTTCTCGGCTGGAGTGTTTTATTTAAATATTGACGAATCGTTAGGAATTAATGAGTCTACATCCGAGACGAATATTTGAATTTTTTTTTTTTTAATTTATTCTCTTAATTTATTTAGTCGGAGAAAAATTAGACCAATAAATTTGAAAAATTTTATTTCGCTATATAGGCTCTATGATAATGAGTCTACATCCGAGACGTAAATTTGAAATTAGTTTTTTGGAAAATTTTATGCGCTTAATTTAAATTTATTTAAACTGAGAAAAATTAGTCGATTAATTTCGAAAATTTTATTTCACTATATCTATTATATTTGCTATTAAATCTTTTCGAAACAATTTTAAATAAATTTCCAAAACAATTTTAAATAAATTTCCAAAACAATTTTAAATAAATTTCCAAAACAATTTTAAATAAATTTCCAAAACAATTTTAAATAAATTTCCAAAACAATTTTAAATAAATTTCCAAAACAATTTTAAATAAATTTTCAAAACAATTTTAAATAAATTTCCAAAACAATTTTAAATAAATTTCCAAAACAATTTTAAATAAATTTCCAAAACAATTTTAAATAAATTTCCAAAACAATTTTAAATAAATTTCCAAAACAATTTTAAATAAATTTCCAAAACAATTTTAAATAAATTTCCAAAACAATTTTAAATAAATTTCCAAAACAATTTTAAATAAATTTCCAAAACAATTTTAAATAAATTTCCAAAACAATTTTAAATAAATTTCCAAAACAATTTTAAATAAATTTCCAAAACAATTTTAAATAAATTTCCAAAACAATTTTAAATAAATTTCCAAAACAATTTTAAATAAATTTCCAAAACAATTTTAAATAAATTTCCAAAACAATTTTAAATAAATTTCCACAACAATTTTAAAAAAATTTCCACAACAATTTTAAAAAAATTTCCACAACAATTTTAAATAAATTTCCAAAACAATTTTAAAAAAATTTCCAAAACAATTTTAAAAAAATTTCCAAAACAATTTTAAAAAAATTTCCAAAACAATTTTAAAAAAATTTCCAAAACAATTTTAAATAAATTTCCAAAACAATTTTAAAAAAATTTCCAAAACAATTTTAAAAAAATTTCCAAAACAATTTTAAATAAATTTCCAAAACAATTTTAAATAAATTTCCAAAACAATTTTAAATAAATTTCCAAAACAATTTTAAATAAATTTCCAAAACAATTTTAAATAAATTTCCAAAACAATTTTAAATAAGTTTCCAAAATTTTGGGGACATAAAAAAAAAGGGGTTTTGTATAAAATATTGGCATGTACAAAATTGAGATAATTAACCCCGAAATATAAATCTCTTCATCTATAATTAGATTACTAAGAGGGAGGTTCGTAAACTTTAAATTTATTTAAATTTATATTTAACTCGAAGCGAAATTTCAAGCCGCTAGATAAGAATTAAAGAAATTAAGGGAAAATTCTCGGTTTCCGAAATAACTTTTGAGCCCCAAGGGAATTAAACTTAATCTTTATTGTCATCCTACACATTTTTTTTATTTTTTTCCCAATTATTTCCCCAAATTTATTCGTGTTTTGGAGTCAAAGTAATGGAGCTTAATTGCCCGGAATATAATTAACGTAATAACTCGGTATCCAATCGACTTATCGCGCGCGTGAGTTTTCAATTCGTATCGAAGTTAAAATCATCTTTTTTAGCTTCGCGCGCGCTGACGAGTGAAACGAGTTGAATCGAATCTCGAGATATGTTGGCGCGCGCTCGTCTCTTTTAATTCAAAATCAGTCGGAGTTTTCATTTCGTACAAACTCGTCTTGGCTTTCCTCCTCTATCTATGATAAATAGGAAATAGGGTGAAGCTAAGAGGTCTGTAAGGTTGTACGGGTTGTAAACCGCGACTGGTCGCGACGTTGTAAAAACTCCCCGTATCTCCGCGCGCGTGATTTTAATTCTTTTGTTATAGCGATAAATTTGAAAATAATAATGTATTAGAAGTCTAATTACGTATTATATTATTATTATTGTTATTATAGTATAACATCGCTCGCGGAAAATTATTTCAAAGGGAAACTGAAACGTTTTTTTTATTTCTGACTTATTTAATTGAGATTGATTATGATTACCGAATTAATTTGGATTCCTGGTTAAAAAAGAATTTATAAAAGCGCTCAGTGGTTGTTCAATGAATGTCGAAGCATTTTTATTTTATTTTCAAACTGAAAATTTAATTTATTATTTTTTTACCGTTTTCAGTCTCCCTTTAAAGTTTGGTTCGTCCTCAGATTTTCTCTCGCGCTTTATTTTTTCTTAATTGCCTCCCTTCAATATTTATTCATTTAACTCGAGGGCTTCCTCCCCCCCTCCCCCCTAATTGCCCGGTGAGGGAACTAACATTTCTATAAATTATTCCTATTTATGTCGACGCAACGGGCCAAGCGAAACGGATTTTAAGTTTCGCGTCTCCAAATTATGAAAATATCCCATTTTCTGTATATTTAAACCAAAATTTAAAATTTTAACCAAAATCGTACAATTCTATCAAATTAATTACCAATTAATTAACTATCAAATTAATTTCCAATTATTTAAGTATCAAATTAATTACCAATTAATTAACTATCAAATTAATTACCAATTATTTAAGTATCAAATTAATTACCAATTAATTAACTATCAAATTAATTACCAATTAACTATCAAATTAATTACCAATTAACTCTCAAATTAATTACCAATTAACTATCAAATTAATTACCAATTAATTAACTATCAAATTAATTACCAATTAGTTAACTGACAGATTAATTACCCATTAAGTATCAGATTAATTATAAAATTATTTAACTATCGGATTAATTACCAATTAACTACCGAATTAATTACCAATTTCAAGTAGCAGAATAATTACCAATTTCAAGTAGCAGAATAATTACCAATTTCAAGTATCAGAATAATTACCAATTTCAAGTATCAGAATAATTACCAAAACGTATAAATTCGCTTGCAAACGTATAAATTCTCTTGCAAACGAATTAATTCGCTTGCAAACGAATTAATTCGCTTGCGAACGAATTAATCGCTTGCAAACGAATTAATGTAACTCCAAAAACTGCAGAATAATTTGAATAAGTTTGGTCATCCCGACTTGTTTATTTTAAAATTCTGTCAAAGCGCTCGAGGTGTTTCTCTTCGGAGCTAGAGAAAGCAAAATTGGTTTTAAGTATATATATCATCTTTGTCCTGGTCCTCCGGGCCTCATGGCTGGGCGTATACTCATCTTTCCCGAGGCGTTGCTTCCATGAAAACTATTTTCGTCAATCGTCGTACGAGAGATCATCATCATATATACTCGACAAACCAGTTTTAATTTCCCGGCGTCTCAATAGATATTATTTTAAACCTTTTAAAATTAAATTCGAACCAAATCCGCCCCCGGAAACCCGCCAGTCCAACCCCCCCCCCCCCAGGAGAGTCTAATTAAGACGATTCTATTATAATATATGCTTAAATTATCTTCTCTGGCTCATCAACTAATTACGCGAGGCAGTATTAAATATATTTAGAAGTATCGTCGTGTTTAAAATAAAATCGTATTTTTCATTAGTTATTAAAGATCAAGTCTAACCGAGAAAAAATCCAAGATTCAATTTAACTATAATTTCGACCATTTTTCTATATTTTCTTATTTTTCAAGATTTTTATTGAAATTTATTTATTGTTGAGTTTTAGAATGAGAAATTAGGTAGTTAAACCTAAGTTCATTTGAAAACGGTAGAATTTCGGAAGTAATTCTCCTATAGTTTGGTATAATTTCAGTAGTAATTCTCCTATAGTTTGGTATAATTTCAGTAGTAATTCTCCTATAGTTTGGTATAATTTCAGTAGTAATTCTCCTATAGTTTGGTATAATTTCAGTAGTAATTCTCCTATAGTTTGGTATAATTTCAGTAGTAATTCTCTCATATTTTGCTATAATTTCAGTAGTAATTCTCCTATAGTTTGGTATAATTTCAGTAGTAATTCTCCTATAGCTTCAGATAATTTCAGTAGTAATTCTATATTTTCAGATAATTTCAGTTGTAATTCTCCTATATTTTCAGATAATTTCAGTAGTAATTCTCCTAGAGCTTCAAATAATTTCAGTAGTAATTCTCCTATAGCTTCAGATAATTTCAGTAGTAATTCTCCTATAGCTTCAGATAATTTCAGTAGTAATTCTCCTATAGCTTCAGATAATTTCAGTAGTAATTCTCCTATAGCTTCAGATAATTTCAGTAGTAATTCTCCTATAGCTTCAGATAATTTCAGTAGTAATTCTCCTATATTAATTTCGTATTTTCCTATAATATTTTCGGGGGTTTTGTCGCGCCCACTTTGAGCCCGCGATAGAGCGAAACGACTCGAATGAAACTTAGATAATCCGGATTAGTCGGTAATGTCCAAAATGGAGTTAAATGTTTTGAGATTAGTGATTAAAAAAAAAAATGTAAGATTTTTCCTTTACCTTTCATCGCCATTATACTCGATGTTAAAAACTGCAATTAGAGTTATCTTTAAATTCGTTATGATCCGGAATTATTCGTCGATTTTAATTACGAGGGCGGAATCTCATTAATTAACATTAACGTCACCACCCACCGCCTCCTACTTAAATTTTTATAACCCTATCTTTCAATGATTAAAAAAAATGATTTTTTTTGGTCTAAATGACAAAGTAATTATAGTATTCGTAATATAATATTATAATATTCAAATTCAATCAATCAATTTATATTAAATCTATTTACTTTACGTACACGTACGCGTTACTATTCAATTTCTGAACCCTTAATCCTAATCTTAAGTCTATCCTGGTACAAGTACAACAAACAATAGAAAAAAATCCATTTTCTATTAATTGAAAATTATTATTATTAGATAGTTCTTGTATAATAATATATTGGTGGTTTTGGAGCCATTATTTGACCCTATCCTTAGCGTATATATGTGTAGAGAGGGCCATATATATTCGCTCCTAGACGCCGCTTATAATTTGCCTAAAATTTACAAATTAAGTCCGCTATCCGAATTGTACGTTTTTATTGGCGCGTTTTTTTTTTCGCTAGACGAAAATTTGCATAAGGATTAAGCGGGCCCGCTCGTAATTTTATTTTAGGATCTCCTCTGATCCATTACTTCATTAGTAGTTAAAACTTCATCTACGTTCACCCCTATCTCTCTCCCGCCATTAGGAATTCGTGAATTTTAAATGTATGTCAAGGTAGACGCGCCTGATAACCCGGCGCTTACATTAAAGGGGTAATGAAACCTAACATGTGATGTTTTTATAAATTTCTTGTCGTTTAATTAGGCCTAATCCAACTGTAAAAATTATAACAAGCAAATATTGAACTAGAAATAAATTTAAAAACTTGTTTTTAGGCTGCATTTTCCCTTTAAAGACGCCAAAATCTTTTATTAGCCAGATTTGAAAGCGACTGATCAGAGTTCACGCGTCTACCAATTAAAATATGTAATTCTCTACGTAACAATGTCTGTCTGTCGGCAATTATAAGAACTAGAAGTTCTTCAGCTTCATTATCCCTTTAAAATCTCGGCCATATATCTCAGGGACGACTAAAGAGATAAAATCAAAACATTTTCCATGTTAATATCTCTATCTCCTAATATAATTAAATTTAAATATTTTCTAATAATACGCTATGGGTATAATAATTAGCCTACGGTGTCCGTAATTGACACCCGATCCTTCAACATTATTATTTAAGGAAAATTGTTTTATTTCTAATATTTAATTGTCTAGGTTAATTTATTTTGTACGTACATAAATGCCATGAAATAATTTAAAATGCCGTGAAATAATTTAAAATGCCATGAAATAATTTGAAATGCTACGAAATAATTTGAAATGCCACGAAATAATTTAAAATGCCGCGAAATAATTTAAAATGCCGCGAAATAATTTAAAATGCCACGAAATAATTTAAAATGCCACGAAATAATTTAAAATGCCACGAAATAATTTAAAATGCCACGAAATAATTTAAAATGCCACGAAATAATTTAAAATGCCACGAAATAATTTAAAATGCCACGAAATAATTTAAAATGCCGTGAAATAATTTAAAATGCCGTGAAATAATTTAAAATGCCGTGAAATAATTTAAAATGCCGTGAAATAATTTAAAATGCCGTGAAATAATTTAAAATGCCGTGCAATAATTTAAAATGCCGTGCAATAATTTAAAATGCCGTGCAATAATTTAAAATGCCGTGCAATAATTTAAAATGCCGTGCAATAATTTAAAATGCCGTGCAATAATTTAAAATGCCGTGCAATAATTTAAAATGCCATGAAATAATTTAAAATGCCATGAAATAATTTCAAATGCCGTGAAATAATTTCAAATGCCATGAAAAATTCAAGGAGATAAATAGGATAAATAAACCCAGCTATCGCCGATTAAAATGGCGTATATAAAATAATTGATGGAAATGGAATAAAAAATTGGTAAATCATCATAAAATAATAAAATAATTAAGGTTAATTATGGTTAATTAAGGTTAATTCTTGATAATGGAAAAAACATTCTAAGATGCCTATAAAATACCCATAAAATCCTGGAATAAATTTAAAATTAAACCTAGTTAAATTAAAATCAAATTAAAAATTGCCTAATGATTGGTCGCGCACGCGGATCAGGTCGTTAACTTCACGAAAAACTTTGCGAGCCGTATCATTTAAACAATTTAAGAAATCAAAACCCTTAATTCGGATCCAAACGGGCTGCCATGAGTCTTAAAAACATCTGCTGCCAACTTAATTAAAGCCACATTCACGCTGTATATATCTCAATTAAGGCTTAATCATGTCCTTTAATTAGATTTAAATAAAGGTAATAAGACTTTAGTAAGATATAATTTCGCAAATAATTAGAAATTCGGAAATATTAACAATAAAAAGACGATTAAAATATTTAAATGAAGGGTTTAAATACTTTCTTTTGACGTATCAATTGGAGGCACTTGTTCCGAAATATTGGAACCCTTATGTCAGGCGACAGCTGCGCTAGCCTCCTTATGTAACGCAGCTGTCCGCGTCATCATCTAACAACTTTAACTCTTCAGAGAATTTTCCCACGCTATTATTTTAGCGCGTGATGTCTCGCTAAGACACGTGCGTGCCTGGTGATGCCATTTACTATACCAATACTTGTAGAGATACGAAAAGAGCCATTACAGTTCCTAATTTGCATAATTACACCTCGTCGCGTTAATGCCCGAAAATGATATACAACAATTTTAACTATTAATACGCTTATAAAGAGGAGACTTCACGACCTTGACCTTCGACAGGTCACCTCCATTCAGTCCTTGACATTGAAAATACCATTCTCACCTCCCCCTTTAACGATAAGCGTTGAATTTATCTTCTCTATAGAAACGAAATCGGGTTTGATATTCTAATCACGTTATCAACTCGATAAGAACTCGGGTTTAGTTCTGAAACGCGTACGTCTACGCGTAGATATTTTAGCTTAAATTGTATTAAAGGGAAAATGAAATTATTTTCGATGACAAGTAATTTTTTTCTATCGTTGATTCCAAAATCAATACATAAAGCTTGAAATAAGTTGTTTAAATTAATATTGGAAAGTAGGCTTAACGGGGATCCAGGTGGAGTTTGATCCATATCCGACAATAATATATACGTTTCAAGCTATGATTTTTAGAGGAGTGCAATGCATTTTACTAACTTTGACCCGAGTCTGTTTAAAACCAATATTTTCAATTCTTTGGGAGTCCGTGGATCCTCGTTAAGCCTATATAGTAATTCCATCAAGAGGGATGAATATAAAAATGATTATAAAGTAATGTAAAATGATTTTATTTTCATTTGTTGGTCTCCTCGTTCGTAATAGATGTAGTTATCTTGACTAGCTTGAAATAAGTTAAATTACTTTGAAAATAGGCTTAACGGGGATCCACGTGGAGTTTGATCCAAATCCGACAATACGTTTCAAACTATAGGTTTAAGAGGAGTGCCATTTTGCTAGCTTTGACCCACTACTGTTTAAAAACTACATTTTCAACACTCCGTGAGTTCGTTGATCCTCGTTAAGCCTATTTACCAATTCCGTCAAGATTGGTGAATATAAAAATGATTGTAAATGTCTAAATGATTTTGTTTTTATTTGTTGGCCTCCTCATTAGTAATAGATGTAGTTATCTTGACTAGCCATCTTTTGAACATCATTGGGGGGGTGTCTGTCTCATTGTTCACGCGATTGTACTTCCGTCATTTTCGTCCAAATTTCTCCGGCTCGTTTCGCCTCGTATCTCGAGACTAAATAAGCGGAAAAAATCATCACTGACTGCAATTAGTAAATTTGTATGACTATATCTTTTTCTACAATCGGCTCGCCTTGTAGTTTTAGTCGAAGCGTAGCCTTCCCCTTAATTAACTACCCCCCCCCCTACTGGTCCTAATTCTAATATTACGCTTGACTTTGCATTAATTGAAAAGTTTCGCTTCGATATCTAAATATATAGGTACATTTTAAAATTTTCACGAATTGTCACGCTTTTATTGGCGAGAAATTAACGAACGCGTCATTTCATTTTTAATTTATTTTTGATGTTTTTTTTTTTTTTTTTTTTTCCGGCGCGCGCGCATCTGTTCCGCGAATTAAAAATCTATTTAAATAGATCGTCCGTTTCATTCGCTGTATTCTGTATTGAGAAAGGTAGTAGGGTTCGCCGACTACTCTTTTAAATTCTAATTTTAATCGAGTCTCGCGCTCTCGTCAAATTGATTTATGGAAACGAGATGGCGCTCGCGCTCCACTATTTATAAAGGATGTGATTGGTTGGCGCGCGACATCTGGTCACGCGCGCCAGAGTATACCGCGCGCGCGCTGCACGCGACTATCAATTATTTTAATTTTTATTATAATGATTCTCCGCGCGCCATTAAATATCGACACGCCCCCAACCTTTTTATTTTTATTTTAATATCAGACACACGTGTTAATTATTTTATTTTGCATCCTTCGTTGGTTCCATACGCTCGTTCCTTAGGCCGCGGTTTTTAATGTTAAAGGGTTAGAAGATTTAAATTTAAGGCAGTTTTTAAATGGGATGAGACGTATAGGTCCTTAACCCCCCACCACCTTCATCCGATATTGATACACCTCTCGCGTTTAAATGATGAAAATTTAATTTTTAATTTATAATAATTAATGGCGACAATTTAATTTTTAATTTATAATAATTAATGGCGACAATTTAATTTTTAATTTATAATAATTAATGGCGACAATTTAATTTTTAATTTATAATAATTAATGGCGACGATTTAATTAATTTATAATAATTAATGGCGACGATTTAATTTTTTATTTATAATAATTAATGGCGACGATTTAATTTTTAATTTATAATAATTAATGGCGACGATTTAATTTTTAATTTATAATAATTAATGGCGACGATTTAATTTTTAATTTATAATAATTAATGGCGACGATTTAATTTTTAATTTATAATAATTAATGGCGACGATTTAATTTTTAATTTATAATAATCAATGGCGACGATTTAATTTTTAATTTATAATAATTAATGGCGACGATTTAATTTTTAATTTATAATAATTAATGGCGACGATTTAATTTTTAATTTATAATAATTAATGGCGACGATTTAATTTTTAATTTATAATAATTAATGGCGACAATTTAATAATTTATAATAATTAATTCCTGACAATTTAATAATTTATAATTATTAATGCCGACAATTTAATAATTTATAATTATTAATGCCGACAATTTAATAATTTATAATTATTAATGCCGACAATTTAATAATTAATAATTATTAATATCGACAATTTAATATAAATTATAATAAATAATGCCGACAATTTAATATAATTTATAATAATTAATGCCCGACAGTTTATTATAATTTATAATAATTAATGTCCGACAATTTAGTATAATTTATAATAATTAATATTGACAATTTAATATAATTTTTAATTATTAATACCGACAATATAATATAATTTATACGAATTAATGTCGACAATTTAGAGTTAATTAATATATTATAAATAAGTATTTCAAATTAATCTTTTCGATTGAAATATATCTAAATACGGCGTTGATTCGAGAACAATGTAATTAAAAATATTAATTATCATTAATTATGAGCGAAGGTATACGGCGCGAGTAAATAAAACGTATATAGGTTAATTGTAACGCGGGAACCGCCCCTTCCTTAATAGAAAAAGGGCCTAATTAATAATATTATGTAATTTAGCTAAAACGTAATAGGTATATGGGTATGTAGTGGTCATAATTGGCGTTGGTTGTCGGGTCACGTCCGACAAGAAGGACATAACCTCTTGTTTTTTGTCAAACCTTTCCCCGGGCTCGTATTTTTATATCAAGGGAGGCTGACGAGCGAAATACCTCCATTTTTATTATAATTTTTTATTTCAGTATCAAATTAAAGTTCAGCTGGTCAGTGGGGTTACAATTGAGAAACATATGGAGTTTGAGAAATCCAAAATTCTAGAAAAGTCTAGAAAAATGTAGAAAATTCTAGAAAAGTCTAGAAAAATGTAGAAAATTTTAGAAAAGTCTAGAAAAATGTAGAAAATTTTAGAAAAGTCTAGAAAAATGTAGAAAATTTTAGAAAAGTCTAGAAAAATGTAGAAAATTTTAGAAAAGTCTAGAAAAATGTAGAAAATTTTAGAAAAGTCTAGAAAAATGTAGAAAATTTTAGAAAAGTCTAGAAAAATGTAGAAAATTTTAGAAAATCCTAGAAAAATGTAGAAAAGTCTAGAAAATCCTAGAAAAATGTAGAAAAGTCTAGAAAATCCTAGAAAAATGTAGAAAAGTCTAGAAAATCCTAGAAAAATGTAGAAAAATCTAGAAAATCCTAGAAAAATGTAGAAAATCCTAGAAAAATGTAGAAAAATGTAGAAAAGTCTAGAAAATCCTAGAAAAATGTAGAAAATCCTAGAAAAATGTAGAAAATCCTAGAAAAATGTAGAAAAGTCTAGAAAATCCTAGAAAAATGTAGAAAAGTCTAGAAAATCCTAGAAAAATGTAGAAAAGTCAACAAAAATGTAGAAAACTCTAAAAAAGTCTAGAAAAATGTAGACAATTCTAGACTGGTCTAGAAAAATGTAGAAAATTCTGAAAATTCTTGAAAACTCCTCTGATTTTATTTTAAAAAGGTATAATGAAGATTAACCTGGCTTGACGTACACGTATACGTTTCTAAAGTTCAAACGCGAGTATATCGTTAAAATAGTAGCATTGTAAATTAAGTTTACTTTTGGGTCACTTGACCTTTCATCATTATATATTATTAAGAATGTGTGGGAGGTTATTTTTTATTCCGAAAGTATTTTTGGTGTCTCAAAAAAAATCCTCTAGAGGTCAGTCTAGCGCGTGTCTGTACTCCCCCTCGCCTTCAAAGACCAAAATGCTTAACTGTAGAGAGTAGTCGTCGGTACTTAGTTGTTTTTTTTTTGTTTTTTTTTTTTTGGCAGTCGAGGGACCACGGCCTTTTTAGGGTCATTCACTTCTTGGTCCGGGGAATGCGAACTACCTAAAAAAAATCCTACCCTGATTCTGTCTCATCCCCCAAATTTATCGACTGAAAAAAACGAGAGTCAAACCCCATCGCCCAAAAAAATTAGATCGTGGTAGTCACTAGCGACATCTACAAAGCTACGGTCACACTAGCGTTTCTTAATCGATTTGAAACGATAAAATCAAATCGATATTCAAATCGATAGGAATCGTTTTAAGCGTCACGTGCTCGCGCAGTATCGTTATAAATCGATTTATTGTAGCTTCATCTATTGGTTGTTGAAATCAGCCGAATCGGTACGAAACTGGTTCCCGAAGCAGTTTCGAGAAATCGAATCAAATCGATTCGAGAAAAGACGGTTTTCCGTTCACACGACTAAAGCGAATTATTAATTATTATAATTTTATATTAGGAGCAGTTTATAATATTTGGTTTTTGATTTAATTTGGATTTTGACAACACGGGTCAGGAACGCGGGGAAAAGTCAGGGAATTTGAAAATGAACCAAAAAGGTCAGGGAATTTTAAGATATTTCATGAAGACAGGAAATTACAATCATTATCCGCGGAAAAGATTCTCAGCTGACCGTGTCAGTTGTATAGATTAGAACAAAGATACGCGTGCAAAGTTTGGCGAACGCGATTATATAAAAAATAAAAGGTTAAAAAAATTGGGTAGTATTAGCCGAAACGGTCAGGGAAAATCGTTGGAAAAGGTCAGGGAAAATCGTTGGAAAAGGTCAGGGAAAATCGTTGGAAAAGGTCAGGGAAAATCGTTGGAAAAGGTCAGGGAAAATCGTTGGAAAAGGTCAGGGAAAATCGTTGGAAAAGGTCGGGGAAAATCGTTGGAAAAGGTCGGGGAAAATCGTTGGAAAAGGTCGGGGAAAATCGTTGGAAAAGGTCGGGGAAAATCGTTGGAAAAGGTCGGGGAAAATCGTTGGAAAAGGTCGGGGAAAATCGTTGGAAAAGGTCGGGGAAAATCGTTGGAAAAGGTCGGGGAAAATCGCTGGAAAAGGTCAGGGAAAATCGCTGGAAAAGGTCAGGGAAAATCGCTGGAAAAGGTCAGGGAAAATCGCTGGAAAAGGTCAGGGAAAATCGCTGGAAAAGGTCAGGGAAAATCGCTGGAAAAGGTCAGGGAAAATCGCTGGAAAAGGTCAGGGAAAATCGCTGGAAAAGGTCAGGGAAAATCGCTGGAAAAGATCAGGGAAAATCGCTGGAAAAGGTCAGGGAAAATCGTTGGAAAAGGTCAGGGAAAATCGTTGGAAAAGGTCAGGGAAAATCGTTGGAAAAGGTCAGGGAAAATCGTTGGAAAAGGTCAGGGAAAAATCTGAAAAAGTCAGGAAATTTGAATCTGAAAAAACTGAGGCAACCCTGAATTGTAAAATAGGCTCGTGTTAGCAAATATTGCTAAGAGTAATGGCGAGACCCTGAATGTTTATACGTCACGCGAAAATCCATTTTACTTTTGGGTGGTGGAAGGTGAGAGAAATACGTAATTATATCGTGTGAGCTCGTTCGTATCGTGTACAATCATGAAACACGAATGCTTATTCCTTCTAACCCCTAAATATTTCATATCTCTTTCGTTTAAATTAATATTTATTGTATTATTGTTCTTCTATTCGTCGTTGAGTCCATGACATAAGGTTACTTTTTTTACAATTTTTTTACTACCCTTACAAAATAGACTAAAATAAATTGGAGGTTATCGTGACACAAGTATTTTAACGTTTATCTGACCCAAGTTCAAATCTGCGAAGCGTTTTGAATTAACAACTCGTTTAGGAAATTATAATCTTTTGTTTCAAATGTCTTGTCGATTTTTACGAAGTGAAATTTTAACGAATAACAATTTGATTTCAAATCATTTGTTACAAAAACTTTTTATATTTAACTTTTTAAATTTAAAGACTCGTTCATACTAGACCTTGAAATCGATTTAAACCGTTTCAAAACGTTTGGCTATAATCGTGCGAACAAGAAACGGTCTTTTCTCGAATCGATTTGATTCGATTTCTCGAAACTGCTTCGGGAACCAGTTTCATACCGATTCGGCTGGTTTTCAACAACCGATAGATGAAGCTACGATCTAAATCGATTTATAAAGATAACGCGTGACGTTTAAAACGATTCCTGGTAGGCGATGTGAATATCAGTTTGATCAGAAGCCGATGAAACCCTCCTTTGAAGTCTATTACTCCCGGGTCTTGTCAACCCCTCTCTGTATGGGTTAGTTTCAAAAAGCGCGATTCGTACGCCTCCTAACGGTAGATATTTTCGGAGCGGGAGTTCGTCGAGCGAATATCTCTAGCAGCCTCGGAGTTCGTCCAAAAACGTCGTCGTTTGTGGAGAGAGAGAATTTCCAATTTTCCGTAGACAGGGGGTATGAAGTAGGACCCCTCTGATCTCGTAAAATTGTGAATTTTACCCATACAGAGAGGAGTGCTATATGGAACATTAGAGTAGTAGACTTCAAAGGAGGGTTTCATCGGCTTCTGATTATATATGATTATTGAAACGTCATTGAAAATCAAACAACGCTTTGCTTTTTATCATCATTATAATATTTGCGAAAGCGATTTAGCGAAATTGGCGGGCGCCGTGCGTTTAATGAGCCGCGCTGGCCCCTAATTATATCATTATCGCGACGCGCCATCAAGTATTTCCACCCCCCCCCCTCCCCAAATATTCTACAGTTTTTTGTTTATTATGTATAAGAAATTTGACACGTGGAGGCGATAAGGATTCGAACCATTTCAGACGCGGATATGCTCATCTTTTAAAATCGATCAATTCCATCAATTTTTCTATTAGAAAAGCGGTTTTTCTAAGAGATTTAAGACTCCTTCTAAGGTTGTTAGCTCTTGAAACAATTTATATATTGCACGATTTGTTCGTAAACAATTGGGCCCTTATTAGTCGGGGATTTCAATTTTTGATTTCTTTACAAAAAATACTCGACAAGCTCGAGACATACACTTTGGAGGAATAAGAACGAGGAAGCGCTAACCAATAATTAGACTAGTTTTCTTAATTCTACTGTTTGTTTGCCGTTAGAGGACGCTTATGAACACCACATTTTGTTATTCATCAATCAAGAGTTATAAAATATTCGTAGAACTTGCCAGATCATCGGTTTCTCAGGTTTTGAAACCCTGGAAAAAATTGTTACACTGTAGAACGTATTTAATTTAAGCCCACTGTTCTAAAGTCGCGTTCACACTACAGACTTTGAAACCGTTTTAAACCGATTTGGAAAGGTCGAATTATAAAATTTTGGGGTCACCATGTAGATCTTCGATCAAAAAAACGAAATGAATGTCTTGAAAAGACGATTTGAAAATTTCAAACGGTCCCAAAGTGTCTAGTGTGAACGTAGCTTAAATGTTGAAATCGTATTTAGTTTTAATTTAAAGAATTTAGGCCCAGGTAGGGAAGGTTATTACTATAATCAAAAACTGAGTGTACTTTAAACGATCGCGGTGTCTCCTCTACCTTATTCCTCCGCGCCAAAGCTGCGGATATGTCTCGGTACGGAGATGAAAAAAAACAAGATGGTCAAGCCCATAGGAATAGCTAGACCCATGACATTGTAAAAGAGGCTGAAAAGAACCTCTTTGAACAATTTGAATGGCGTTTCGAGATTCCTTTAAACACGAAGTTTTTCAAATCATGTTTTTCAAATCATGTTTTTCAAATCATGTTTTTCAAATCATGTTTTTCAAATCATGTTTTTCAAATCATGTTTTTCAAATCATGTCTTTCAAATCATGTCTTTCAAATCATGTTTTTCAAATCATGTCTTTCAAATCATGTCTTTCAAATCATGTCTTTCAAATCATGTCTTTCAAATCATGTCTTTCAAATCATGTCTTTCAAATCATGTCTTTCAAATCATGTCTTTCAAATCATGTCTTTCAAATCATGTTTTTCAAATCATGTTTTTTAAATCATGTTTTCCAAATCATGTTTTTCAAATCATGTTTTTCAAATCATGTTTTTCAAATCATGTTTTTCAAACCATGTTTTTCAAACCATGTTTTTCAAACCATGTTTTTCAAACCATGTTTTTCAAACCATGTTTTTCAAACCATGTTTTTCAAACCATGTTTTTCAAACCATGTTTTTCAAACCATGTTTTTCAAACCATGTTTTTCAAACCATGTTTTTCAAACCATGTTTTTCAAACCATGTTTTTCAAACCATGTTTTTCAAACCATGTTTTTCAAACCATGTTTTTCAAACCATGTTTTTCAAACCATGTTTTTCAAACCATGTTTTTCAAACCATGTTTTTCAAACCATGTTTTTCAAACCATGTTTTTCAAACCATGTTTTTCAAATCATGTTTTTCAAACCATGTTTTTCAAATCATGTTTTTCAAATCATGTTTTTCAAATCATGTTTTTCAAATCATGTTTTTCAAATCATGTTTTTCAAATCATGTTTTTCAAATCATGTTTTTCAACTTGGCTACCTGTGAACGCGTCTTTATATCTAATATTTATTAATTTATCTTGGGTACTCGTGTGAAAGCGGCTTTATATCCAATCGTTATGTATATATCTTGGATACCCGTGTGTACGCGGATTTATATCTAATCTTTATTATTTTATCTTGGATACCCGTGTGAACGTGGCTTTATATCGAATATTTATTAATTTTTAACTTAGATACCCGTGCGAACAGGCATTTATATATTATCTTTGTCATTTTATCTTGGATACTCGTGCGAACGGGACTTAATATCTATTTATTAAGTCATTTTTATCTTGGAAACGCGTCTTTCTTTATTAAGTCATTTTATCTTGGATACCCTGTGAACACACCTTTATATCTAATCTTTATTAATTTTTACCTTGGAAACCCTTGTGAAGGCACCTTTACATCTTATCTTTATTGTCTTATCTTGGATACCCGTGAAAACGCACCATAATATCTAAAATTTATTAATTCATTTTATCTTGAACACCCGTGAAAACACGCCTTTATCTAATCAACCTATAAGAAAATATTGAATATCTTCGAAAATATCTTTTATATTAAATTAAAATTTCAGCAACTTTGGTTTTTAGATTAAGTTAAATCATTTAATCTGTTTTAATTTTAATTTAAATGAATATTACGTTTCAATTCAGTAAAAGCTATAACCTCAGAAGGCTAAAATAGACGCGAATCCAAAAGATACTATATAAGGCGCTCGTTTATCATTATAAACTAAGAAGCGAGTAAGGGTTGCTGCTCTTCAATGAGCTGCAGTGGATGTACGTTTACATCAAGGTAGAGGCTAATAACTGTATATTCGAATTTTATTGGAGAATCAAGCGCCGTGGTTGATGACGTCTTCTTCCGACAGAACCTCTCCGCGAACTAAAAGTTCAGTCGGAGAGGTAAGAAGACGAAAGTTTTTCCGATTTGATGACGTAACAGACAGAACCTCTCCATGAACTAAAAGTTCACTCGGAGAGGTAAGCAGACGAAAGATTTTTCTATTCGATGACGTATTTCGTCTTCTTGCACGACGCCAACGCCCACGCCAACGCCAACGCCAACGCCGCAGTGAATACAGTAGCTAGACCCCACCTAGGGTGGGTCTAGCTAAAAAATGCTAAATAAATAAATAGATGTCTCTTTTCGCCGCTCACGTTGTCTCTCTCTTTTATCTTTTATCTTTGGTGCAATCTTCTCTTTCGCGAGCGAATCGATAAAATTCGTCGTCGATTTATCGAAGCGTTAAAGATCGTAAAAAAAAAACAAGTGGAAATAAACTCAATCTGACATTAGAGAAGTCTCGCGTTTGCTGATCGACTTTTTTTTGTTCGACTTTTTTTTAGTCTCAAAATTTTGCCTATTTGTCTGATGAACGTAAAAGAATCTAAGTTTGTTTTTCCTTAGATCTAAATCTATTTAAACTTAGTTACAACTTGGAAATAGCATTTTCCCAAAGGCGAGTTAATTATGTAAATGTTCGCGATGAAAATTCGTTTAAAGGGAGAATGAAGTTGATCAATCGAGACAACGACTCATTTTCTATCGTATTTCTTTTGAAATATGTCTTATTCGCGAATAGAAAGCGATTATGGAACTTAATTTTGGAAAATTAGGCTTAACAAGGAACCACGAAGAGTATCGTATCAATTACGAGGGGAATTAAAGCACGCGTGATTGGCCGGAGACTGTTTAACGACGATAAATGAATCCCCGGTAAGCCTTCGTTCCGGTTAATATTTGTAAATTATTTTTCAATCGAATTAAACCTATTTAAAAGAGAGCGAAATTACGAGGGGAATTGGGGAAATGGAGCTCGCGCGATTGGCTGGAGACTGTTTAATGACGATATATCGAAATATCCTCGTGAATCCCAGTTAAGCCTAAATTCCGAGAAAACTTGCGTAAAAATTAGATTAATTCAAAATTTGTTTGTAAATTATTTTACTATCGAATTAAACCTATGAGGACTTAGGGTTTCATTCTCCCTTTAAAAAAATGAAATCAGAGCATCGGATTAATGGGATTAAGGCCGCGAAACTTAGTTATTCGTTCTTGAAATCCTATGAATTTGTAATCCGCCTTATTTTTTTATATTTATTTCATTTCCAAGATAAGTATTAGTTTAGTTGAAAGTGTTTAAATTGGTTCCCGAAGCAATATCTATGGGATATTACATTCGGACACCATGAACTAACCTTTCTCGAGAATATTTCCCGCCTAAAATTTCTTATTTAGACTCGGGTTTAGGCTTAACTTTTCCAATTCGCATACGACTTCGATAATTAAATCTAAATTACAGCGAAGTTTTGATTCGTCGGTTTTTACGCCTATTTTGATTGTTACAAGAGTGTAGTCGTCAGCATATCCCTTTAAGCCATGGTATACCATGGTACAAATACGCTGCTTGCTATCAATCACGGTTGACTGCGTAATTTCACGAGATTTTAAGTATATATTTACCAGCACCGCTTGGCATTGCGACATTATATCGTTGTATTAAATTCCTAGTAGTCTGTTTGGCGTGACCACTTTGACCACTGTTTGACGCCTCCTCGATCTCACACGCTGCCCTCCTCCTATTGGCTATAGATTGGCGTTGATTTCAACCAAATTGATACCCTTCTACCCGTATAACCTTTAAATCCCTTCGAGCCCCCTTGATTATAACTTCATATTCGTTTCGAGCGGAGATCTCGTAAAGCCACGCGAGAAATAGTACCATCCTCGAAGAACGCGTACGTGTACGTCAAGCTATCTATCTTCAACAGTGTTTTAAGTGTTGACGTTTAAGTTTCGCGGTTAGAAGCGTATGAACGAAGTCAGAAGCCGATGAAACCCTCCTTTGAAGTCTATTACTCCCTGGTCTTGTCTACTCCTCTCTGTATGGGTTATTCTCAAAAGGCGCGATTCGTACGCCTCCTAACGGTAGATGTTTTCGGAACGGGAGCTCGTCGAGCGAATATCTCTAGCAGCCTTGGAGTTCGTCCAAAAAACGTCGTCGTTTGTGGAGAGAGAGAATTTCCAATTTTCCGTAGACAGGGTGGATGAAGTAGGACCCCTTCTAACTCGTAAAATCGTGAATTTTACCCATACAGAGAGGAGCGCTATATCGAACATTGGAGTAGTAGACTTCAAAGGAGGGTTTCATCGGCTTCTGGCGTTATGAAAATGGAGGAACGTGTACGTGTGGATTAACGTTTGACGTACCCGTATCCGTTTCTATCTCCCCCGTATAGTCTCTTAATTTTACGAACGCGTACGCGATACGAATTACCATTTTTCAATTTGAAAATTCATATTTTTAAAATTGTTAAAATTCATTTGTATACGCCGCGAAGTAGGAATAATTCCCTAGTGGGCCAAGGCTTAAATCAAATTAAAGGTATACGAGAAAGAGAATTCTTTCGATTAGTTCAAAAGGAGTTTTTGCGTAATACTGTTGCTGGAACAACATTTGGGGGGGGGGGGGGGGTTTGAAGACCCCCGGCCGTATTACGCGCAAATAACTGAGCGCTGGAAGCTGTTCGCATTTTTGGGGTCGTTTTGAGCTCGCGGCGAGCAACAGATCTCGAAACTAATTAAATTCCCGAGCAGAGAATGATTTCCCCTCCACTTCGCCTTCGCCGCAACTAGAACTAAAAGCGTTCTCTAATGGCGTTTCGTTCGTTACAAGATAGAAAAAAAATTAAAAAATTCCACTCGGCTCTCCGAGAAAAAATTATGAAAGTATTGAGAAACAAACGGGACCCCGCCTTCATAGGGCCCCTTTCTTCTTCCCCCCAACCCCCGACACGCAATTTCCTAGCAAAGTGGAAAATGCGAGCATCCTTTTAACCTCGGCGTGACCCCCTGACCCCTCCCCCTATCTTTACGCGCCGCGTAAGATAAAGGGAGACTGAAAACAAATTTTAATTCGAAATTTTTAATTCTATTCATTTTTGTTTTATTAATTAGAATTTTACACGCGATTTTGAATTGGGCCTTCGAAGGGAATACAGGAAGTAGACTTAAAATCTCCATCAACCTTGAAGACAATTGAATAAACAATTGAACTAATTTTTATTTATTTATTTTCTTTTCGAGTGCGCCTTTAATGACGGTGGCGAATGGGATGTTTAGATTCTATTTTATATATTTTTTTCATCTCGAACCTTTTTGGTTGGTTGGTTGGGAAACGCTCTGGAATCGGGTCTTCTAGAGCGTAATCCGAGAGCGAAATTTCCACGTTCGGTCATCTTTAAACCGAAAAGAAAAAGAAATTCGTATTACGTTGCCCAGTCAACCTTAACCGCCCCCTCCTACCCGCGCCTCCTAGCGGCCGCTCACATTATTATACCCCCCCCCCCCCATGCGCGAAAACCTATACACGATAACTTCAACCAAATTTAATTCGCGCCAAAAACCAGCTCACCAAATTCCAACGAAAGGAATTGAATATATATATATATATACCTAATGAAATAAAAGTTATTTAAATCTTATACTGAAAATACTATTAAGAGCTTAAAAGATACGCGGGGTGGGAATTTCTTGGAGTAATGAAGGTGTTTGAAATTATCTACTATACATAGGAAGAATTCTAACCAAATCGCTTGGAAAATTATTGATAATCTTGCCTGGAAAATAATGGGGAATCGTGGGAAATTATGAATAATTACATGAAATCGTGGGAAATTATGAATAATTACGGGAAATCGTGGGAAATTATGAATAATTACATGAAATCGTGGGAAATTATGAATAATTACATGAAATCGTGGGAAATTATGAATAATTACATGAAATCGTGGGAAATTATGAATAATTACGGGAAATCGTTTGAAATTATGAATAATTACGGGAAATCGTGGGAAATTATGAATAATTACGGGAAATCGTGGGAAATTATGAATAATTACGGGGGATCGTGGGAAATTATGAATAATTACGGGGAATCGTTTGAAATTATAATTACGGGGAATCGTTTGAAATTATAATTACGGGGAATCGTTTGAAATTATAATTACGGGGAATCGTTTGAAATTATAATTACGGGGAATCGTTTGAAATTATAATTACGGGGAATCGTTTGAAATTATAATTACGGGGAATCGTTTGAAATTATAATTACGGGGAATCGTTTGCAATTATAATTACGGGGAATCGTTTGAAATTATAATTACGGGGAATCGTTTGAAATTATAATTACGGGGAATTGTTTGAAATTATAATTACGGGGAATCGTTTGAAATTATAATTACGGGGAAGCGTTTGAAATTATAATTACGGGGAAGCGTTTGAAATTATAATTACGGGGAAGCGTTTGAAATTATAATTACGGGGAAGCGTTTGAAATTATGAATAATTACGGGAAATCGTGGGAAATTATGAATAATTACGGGAAATTGTGGGAAATTATGAATAATTACGGGGAATCGTGGGAAATTATGAATAATTACGGGAAATCGTGGAAAAATTATGAATAATTACGGGAAATCGCGGGAAATTATAATTACGGGGAATCGTGGAAAAATTATGAATAATTACGGAGAATCGTGAAAATATTATGGGGAATCGTGGTAAATCGTCATAAATCATGAAACTGCTAGAAGTCATATTCAAGAAAGAGTTGTTTGATGTTTAAGACGATATATTGCTCGTATAATGTATATCGCGATATTTATATTTTATAAGGTAACTTTTTAACATTGTTTCAATGCCTATTTTGACATTATGAAAGCTTGCCGGGGTTGAGTGCACCCCGCTTTTTGCTATATAATATATATCGAAACATATTTTGCCCAAAACATTCGAGAATAACAATTCGGGGACTTTAAAAGCGCGCGTTACGATGGAAAAATGCGCTTTTTGGGCCGAAGCTATTAAAGGCGCGTTTGAAAGCCTAGAAACCAAACGCAAACAGCCCAAAAATGTCCCGCGCATTTTGGACGACCAAAAAGCCCAAAGCGTTTTCGAATGCGACTCGGCATTATCCCGAACCCGGCGGCTTTTGCTTCCGAAACTAAAGTTCTTGGCGATTCTTTGCTCTTTATGGCCTTTAGATGACAACTAGCTCCCTTTCTTACACCCACAACTTCTCCCCCACCCTCTTCCGGGAGCGGAAAAACACATTTCTTGTATAATCTAGGCAAATCTTGATATTTTGAACCTATAGAGGTTTTTTTTCCAAGGAGCGCAGTGCCCAAGTTAAGACATATTTTTAAATACTGGTCAAAATATACGTTTTCTAAGGGCGAGTGGGTGGGGCTTGAACACTGGTCACGTCAAGTGGTCAGACGTTATTGAGTTCACTGACAGTGAGTTCAGCTTTGACAGTGAATTGAGATCGAACTCTTACGAACTCTTGAGTTCATCTTTGAGTAGTGTAGAGTTCAAAAATTTTGTACACGAGTGTCCCCTTCCTTGGGTCATGTAAAATCTTAATTAACCGAATACGTAGGGCTCCCTAGCTTTTGACGATCTCTTAATCAAACCCCCCGTTAATGATAAATTGTTTTAATACTAACCGAAACACTTTAATTGGTCAATAATTTGCATACGTCACTGCAGGGGGGTTAAAATTTCAACGACAGCGTTGGCGATTCTATCTCTACAAAGCGCTTATTTTTTTTTAAATCTCGGTGGCCGAGTATTTATTGCATTAGGGAACTAAATTTTTTATTTTTGTCGAATATTTTGAGTCGTAATGTTTATTTACAATTGGTTTTGACTACGTGTTTTAGATTGGTGTCGTTGAAAACCAGTCGCGTCGTGTCACCGTTCACCCGAACGCCGTCAACGAGATCCAACTCGCCTAACCTGGATTATAATATTATAAACACGACGTTGAAAACCCAAAATCAATCAAGTGTTGTTTTTAATCACTCGGACACTGGCTCGCGTCAATTCCAATGAAAGACATACACGTAAGTCAAACAATTCATCACCATAATAGGGGGCATTCTTTAGTAATTAACTCAACGCTCTAGGCATAGTAGGAGGTGCTAATATCAAACAAATTAGCAAATTTTAATTAGGTTAATAATCTAAGTCTAATTCATCTGATCGTTACGTTCTAACAAAATGACATTTGAACCAAGGCCTATACGCGTCTAAGTCTGATAGCGTGACGCGTCGAAACCGGAAACCCTCTAATGATTATTACCATTTGACTTACGAAAATTTAAAGCTCTAGATGATTTTCACACATTTTATTCCAACTGCTGTTAACGTAGAAGATATTTCCAAACAAATTTGGGGAAAAACCCGCATTATTCTAGGGAAAGTTGAAGGGGTGAATTGGGGGGGGGTAAGAAAAGGGAGGGGTTTTAGCGGTTGATATCTCCTTAATGGGGTTACGACTTTCACGGGCAATAAGTCAGAGAGTTCTCTTACTATCCAGTTCGCCGTGACATCCTTGCGCGAGTCCCGAGAAAACTCTGTACTCCTTCAGCTTTCCATCCGTTGGTAATCAGCTTCGCGCTCTGGGGATCAACCCCCTTACCCCCACCCCATAGTCTCCGATCTCAACATTATCCAAATCCTTGAATTTTCTCGAACGAAATTATCCAAAATTCGTTTCAATCGCGAACGTCAGCGTTGAATTGAATGTACGTCGACCATTAATTATCGAAATAGCGAGCGCTAATCGTAGTTTTAAGTTAATAATACCAAGAATTCATTCAGGTTCCATAAGAATATGGGAGGGCCGCGATTCAATAACCATCCTCCCAAACTTTGTAGCAAAAGTTCGTCCGCTTCGAATCGATTTTTCAAGTAAATCGCTCCTGACATCTATTATTAACCCGCGCCACTAACGACCTTGACATAATATTTTGGGCAATAAAAATGGAGCCGACCGAAAAAAGATCTAAGCGTACAAATGTTGCGAAAATTGCGGACGAACTTTTGTTACAAAGTTTGGGAGGATGGTACCAGAGGCTAAAGCTATGCTCCCATATTCTTATGGAACCTGAATGGATTCTTGATAATACATTGTTTCCGAATAATGACGTTATTGAGACGCGTTTTTTCACGTTGAGATTGAAGCGTTGTCAAAGGCTTATTCTATAGTTTTGCGCGTCAGTTTGGATGGACCACGCACGCTCGCGCCCTCAATTTTACTGTACATTGAAAATTCTGTATCATAGCGTTTGATATTTTATCATGACAAAACTAGCCTGTGTCGTCGAAGTTTTAGGGATTTTGAAGCAATGCAATGAAAGGTGAAGGATTAAGAAGAAAGGCTATTTAACTAACAAAGGAACCGCGATTTTTCTTATCCTCCCTCAATTGTCTTTAAGACATTATCCAACTCGAAGGACAAGTACTACACGATTTCCCAAATATTACTATACGAACTTACGAAGCTATGAAATAATTTCAAATAATAATCGTACGATATTCGGTTTTAAGAATCGATTTTTATCGAATCGATTCGTTTAAATTTGATGATCGTTTCCCTTCAGCTACGTTCACACTTGACACTTTGGAACCGTTTTCAAACCGTTTCGAGTCGTCAAATCGACTTTTTTAGATATTAATTTGGTTTCTTGATCAAAGATCTACACGGGTGACCCCAAAATTGTATTATTTGACCTTTCCAAAACGGTTTAAAACGGTTTCAAAGTCTGTAGTGTGAACGTAGCTTTCGTGGAGCGATACTATCAAAGGTATAACCGTTTTAATCTCCGTGACAATTTGTTCTAAGGGCTTTGTTTAGCCAAAATCCATATCTGTATGGAATTGTGAAACCATTCATTTTTACAATCGTGTTCGATTGGGTTGGTGTGATCTTTATATCGTTGCCTTTACTACCATCAGAAGCCGATGAAACCCTCCTTTGAAGTCTATTACTCCCGGGTCTTGTCTACCCCTCTCTGTATGGGTTATTCTCAAAAGGCGCGATTCATACGCCTCCTATCGGTAGATATTTTCGGAGCGGGAGGTCGTTGAGCGAATATCTCTAGCAGCCTTGGAGTTCGTCAAAAAAAAACGTCGTCGTTTGTGGAGAGAGAGAATTTCCAATTTTCCGTAGACAGGGGGGATGAAGTAGGACCCCTTCTAACTCGTAAAATTGGGAATTTTACCCATACAGAGAGGAGCGTTATATGGAACATTGGAGTAGTAGACTTCAAAGGAGGGTTTCATCGGCTTCTGCTACCATTTACAGTTGACTCTTAGAATCCCTCGTAACCCCTCCCTCTAATGATCCCCATCAACATTAAGGAAAAAAGGGGTTCCTCCCCCCCATGCTTCTATCTTTTTATTTCGTTTGAGTCTCTTTCTTTTTTTTTTATGTGGAAGGGGATGAGGATGGGAGGTAGTGTGTTTCTTTGGGACGCACCATTACTCTGTCGTTAAGAAAAGAAGTTGCAGCTATCCTAGCTAAACGAGCGTTTGAAAACTCAAACCCCCCCATCTACTAAACCCCCTTCACGTGTAAATTTGGTTTCGACAATGCTTTCCGCCTTTCACACGCACGCTGGTTTTTTTTTTGTGGGGGTTTTAAAACCCCCTCGGGGGGTCCCCCCCAGTTAACAACACTTCTTACTGCGTGCCATTGTCGCTAGCCATAATATAGATGGCCCGGTTCTATTCCTCATTCATTATTAGTTTATATACCTATGTAGAATAGATTATATCTCAATTAAGTTAATTTCAGCTATAATTTAATAGGGGACAATTTAAATAATAAGAATATTTTTAAATAAATTTAATAATAATCATTTAGATTCGAAGAAACTTAAATTTAATTTCGTTAGAAATCATGTCCTAACACTCGCTATTTATTGTAACTAGTGAAGTATATAATAGCCTTAGAGTTGAAAAGTCAGTTAGTGTTGGATAGTTTCGCGCTATTCAATTAAACTGGTTTATAATGCGGGTCCTAGGATATGTATAACCAGAGGTATATAATAACCCCCTTCGGGGGGAAGTATGAAAGCCCCTATACTACCAATGCTAAAAATCACGAACAACAAGAGCCCGCTGCTGACTATCTAGGCCACTAGCTCGCGCTGGACTTCTCAATGTCGCTACTCTAGTAAATGGTCTTTGTATAAACAAGACGGCTCGATTTGTGTTTAGAACTTCCTGTCTCGGGAGTCAGGCTGTCTGTTAAATTGGAATCGAAGGTTGACTTCAGCTCGCGAGTTCCGGAAGGGTGCGTAGGGAAAATTTAGTGAGGTTCAAAATGGTGTAACTATTTTTTGGGAGTAAAGCGGTGTGTCGATCCGCCGCGATTTACGCCGGGCACTTGTTGTTCGTCCGAAGGGGGTTATTATATACCTCTGGTATAACTCTTCGGATACGGCGAAGGATAGCTAGATAGCTAGCCGCGGATCACGGCGTTCCGGGACAATGATTATACCTTAATTCATCCTCTAGCCCGTTGCAACGCGTGTATGGTTAGGCTTTTGGATCACAACAGATATAGAAAACCAAGAAATATAATTATTAATTGCTTCTTTATAAGTTCTTTTTAATTACTGCCATTCCCCTTCTGTTAATATTCTATCAAAGACATAATGTAATCTTTTTATTAATATCTAACCGTAAAGGGATATCGAATGAAGACGAGGCAATAATCCTGGTTGCATTTTTAAATCTATTAAAGGGAGAATGTAACCTAACAGATGATTTTTAATAAGCCTAATCCATCAGTTATAAAAAATTACAAATATTAAACTAGAAATAAATTTAAAACTTATTCGGAAAATAGGCTCTTGCAGAAGCCGATGAAACCCTCCTTTGAAGTCTATTACTCCCGGGTCTTGTCTACCCCTCTCTGTATGGGTTATTCTCAAAAGGCGCGATTCGAAAGCATCCTAACGGTAGATGTTTTCGGAGCGGGAGCTCGTCGAGCGAATATCTCCAGCAGACTTGGAGTTCGTCAAAAAAACGTCGTCGTTTGTGGAGAGAGAAAATTTCCAATTTTCCGTAGACAGGGGGGGATGAAGTAGGACCCCTTCTAACTCGTAAAATTGGGAATTTTACCCATACAGAGAGGAGCGCTATATGGAACATTGGAGTAGTAGACTTCAAAGGAGGGTTTCATCGGCTTCTGGCTCTTGCTATTTAGATTTACTTAGCATTCAACCCCTGCCACTCTCTGGAGTCGCGTTCCATAGCGAGGTTAACCAAAATCAGTTCACAATATGGAACAAAACTGAGGCGAAGGGATACGCAATGTTGAATCCTCGTAGGGTTTAAACTAGTTCTTGAGATAGTATATCTTCTAGGGTAGTTACCGTATTCGGTTGCAACCTAGAAAGGGATCTAAACTCGCCTTGAAAAATTCCTTTTAACGTGTGGAAAATGAAGTTTTTTCTTCATTCCCTCTATCGAACGCGTTCGGTGACGCGTACCGAAGCGCCCGATGTATCTCCGGTTCTAGTAACTGAACGCGCCAAATTTCGTGTTCGACGTTTTTGATTCAACGAAGCTTGGCAAAGTCAGGAAGATGTTGTATAGATGTAAAGCGTATACTTGCCACCATTTCAGTTACATCGCTTCCAAAAAAGGACAAACATTAGAATTCGCAGTCTTAGAAAGCATTTTTTCCATATCTGTTGAAAGCGGGTTAATCTACGGGAATTCTGGTCTGTTTCTAAGGTGAAGAATGACGTATGTCGTGGCAGCCCATCCTTCCTGGCCACCAAAGAGGAATCCAGCTCACTATATATAGATCCTAAAAAAAGGATTTGGCAAGGTCCCCTTTTTTTTCTAACCCCCTCCCCCCGGTTGAGTCCCCCAACTCTGGTCGTTGATTGCTTAATCGATATTGCGGAGTCGTGTATAGGGAAATAGCGTAAAAGTGCCACGGAGGGGGGCTGAACCCCTCACTTCGCATATATAGGACGCGGCATTTTTCTTCGCCTAGCTTTTTCTTTCGAGTTCTATAGGTATATAATCTCGGGAGAGGGGAAAGCCCCCCTGGCTTTAGAGACCCGAAAACCCTTTCGTTAGATTAACTATTTCATTTCGAGTTTACGATGCTAAGAACGCTTCACTTCCGGTCGCTTGCTTCCGGTATACGTATCTGATATTGTTTAATTTACTTAAAAGATGTAACTAAGCGTTGTTGGCCTTGCAAACTCATGGTGGGGTTCAAATTGCTGTGTTTAGGTAACAGTGGTCACTGTACGAAATAGTCAATTAGTTTTCGTCTTGGAACCCGAAAAGGGTTTGAACACGTGGGCCAAATTAACAGCGCCACCCCAACTCTGTCGATATTTGGGGACCCGTAATTTTCCTCGACTAAATAATTAATTATAGTTAAAGTCATCGGAGTATCGGAGTTGTTTTAATTATATAGGTAACAGGTTTTAAATGAGGAGTCAGAGAAATGGAAAACGCGTACGTGTACGTGAAGTTAGCTTATTATAGAAGAAATCTTATCAAGTCACTTGACCGAAGGTTAATTTTCTTAACCCTCTGGTATTTTGATTAACGCGTACGTGTTCGTAAACCTTCTTCTGGGCTTTGGGTACCACGTGACGACGTTAAAGTTAGCTTGACGTATCCGTACGCGTCCTCAATTACTATATATTTCCTCTAAATTCGCAGGTAGTCAATGTTAACCTCGTATACCGATGAAAATAATTTATGCCAAGTTTTATTGTCGTTTTTGCCACGTTCAGCATGACGCTACCGCTTAACCAATTTTTACTGAGGCGATATCTTCGGTATACTCCGGTACATGTCACTGAACTTATCCATTATTAGGTTCTAAACGTATGGAAAACTCTAAATCGGTACGAACTATGTTAGTTCTTTTTTCCACCACTTGGTGGCGACGGGGGCTCTACCCCCGCAATCCCTTTCTTTCTCAATTGCCCCCTCTAGAAGCTTATTTCGGAACCCTTTTTTTTTTCTCGTCTAACGGCGGGAAGTAGGAATTCTCCATCTTGCTCTACTTTTCTTCTACTTCTCCCTTCCCCGCCGGGGGTGAAAGGTCAAACGACAGGTTACGCTGACATCGTTAATTGACATTCTTGAAAGGGGCGCACGTGCGCTCATCAGTTCCTTCTCCTTTTCCTAACCTCCTCCTTCGTCCTTCGAAGATTTTGTCGATTTTTTTGTTGAACCATCTTTCATCTATTTGACGCCCCCCCCTTCCTCCTCCTCCTCCTCTTCCCAACGTCCATCCTAATTTTTGAGATGAATTTGAATTATAGCTATCATAAATCCGTGTTAGAAGGGGCTAAAGAAATGTTATCCTAAATTTTAACAGTTAAATGTATTTATTAATAGGTAAATTTATATATTAACATTTTTTATTAATATTTATATTTATATATTAACATTTTTTATTAATATTTAAATTTATATATTAACATTTTTAATTAATGTTTAAATTTATATATTAACATTTTTTAATGTTTAAATTTACATATATACAATTTTTTATTAATATTTAAATTTACATATATACAATTTTTTATTAATATTTAAATTTACATATAAATTTTAATAGTTAAATTAATATACCGATAAATTTTTTTATTTATTGAAAGTTAAATTTATACATTAACAAAATATTATTTATCATTAGTTAAATTTAAATATTAACAAATATTATTTATTAATAGTAAAATTCATATATTATCAAAATATTATTTATTAATAGTTAAATTTAAATATTAACTAAAAATTCATTAATAGTTAGTTATATATTATCAAAATATATTCATTAATAATTAAATTTAAATATCATCTAAAAACATTATTTATTAATAATTTAATTGAATATTTATTAATAATTAAGTTTATATATCAAAATATTCATTAATATTTAAATTTATATATCAAAATATTCATGAATATTTAAATTTATATATCAAAATATTCATTAATATTTAAATTTATAAATCAAAATATTAATAGTTAAATTTATTTATTAATAATTAAGTTTTAATTTAAATGAATACAATGAAAATAAATTTCGTGTTTCGGATATCGATGTTAATGCTCTAATTTCTGATTATTTTGATGAGGTCAGGTCTCACTCAAGTATAATTGATGACGTATGTTATTGTAAGTAAAGGGGGGTGTATTTTATTTCAAACTAAGAGGCGTGTAGTATCGGGGCTCATTCACCTTTCGAATGACTACGATGAGATATTTTGGGCAAAAAAACCGATAGAATCTTCTCGGGAACCAAAGGAAAAAACGATTTTGGCAACGAAGGAAATCGGTGGTTGCTAAAAAAAAAAAGTTAAATAAAATGGTGAGTGTCGCGGGACACAATTCAAGCGATTCCTCCTCCCCCCACGATCTCTGGCGTAACAGATCGAACGAGACAAATACAAATGGGGCGGGGCAAAATGGGGGACTATTTTCTTTCCTACCGGTTATAACATTATGTATCCAAACGCCACAGTCCTCTATTAATCAAAGTCTTATGAAAATTCCATGTCTGGGAAAAAAAGCCATCGATGAAATTTGTATACATGGTTTAGAAAAAATAATCCTTTTTTATTATTTTTATTATTATAATTTTTTTTGTGTGTCCTGAGAAACCCAGATATCATTTGGGAATAAGAAGGGAATTTGTGTATAGGCCGGGCCACCACGTTCTATTTCATTTTTCGTCAAAATATCACTCGTTTCCTTAATAATTCGCGGTCAATCCCCAAACTACTCGCGATTTAAAAACATTTACACGAACTTGTAATATTTTCTTTTACATTTAATTAAAAATAAGATGCTAGTATCATTAATACCGTATATATTTTATGGAAACGCCTTCAATCTTCCTTTAAGGTAATTTGATTCGTAGATTACGTACTACGAGATGTTCCAGAAAATTAGAATAATAATCGTTTCGTGGGATTTAATAATGAAGGCAAAATTGATCAAACTTTAGCTACGTTCACACTACAGACTTTGAAAACGTTTTAAACCGTTTTGGAAAGGTCAAATTATAAAATTTTGGGGTCATCCGTGTAGATCGTTGATCAAGAAACAAAATTAAAATTTTAAAAAAGTCGATTTGAATATTCGAAACGGTTTGAAAACGGTTCCAAAGTGTTAAGTGTGAACGTTGCTTTTGTTTTTCGAAATCAGTTAGATCAGGTGGTGAATTTTTTCAGTCGCTAAATGTAAGAGCCATAATGACGCTGTTCTCGCGGGCGGGGGTGGACCAAAGAGAAAGGGGGAGTGACAATCCTTCCCCCCCCCCCGAAATGTTTTCTTTTTTATTTCACACCTTAAAAGGGAATGTTCTGATTTTAAAACGGTTGGCTGAATGTCAAGAATCGAGCTTGATTTCCACAAAAGAAAACCGCCGCTGCCACGCGGAAAGAACCAAGAAAAAACAAAAAAACCAAAAAGATTCAGAAAGAACAGTTTGCGCGCGTGTGTAGTTCATTTTTTTTTTTTTTTTGGGAAACCCTCTCTTGGCTATCTATCTATACCTGTCAGAAGCCGATGAAACCCTCCTTTGAAGTCTATTACTCCCGGGTCTTGTCTACCCCTCTCTGTATGGGTTATTCTCAAAAGGCGCGATCCGTACGCCTCCTAACGGTAGATATTTTCGGAGCGGGAGTTCGTCGAGCGAATATCTCCAGCAGCCTTGGAGTTCGTCCAAAAAACGTCGTCGTTTGTGGAGAGAGAGAATTTCCAATTTTCCGTAGACAGGGGGTATGAAGTAGGACCCCTCCGATCTCGTAAAATTGTGAATTTTACCCATACAGAGAGGAGCGCTATATGGAACATTAGAGTAGTAGACTTCAAAGGAGGGTTTCATCTACTTCTGATACCTGTATATAGCCTCGTTCACACTAGAGACTTTAGAACCATTTTTAATCGTTTTGGAAAAGTAAAAATGAGAAAAATTTGAGGTCAAATCTAGAGATCCTTGTCCAAAACGTGCAATTATCAACTTGATTAATCGATTTTAACACCCGAAATGGTTTGAACATGGTTTCAAAGTATCTAGTGTGAACGTAGCTAAAATAGTGCGTATAGTGGCGCCGCGCTATGGGTATATTTCGCGCCCCTGTCTAGCTCGAGTTATTTGGACTCTTCCTCTATATTTTGAGGCGGGAGAGAGGGACGGAATTTAGGCGGGCCGCGCTTTACTATACTTTAGTACTGCCTTCCCTCACAGCTCAGAAATTTCTCCGCAGAGTGTCGCTTCCGATTTCATTATTTACACCAACTGTGGCCGCTAGAGTGTCTCGAATCAGAATCTGCCGGTACATCTACCCGGACCTTTGCTGATAGTATTGAGCTACGGGGTGTTGTTTACTTATACGCAATAAAGTCATAGCCTTTTGATTAAATATATGATAAAACTAGTTAAAAGTCCTAGATTAATTCCGTCGTTATTTTAATCTTAACGCGATATATTTTTGTTTTAATCCCTTTTGCATTTGGTAGATTATCTCGGGTCGGAAAACTCGTATTGCTGATAGGAAATATATTACGTGATGGCAGTTGCCGGGATTCCTCGAGTTTTTCCTTGAAAAACATTTTTAATGTTCTCTTTTAAGCGTTAACCCTTTTGACTTTCTCAGTTCGAGCGAATATATTAGTGTCTTGAATTTGAATTCTCGAGAAAAAGCGATATAAGGAGCTCGCCGCGAGGATAAAGATAACTCTTAAATTTGACCTTTAACCCCGCTGCCGCCGCGCCAATGTTCGTGCTTCAAACTCTTCTCCTAAATTATATCAAAGACCAGTTTCGCGATTATATATTCGAGCGCCACTTTTAAAAATCTATGGTGTATTTGAATTTAGGCCACGGATTTTTAGATTTTAAGTTAAAATTACTGGGAATATTTAAATTTTAATATATAATATATATATATATATTTCACATTAGACGTTAGACATTAGATATCTTAATATTAGACATTAGATATTAGATGTTTTTTTAAGATTTCAAGTTAAAATAACTGGGAATATTTAAAATTTAATATATAATATATATAATATAGATATTACACATTAGACGTTAGATATTAGACATTAGGTATTAGAAATCTAAATATTGGACATTAGGTATTAGAAATCTAAATATTGGACATTAGATATTAGATATTTTTTAAGATTTCAAGTTAAAATTACTGAGAATATTAAAATTTTAAATATTAGATATTAGGTATTATATATCTAAATATTAGACATTAGATATTAGGTATTATATATCTAAATATTAGACATTAGATATTAGATATTATATATCTAAATATTAGACATTAGATATTAGGTATTATATATCTAAATATTAGACATTAGATATTAGGTATTATATAACTAAATATTAGACATTAGATATTAGATATATTTTAAGATTTCAAGTTAAAATTACTGGGAATATTTAAATTTTAAATATTAGACATTAATTAGATATTAGATATATTTTAAGATTTCAAGTTAAAATTACTGGGAATATTTAAATTTTAAATATTAGACATTAATTAGATATTAGATATATTTTAAGATTTCAAGTTAAAATTACTGGGAATATTAAAATTTTAAATATTAGACATTAGATATTTGGCATTAGATTTAAATGACTTTTTTAATGATATGTAAGCCTTTTTACGTTCCACCATTAATTTTATATAGATTTTAAATTATATTATAATTTAAGCATGATTAAATTTTTAAATTTCAATTTTATTTAGTTTCAACGATTTTGTAGATTTGATAGTTAATTTTAAAGATTTTTGAGTTTTAATTTAATTAAATATTATTAAATTAGGAGACGAAACTAAACTTAGAATTTCTATAAATAATTTTTAAACTATTTGGTTAGAAATCCCTTTTTCAAAGTCGCGCGTCCAATTAAAAATATATTATGTCGAGTTGGAAATGGTGTAATTTTGGGCTCGTACGGGCCAATAATTGAAAGGGGTATATTGGCATACAGTATTCTTGTCCTGGAGCGATAAGTCTAGACTTATGGAGTCCAGCAGATAGCACCGTAGTCACTTATCGCTCACGTCTTGATGTCGAAAACTGGTTCCCCAACCATCTATCTATATATATATATATATATAGATGGGCCCTTTTTAGGTGGTGATTAAAGGGAAACTTGGAGCTAAAAAACAAATTTATTTTCGGAATCTTCATGCCAAAAAACATATACCAGAATTTTTTCAAATTTTTAGACACGTTTTTGTTGTTTAAATTAATTTCTAAAGTTTCGTAAAATTTGAAGAAAAAAAAAGTAAATATAAAATCCGACCAATCATATTATTTCAGCCTTTAACAGCGCTTGTAATGCCATAACATTAAAATAATAGGCCAATATTTGATTCCTAAGACCTTGATCATCAAACACCCTCCTATTCTTTTAATAATAAGACCTTACAAGCGCTGTTAAAGGCTGAAATAATATGATTGGTCCAATTTTATATTTACTTTTATTTAAATTTTACCAAAATTTAGAAATTAATTTAAACACTAAAAACGTCTCTAAAAAATCGGAAAAAATTCTGGAATAGGTTTTTTGGCACGGTGAGTCCGAAAATAAATTCTATTTTTAGCTCCAAGTATCCCTTTAATTTTATTTTGGTAAAATTTGTTTGAAAAAGGTGAGATCATCTTGCTTTACACGTCTTAACTATTACGAGATTCGAGGTAGGAATAAAAATAGAGCGGTGGAGATCGTGGTTTTTCTCGTTTTTCTGGACCGGACGTTGTTATTAAGCGATTTCTCCGAGTTAAAATCCGAGACCCGCCCGATCTTCAAATTGTCAAATATTTCCGGCAAAAAAAACTTTGTGATAACGCCTATCCTATTTTTGCCCCCAAATCTCCCCTCGCATCACCCTTCATCAAAAACATCAAAATTTAAAAGATTACAAGCTGCCATATACGAAATTATGATATTTTAATTTTGATAATTATCGTATAACGAATGATATCAAAATTGACAACTCGCGAGAAAACCTAGTAGCGTTGCTAAATATCAGAATTGAGGAAAATAAAATTATTTTTTAAGCTGTGTTCATACTAGGCCTTGGAATCGATTTAAACCCTTTCAAAACTTTTCGCTTTAGTCGTGTGAACGGAAAATCGTCTTTTCTGGAATCGATTAGATTCGATTTTTCGAAACTGCTTCGGGAACCAGTTTCATACCGATTCGGCTGGTTTCAACAACCGATATATGAAGCTACAATAAATCGATTTATAAAGATCATGCGTGAACACGGCTTAAAACGATTTCTGGTGATTTGAATATCGGTTTGATTTTACAATTTCAAATCGATTAAGAAATGCTAGATCGACCGTAGCTTTAGAAACGGTTTTAACCGTTTTGGAAAGGTCAAATTATAAAATTTTTGGGGTCACACTTGTAGATCTTTGATCAGGAAACCAAATTAATATATTGGAAAGTCGATTTGAATATTCGAATCGGTTTGAAAACTGTTGCAAAGTGGGCAAGTGTGAACGTAGCTAATTAAAGGGCCAGTCATTCAGGGTATAAGCCTGTACTTTTGACTGTATTAACGCGATTACGCGTAATTTTTAAAGCCCATGCCTTTGACAGTGCTAATATGATTACGCGTAATCTGTAATCAGTGTACAGGGAATCTGAGAGTAATTAAGCCCAATCTTAAAATCAGAATCTTTTCCGATTTTTTGCACAATTTTAGATTTGATAAAAAATACTAGATTCGATAAAAAAAAAATCCTCTTCAGTCTCCCTTTAAATAAATATCTTCCATTTCTATTAATTTGTGAGTTTCGGTACGGATATTATCACAATCACAATATGAAATAATAACCAGGAAATGAAAGGTAAAAAAATAAATAAAAAATCCATCAGCGAATTGTCATTTATTTTAATTGTAACTTAAAAAGGTAGAAAAAAGTTTCAATCGCGACTCGTTGATTTTTAATTTATTTTTTTTATTTTTGATTCCTTCTGAGCGCGTTTGCATCAAACCATTCCTCAAATTGTGTTCTTTAATTCCGCAAAAATCTTCTTTTTTCGAGTTAAACCGAGCCGAATGACAAAAAAAAGAAGAAAAAAAAGGCAACCTATTGTAATTGAAAAACCACTCGTTTCTACATAGCGGTAATTAATTATTTTTTTTTCGCTAAAGATTCGAATCAAAATGAGCTCAGATTTTTTTGTTTTCGTGTCAGTTTCTATCTAGATATAGAGTTCGAATTAGAACTTGAAAATCTATACTCGTTTACAATCTTAGAATGGCTTAAATTCTCATATAGTCGTGTGAACTGGAAATCGTCTTTTTCGATTTCTCTAAATTAAGCTGCGTTCACACTTTTGAACCGTTTTGTACCGCTTTGGAAAGGTCAAATCATAATTTTTTGGGGTCACCGTGTAGATCTTTCATCAAAAAATCCAATTAAGATCTCGAAGAGTCGATTTGAACATTCGAAATGGTTTGAAAGAGTCAAGTGCGAACGTAGCTTAAACTGCTTCGGGAACCAGTTTCTTACCGATTCGACTGGTTTCAACAACCGATAGATGAAGCTACGATAAATCGATTTATAAAGATAACCCGTGAACGCGTGACGCTTTAAACGACTCGGTATAAAACTAGTTCCCGAAGCAGTTTCGAGAAATTGAATGAAATCTATTCGAAAAAAGACTGTTTTCCGTTCACACGATTCTAGCGAAACGTTTTGAAACGGTTTAAATCGATTCCAAAGCTGCGTTCACACTAGAGACTTTGAAACCGTTTTGAACCGCTTTGGAAAGGTCAAATTATAATATTTTGGGGTCACCCGTGTAGATCTTTCATCAAAAAATCCAATTAAGATCTCGAAGAGTCGATTTGAATATTCGAAACGGTTTGAAAGAGTCAAGTGTGAACGTAGCTCAAGGCTTAGTATGAACGCGACTAACATGATTTGATATTGATTTCATTATCTCTTTAACCATTTTTTATTTTAATTCGTCCTGGAAATTGTGTGTGTGAGAGAGAGAGAGAAAGATATCCTAGAGTCAATTATATTTCGCTGCTCGCGCTTGGATCCATTCAACGGATGTGGTAAGAGCGATTTTTAGAAAACCAGAATCCTCCCTGTAAAGATCTTGTGAATGGCGAAAGAGGGGATGTGGTTAATGTAAATATATAGAAAAGGTATCTTTATATCTTATACTAAAGATATAGATATCTAAACACGATATCGGCTGGTATTTAGTGGTGAAAAATGTAAATGTATATCCTATAGCTGAGCGTTCATCTTTGAAGATGTCAATAACCAGTAGCCCAATTTATCTCTCCCTGAATTAAACCGCGAGCTTCCGAATGATAATCTGTATTAAATTATAATTTATTAATTACGAGAGCTATTAGTTATAGCCGTATCGCGAAAAATATTATTTTTACATAATTTCAAGGTCGATCTGTTATTTGGCAACGCACACCCCAAAATAATTGCTAATTAACATGTGTTGAATTGCAGCCTCGTCTTGTAAAACACGTTATGGCTTTACTTACGTTCCTATAGGTCATCGATAATAGATTACCCTATAAGGATGATTAAATTACTCGATAATAGATTACTATATAAGTGATTAAATTGATTACTCTAAGGAGTATTCTATTATAGATTACTCTAAGGATAATTCTATTATAGATTACTCTAAGGATGATTCGATTATAGATTACTCTAAGGATGATTCGATTAAATTTTAGATTACTCTAAAGATGATTCGATTAAATTATAGATTACTCTAAGGATGATTCGATTAAATTATAGATTACTCTAAGGATGATTCGATTAAATTGTAGATTACTCTAAGGATGATTCGATTAAATTGTAGATTACTCTAAGGATGATTCGATTAAATTATAGATTACTCTAAGTATGATTCGATTAAATTTTAGATTACTCTAAGGATGATTCGATTAAATTATAGATTACTCTAAGGATGATTCGATTAAATTGTAGATTACTCTAAGGATGATTCGATTAAATTGTAGATTACTCTAAGGATGATTCGATTAAATTATAGATTACTCTAAGGATGATTCGATTAAATTTTAGATTACTCTAAGGATGATTCGATTAAATTATAGATTACTCTAAGGATGATTCGATTAAATTGTAGATTACTCTAAGGATGATTCGATTAAATTATAGATTACTCTAAGGATGATTCGATTAAATTTTAGATTACTCTAAGGATGATTCGATTAAATTATAGATTACTCTAAGGATGATTCGATTAAATTATAGATTACTCTAAGGATGATTCGATTATAGATTACTGTAAGCATGATTTGATTATAGATTACTATGAGGGCGATTAGATTACTCTAAGGATAATGAGATTACGGTTGATTATAAATGGTCACTCTAAGGTTGTTTAGATTACTTGTCGTGTGATTTAAATTACTGGATGAAGTATGATTAAATTACTCCCTCGGCAAGCGATCAATCTCAATAATTAATCAATTTTAGCTTAGCGATGAATTGTTTTATAGGCCAGTATGTGCACTAGGGCCTTTCTCAACAGTGACCCGCGTATAATTCGGGGTGTTGAAGAGCGTTCGTGGTTTTGTATAGCTATTAGGTGCTAGCTGCGGGCTCAACTACTACTGGGCGTTTTACGTCCATTAACTAGATTTAGAATTCTTAAATTTTCTCGCGTCTGTCCGGGGGGTCAGGCTAGGGGGATCTCTTTTCACTTAAACACTCTCTCTCCCTCTCGTCGGGGTCAAGAGGTTATGGCGAGGGGTGTCCCCCTATCCCCTACCTATAGGGGCAGACTTGTCTTTTCTCCTAGCTATCTATATATACTTTATACCGAATTTCTCACCCTCTTATAGACTTATAAAAAAATGTTGAGCGGCATTTTCAAAGGGACTGAGGGGCTATTTGGCCCCCGTATCCTATATACTCCCCTCTAGGTCCCATCTCCACCTTAAGCACCCCCGAAATACGTGGAGAGTAATGTTACCTGCGCCAGAATTTCTCGATTTGGTCGAATTTGAAAACGAATTAAATTTAGTTTTTCCGCGGTTTAAATTTAGTTTCATTGAAATGGTACTTGGAAAACGCGTACTTGTACGTCAAAGCATATAGCTCAACGTAACCTCGTGACGTACGCGTTCCGAGTATTGAATTATTCAATATTAAAAGTTTAAAAAAATGTTTTTCTTGGAAAACACGAAAATTTCTAGATCCATATATTTTAATATTTTTTAATTAAAGTTAACCTTAATTTTAAATTGTTTTACGCTGTAATTTGAGAAAAAAATTATACTAAATTCACGCAATTAGTTCCATTTATAAAATTTAACTTGACGTACACGTACGCGTAATTTTAAATAGTGTAAATTTTTAATTCTTTTTACGATGATTTTTAAATATATAAGTGATTTTACATATTATAAGAGTTTAAAGAAGCTTTAAAAATAATATACCAATTGGGGGCTAACCCCCCTGAACCCCTTCGTCTTATGACATAACATAATGGCAGGATTGGGGCTTTGGCTGGGGGGAAAAAAGGTTGAGATATGATTTTTTTTTTTATGTCAGGTAGAAACGTCTCTCTTCTGTCAAACTCGTTTCCACTCATTTCCTCCCGCGCGGCTCTGACAAATTTGATCATATATTTAAGTCAAAGCCGGCCCGGGGGCTCAACCCCCTCCCTCTCTTCGTTCACGCGCTTCAAGTACTCTTTTTAATATCGTTGATTCGCGCGCCCCCTTCCGACAGGAAAAAGAAGATTCCTTAGTAAAAAAAATGGCGCCGAAATTAGCGAGTTCTTTCGCGGCAAAAACGGAGCATCACCACGCACGCGCAGTGTCTAAACGAAGGGGGAATTACCCCCCGTTCTTCCTACCCCTCACCCATCCAACATCGCCTCACGATTCACCTTTAAAAAGCTAGAAGGGGGACGATAAAAAAAACAGGGAACTTGACAGTCAGATAAGCTTGAAAAAGGACAAGACAGGATTGCAGTCGAGGACCAAAGGGACAGTGAACTGTACGCGCCACAAAAAACTACTTTCACACTAGCATTTTTTAATCGATTTGAAACAATAAAATCAAACCGCTATTCAAATCACCAGGAATCGTTTTAAGCGTCACGCGTTATCTTTATAAATCGATTTATCGTAGCTTCATCTATCGGTTGTTGAACACCGAATCGGTACGAAACTGGTTCCCGAAGCAGTTTCGAGAAATCAAATCGATTCGAGAAAAGAATCACCAGGAATCGTTTTAAGCGTCACGCGTAATCTTTATAAATCGATTTATCGTATCTTCATCTATCGGTTGTTGAACACCGAATCGGTACGAAACTGGTTCCCGAAGCAGTTTCGAGAAATCGAATCGATTCGAGAAAAGACGGTTTCCCGTTCACACGACTCTAACGAAACGTTTTGAAACGGTTTAAATCGATTCCAAGGCCTAGTATGAACGCGGCCTATATCATTCTTATTATAAACAAAAATATTTTTGGCCCAGGGTGGAATGAAATTGGTTTTTCAAATACTTAATTTTAATTTTTTTTTTCGGTGCTTCATTTTCACTTTAGTATGAAAGTACAGGGATCTGACAGTCCTACAGTTCAGTTCAGTTGGGGGGAGGGGAGTTTAAGGATTAGAGAAGACGATATTTGAGTTTCCCACCGTCCTTCGGGCGAAATTCGCATTAGTTCCCGTTTTAGAGAGGGACCCAATAAAAAAAACCTTAATACCATAGGAACTAAATGTTATTTATTATAAGGTATATACCTTTTGGTGGACGTAATATATAATGTTTTAAAACTAATAAAAGATGGCGCCAAATCTCTGGTTAAAAATACCAAAGCAAATAACAAAAAAGGTTAGAGTATTTAGAACACTTGTAGTCGTTTTTGTTCGTATTAATGATTATAATTTTTCCAATAATTATATCTTTGAGTGTCAGGGTTTTCTTGGCGGTGAACATACTCGGAAATAATACAAAAAACATGGTTTTATTATTAAAGGGAAACTTGGAGCTTTTGAATTTATTCCAGAATTTTTTCGGAATTTTTAAATTAATTCCTAAAATTAAGTAAAATTTAAATAAAAGTATATATAAAATCTGACCAATCATATTATTTCAGCCTTCAACGGTGCTTGTAATGTCCTTACATTAAAACAATATGCCGGTATTTGACGCCTAAGACCATGGGTATCATCAGAGGTATATAATAACCCCCTCCGGGGGAAGTATGAAAGCCCCTATACTACCAATGCTAAAAATCACGAACAACGAGAGCCCGCTGCTGACTATCTAGGCCACTAGCTCGCGCTGGACTTCTCAATGTCGCTACTCTAGTAAATGGTCTTTGTATAAACAAGACGGCTCGATTTGTGTTTAGAACTTCCTGTCTCGGGAGTCAGGCTGTCTGTTAAAATGGAGTCGAAGCTTGACTTCAGTTCGCGAGTTCCGGAAGCGTGCGTAGGGATAATTTAGTGAGGTTGAAAATGGTGTAACTATTTTTTGGGAGTAAAGCGGTGTGTCGTTCCGCCGCGATTTTCGCCGGGCACTCGTTGTTCGTCGATTTTGCCTACCTTTCATACTTCCCCCCAAAGGGGGTTATTATATACCTCTGGTATCATAAACCGACCTATTATTTTAATGTTAAGACATTACAAGCGCTGTTGAAGGCTGAAATATGATTGGTCGGATTTTATATGTACTTTTTTTTTTTTAATTTTACCGAACTTCAAAAATTAATTTAAAAACCAAAAACGTGTCTAAAAATTATGAAAAAAATTTTGAAAAACGTTTTTTGACAGTGATTCCAAAAATAAATTCAAAATCATTTTTAGTTCCAAGTATCCCTTTAATTCTTCGGTCTTTTGTTTTATCACTTAAGCGTGTAGCTTCGCGTAGTTGATTTTTATCTTACATCGCTACATACGTACCACTTCTGTTCGGTATAAAAAACCAAAAAAAAAAACTCAAATTGATAGTACGGATCGCGTGACACGGTGCGAACTCAACCTTATCCGCCCAGGCTATTTTTTTCGCCTCCTTTTGTCCGTGTAAGGTGAGGAGGGGGTAATCGCCAACCTACTCTCTGTCTCGGTCCGAAACTGTACCGCGTACGAAGGCGGGATTACCTTCCGTATCTATTATATTTTTTAATTACCCTTAGAACGAGAGCTGTATCTTTCTACGTGCTAAAAACTCCGAATGATATTCCTATATAGTTTTGTATCAGTCTGAGTTTTCAGCGCGTATAAAGGCGGACTACCTTCAAAATCCTTCGTAACGTATATTGACAGTTCAATAGAAGTAAGTTCCCACGCGCTGTTCTTATCTGCATGAAAGTGATTTTAACTGAAGCGCGAGATCGTAGCGCGAGATCATGCTCGCGATTTTCTCTTTTTTTTTATATATATAAAAATATCCAGAAGTCAACTCAAGTTTGCAGTACGCGCGAAACTATGTTTATATCAATCTAATACGGGATAAAATCGAATGATAAAAGTGGAAGGTTTTTAATTCTAGCCCGCTATCAACTCCGGCTGATAAATACTACGGTCTATAGTTCGTTCGTAGTTTTCATTAGTATTATTAATTTGTATAATTCATTTTCTATCTATTTGAAATCCCCTCGAGATTGGTAATGGTTAGAACGTTAAGCGTTGCAAATTTCGGATGAAAACCGCGAGATAGAGTGTATATCCTCGCGCTGGCAGTTGTATATAGCTCGGAGGAGAAATCCCTGGAGCGGAAAGCTTTTTTTTTTCTTGTTCTATCTGTCGTGGCGTTGGCGGTCGAGCTCGCCTCCGGACTCGAACCCGCTCTGCTGCTCTGTCTTTTTCATTTTCTTTATTTTTCGGCTCTTATTTTTTTTCCCGCGTTTGTAGAGTGGGGAAAGGGGGTTTCTATCTTACATCGTATTTTCATCGGAATTTAAACCAACGTTAAATAGCTCTAAATAATGTAAAATTGAATTTTGTTTGGATCTCTTGAATTTCGGATCCACCAATTGGACGAAAATTAAATTATTTTAATTTTATCAATTTTTAAATATTATATTTAAGGGGATGATTTAAATGAACACGTACATTTTAAGCTATTAATTAATTTTCTCAGAAATTAGGCTTAACGAGGATTCATAGAGGGTTTGATATTTTGTCGTTAACGAGTCTCCTGATAAAACTATTTAAACGTAAGACACGCCCTCTTTCGCTCATTGGCTAAAGACTGTTTAATTATAACTCCCCACGTATCCCCGTTAAACATAATTTCCTAGAAATCTTGGGTTAAAATATGCTTAAGACACGCCCTCTTTTGATCATTGGCCAGAGACTGTTTAACTACTCCCCACGAATCCAAGTTAAGCCTATAATTTCCTAGAAAACTTGGGTTAAAATGAATTTAATTCAAAATTTATTTCTAGCTTATTATTTCTTCGTTACTTTTTTTATACAAATTAATCGCGTTTACAAAATAATTAATCGCGTTTACAAAATAATTATTCGCGTTTAGAAAATAATTAATCGCGTTTACAAAATAATTAATCGCGTTTACAAAATAATTAATCGCGTTTACAATTTAATTAATCGCGTTTACAATTTAATTAATCGCGTTTACAATTTAATTAATCGCGTTTACAATTTAATTAATCGCGTATACAATTTAATTAATCGCGTATACAATTTAATTAATCGCGTATACAATTTAATTAATCGCGTATACAATTTAATTAATCGCGTATACAATTTAATTAATCGCGTATACAATTTAATTAATCGCGTATACAATTTAATTAATCGCGTATACAAAATAATTAATCGCGTATACAAATTAATTAATCGCGTATACAAATTAATTAATCGCGTTTACAAATTAATTAATCGCGTTTACAAATTAATTAATCGCGTTTACAATTTAATTAATCGCGTTTACAAATTAATTAATCGCATTTAAACTAAATTACACGAGCACGCTTCATCTTCCCTTTAAAATATCGAAGCTTGTTCGAAACTTTCTCGTATAGCACGAACTAGACCATATTCGGGACGTTTTTGGGGTTGGGGGTTGCTTCATCCGTGGCTGAACTTCAATGGAACCACTATGCGCGAGGGAAGGGGGGGGGGGCAGAACCCCCTACCGACGCCAGATCCTTGTCTCTTATGATACTATAAGAAAGAATAAGCCCTATTTTCCAATTTAAATTGACAGTGAGCTGAAAGCTACGTAGTCACGACTTTCATTTATTTCCAAATGAACTAGTGTTAACAAATTATCATAGTGGTAACGAATAACGTACCTTTATACTCGCTATCAATTCAAGGTGGAAACAAAAATAATCCTTGAATTTTGTGTGTCGTGTCCACCGATATGTCTTGAGGATTGAAGTGCAGTGGAGAGACCACGCATCAACACCCCCGCTATCTATAGCTTTTTCTACCTTTGAGGATCGTCTAAGACAAATTTTTCTTCTATTTTTCTTTTTTTTTGGAGGGGGGGGGGGGCTAATTTCCACCCAAGTGATCATTCGCCCGGGTAAATATACTATTTCGACTATATTCGGGCCAATTTTCAACACTCAAGGCTCGAATTTAAAGCCAGCAGCAAAAAAAACCTTTAAATTGAGGGAAGAAAAAGTTCCGACAAAGGCAACTTTGAAATCAACAAATAAAAAAAAATCTGTAGATATTTTTCAACTTAAAATAAATAAGGCTAATCGTTACGCTTCGAAATAACACTGGGTCAAATTTTAGTAAATACAGGGTGACCAGATTGCCTATATTTCCTATATTTTCAGTGCCTTCCTATAAATTCCTATAATTGGCGGTTTTCTCCTATATTTTCCTATTAGCGTCTAGCCTCGAATTTAAAGAGTCTCTCCCGAAAGTGTCTTAGCCTCACTTTAAAAACTACAAAAATAACCTGGGTTTGCTTAAAATTAACCTGGGTTTGCTTAAAATTAATTTAAATTAAAAATTACAATTTTATATACCTTCTACTCCTATAGCTATTAGTGTTATTACTCCATGGGTACCCTAATTGTGTTTAATATTAGTTTTCAATTAATTTTTATCAATTTTGAAACATTTTATAACAATTAACGTGTGTCAGGATAAATTTTAAAGCTATTATAATTATTTTCAATCTTAGTTTAGCTTTAAAACACTTTAAAATATTTCATTCATAGTTTTACATATTTATTTATTTTTATTATTACGAATTCCGCCCCATAACGCAACTCTAGAATATTTTTGCTTATTTCCAGTCATGCCCTCTCTTTACGCCCCCCTCGGGCCTCCCCCTTCTTCCCCGTCTAGAGAAATATGGCGCCAGACAGTAACGGTACACCATTATTTTACTAAAATTAAATTCGGTTTAATTCGCGTTTAAAATAACGTTAATCCTTGTAATACGTGAGCAAAGGATGTCTAAACTATCTGGGATTTAGGATGTAATCTCTTTTGGTCCCCCCAAATTCGGTGAGTTTCAAAAATTTCATTTTTTTAGGGGTAAGTGATGGGTGCTTTATTGATGATTACGAGCTTTGACTTCGACGATCTACGGGGGGCCGAGGCTTACCGATGTTTTGCTTTTCGCGGGGGAAGTTGACGAGGTAGGCGGGAACGGTCAAGATACGTTTTAGGGCTTCTTAATTTTCAACGAGTTGATTCAAAAAAGGTCGCCATTTTTGCTAAAAATGGATTATAATGTCGCGGGGATCTGGGGAACTTAAACACCTAGATGTAAGGACATAATTATGATATAATTATAGTTTTTAAGTGATAAATTTTAGTTTTAAACGATAAATTTTAGTTTTTAAATGATAAATTTTAGTTTTAAATGATAAATTTTAGTTTTAAATGATAAATTTTAGTTTTAAATGATAAATTTTAGTTTTAAATGATAAATTTTAGTTTTAAATGATAAATTTTAGTTTTAAATGATAAATTTTAGTTTTAAATGATAAATTTTAGTTTTAAATGATAAATTTTAGTTTTTAAATGATAAATTTTAGTTTTAAATGATAAATTTTAGTTTTAAATGATAAATTTTAGTTTTAAATGATAAATTTTAGTTTTAAATGATAAATTTTAGTTTTAAATGATAAATTTTAGTTTTAAATGATAAATTTTAGTTTTAAATGATAAATTTTAGTTTTAAATGATAAATTTTAGTTTTAAATGATAAATTTTAGTTTTTAAATGATAAATTTTAGTTATTAAATAAATATAGGGAGTTGACAGACCATGTTATTTCCGTATTCCAGTTAATACAGGCAAATGTAGGGTGTTGGATATTCCATATTGGCCTATTTTTTTTAATAACTATTTTAATGTATATGTATCAATATTAACTACTATATTAATAATTAATTTAAATTTAACAATTTAATATGTATGATAGTAATTATGATACAATTATTTTAATACGGGTACCACTATCTAGTATAATTATAACGAATTAATTATAATTAGGGTAAAAATATTTAAAATAAACTTTTAATTAAATATATTTAAACTTTGAGCTAAAAATTTAAATTTGAATTTATTTTCGTAATCAATGTACTATTGAAGCTTAGGCTGTTTTTTATTTATTTATTTATTTATTTAGGATATTTATTTATTTATTTATTTATTTATTTACTAAGACAGAGAATAACTTAAACTAATACAACTGAAATTAAGTTTCTAAATTAAATTAATTCGGCCATGGTCCTCGTGGGAAAATACTTTTTAAAAAAATCTTAACAGATGCGAGCGGTTAAGAAAACACGGGAAAGGGGAGGGGAGGTTAATAAATTCAACCGCATCAGGCCTCTTTAATATGGAAAATATAATATTGTTATTATAATAATAAAGATGCTCTTAAATCCTCTTTGCTCTTGGTCCTCCCCATCCCCCTCTTCATCCTCCTCTTTCGAAAATTGTCCATTAGTGTTCCCGAGAAAGCGAAAACGACTAAAAAACCTTGAAAGTTGTCTCGACCCTCATCAGCCACCCTAAACCCAGACACACAATTTTTTCTATTCATTATTTTTTTATATTTCAACCATAAAAAAGAGTTACGAGGAAAAAAAAATCCCACCCTGCAGAAAAAAAAATAATGTCGCTATACTCGCTTAACTATCTTAAAAGGGGTTTACAGTAATATTGGAAAAATATTTTTATGATGTGATTCAAGAGCCTTCTATGGTTGGAACCGCTGTATTTCGTTTAAAGGGAGAATGAAAGAATTGTTTTTATATTATTATTATTAGTAAAATTTCGTGAAAAATCACGGGAGTTTTATAGAATGTTTTAGGATATTTTCCGGAATTTTCCAGAATTTTCTACAATTTTCTAGATTGTTCTGGTATTTTTTTTTGGTATTTTCTAGAACGTTCTGGAATTTTCTAGAAGCTTATGGAATTTTCTAGAACCTTATGGAATTTTCTAGAAGCTTCTGGAATTTTCCAGAACCTTCTGGAATTTTCTAGAACCTTATGGAATTTTTTAGAACCTTCTGGAATTTTCTAGAACCTTCTGGAATTTTCTAGAACCTTCTGGAATTTTCTAGAACCTTATGGAATTTTTTAGAACCTTATGGAATTTTTTAGAACCTTATGGAATTTTTTAGAACCTTATGGAATTTTCTAGAACCTTATGGAATTTTCTAGAACCTTATGGAATTTTCTAGAACCTTATGGAATTTTCTAGAACCTTATGGAATTTTTCTAGAACCTTATGGAATTTTTCTAGAACCTTATGAAATTTTTCTAGAACCTTATGGAATTTTTCTAGAACCTTATGGAATTTTTCTAGAACCTTATGGAATTTTTCTAGAACCTTATGGAATTTTTCTAGAACCTTATGGAATTTTTCTAGAACCTTATGGAATTTTCTAGAACCTTCTGAAATTTTCTAGAACCTTCTGGAATTTTCTAGAACTTTTAGATCTTTTTTGGAATCTTTAGAATTTTTTAAATCTTCCTGGAATATTTTGAATACCTTTCTAGAATTTTTTGGAATCTTTCTAGAACATTGCAAATTAATTAATTTGTAAAAAATTAAATTTTTCGAAGAAAGCCCCATTCACGCAAAAAAATTAAATCCATAGCAAATAAATATCCATATGAAGAGTATAGGATAGGTAGCGAGAGTATTAACCTTGGATCTTGAAGTCAAATTACTTAAGATATCCCCCATCCCAAGATACTTAGAGCTTATAATCCATAGGGGTCCAATTTTTTTTTTTTTTTTTTTTTCATTTCAAAATAACACGGATGTAATTTAACAAAGCAGCTCATTTTCGTAGCTCAGTGCGTGCACCCCTTTGAGACGAATGGGTTGGGGAATACCCCCTATTATTTTTTTACGCACCCTTTTTTGCACCCTTTTCGCGGGGACAATTTTTTCGCACCCATTCTACCAGAAGAAAAAATGAAAAAAAAATAAAAAAAAAAATTCAACTGTTGTGTTGGAAAAAATAGCGTTAGGTTTTTTTATTTCGGCCCCAAGGTTACCCAGATACCTAGAAAAGTGAAAGGGGGTCTATGTTTTGATTGTCAGTGAAAAGTACCGCTAAGCGAGGAAAGGAGCCCGTTCTATTCAACGAATAGAAGGCTTTTTTTCATTGGCTGAGGATTTTTTTTTCGTCCTAATGCTCGCCATAAAGATTTAAAAAGAAATATGTTTTAATAGCTTCTCCCCCTCCCTCCAAAAAAAAAAAAAAAAAAAAAAAAAGTGTTGGTATTCTTTATAGCAGGCTGAAGGAAACAGGTTGTACACCCTTTAAACGTCAGCACGGCCATGTGCGGAAATTTTTTAACCAACTATATAGGAACTCGGGAATGGGGTATTTTTTGAGCCCCAAACTTCTAAGAAACAAGTTGGAAACGAGCCTTAAAACAGTTCAACATTTTAATCATAAATTATCAATATTAAGATTTTTACAAATTAAAGGGATACTTGGAGCTAAAAATGAATTTTATTTTCGGAATCACCATGCAAAAAACCTTTTCCTGAATTTTTTCCCAGAATTTTTAGTTAAAATTTCTATAAAAGTAAATATAAAATGGACCAATCATATTATTTCAGCCTTTAACGGTGCTTCTTAAAGGCGCTCTTAATTGGCTTTTAAATTTATCGATACAATTGTTTCCGAACTTGTACGTGTACGTGTAGCTTAATTTTCTACCACGTGATGATCACGTGACACGATTTCGATAAAGGTTCGCCTTTGAATTTCTTTAAATTTTTCAGTTAAATTTTATTTTCAACCCTTCTTAATTCTCCCTGTTATTAAAATTAGTTTGACGTACACCAGAAGCCGATGAAACCCTCCTTTGAAGTCTACTACTCTAATGTTCCATATAGCGCGCCTCTCTGTATGGGTAAAATTCACGATTTTACGAGATCGGAGGGGTCCTACTTCATACCCCCCTGTCTACGGAAAATTGGAAATTCTCTCTATCCACAAACGACGACGTTTTTTTGACGAACTCCAAGGCTGCTAGAGATATTCGATCGACGAACTTCCGCTTCGAAAATATCTACCGTTAGGAGGCGTACGAATCGCGCTTTTTGAAACTAACCCATACAGAGAGGGGTAGACAAGACCCGGGAGTAATAGACTTCAAAGGAGGGTTTCATCGGCTTCTGCGTACACGTAGACGTTAATCGATCCCTATATCAACCTGAACACCAAGTACTTGTAACGAAAGTAGAACTAAAACCATATTAACTCATTGAAGTAAATGGGCGAAGCTAAAACCTTTTAAAAAAATTTTTTTTCTCGCTCGTATTCCGTGGGATAGTTTTTCTATTCTAACTCTATCGGCCTTGATTATTATTTTTTTTTTTTTTTTTTTTTTTTTTTCGATTTCTTCTTATTCCGTCATAGTTTTTTTTGGGTTGCCTGCCTAGATCTCTTCTCTCTCTCATTCTTTTTATAAAGGGTGACCTTCCAATTCTTTTCACCATGGCGTTCGGTTAAAAAAAACCCCGGGGCCTATAACCCTGGCCAAGGAGTCTAGCTCGCCTCGAAATCCGATATATATTTTAGCTAAGACTCCTATATTACATAACATTAATCCTTTTGAAAAATTCTTGACATTGGGTTTTTCCCAACGTATATTTGGAGGTCTAGGTAACCAGGAAACGTAGATACCGGCGTTATTTAACTTCGAATGGCATTTGTATAACGGCATCCGTAAACCCGGGTGAGAATCAACCCACCTTTTAATATTAATATATATTAATATATTAAATCGGTGTGAAAATTTGACATTTTGTAGAACAACCTTGACGTCATCGCGTCAATGGGTTAACAACACTCTGTTGATGGGAAATTTAGGGAACAACCGGTTGAACGGAAAGGGGAGAAGTTGCATCCTTAAATATAATATCCGGAGTTAGTTTTAAATTTAAAAAAGTTTGGTTATTGATTGTAAATAAATTTATTTTTAGCCGCGTTCACACTAGAAACTTTGAAACCGTTTTGAACGGTGTTGTAAAGGTCAAATCTTAAAATTTTGGGGTCACCCGTGTAGATATTTCATCAAAAAATGCAATAAATATCTCGAAGAGTCGATTTTAACATTCGAAACGGTTTCAAAACGGATTCAAAGACTCAAGTGTGAACGTAGGCTTTTTTTTTTTTTTGCGAGCACTGTTCAAAAGTTTATCACCTTTATAATTGTTTTAAGAATTTCAAGAACTTTTACCCAATCAAAAAGCACCCAAAATTATATTTTAAGAGTTATCTTTTTGATATTGGTACGTGTCCGAAACGCGTGGCATTTTGATTTTGACTGAGGTATCACCTAAAATGAATTATCTATCGCCGCGTTTTAAGGCAGGCCTCCCTAAACTGGTTATACGTTGACTTTCGTAATGGGAAGAATCCTAAAATATTCCTATTAATATATAGCTGCTTTCAAGATTGAAATTGTTCCTTCCTAGATTGCCATATAGAATTATACGTACGCGCTTGGAATTGCAATAATACTTATCCACCATCAGTCGTGTTGGGGGCAAGCAGAGATTGCGGGTTCAGACACGTTTTAGGGGGAGGGGGCGGGCCATCTCTTACTGCTCGACTAGGTGAGGAAATGGCCAAAACCTCCGAAATATATGGTTGAACCCGCCAAAGAGAGATAGAGGTTTTTTTAGGGGGTTATTTGATGAACGTATACTCGGGTTGTGTGTGTAACGAAACCTATATTTATTGTGGCTTTTTTTGAATTTTTGGTGGAACTGATCGGTATTATTAGTACCGCTCGTCCGCGCTAGAAAAACCACTCCTCCTCCTAGCGACCTAATAGTACGTCATGTTGCGATCCACCCGGAATTTGCGATAGAATGAAAGGCTTCGTATATTAAATACTTCGAATGGTCTAAATATCATATACAGACTTTAACTCGAAAGGCAACGTTCACACTACGCACTGTTTTCAAATCGGTTGCTTTTCGAATCCGTTCGAAACTTCAATAAAGCTGCGTCCATACTAGCCCTCGGAATCGATTTAAACCCTTTAAAAACGTTTCGCTAGAGTCGTGTGAACGGAAAACCGTCTTTTTATCAAATCGATTTGATTCAATTTCTCGAAACTGCTTCGGGAACCAGTTTCGTACCGATTTGGCTGGTTTCAACAACCGATAGATGAATCTACAATAAATCGATTTATAAAGATAATACGTGAACACGTGACGCTTAAAACGATTCCTTGCGATTTGAATATCGATTTGATTTTACCGTTTCAAATCGATTTAGATTTGTGATAGTGTGACCTTAGCTATAAAGTGTTATATTTTAAAGTGCCCTCATCTTATAGACATGAGTTCCGTGTCAGCGTACCGCGACTATGTGTGTGTGTTTCCCGGGTGGGCGAACGATAGTTTAGGGTGGGCTGAACGAGGGTTAAATCTGACAGCTATAGTTGTTGCGAACAAAGTCAATTACACCTCGAATTAACGACGACTCATTAAGAATAGCTCGCAAGAGACGGAGAGAGAGAGAGAGAACTAGAGAGAGGGTGGGCCAAGCTTTATATATAGGAGGCGCGGTGGAGGGCGTTAATGAAATCCAATTAGGAAGACTTTTTTCGCTTAATTAGCCATTCACACTCTTGGCCCCCGTCGCCCGCTTGCTACACACCAGCCAGGGGGCGCTTCTACTATTACAGATAACACCAGGGAGGCGATACCAAACTCCCCTACATGTTAGGCAGCAAAGGGTTGATCTTCACGCTCCCGACGTGAAAGGTTTAACCCCCCCCCCCCCTATCATTTTTACGAGATATATTCAACACGATTGTTCGAACAGGGGGAATTACTATCTTAAAACAAGTTATTTTAATCGATTTAGGTTTAAAATATGAAGTTAAAAAGACGATTTACTAATTAGTTAAAGTTAATTATTTATAATTTTTAAATTCTGTGCATTTTCTATAACGACGCTAAGCCTTGGCTTCGGTCGAAAGGCCGCGAACTGACTTGTAAGCGTGTGTACCAGGGAAAACGGAAAAAAACTTCGTACTGCTTGGTTTGGGAACCGATTTTGCCCTCAAGTATGAACGAAGCCTTAGTGGCAAGAATCGTCGTATATAAAACTATAACGTGGTTATCTAGCTTTAATTAAATAATTAGTTATTAATTTCCTACACAATTGCGTTACAAAACTTACTTTAGTACGAGGTATGGAATTGTTATTATATATATCAATTTAAAGCCCAAAAAACTAGACATATACGTTTGATAATTAACCATTCCTTCGCTCCCTCCCAGCCCCCTTGTCTCCGAAAATCACTAATTTAAAGTTTATGATCCATTTCAAATACTTATTTATTGTAACGAGTAATACCCTCTTCAGACGAGGCGTAATCAGCCATGATTTAATTAGATTTAATTACGGTTTACGTTGCCTTCTCAGTTCCATAAACCGGACTAATTACGCCTCGTCTGAAGAAGGTATTAGTGTTTGATTTTAAAACCAAAAGTGCGAGTCATTAGCCCTTTAAACCCCCATATCTGTATAGGTAGGGTATAGGGCCTATATTGGTTGGTGCATTTCTCGCTAAAAGTGGGTATATCGAATAAGATTGGACGAGACAATCCAGCCGTTTCGCCAAAATTCACCCATTGAATTTCCCGACGATTTATTTTGATTTTCACTAGCTAACTTTGTAGCGCGGTGGAAGGCTGTTAGTGGTTCGTAACTCTACGGGGTTTTTTCGTCGTTAAAGAGTCATTGATGGCGCTATCTTTTCGCGCCTTCCGTATACAGTCTGGTTTTCACGAGACCGAAATTTTAAGGCTGAATGTCGCATTTCCGCCGCGAAATTCCGTCCGTTTTCGCTTACGCGACGGCGATTGGTTTTCACGTAACCATTTTTGGTGAACCGAAAATTTTTGGTTTTACGATTTTTAACAATTGTCTATGTCCTGTCCTTCATAGACATGTATATGTCTATGTCTTCTCCTAATTATATCATGTATCAGGTATTTACTCGGGTATTTAAATACATGCCCTTTGTAAAATAAAATTTAGTTACTGCTGCCCTTTGTAAAATAAAATTTACTTACTGCTAAGTCCGAATTTCGTCCCTATACTGGACCAACAGTTATCCTTCATGGTTGAGTCTTTATACTCTTTTAAACTCCCATCATAAAGAAATCTGTTTCCTTATTTCTTCAATAAATTCTTCGTTGTCAACAGCTTTTTTTTTTTTTTTTTTTTTTTTTTTTCGGCGTGTCACGTAACGTCTTTACGCCCGGACAGCGGCCGCGATTGCGAACCAGGTGTGGCGCCAAGGCGTAAGGCCTTGAGCAACTCAGTTATGGTAAGTAACTACGCAGGGATGAGGACTGGGAATTGCCCACGCGACGGAAGGAGATGGGAATGGGGAAGAGGAAGGACCATTCCGTCGCGGACCATTCGCAACAGTCCCTATGGGCAAGGGACCTGCGATTCGAGCAGGACAACACCCAGACCTTGCCACTGAGACGCCAGTTTACAGGAGTGCGCCACCACTCCCGGCTTGTCAACAGCTTTTTTCGATACTTTCGACATTCGAGCGTCCGCCATTTAAAATCTACTCTAGAATCTCGGAAAACCTCGCCAACGACGAGATCTCGCGTGGGAAAATCCAGGGGTATGATTGGCTGCGGAAAGTTTCGGCCGCTAAAATATAGAACTTTTCTCTAGTCGCGCGGAAAGAGACTTTTCGTTTCGGCCCGCCGAAATATTTTCAGCCGCGGCAAGTTTTCGCCCGGTTTTGCCTCAATTTCCGCCCCGTGAAAACCAGCCTTACCGCGGCGTCTCTCTCGGCTCCGGCTTAAAGCTTTCCTTTTGTCGTTCTTCCTCCGAAGAGCGAGCCTGACTCTTAAGCCTCCTCCGTCTTTCCGCGGTCTTTTCTAGGAGGAATAAAGTAGGGATCCAATCAAGAGCCTCGAACATTACGAAGTGACCTTTTGAGCTCGTGGCGCGCGCGCGGGTCGCGTGTTTTTACAAAATCTCGCGCTTGTGTCAAATTGATATTCAAACTTAAAATTAGGCTTAGCGTAAATGTTAAGCCAATCGAGAGACTGGAAACTGTAACCTTTCGAGTTCGTGGCGCGCGCGGGTCGCGTGTTTTTACAAAAGCTCGCGCTTGTGTCAAATTGATATTCAAACTTAAAATTAGGCTTAGCGAAAATGTTAAGCCTTTTCTTTAAATTTTAATAGAATTTTCCATTTTGTTTACCAAAATTAGCCGAATATAGTCTGTTAATTCGTTAAAATGTCGAAAATACTGACATTTTCTCGCTACAACTTTTCCAATCTATAGATAAATCTGATCTTTAGATGAAGCAACCAATTTTTTCTTCGATCTATGATCTTAAAACGAAAAAACCCACCCAATAACGAGACTCAAGGACTGAAGCGGCAGTCTGAGTCTCCTTTAACTTATTTCTCCGTTGTTCGTCGTCATCCTGGTCCTTGGTTCTCTTCCTTATCGTCCCCGAAATTCTTTCCTCTTTTATTTTTTTGTTCTTGAAGTTTTTGTTCCTTTTTTTTTTCTTCCGTCTTTAGTATTATGGTTCCCAACTGGCGAGCATTTTTGATTGGGAAAAGAGCCGGGGAAAAATCGTTTTGGCTTTTAAAAGCGTTCAAATCGTACCCCCCCCCCCACCTCCCCCGCGCACAAAAAAAGTAAAGGAATAGAAAGGATTTAGAGTTTATTTGGATTTTCTTTTTCGGCAGCTCAACACGTCCCCCTGCCCCTCTTCCCCCCGTCTGAATTTAGTGAATTGTGAATTATATTTCGCTTAAACTCTTCCCTCTCTTTATAACGATTTTTAGCTTTGAATTTAAACCGAATAACGCCTTTAAACTGTAGGAAATTGGCAGCACCGTGTCTTTGATTGTATTTATTTGAATAGAAAAATAACTTCGAGTGCCGACTTGATTTATTTTTATAGGAAATGATGGTCATTTAGGTCCATCATTCGTTAATGCGTTAAACGTTTCTAGTTTATTTAGAGTTATATTAAAGTTAGGCTTAATCCACCTTTGAAATTAGGCTTAATCGACCTTTGAAATTAGGCTTAATCGACCTTTGAAATTAGGCTTAATCGACCTTTGAAATTAGGCTTAATCGACCTTTGAAATTAGGCTTAATCGACCTTTGAAATTAGGCTTAATCGACCTTTGAAATTAGGCTTAATCGACCTTTGAAATTAGGCTTAATCGACCTTTGAAATTAGGCTTAATCGACCTTTGAAATTAGGCTTAATCGACCTTTGAAATTAGGCTTAATCGACCTTTGAAATTAGGCTTAATCGACCTTTGAAATTAGGCTTAATCGACCTTTGAAATTAGGCTTAATCGACCTTTGAAATTAGGCTTAATCGACCTTTGAAATTAGGCTTAATCGACGTTTGAAATTAGGCTTCATCGACCTTTGAAATTAGGCTTCATCGACCTTTGAAATTAGGCTTCATCGACCTTTGAAATTAGGCTTCATCGACCTTTGAAATTAGGCTTCATCGACCTTTGAAATTTGGCTTAATCGACCTTTGAAATTAGGCTTAATCGACCTTTGAAATTAGGCTTAATCGACCTTTGAAATTAGGCTTAATCGACCTTTGAAATTAGGCTTAATCGACCTTTGAAATTAGGCTTAAGCGACGTTTGAAATTAGGCTTAATCGACGTTTGAAATTAGGCTTAATCGACGTTTGAAATTAGGCTTAATCGACGTTTGAAATTAGGCTTAATCGACGTTTGAAATTAGGCTTAATCGACGTTTGAAATTAGGCTTAATCGACGTTTGAAATTAGGCTTAATCGACGTTTGAAATTAGGCTTAATCGACGTTTGAAATTAGGCTTAATCGACGTTTGAAATTAGGCTTAATCGACGTTTGCAATTAGGCTTAATCGATGTTTGAAATGAAGCGCGTGACTTAATTCTCGCGATAAGATAAACCACGTGACTTAAATCCCGCGATATAATGAATCACGTGTTTTTGAAATAACACAATCTGAGTTTGTGATGAAATTTAACATATTGTATCTAACTTTGAATATATATTTTAGCGTTCCCCACAAACAGACAGACAGACCGACGACGTATATACCATGAGAATTATATATTTTGATATATAATTTAGTTTATTTTTAATAATTAATCTCACGCTTCGTTGAAATTGTCTATTAATTAATTAGACACGTTCACGTTCAAGTTAATCGTATGTTCACTAATATTCGCGTGTGCTTAGGGAAATCTATATTTTTTTGTGAACCTCCGAGTCCATTTTTTTTATCATCTCTCTCGCTCTCTGGCATCCACGAATCCCTCTGGATCTCGACAAAGTTCATAATTATGGAAAAAGTTTGTGTCTGGATCGTCGACGGCGTGTCCCACGTTGATAAGCGCGCTCCGTTGAAAGAGGGGAGGGGGGTAATACCCCCAATGCCCAGCCCCACGCGTTCTCTATATCGCTAATTAGGAAAACTTGCCCCGGATCAACCGAAGCATCGCGCACGACCCTCAAACATTTTTTAAAATTTTTTTCCCGCCATAATTCTTATTCTTATCCCCAGCACGCGTGATTTTCTAGAAGAATCCCATCTCATTTTGAGAGTGCAGCCCCTACGAAGGATATCTTCTCCTCATTACTTAACTAATAAATCATTTCTTAGAGATAACGACACTATTTAAAGGGATAATGCAACAAATAGAAAAAAAAAAAAAAATTCAAACAAATTTCGAATACCGAAGTGTCCGGTTTAGGCATAATTTCATTAATTTTTATTAAATTTAAGCGCGAGCTTTGTGTATATCTGAAATAGTTATTCATTCAGTGCAGCTTTGAAACGAACCGCGCGCGTTCAGTTAAATCAACCGTTAGTTCGGTATCGATTCTAACCGGTTCTTTCCTGTAACTTATTTTAAAATGTATGCTGAAATAGTTATTAACAGAAGCCGATGAAACCCTCCTTTGAAGTCTACTGCTCCAATGTTCCATATAGCGCTCCTCTCTGTATGGGTAAAATTCCCAATTTTACGAGTTAGAAGGGGTCCTACTTCATCCCCCCCTGTCTACGGAAAATTGGAAATTCTCTCTCTCCACAAACGACGACGTTTTTTGGACGAACTCCGAGGCTGCTAGAGATATTCGCTCGACGAGCTCCCGCTCCGAAAACATCTACCGTTAGGAGGCGTACGAATCGCGCCTTTTGAGAATAACCCATACAGAGAGGGGTAGACATGACCCGGGAGTAATAGACTTCAAAGGAGGGTTTCATCGGCTTCTGTTATTAAGAATAGTTCAGCTTTGAAACGAAGGGCGCGCGTTCAGTTAAATCAACCGTTAATTCGGTATCGATTCTAACCGGTTCTTTCCTATAAATTCGTTTAAAATATTAACCATATTTGAAACCAGACGTTAGCTAATAATGTCCGTTGAATATTCCCTTTGAAATTGACTGCGCGAAGAGGGTTAAACTATGGTGGTGTTGGGGGGGGGGGGGTGTAAAAGGGGTAGGTCTATTCTCTGATGGTTTTGCCTTTGCTCGCTCCATTAGGGTTAATCATTAAAATTTTGATGTATTCGCCAGACTGCGGGGGAGGTAGAAGATGGGGCGAGGGAGGGCGTTCGCCCCCTCGACGCGATCTTATGGGACTTCTCTCTCTTTCATCATTTTTTTCTTTTCTTTTCTTATATATATATATATATAAAGATATATTAGGAGCGGAACTTGTCAACCTTAGAAGGAACCTAATTCCACGTAAGAAAGCGCGTTTATTATAAAAAATAACAGTTGCCATCCTAGATTGCAATAGTGGAAGTTTGGCTCGCTCGCCAGAGAATCTTCCTAAACTTTTTTTTTCTCTCTTTTTCTATTCGGGTCCTCTTTATAATATTTTGGGGAAATTTTATGCAAAGTGGAAAACAACGTATTAATAAATTAGGCCGAGTACATAGCGCCGCTTATATAGTACTACTTTTTTTCGTCCCCCTCCGCGCCTTTATTCCGTAGTTGTAACCACAACGGAAAGGGTTGGGAAAAGATGACAAATAATTTATACAGGGTGTTATTTACAATGATATATCTTATAACATATTTGCATATATTATTAAGTTTATATTGACACGATTACAAGGTTTTTAAAGATTTAAGAGTTTTATCTCTCATTTTAATATAGTTACGGTCACACTAGCATTTCTTAATCGATTTGAAATGATTAAAATCAAATCAATATTCAAATCGCCAGGAATAGTTTTAAACGATTCACGCATTATTTTTATAAATCGATTTATCGTAGCTTCATCTCTCGGTTGTTGAAATCGAATCGGTACGAAACTGGTTCCCGAAGCAGTTTCGAGATATCGAATCAAATCGATCGTTTATACGACTCTAGGGAAACGTTTTGAAACTTTAAATCGATTCTAAGGCCTAGTATGAACGCAGCTGCATGTGTTCACGCGTTATCTTTATAAATCGATTTATCGTAGCTTCATCTATCGGTACCAGTCGAATCGGTACGAAACTGGTTCCCGAAGCAGTTTCGAGATATCGAATCAAACTGATTCTCTTATCGAAACGATTTGAAACTTTAAATCGATTCAAAGGAGTAGTATGAACGCAGCTGCATGTGTTCACGCGTTATCTTTATAAATCGATTTATCGTAGCTTCATCTATCGGTTGTTGAAACCAGCCGAATCGGTACGAAACTGGTTCCCGAAGCAGTTTCGAGATATCGAATCAAACTGATTCTCTTATCGAAACGATTTGAAACTTTAAATCGATTCCAAGGCCTAGTATGAACGCAGCTGCGTGTGTTCACGCGTTATCTTTATAAATCGATTTATTGCAGCTTCATCTATCGGTTGTTGAAACCAGCCGAATCGGTACGAAACTGGTTCCCGAAGCAGTTTCGAGAAATCGAATCATATCCCGTTCTCACGACTCTAAGGAAACGTTTTGAAACGGTTTAAATCGATTCCAAGGCCTATATAGTGTGAACGCGGCTAAAGTACGCGATCGAATTTATTATTCTATAACGAGGTTGTGTCTATCAGCGTGTAACACCCTGTATTAAATAATTCAAAACCAACTTGGTATAAGTTATGCTTGTCTTGTACATATGTATTATTATGGAAAGTATTTTTACTTTTTTTATTCTCCGTTTGTGCGCTGCAGGCGGAGAAGGTGAGGTGGGCGGAGGGGGGCTGTTGCGAATTGAATATAGTGAGATATTCGGAGCAGCTTTTTTTTATTTCATTGTAAAGATCGGGTGCGGGTGGTTGGAGGATATGAACGCTTAAAAACTCGGATATAGGGAAAGAAGCTCAAGATGATGATGCTCTCTTCGTGTATCTCTCTTCTTCCTCCGAAAAGACACGCGAAATTTTAATTTAATTTTTAAAATATTAGTTATGAAAATTCAATTATTTATCATCATTAGAGCCATTATTATCCACTTTTGTCATTCTATAGTCGTAAACTTTTTAATCTCGGTAAAAATTACTCGTTATTATGATCGTCATGTTGACGTCACCGCCTTCGTCACGCGCCTTTATCCAATTTAACCATCGTGACGTCACGTCTGCGGTGACGTTTCTATTATATAAACGAATAAATGCCCTATTTATCATTAATATTTTAAACATAACTTAAAATAAAACTGAAAATTTGAACTAGAGATTAAAATAAAATAAAAACCAATTAAGCCTTGCATAAGGTATACGTATATCCAGAAGCCGATGAAACCCTCCTTTGAAGTCTACTACTCCAATGTTACATATAGCGCTCCTCTCTGTATGGGTAAAATTCCCAATTTTACGAGTTAGAAGGGGTCCTACTTCATCCCCCCTGTCTACGGAAAATTGGAAATTCTCTCTCTCCACAAACGACGACGTTTTTTGGACGAACTCCAAGGCTGCTAGAGATATTCGCTCGACGAGCTCCCGCTCCGAAAACATCTACCGTTAGGAGGCGTACGAATCGCGCCTTTTCAAAATAACCCATACAGAGAGGGGTAGACAAGACCCGGGAGTAATAGACTTCAAAGGAGGGTTTCATCGGCTTCTGGTATATCTTAACGTACGCGTACGCGTTTACTGAGTAAACTATAAATTTGGCAAGTAGATCCATTGAAGCATTTTTGACGACATACTATTCTTAGAACCCGGTAGGGTTCTATGTATTGGGCCCATCATCATCTGTAATGTTATTTTGATTTCCTTAAAAAAATGGACCTTTAGCCAATCAGAACGCTCCATTTCCCCATTGAAATAACATTAAAATCGACTCTTTCGAGGACATGTCCCTTGCATCGCAGAACTAAAAGAGGAATTATTTGTTACGGTTAAAATCAATTTTAAGTGGTAGAGCAAGGTTCGAATGTTGAACTTTTCAAGTTTCATTTAAAAATATTAAGTCTAAGTATTTTAAAATTAATTCTGAAGTTGACCCTTTTTTTGGTACTTAGCTGGTTTCGCGCATGGCCAAATTCGTAATGTTATTCTATGGGATTTGGTTTTTTGAAAGTGGCTTACCTTTCAGATTTATTTTCTAATACTTCCGGATATTTTTCAGACTTGGATTTTCCGTGTGGTATGAATTAAGTTTCGAGCTTCATTTTAAGACTAATTTCATAATTTTACACCGATTAGTTGGCCCACAGTCTATTCATGAAAACGGAGGAAAAAGTAAGGCGGAGAAATAGATTCGCCAAAAACCTAAGCCTAATTTGACAAATTAGGCTTAGGTTTTATATGGCTTTTTAAAATCACGAGCACGAGCGCGCGCGCTTGATTTGGAGGCTATGGGTATTGAACTCTAATGACTTAATTTCTCCTTCTTCATATTTTTGCCGTTTATAGACTGTGACCAAACTAATCGGTATAAAATTATGAAATTAGTCTTAAAATAAAGCCTGTAAAATATTTGGAAGCGTTAGAAAATAAATCTGAAAGGTAAGTCTCTTGCAAAAAATCTAAATCTCATAGAATAACATTAATTTTCAATTTCTCCGCCTTAAAAGTACTCTCCTTTTTAAAAATGAGTGAAATTCCGAACGACTTGCCATTCCGAACGGCAATAAGGAAGGTATTAACATCAAAAATAATGAAAAAATTAATTGGAATTTGGTTTAAAGGGCAATGGGGAAAATATAAAGATTTCGCTGCGGCTGTCGGAGGTATTAACATCAAAATTGCTGAAATAATTAATTTAAATTTGGTTTAAAGGGCAATGGGGAAAATATAAAGATTTCACTGCGGCTGTCGGAGGTATTAACATCAAAATTGATGAAAAATTTAATTTAAATTTGGTTTAAAGGGCAATGGGGAAAATATAATGATTTCGCTGCGGCTCTCGGAGGTATTAACATCAAAATTGATGAAAAAATTCATTTTAATTGGGTTTAAAGGGCAATGGGGAAAATATAATGATTTCGCTGCGGCTGTCGGAGGTATTAACATAAAAAATTATGAAAAAATTAATTTTAATTGGGATTAAAGGGCACTGGTAAAAATGTAGAGATTTGACTGGAATCAAGTGCGGCTGCCGCAGCTATTAACATCAAAAATTATGAAAAAATTAATTTTAATTGGGATTAAAGGGCACTGGTAAAAATGTAGAGATTTTACTGAATCGAGTGCGGCTCCCCCAGCTATTAACATCAAAAATAATGTAAAAATTAATTTTAATTGGGATTAAAGGGCAATGTTAAAATGTAGAGATTTGACTGAATCAAGTGCGGCTCCCCCAGCTATTAACATCAAAAATAATGTAAAAAATTTTTTTAATTGGAATTAAAGGGCAATGGTAAAAATGTAGAGATTTGACTGAATCAAGTGCGGCTGCCCCAGCTATTATCTTCAAAAATAATGTAAAAATTAATTTTAATTGGGATTAAAGGGCAATGGTAAAAATGTAGAGATTTGACTGAATCAAGTGCGGCTGCCGCAGCTATTAACATCAAAAGTAATGAAAAAAATAATTTTAATTGGGATTAAAGGGCAATGGTAAAAATGTAGAGATTTGACTGAATCAAGTGCGGCTGCCCTAGCGATTAACATCAAAAATAATGAAAAAATTAATTTTAATTGGGATTAAAGGGCACTGGTAAAAATGTAGAGGTTTGACTGAATCAAGTGAGGCTGCCCCAGCTATTAACATCAAAAATAATGAAAAAATAAATTTTAATTGGGATTAATGGGCACTGGTAAAAATGTTGAAATTTGACTGAATCAGGTGAGGCTGCCCCAGCTATTAACATCAAAAATTGTGAAATAATTAATTTTAATTGGGTTTAAAGGGCAATGGTAAAAATGTAGAGATCTGACTGAATCAAGTGCGGCTGCCCCAGCTGTTAACATCAAAAATTGTGAAAAAATTAATTTTAATTGGGTTCAAAGGGCAATGGTAAAAATGTAGAGATTTGACTGAATCAAGTGCGGCTGCCGGAGGTATTACCATCAAAAATTATGAAAAATTTAATCTTAATTGGGATTAAAGGGCAATGTTAAAATGTAGGGATTTGACTGAATCAAGTGCGGCTCCCCCAGCTATTAACATCAAAAATAATGTAAAATTTTTTTTTAATTGGAATTAAAGGGCAATGGTAAAAATGTAGAGACTTGACTGAATCAAGTGCGGCTGCCCCAGCTATTAACATCAAAAATAATGAAAAAATTAATTTTAATTGGGATTAAAGGGCAATGGTAAAAATGTAGAGATTTGACTGAATCAAGTGCGGCTGCCCCAGCTATTAACATCAAAAATAATGTAAAAGTTAATTTTAATTGGGATTAAAGGGCAATGGTAAAAATGTAGAGATTTGACTGAATCAAGTGCGGCTGCCCCAGCTATTAACATCAAAAATAATATAAAAATTAAATTTAATTGGGATTAAAGGGCAATGGTAAAAATGTAGAGATTTGACTGAATCAAGTGCGGCTGCCGGAGGTATTACCATCAAAAATTATGAAAAAATTAATTTTAATTGGGATTAAAGGGCAATGGTAAAAATGTAGAGATTTGACTGAATCAAGTGCGGCTGCCCCAGCTATTAACATCAAAAATAATGAAAAAATTAATTTTAATTGGGATTAAAGGGCAATGTTAAAATGTAGAGATTTGACTGAATCAAGTGCGGCTGCCGCAGCTATTAACATCAAAAATAATGTAAAAACTTATTTTAATTGGAATTAAAGGGCAATGGTAAAAATGTAGAGATTTGACTGAATCAAGTGCGGCTGCCCCAGCTATTAACACCAAAAATAATGAAAAAATTAGTTTTAATTGGGATTAAAGGGCAATGGTAAAAATGTAGAGATTTGACTGAATCAAGTGCGGCTGCCGCAGCTATTAACATTTAAAATTATGAAAAAATTAATTTTAATTGGGTTTAAAGGGCAATGGTAAAAATGTAGAGATTTGACTGAATCACTTTTTAAAGGGCTAGTCTTTTAATATAGAAGTTAACACTTTCGTGTTAGACTGAAGTGACAGATATTATATCAAAAATGTCTTTGCGAACAAAGACCCAGAAGGACATGTTATGGCCTTGAATGTCTGAAGTGACAGATATTTAATTTTCTTTTAAAACATTAAATTTAAATACAATTAAATTTTCTTTTAAAACATGAAATTTAAATACAATTAGATTTTCTTTTAAAACGAAATTTAAATATAATCACAATCTGGCACGATTTAGAGTTTCAAATTTCAATACAACTGATTTTATTCACTCGGAAATATTTAAGAAAAACATAACAGACGATTTTCTCCCATTGACGCTTAACATTAAATTTCGCTTGATTATTTTTCAGGGATTACGTGTCAAACAAAAGGAAACTTTTCGTTCGATAGAAAAATATACTTAATTTAGCTTTGGCTTTAGGCTAGACTCAAAGTTCTATGATCTGATCTCATACCTTAATTGGATAATGTTTTCTATGGATAATGCTTTATTATAACTCTTCGACTTTAGTCGAGGCAATTCGTTCATGTTAGCTTATGAATGCTTATCAAGGAATTTAAAGGGAAAAAAATCCCCATATTTTAATTTTTAATCTAGGTTGCAAACGAACAAACCTAATCCATGGATAATGTTTTATTACAACTCCTCGACTTTAGTCGAGGCAATTCGTTCATGTTAGCTTACGGATGCTTATACAAGGAATTTAAAGGGAATAAAAATTCCCCATATTTTAATTTTTAATTTGGATTGCAAACGAACAAACCTAATCCATGGATAATGTTTTTTTTATAACTCCTAATAACTAATTAGTGGTCCCTTATGGAAATCATCATTTTAATTGTACGGTTTTAATGAAAAGAAAAATGAAAGTATTACAATTTATTTAAAAACCTTATCCGCTCTAAAATTCGTCGCTTTGAAATTCTCTTCCCTCGCGCGCCCAATATAGCTTTGAAAGTACAAATTGTTATGGTTTGCGTCGTCTGCTAAGTTAGAAAAGAAGGTGACTTTAAACGGGCTTTAAAAAACACATTTCCCTTTATCATATACCCATTCCAATAAACCGGGAGTATTTTTAACGATCCGTTCAATTGCGAGTCGTGGAAATTCGGGTTAAACTAAGAAAACATAAAGTGGACTCACGTTATACTGAAAAATAACAGTTCAATACACGTTTTCCCTGAAAAATAATCAAGCGAAATTTAATGTTAAGCGTCAATGGGAGAAAATCGTCTGTTATGTTTTTCTTAAATATTTCCGAGTGAATAAAATCAGTTGTATTGAAATTTGAAACTCTAAATCGTGCCAGATTGTGATTATATTTAAATTTCGTTTTAAAAGAAAATCTAATTGTATTTAAATTTCATGTTTTAAAAGAAAATTTAATTGTATTTAAATTTAATGTTTTAAAAGAAAATTAAATATCTGTCACTTCAGACATTCAAGGCCATAACATGTCCTTCTGGGTCTTTGTTCGCAAAGACATTTTTGATATAATCTACTATGCCCTCATCATTTTTGATGTTTATTACAGGGCATTGGTTCTTTTTTTGACCCCCTTTAGCCCCCCTTATAGTGTCGTAGTATAGTCATTTTAGCCTAGATAGTAGTAGTGTCGTATTTGTGACGTTGTCCTCGCGGCATCAGCGCCCCCAAAAGCCTTAAAGTCAGGAAAGGGTTGAACCCGACCGTAAAACCCCTCGGCCATCAGTGGATCGATTTTTTTTTTCTCCTCTTTTTCCCCGGGAAAAAAACACCCTTGCGGAAAAAACTACCCTCTCTCTCTTTGGTACAGTAACTATACAATTGGTCAACGTAACCTTAGACTGGGTTAAACAGGATTAAACTATTACATCCGCCTTCTATTACGGTACGGGATTATGATGACATTTATGTAGCCGGGGCAACCTCTATAGGAATCTTCGGAGAACCGTGCATGCCTATTGAAAGAGCAGTCCCCCCTCAGGGGGTGGTGGTGGGCCCCTAATGACGAAGCTCGTCCGCTCCATTCCTTACACCTCCTTGCCCAAAGTATAGGCAAAAGAAGTAGGCTTTTTTTCCTTCAAATTTTAAGTTGGTGGAGATACGTACGTCTATTGGTCTTTTCTCTATCTCTTTTCGTAACAAATACATTGCAATAATACAAGGTATGACGCCCTTTGACAATTTAAAACTGATTGTAACAAGACAAAGGGTCGTAGTTCGCGCTATATGTAAATAACTGAATTAGTTTTAAATTTACGCGCGCTAGAAGCTAATGTGAACGCGTACGCGTTTATATTTGTCGCGTTTTAAAATTGTACGCATACGCACATTTTCACGCGCGTTTCAAACTTTTATGAGCGCGCGACAAAATATATCTTTGCGCATCCAACTTTAGTTTGCATCAACGAATAAAGGCTTCTCTCTGCCTTTTCGTAACTAATCTATAAAGAGACTTATGAAGGTATAGGGTTGGCGCGTGATTGAAAATTAAAGCTGATTTTTATCGAAACTCGCGCGATGGCGCGCGCTCTCATATTTTTTTTTATAAATTTAATCATCAGTCTAAGTTTGCGGTACGTACGAATCTATCCTTCGCGTATTTTTCGTTGAGATGAAATTTATATTAGAGGCAAGGTTAGCTTCGTAAGCGTTGAAAACTCTGGATGAATATAAATTAAGGAAGGAATTTTTGGGAAAATCGGGGTCATCCAGATGTCGGACGACAAGTTTCACTCTCAGTCGGATGTTACAACGAATACGGTGTCTATGGAAAGGAATTTTATTAGAGATTAATGTAATCGTACTCGTTGCGATTTAATCTCGAATCTGATGAAGTTTTATAGCAAACTTATACTAAAAGAGAAAGGGGGAAAAAAAAATCTGAAATGGAATCTTCTTAATTTGGAATATTCATTCTATCTTCATTATTTCGGGGAATTTGACGCGCGCTGGCGATATAAGACCCATTTCAACGGACATCTGGTCTTTCAATCTCTAATTTGAGCCAGAAGCCGATGAAACCCTCCTTTGAAGTCTATTACTCCCGGGTCTTGTCTACCCCTCTCTGTATGGGTTAGTTTCAAAAAGCGCGATTCGTACGCCTCCTAACGGTAGATATTTTCGGAGCGGGAGTTCGTCGAGCGAATATCTCTAGCAGCCTTGGAGTTCGTCAAAAAAAACGTCGTCGTTTGGGGAGAGAGAGAATTTCCGATTTTGCGTAGACAGGGGGTATGAAGTAGGACCCCTCCGATCTCGTAAAATTGTGAATTTTACCCATACAGAGAGGAGCGCTATATCGAACATTAGAGTAATAGACTTCAAAGGAGGGTTTCATCGGCTTCTGTTTGAGCTTATACGTCAAATATTCTTAAAGGTTGCGAACGTACGCGCGTGAATAGCGCTTAAGCCTAATTTAGGTCCTAATTATTATTCGGTGATCAAAATAATTTTGGGTCGCGTGATGAACTTAATTTATTCCTCGCCCAATTCACTTTCAGTTGATTACAGTTAGAGGTCCTGCATAAATTATCCCATATTTTTTCGGACTTTTTTGTACATAAATCGTATATTTTAGCAATTTTTTTCCATGTATAAAAATAAAGCGCTAAATTTTAAAGGAGGTAAATTATTATTATATATTAATTGAGGTCCCTTCTAAAATTGAAAAATATCTTGTAATATCAGGAATTCATAAATAAATAGCCGAAGAATTAGCCCATTCTTGTCCTGAACTGACGTTGCTAACGACAGTGGTATAAAATATATATTTAATAAATATGACGTCACAATTACGTAAAAAACAAATATTTCTGGAAATTTAAATTCTATAAAAAATAAATAAAAAAAATACTATTCTATAGCGAATGTTGTAAATGGGGTTATAATTCTCGGGCTTAACGGTAGTTAGAGAGCATTACGATAACAATAAGGCTGTAAAAAGAACCCCATCCCCTCCCCCAAACCCCCAAGCCAAAAAAAGAACTCGGCCATTAGAAAAACCGCCCGGAGGAAAAAAAAAAAAAAAAAAAAAAAAGTGAAATAAAAAATGGTCGTCGGGCGAACGAAGCCAAGAAGGAAAAAAAAAAAAAAGTGTCTCAACGCTATATATGGGTTTTTGCTTTTTAAAAATCGCTCATATTTTTTAAAACTTTTTTTTCTCCGGTTCTCTCTGTTCGCTCTTCCCTTGTCGGTGGTTTCCATAATATTAGCATTTCATTAAATACCGATATGCTATTCGCACCAAGACCCAAGACCCCCCCCCCCCCCCAAAAAAAATTGAACAAAAAAAAAATATGAAAAAATATTTCGATGCTCTTTTTTAGATCCATTTTTTTTTAAAGTGGATTTTTTTTTAAGTTGTGAAGCGCTAGTTGAGAAGTTTTATAATTCGCCTAAATAATCAAAGATTTTGATTTTAAATATTTTATGATATTTAATTATTCCGAGGCTTATTAAGTTTAAAGGGAAAATGCAGCCTCAAAAAAGTAATTCCTTATCGTTTAAATTAGGCCTAATCTAATTGTAAAAAAATTTAAAAATTTAAAACTTAACATCAAAATAGGCTTAGCTGGATTTATGGAGATATCCTGAACTCCACGTATAAAGACATTGATCGATGGCTCTTATACGGGGAATGCAGGATCTCCGTGAATCCAGCTAAGCCTATTTTTCAGGGTAAGTTTTAAATTTATTTCTAGTTTAATATTAATTTTGGATTAGGGATATTTAAACGATAAGGAATCCTTAAAAAATCAGTTGTTAGGTTGCATTCTCCCTTTAATTACGTCTACAGTTTGATTAGTTAACTAGTTCCGTTTGTAGGCGTGATAGATGTCGAGCAGTTTTTGTTTTCGTTTATTTGTCTCCATTAAGCGAATGAGGATATCCATCTGTTATATCGAAAATATACGAGCTTATCAGGACTAAACGTTGTGTATTTTTTATTTTGTCTGTCTCTCTCTCTTCTCGCTCCCTAGGCCTTAATAGATAGGAGTGGCAGTCGTAAACGGTTTTCTCTCGTCTGTTGTCGAAGTTAAGCGCCAATATAGCTTATTTGTTTGGGTTCTTGATCTCTATTCCCCAAAAAATAAAATAAAAATTAGTTGACCGCTAGCTCGAAGAGCGTGAGCTCCTCATTACTGATTATTTTTAGTTATAAATTATTTTTAGTATGATTATCTTTGCTCCAAAGCAGATCATAGCGGGAGGGGGGAAGGGGTTGTAATGTAAATGCGGGTTCAAAGTTTAAGATTGGTTGGAAAGGTATCTTTGACCTCTTTGTATTATTTTTTTCTCAAGGGATGATAATTTTCCAATTAGGCCTAGCGCGACTCGTCTAATCTAGGTCTATATCTTATCAATATGGAAGTTATTTTATTATAATTTTGGCCAAATTAATTAGAGGACCAAAACAATTATTATATACGGTAAAAGTTTAATTTTCTCAATTCACAATATATTCAAATTTAAATATATTTAAATTATAATAAATCAAAAATATTATTTATAAACTTCACTACTCTTTTTATTTTATCTTCTAAGTAATTTTCGCTACATAAAAACACTCGCGAGTCGCGAATAGATTAGAAATCCATTTTCTAAATTCACATATTCCAATTTTTCATCTTTAAATATTTTATAAGTTAAAAAAAAAATAAGTCTTCCAAAATATAATATTTCATAGATTTAGTATTGGTCTAATGTTAAACGAATAGCCCCTGTAAAAGTGTTCCAACCGTGTCACATCAGTGCGCGAGGTAAAGCTTCCTTCCAGGGGTAAAAATTAAAATTTCAATCCAAATTTCTAAAAAAAAAATTAAATATGTATCTGGCTTATTTTTAATTACATTTCCATCCGTTTTGACGCGAAGATATTACGGGGAGGTTATTTTAACCCCCCCCCCCCCGTCTTTTAATCCGGGTTATTTGGTCCCCCTCGGCGTCGCGCGCGGAATCTTCGTTAAGGTTTCCTATAGAGAGGCGAGTAATTACGCTCATCGCCGCTGGCGCCTGTAGTTTCGGGATAGTCTTGGCTCGGCTTAAAATAATTTAGCAAATGAGCTCATCTGCATAAGTCGGTGGCGCCACCCCCTTTTAGCCGGTTGGTCCCGGGACCCCCCTTCGCCTCGTGTCCAATTGGCCGTCATCGGCGCGGAACGGTCGCCCACCGACACATTTTTCCTCGAGAGTTACCGAATCTCGCGCCGGCGCGATGCCAATCATTTTAAAACTCCGTTAGTCGCTTCTAGGCCGCGCCAATGTGTCCTAGTTCTAGTTGTAGTAGGGAGGGGGAAGAAAGAGAGGGAGTGAGAGGGGGGAGAATTGGCGCGCGCGGACGACGCTAAGCCTTTTTTTTTTTTTTCTTTCCTTTCCTTTCAAAAAGGCGTGGACTTTTAATCATAAATGGGAACATCAAGGCTGTATAGATTCTCTGGCGCGCGCTCTCTTTTAGCGCGCAGTCTCGCGCGCCCCTTAATAAAACGCGCGCTTCTTTTCATCCGGCGCTCGCCACCGCGGAAATCTATATAGAAAAGGGTTGGAATCGGAGACTCTGGTCGGAACCCCTCCCCCTTTCTACGCGTTTAGTTCTCGCGCGCTACTTTCCCGCGCTTTTACCACCTACCCTACCTACCTTCCCCCTCCCATTTACACGCTATCCTAGCTTCTTCGTCTTAAGCCTAACTTCTTAAGATTTTCTCCCCCTCTCTTTTGAATCGTTTCGATCCCCCCCTTCATCCCGGCGAGTACCTCCGTCGTTCTTCGCCTTAGCGGGCTAGTTCTTTTTCCCCCACATTTGAATATCTTTCCGGAGTTAGAGACGGTAGCGCCCTCGTCGCGGCGTCGAAACGAAAGCGGGACTTTTTGAAAAATCTCTCTCTTTCTCTCTCTCCGAGTGACTACGCGCTCCTTGGGCAGCGCGCATTCCGATAGAGCGTCGAGTTTGAGAAGGAGAGCGCGGTGGGATAATAACCAAGGACTAACTTCTCTCCCTCTCTCTCTCTCTTGGCGTTTTTTAAAAGATCTGACTCGCCGTGTACCGCGCAGTCTCGAGAATCATTCGTTTCTCTCTGTCGCGGGACTTTTTCTCTGGCGGTCGGTCGACGCGCAAAAAATTTATTCCTCTTTTTGCCTTTAGGCGTTCAAGTCGGGTTTTCGCGCTCTCGGCTCCCGAGGTTCGCGCGTGTGTTTCTTACCAGACGTTTTTTATTGGCTCTTTTTTTTGCCCCCTTCTTTCGCGCGGCCAAAAATTTCTCCGATCACCGCGCTCGCCGCGACGGAAACAGTATATCGCTTTTTTTTTTTTTGGGAAAAAAAAAGAAAATATCACCCCGTCGAGTTAACTCGTCTACCAAGTGTTTTTACACCCCCTTGCCGCTCAATCATTCCCTTCCCTCTTGACCATTACTTCGCCGGTTTTGTTTTGGTCAGTTTTTTTTCGACCTTTAAGGTCAGGCGCGCTCTCCGTTTTTGTTTTTTTACGATATACCCATTTCGGTAGTAAGTAAATGGATTTGAAATCTTCAGGAATCGATTGTTAAAAAAAGCGTTCCCGAGTTATTAAACGGTAGTGTTAAATCGAGCAAAAAATTTAATGATATCGGTGTTGAATTAATTATTAAGAGTGTCGTTACATTTCGTCTGTGGTCGAAAAAAAGTTTTTTTTATAAAAAAATCGGAGTGTCTTTCGAAAAAATAGAATTTAAACTCGAATTATCAATGTTACGATAATATAATATATATTTAAACTCGAGTGATTTTAAGGCGTAAAGTTATAATTAATGGTAACTCGGTTTTGGTGATTTAAAAATAATGTCTCACGTCGGTCGAATACCGTTAATTACCGATCGTAATCGGTGTTAATCGTGGTTCTATGCAGTCTTGTTTGGAACTGCATCCGTCCGGCGCCTCTCAACCTTTGAACTTTCGTCGTTGCCCTTCGCCCCCCGATTCGCCCTCGCATTTGGTGAAAGAAGAAGACGGCAGTCTGGTCGTCTCGACGCCGGACACGCCGGACTCGGGCGCTCTGGGTTGCGGCGCCGGGGATGCGACGGCCCGCTTTTACGCCACTTCTAACGGACATCATCATCACCACCCGGCGGCGCACCACCCGCAATATTGTCCCTTACCCAATAGGAAGGATTCCTTCAACGTCCCACGTTTGGGAATGCTCGGCGGATCGCCCTCCATGTACTCGGTAACGTCAAAACCCCCTTATCATTCGTTATTAATCGCGTTCGCGTTGATAATTAAATATCCAAAATTGACCAGCGGTGCTCAACCTCCCCGGTCAGCAACCTTATACTCAAATCGTCCCGTTTTTAGACAATTCGTTATTAGACAATTCGTTTTCGTGTTCAGTCGTATAGGAATAGTTTGGGTGTCATTGAATGACAATTACTCTCCATTTTTGTCTTTGAGTTTTATGATTTTCGAGAGATTTAAAGATTTTAAAGCTATGTTTGGTAGTGATTTTGATATTGAAATCTTTATTTTCCATGGGGAAGGTTTATTTTTCTGTGATTTCGGCCATATTGTACAAGATTTTGGCAAGTGTCTGACCCCGAATATTTTAGGGAAAAACCTGGGAAATCGCGTAAATGAGCTGGGAAATAAAATCGTATATCGTGCACGTTTCTATTTATAAACACGTCCTGGAGGACAAAAATTTACTTTTCGTTCTTTGGAAAACCTAGTAATATCAGGGAAAATTCATTTGAGAAAACCTTGTAATATTAGGGAAAATTCATGGAGAAAAGCTTGGAAATAACAGGGAAATTTCATGGGTATAAGTCTCGAGATATCAGGGAATATTCGTTTAGGAAGCCTTGAAATATTCATAGGAAATATCAGGGAAAATTCATTGGGGAAAATCTGTGAATATCAGGGAAAATTCATTTGGGAAAAACCTGTAAATATCAGGGAAAATTCATTGGGAAAGTTCTGCAAATATCAAGGAATATTTGTGTGAAAAACCTAGAAATATCGGAAGATTCATGGGGAAAACCTGGAAATATTAGGGACGATTCATGGGAAAAACCTGGAAATATCAGGGAAAATTCATAGGGAAAATTTGTAAATATTAGGGAAAATTCATAGGGAAAAACCTGGAAATATCAGGGAATATTCATAGGAAAATTGGAAATATCAGGGAAGATTCATGGGAAAACTGGAAATATCAGGGAAGATTCATGGGAAAACTGGAAATATCAGGGAAGATTCATGGGAAAACTGGAAATATCAGGGAAGATTCATGGGAAAAACTGGAAATATCAGGGAAGATTCATGGGAAAAACTGGAAATATCAGGGAATATTCATGGGAAAACTGGAAATATCAGGGAATATTCATAGGAAAACTGGAAATCTCAGGGAAAATTCATGAGCGAACCTGGAAATATTAGGGAAAATGCATTGGGAAAACCGGGAAATATTGGGGAATTTTCAGAGGAATACAAATATCATTGAAAATTGATTTTTCTCTTGATAATTTAAAAAAATCTATAATACAATCGTGATAAACTTTAAAATATGAAAATAATTGACCGGCGAGATTTTATTCAATTTTAGATCGAAATACATTTCAAATTTAATGTCGATATGAAATTCGACAATCAGGATAAAAAAAACCATAGAAGAAATAGAGAAATATATTTGCAAATATGAAAAATGAGGGCTTATAATCGGCTATAATAAAAGATTGCAACCCGGGGATCTTAGACTAATTTGTTTTTTATTTCTTTCCCGCGCTGCGCGACCCGGCTAACGGTGGCAGGTTGAAATCTGGATTTATATACGATCTTTATAAATAGCGGACCGTTACCTCTCCCTCTCCTTCGCCACGCAGTTTAGTTATTTTTATAGATACAAATATTTGTATAAAAACGCTGGTCGTCAACAAACAAAACCCCCCCGAAGAGAACTACGCTAGAAATGTTCCAATACCGGTCCTAGCTAAAAAAGCCCAAGGAAAGCGCGACACACGAGAGCTATAGGTGCATCCATACTCGCGACCTTCGACTTACCTCGCCACCTAACAATGACAACCCCGATTTCACCCAATCCTCCAACTCCCCCTTCCAAAAGAAAGGTCCCAGACATCCGTAGCCCCCCTTAAAAGAACTCTCACTCTCAAAAAATTCGGACAATAGTGTCTGGAGTTGGACCGCTTACTGGACAGGTTTTAGTTTGGACCTCATATATAGCAGATAAATTTATTTTTAGAAAAAATATTTGGAAAATTCTGGGCAAAAAATAAAACGAAGATCGGGTACTTGTACGTGTGGTATTCGAGTAATTACTCGCGCCTATAGATTTGTTCTATTAAAAGTTATAGTTTCGCGTACACGTTCGCGTTCTCATCCAATATATTACTTAGATAGTTTGCGAAATAGAACGAATAACGGATACGCTAGGCGTACGCGTACGTGTAATCACTCCCGTTTAGCTTGGCGTACGCGTTCTTCATTCATTTTCTCAAAATTTTAAGCTCGCGTCTAAGATATTATATTCCAGTTCGAGGGTAATTTTCAATTTACGGAAAACCGACGCGAACTGTTTCTTCGTGTTAAATCCGCTAAGCCCTGAAAATAGTATTTCCAACTAGGCCCCCGAGCGAAAGTTGGGGGTTTAAACGGGGGGTTCGTGTTTAAGGGGAAAAGTTTCCACTTTCTCTCCATCGCTGAGTTGAAATTTTCTCGGGACTTTACTTCGGCGCGGAGATGAGTGGGGGTTTGGCGGGGAGTCGGCGGATAGTGTTGGATGACAATGGTCCTTTTTCGGGGGTCTTTGCGCCCCTGCACTAGCGGGATGAGTGAACGAAGCTTTTTTCCAAATGATGGGAGGGAGACCCGCAAATTCGGAGGCTCGAGAAAAAGTTTCCGAGAAAAGTTTTTCTTATCAAAAGATTTCCCGCGCGTCAAAAGAAAAATTTGGAAAACACCCCTCGAAATTCGCCTCTCATTCTACGGAGATATTTCATCCGGAATCGGTATAGCTTGGCGAACCTATTGGGTCGCTTTTAAGTAAGCGAATAGTGGCGTCTCCGATGACAATTTCAAGTGAAACTGGTCATATTCCCGACGCTATCGAAATCAAACCCGGCTTTCAACTCTCGTCAAGCCTAGGAAGTTCAAACGCAAATTCCAATTTTTTCCTGCGCATTTTAGATTCATTACGATTTAAATTTAAGCTCCGAAAACTCTTGCAGACATCATTTATTGTTAAAATTGATAGAGAAGACACCTCACCTTACCTTAATAGATAAAAATGATTAACAAAACCTAACCAGGTTTTTGAGCGCGTCCTCTAACGGCAAAAAATAGCGCGGACAAAACCAAAAACTTAAATTCAGTTTTAGAAATATATAATTTTCGAGAATTTTTTTTTTTTTCGTAATTTGTAGACACGTTTTTGATGTTTAAAGGCCTAGGATTACCTGGAGACAGACTCACCCTCCAGGCTTTCTCAGAAATAATATGATTGGCCCGAATTTATATTCAATTTTATTCCCAAACTTCATAAATTAATTTAAAAACCAAATAAATGTCTAAAAATTACGAAAAAAATTCTGAAATACGTTTCTATTTTAACTCCAAACTTCCAAGTGTCTCTGTAGAAATATTTTTAGTTCCTGATCGATAAAAAAAATAGTCTATAAATTGACTTCATAATCCCTTTAAAAAAAAATGCAAATAATTCTGTGAAAGGTTGAAAGTGAAAGCTAAATTTGTTCATATTGAAATTTCCGATTGAAATAAATCGTATCATTTTAAGAATGCAGCGTGTAGTATACTACCATATTTATTCATTTTTTATTCCAGATATTAGGCAAGATAGCTTGAATCCCCGTTGAAAACGTGTCCCGTTAGACTATAGTTTAGGGGGCCCAGCCTCCCAAGATTACTGGACGCCGCGCCAACAATATTTCCCTTTTCAATCTCCTCCGGCTTTAAGTTGGCAGTGAAGTAGAACCATGTATCATATAACCTTATATTAAGAAACGTATGGACGAGTAACGTTGCTAATAATAATACTATAAGATGGGGGACTATTATATAAGAAAAAGAAAAAGCTTTATTTTGATTTTTTTTTATTCCCCAATTCCTCATTTCTGGTAGACTGGTCTAATTTTTCTCTCATGCTTTTTCAAAGAAGGGGGCCTCTTCTCCCCCGTATTGTCTCCTTCCCCACATGATCCGCGGGTTAGATTCTGTGAAGTTCGTCTCGTATTCAAATTTCGTCTAAATTTTACCTTAGATAAGCCAGATAACTCGGATAAAATTTACGAAAATTCCGTGTGAAAATTCTTTAACAGGTAGCTTTGAACTCCCCAATTTTATTATTATAATTTTCCCCGGGCGAAATTTATTTCTAGGAACCAATGTAGTTAAGCCTACTTAGAGGGGTAATATTATATCGTATAAATCCAATTTTTTCCCAGGTTTAATCGTATTGCTTCTATTTAACTAATCTATTAAACAAAAAAAAAATATATTTATGAACTAATACGGTTAATACTGAAGATTAAATATAAAATTTTAGGTTAAACCCACGTTTAAAAGTATTGGTTAAATTTCGTTAAACGCTAGCATTCATGATAAAAAAAAAAATTCTTTGAATTTGTTCTTTTGATATTTTCCATTTTTATTTATAATTTATTTCAACTTGAATTGGTAGCGGGTTTAAAGGTATAATATACTTTATTATATGTGCAATCTTTTAAGAGATTTAAAGCGAAACTATACCTTTATATTCGCGCTATTCTAAGTCTAAAATTGTGGCTTCAATATTTTCCAGATTATTTAGATAAACTAGCAACCGTAGCTTCGTAGGTACCGCAAATTAAACTTGTAAAATAGACCCATTTTTTAAAACTTCTAACTTTCACGCCCCAGTTATGTAGAAGCGTTGAATTGCCCCCCTCCCCAAAAAAATGGTCTTCTTGATACCATTGATATATAAAAAAAAATATGATACCGCATATCGATTTGTAACGGAATTGTAATATTTAGTACGGATGAGTAACTAATTTTTATTTCTCATTCTATTTTTTTTTTTTTTTTTCTTTCGTTTTTTTAAGTCTCTAAAAAATATATTTGCTTCAAATATTCCACCACCAAAATTTAGACTATTAATATAATATTGAATTAAAGCATTGACACGTGGACAATGTGATTGGTCAGCCGAATATCAACCGCTTAAATGTCTACAGATCGAAGTTTTTTTTATAGCAATTTTTTTCCCACGCAATTCATATTATTTTTTTCAGTATTTTTCAATAGGGGGTCATTTTTTTTATTTATTTTTTTCGTATTGGCTTAGCTCGCCAATCAGTTGAACTTCAGCTTCGATATTTTTCGTGTTAGAGTTAATGACTCTTCCCATTATTTGATACAAATTTTGCGTTAATTTACACTGGAATATTGAAAATTTTAAATTGGATTAATTGACCACATCTCGGTAATTATTTTAATTTTAATTTTTAGGTTAAATTGAGATTAACTAAAGCTTTAAGAATTATTTTAACATAATTATTCTAAAAATATATGGTATTCGTTCGATATTTGGACTAATTTTCTTAATTTTGAATATTTTTCAAAGGTTTTTGTATAATTTTTTTTTTTTTTTTGTTACATTAATAATTAGCAAATTAAACCTACTTAATTGGGGAAAAGGAATTTAAGCTGGTTATTGATAAATCTATAGACGAGTTCAAAATCAAACTCAATCAATCCGTACCCTAATCAATTACCATTTAATTAACTTATTATAATTTAAATATTTGTATTTTAAAATTTTGATGTTTATTATTCAACTTCTTAATTGTATATTAATTTTTTTTCTTTTTTTTTTCTTCCTCTTTTGTAGAAAGCGGCTCTGGTGTGGTCCCCCGCGCCGGATGCCCACGGTAAGCCCCCCGGAGGCGGCGGAGGAGGAGGTTTATCAGGCGGAGGTCTGTCGGCTGGCGGGGGCGGAGTGCCCTCTTCGTCGGTTCGACCCGTCTCTCCATCGTCGGGCCTCGTCCACTGGATGTCCATGATGGCCGACCACGCTCATCACGTTGCCGTACCTAGCCACAACTCGCCACACGACGTACATTACATGTGGAACGGTGTTGAGGTAGGAACCACAAACTTTTTACACTCTAAGTACCCATATCGGCAAGTTACAAAAACGTCACTTCGACAGGGGCCTGGGTAAAATAAACCTTTTCAGAGGGTATGGACTGTAGGAATTTGAGGCAAATACGCTTCGTGTTTAGTTGGAGAACGTTTCTGGTAATACGTCATGGTTTAGTCGAGGTCGCGTTCGCTTTAGGCACCTTAAACCGCCGTTTTCTAAGTACCTATCGGCAAGTTACAAAAAAGTCACTTCGACAGGGGCGTGGGTAAAATAAACCTTTTCAACCGGTATGACCACTAGGCAAAGTCGCTTCGTGTTTAATTGAAAAGCGTTTCTGGTAATACGTCATGGTTTAGTCGAAGATATGTCAATATTACTTCAAGTAACGAATATTGCGGGATATTGAAAATATCCCTATCAACATAAATAGCCCTAATGATAATAAGAATTTGATGAACCGAGTGAATTTCGATAATCCACTCTAAATTATAAGAATGCCACTTAAAACCGGTTATTACACTGTATGTTATGACTGTAGTGTGTTTACAAGATCATTGGGGGGGGGGGGGGGGGGTTAAAAATGAGGCCTAGCAATTTGGCGGGCCTTATGGTCCAAATACGAAGTCTCTAGTCCTCCTTCTCGTTGTTCGCGTTCCTTAGGCTCGTAAGGCGCCAAGGGGAGAAAAAAAAACAACCGCGCGGTTGGTCCTAAGGCTCAAGGCGATGCGTGGGGCTCTCTAGCTTTTTTTTCTGGTTGCCCCCCTTTTTTTGATATAGGCTTTTGACGTCAGCGGCCTCGCTATGCCGCACTGCAGATTGAAAAAATTCCTAACCCTTTAGCCCACCCCCACCCCCATCACGCAACCCCCTTGTACCCCCGGACACCCCCTCAACCCCATTCTTCCTTCCATAGCCCCGCTTTCGCGCTTCGCTCCCCAAAAAAGTGCCAAGAGATCGTATATATCATTTCCGGAAAGAAGGGGGTTTCGCCCCCCGCTCGTCCCTAACTCCTTCCACCTCCCTCGCCACCTCTAAAGATGGATTTTCATTCTGAATACGTTTTAGCCATCGAGGCTACGTCCCTATCCTATCATACAGCGCCAGCGCCGTATATACTCCGCGGGGGCTGCAAAAAACATTTTCAACTTCTAGGAGGTTGTAAAGCCTAATTTTCACCAAATTTTCACCAACCAAGAAAATATTCTGGTGAAAAATTCTTTAAACAATTTATCTCCGTAAAAATTAACTTTATTTTTTGAATCGCTGACAAAAATAATATTTTTACCAACGAAAATTTATTTTTGAGAATTAGACAACGTTTATTGGTTCCCAAATTAATTTATAGCGTAGGTACAATTAAGTCGCGTTCATACTAGGCCAAGGAATCGATTTTAAACTGTTTCAAAACGTTTCGCAAGAGTTTTGTGAATTGGAAACCGTCTTTTCTCGAATCGATTTGATTCAATTTCTCGAAACTGCTTCGGGAACCAGTTTCGTACCGATTCGGTTTCAACAACCGATAGATGAAGTTACAATAAATCGATTTATAAAGATATTGCGTGAACACGTGACGCTTAAAACGATGCCTGGCGATTTGAATATCGGTTTGACGTTGACGTACGCGTTCTCCAAATAAGGTTTGACGTTGACGTACGCGTTCTCCAAATAAGGCTTGACGTTGACGTACGCGTTCTCCAAATAAGGCTTGACGTTGACGTACGCGTTCTCCAAATAAGGCTTGACGTTGACGTACGCGTTCTCCAAATAAGGCTTGACGTTGACGTACGCGTTCTCCAAATAAGGCTTGACGTTGACGTACGCGTTCTCCAAATAAGGCTTGACGTTGACGTACGCGTTCTCCAAATAAGGCTTGACGTTGACGTACGCGTTCTCCAAATAAGGCTTGACGTTGACGTACGCGTTCTCCAAATACCGTAATTTTCTTCATCTCCGTTAATAATTCACGAAATAATTCATTCTCAAAAGAATTTTAATTTCGATATTGAGATTGTACTAGCTTCGAGTTAAATCGTTAGCAATTATATATATGATATGGATGGGCGGTTGGGGGAACTCGTAAGCTTTTCCCCTTTGGTATTATTTGACGTTGAAAATTTGATTACACTTTCTATCTTAAAATATCTTAAAATAGAATTTCGATAAAAATTGGTCAAATCGAGATTGAACGATTCTCGTCACGCGAACCATTTTTTTTTTTTAAAGACGGTGGGTTAATATTCGAAATGGCGTATAATTTTAATCCCATAATACCCTAATTTAAATTAAATTTAATTCCAAATTGAGTTTTATCGTAATTAATTTCATATTCCTAATTTTGTATTATATTTTAATCTTTGAGTTTCTAGTTTTTTTAATCCTTTAGGATTAGTTTATATTTCTAATATAGATTAGTTAGGACCTTGTGTCTTTAGAAATAATACTAAACACATCTCCTAGTGCCGGAAATTTGAATAAAACGTGTTATACATTAGTTAAATCACTTGTTTAAAGTGCTTCTTATTGGCTGATAACTTTGTTGACATAGTGGAAACAGCCTTAAAGCTTACGCAATTTGACCGGAAGTTATTCACTCGTAATCCTCTCGTATTTATATTTTGTCACCGGAAGTTGGGCTTAATCGCTATAATATCGTGTATAGATAATTTATTCTATTCGCTTGCCCCTTGTAATCCGTTAGTTCGGCTAACCTGGAGTGCAGTTCAGGCATTTTAGCTTCTTTGGCTTGGTAAAATTCAATTTAAAGTGTGATATTATTGGCTGGGGGATGGGTTAGTAAACTTGCATGACGTCAATATTTGGGGGCTCTTTTGTTGCACGGAGGATACTATAAAAACATCTATATGGCTATTAGAACCAGTGTCAGACATTCAGAACAGAGTACAACGTTATGGTTACGTAATGATCCACAAGTAACTTCATATTCATTGATCGACAAACCTGTATAATGGATTCTATCAGAAGCCGATGAAACCCTCCTTTGAAGTCTATTACTCCCGGGTCTTGTCTACCCCTCTCTGTATGGGTTAGTTTCGAAAAGCGCGATTCGTACGCCTCCTAACGGTAGATGTTTTCGGAGCGGGAGTTCGTCGAGCGAATATCTCTAGCAGTCTCGGAATTCGTCAAAAAAACGTCGTCGTATGTGGGGAGAGAGAATTTCCAATTTTCCGTAGACAGGGGGGTATGAAGTAGGACCCCTCCGATCTCGTAAAATTGGGAATTTTACACATACAGAGAGGAGCGCTATATGGAACATTAGAGTAGTAGACTTCAAAGGAGGGTTTCATCGGCTTCTGATTCTATTAAAATCCGTGTTATTTAATCGTTAAATAGGCGCTTTCCAATATCGTTTATTTTGTACATTATATAAGCCTTAAAATATTCTAGATTCGGTTTATAGAGTAAGTTTATTCTCGGGGAGTGGGGAGGATATTCCCCCAGGGATCACTTCAATTCCCCTCCATTTTGAAGCTTACTGAAAATTTTTATCTTTTCACTCTTTTTTTTTTGGCGCGAGATTGGCAGGATCGCGTGGTGCTTTTAGGATATATCTTTTTTTCCACGCGCCAATTTTTCCCGCCAAATCGTCTTCGGGAATTCTCGATGCTCGCGTCGTAAAAATAAAAGCGCGCGCGCTCGGGAGTATTTTGCTCGTTCGGTTTTCCCGCGTTTTCTGATGGTTGCACGCGAGCTACAGGTGGATTTCCCAATGATAGCCGGGAAGCGAGCTCGCGCTCTAACCATACCCCTTATATATATATATATATATATATATATATGAGCCCCGTTTTGTCTATTAAATTATATCGTCGATGGGGATGACGGTGTCACGTGGGATTCGCGACGCTAAATTGTTCTTTAATATAAGATTTTCGAAAGAAAAAGTGTACTTTTATGTAGGATTTATTTAGAAGCGAATATACCTTTTTTTCCAACGTCAGTTAACGATATTAGAAGCTTAGTGAAAATTTTAATAACTAACTTAAAACTTAGTTAAAAATAAAATGTTTGTAATAATATTTAAATTTTTGCGTTTTTTTTTTTAATATTTAAAATTTTTGCGTTTTTTTTTAATATTTAAAATTTTTGCGTTTTTTTTTTAATATTTAAAATTCATTGCTTTAGTTTCTTCCCTTTAGACTTTTTCTTCCTACCTTCGTAGTTTCGTTGTTTAAACTTTGACGTACACGTACCCGTTTAAAAAACTAATTCAAACACTGAATAATAATTCTAACTTAATAATATTTAAATTTTCGCTTTTTTTTAATATTTAAAATTCCGTGTTTTAGTTTCATCTTCCCTTTAGACTTTTCTTCCTACCATCGTAGTTTCGTTGTTTAAAGATACTTTGACGTACACGTACCCGTTTTAAAAATTATTTCATTCCCTGAATAATAATTCTAACCATATTAATAAGATTTTTTTTTTTTAATATTTAAAATTCATTTTTTTTTTTTCTTCATTCCCATGCAATCTTTATTTCCCAAATCAACGCGTAGAAATGGTAATTCATTTTAGAACACGGTAATTCAGCATTACCCTTTTAATTCGTATTTAAAATTCAAAATACACGCGTACCACAAACAGCGAAGTTTAAAAAAATAATCTTTTATCTTTATTGGAAAAATTATCCCACGAAGTTTATTTGAATTGAATAGTGTGGTCCTTTTTGATGTTGGCGGTTCCGATATGGTAAACCCCCGAAAAAAAAAAAGCTTGGCTAATTTTTAATAATGCATCCAACGTTTTTATACTCTAAATAACAAACACAATAGATACCCTGGGGTTTGGGGGGGGGGGGTTAAGAATGGGGGGGGGCTAGAAAGAAAGACGCCTCGGTTAAAATACCCCCAACATAATGCAGGAAGAACCTATACTACTATTATAGGAATCCGATGAAAAGATACTTCCCCCTAAAACCCCCCCGAACCCCCTGAACCCCCGTCCGTTATTCCGCTAACGTAAAAAAAATTCCCACCACTACCATCACCATGCAGTCAAAAACTCGACGATTTTCAACCGGAAATTGCGTCAGATACGAAGCTTCTGTATATATTTCTTACAATGGGAAACGAAGGGAAAATAGGCATTCGTTACTACTGTAAACTCAATTTGAAATGAACTATATCTAGCGTATTAGATGGATAGGCATTCCGGTTGGGGTGTTATACCCCATCGAATATACATTTTTTTATTTCTTTTTACACTCTTAGAATGAATTTAAGTAATATATATTGAATTACATTGTTTCTAATGGAATTTATACCCTTTTTAAGATTGAAACTAAAGATACGAGCGTAGGGATACCCCCGTCGAATATACATTTTTTTTACACTCTTAGAATGATTTTAATTCATTAAGCGTCCATACTAGGCCTTGGAATCGATTTAAACCGTTTAAAAACGTTTCGCTAGAGTCATGTGAATGGGAAACCGTCTTTTCTCGAATCGATTTGATTGGATTTCTCGAAACTGCTTCGGGAACCAGTATCGTAACGTTTCGGTTTCAATAACCGATAGATGAAGCTACGATAAATCGATTTATAAAGATTAAGCGTGAACACGTGACGCTTAAAACGATGCCTGGCGATTTGAATACCGGTTTGATTTTACCGTTTCAAATCGATTTAAGAAATGCTAGTGTGAGCGTAGCTTATAATTTGGTTTCTTGATCAAAGATCTACACGGGTGACCCCAAAATTTTATAATTTAACCTTTAAATCGGTTAAAAACGATTTTAAAGTCTGTAGTGTGAACACAACTATATAGGATTTAAATTTAACTTAATTTGGACTCCCTTTCGCGTTAAGCCTTAGCTAGAGAATACCCATAGAGGAAAAAGATAAAAATACTATCCCCCTATTCTTCCTACTATTTCTACTACGAATCTAAACAATTAAAACCCCCGGGGGTGGGGAAGGGGGCTTGTAAAAAAAAACTCTTTTTATCTTATATATAAAAACCACGACGTTCGTTCGTTCGTTCGTCGTTCGTTGGTTGGTTTTTTCGCGGGGGAATTTATTCCGAGCCGTTCCGGCCCCCCACGAGTTCGCTAATTTTATTGCTCTTGGAGAAACACGCCGTCTACGGAACAAAATTTAATCTGGGTTCGTAGTTCGTTTTAAATTAAAATTAGAATTAATTGAAAAATTAAATCTTCGATTTGGTATCGTTACAAACGTTTCAGTGTTTCGTTAATTTTCTTCCGGTTAGGCCTCCGCTCAGTTTAAATTATAAAATTTAATAGGGGTTCGTACCGCTTTTTACTCTTTTTAAATTAAAATTAAAGTTAAAAATTCCAGTTCGATAAAGGCTTCCGTTCGTTAACACGATAATCTGTCGTTTCAGGAGGATCCCGTTGCGGGATGCCTCGCCTTAACGCCGGCCTCCCATTGGTTGATAATGATTTGTATAGTGTAGGGTCTTTTTTTTTCCCACGGAGGATTGTTAGACGCGGAGTAGTAGTCTTATATATTAAAACCCCGCTTAGCATTACAGGGAGCATTTAAAAATGGAGTGGTAATAAATTTTAAACGGAACCTTTTAAACTAACGGAAAAAGATGAACATCAAGATGGCCGCCTGCAAAAAGATGAGAGTTAGATGGACGCCTGAAAAAAGATGAAAAGCAAGATGGCCGCCTGAAAAAAAAGATGAAAATTAAGATGGAAGCATGAAAAAAGATGAAAAGCAAGATGGCCGCCTTAAAAAGGATGAAAAGTAAGATGGCCGCATGAAAAAAGATGAAAAGCAAGATGGCCGCCTTAAAAAGGATGAAAAGTAAGATGGCCGCATGAAAAAGGATGAAAAGTAAGATGGCCGCATGAAAAAAGATGAAAAGTAAGATGGCCGCATGAAAAAAGATGAAAAGTAAGATGGCCGCATGAAAAAAGATGAAAAGTAAGATGGCCGCATGAAAAAAAAGATGAGATGAAAAGCAAGATGGCCGCCTTAAAAAGGATGAAAAGTAAGATGGCCGCATGAAAAAAGATGAAAAGTAAGATGGCCGCATGAAAAAAGATGAAAAGTAAGATGGCCGCATGAAAAAAGATGAAAAGTAAGATGGCCGCATGAAAAAAAAAGATGAAAAGTAAGATGGCCGCATGAAAAGCAAGATGGCCGCCGAAAAAAAGGTGGAAAGGAAGAGGACCGCCCTTAAAAATTTCATTAGGCCCGAAGCAACTGGATGAAACCCGCCCGTAGGGCGGGCTTTCAGCTAGTAAATTATAAAACTGGAAGAATTAGGCGATACTGGGGGAGTTGTAATAAGGGGTTACGTGGGGTATTCTAATTACGTTATACACTATGAGGGGCGTCCCCCCCGGCTCGCTTCGAAGGCTAGATAAGATTCGATTCTTTATACTGTACACAGCACCTCTCTGGAGGCAAAACCCCTCAATTTTCAATTAGTTTAAAGTTACACTATGATTATTACCTAACTTAAATTTAATTTAATTATAATTATAATTAATATTAGGTTTAATTAATAATAATATATAAGTAAACTATTATAGGAGTTGAATCAAATGTTTAACATAATTATTCAATCAAAATCCCGAAAGACGCGAAAATATTATTTTTTGAAATTTATAAAATACTAAAATTTTCGTTAATTAAAATTAATTTTTCAGTGTTATTATTTTATCAACTTATAGTATCGCTTTCCATCTACAAAATCCAATCAAAATACTTCTAGAAATACCTCATTCTTAACTGAAAAAAGCCAAAATTCCCCTCAAAATAAAAAAAAATAAAATTAAATATTTCAAATTCTTATTTATTTAATTATTATTTATTTAATTTTTTTTTTTTTTTTAATTTAAAATTTCTATAACATTTTTAAGACCCTATACCCAAAACTTTCCTTGCTTATTCGGCTCGCCATATATATTTTAGTGTGGCCCGTAATTATCAATCTTTATTAAAAAAAAAACACCTCGACCCTCCCTCCCCGTGCCGGAAGGGTATCAACCGTTATAAGGCTTATCTTAATACTTTTCGTATCAATAATATCTCTATATTAAGAGATACGAGTTATCCGGGGTTATCCCGCCTTCTAGCGTACTATCAATTTGCTCTGTAACTTCATTTCTTTTTATAATACATCACCCCTTTTTTTCTCCGCGACAGAAAAAATTGAGCATCCGACGTACATTATATTCAGTGTTCGCGTTACAAGCAGTATTAAATATTAATATACGCACGATTCTAAATCTTATCCTGAATTTTAAGCTTTTTATTAGGCTTAACTTTAATTACCATTTTTATCGCGGATATATTTAACCATTCCTAGTTTTCATCGCGTACAAGCTTAGACACCTTTGTATCTCTTATCTTTGGACATCTTGATTTAAACCCTAGCCTGCAATCGCACGCGCTGCGTATTATGATTGGTTTTTTTTTTCTATTCCGGCGCGCGCCACCGCGCGAGATTCACTCGAAATCGTGTTGAAAATACCGCGCGTGTAAAGTTAAACGCCCCTTTCATATCTACGATTAATAAGTTAAAAGGAGAAATAGGACTTAGCTTCGTACACGCTGTAAATTCAAACTGATTCTGATTGTATATATGGTCAAATCGCGAGATGTCATTTTTTTACAGTTAAACTGTACAACTGATGAATAAGGCTACGTTTATATATAGGTAAAATTAACGTATACTTTCATCCTCCTCCCCCCCTTTGATTGTAGTATTATTTAATAGTGAAATTTAGATTTGAGGTAAAAAAAAGGATATGAGAGATTGAGAGTGCCGCGTTAAGGAAGTCAAAGCCCTCCCTATTTAGTAAATCCTTTAAATCCATTAATTCGGCTTTGAAATCGCAGTAAATTCAACGTGAGACGAACTCTCTATAGTTGAATATCAGTATTGTGGAGAAAAATAGGTGATTTCGATTTAATATTCCTTCAAAGGCTTAGAATGGAGGCAAATCTCTGTAGAAAAAATGATATGGATGCGAATGAAGATGGAAAAATCCATTGAAAGGCAGTTTCGAAACTGCAATTTAGCTTTAAGTTGAACCTGGCTTCCCTGGAGCGCATTTTATTTTTTGGGGAACTTAGTGGTCCTAAATCGAAAAATCCCTTAAAATATTTTTTCTCCTCCCTTTGAGTTTATTTTATCTTCTTTAGGCCCAAAATTTCGAGATAATTCTCTCCTAAGCGAATAACTTCCAGATAATCCTCAACCTAATTTAAATCTCGAATTCAATGAATTTCTTCCTTTTACAAAAATTAATAAAAATATCCCATGGATTCTAATTTTAGAAAATTAAATTTTATTTCATTATCTGATTAATTTTAGACCTAAAACGCGTAGGTGTACGTGTAATTTTTCATTAACCACGTGACTAAATTAGTTTTGTAGTTCGCGATTTCTAAAAACTTGTAATATCTTTGATTAATCATTAGAACTGCGTTAATTTAAGACAATGCATTATGTATACTAGAGTTGCTGGCTTAGAAACGATATAATTTCCCACAACAAAACTATTTATCAATGCTAATTTAATTTCTTTTCAAGAATGTAAATTATTTTAGAAATATTCCCACGGTAATTATCATAATTAATTATAATAGAAATAATTTAATAAATCTAATAAATTTTGAAGTTCCGACCCTAATTTCACCATCTCTCTCTCTCTCTGTCTTCATCGCGTCCTATAGATGGTCATGCGCGGGTCCAGCTAAGCTCGATCTTAGTTCGGCCATTTGATTTGCATCGTTTTGAATATGCGCTGTTCGCCTCATCTTATCCCCCTCCCCCTTTTCTATCTCGTTTCGCCCCCAAAAATTCCTCCGCTAATTAATACTGGGCGTAAATTAGTTTTCCAAAGGGGGGAGGGGTGGATTCGGCGCCAAATGAGGAACACTCCCCCCCGCCCCCCCCCCCCCCCGCTTTCCATCCTCTTCCCGCGCATCTCCATCATCCAGCCTCTTACAATCCCAATTTGGCGAGCGCGGACAAATGACTCCACCCACTCATTTTTAACTCTAGTAAACGACTCTTTCGCAGACTTTTGTTTTAGGCGGAAATCGAGGTTCGGAGGATTAAAAAAAAGGGGGTGTGATTAAACGACCACCCCCTCCTTCCCCCTCTTTCATGCCCCTATACGCCGACTTCTTGTAAAATTTTCAGATCTCAAATTTTGGTGGTTTTTAAAAGCAAAAATAGCTAATTAACCCTTGTTCGAAACTATACTACTTAAATTTCGGTTAAATACTAAAGTTTCTTCCGAATTTTTAGTCAATTATCTTTCTTCGTAGTACATTATATTTAACTCTCAGTAATTAACGATTTATCCTTAATAAACTGATTTTTTTAAGGACAAAATATTGATTTTTTACACAATTTTTGGAAGCTATTAAGAAATTAGGAATTTTATTTTGATTGAGATTGGTCCACTTTTTATAATTTTAAATCAAAAACTAAACCCGAAGAAATATGAATTAAATATTAAAACAGATTTTTTTGCGATATTTTTCATAACTTGTAACGCGTACGTATACGTGTAGATACTTATAGCATCTACATTCCTATTTTGACTAGTTTCAATGTTCAGTAATTGTTTAATACTAATAATATTTCGGGAGAAATTATCATTTTAGTATTGTAATATTTTTTTGGAAAAGGGTTTTTGATGAGTGCAGGGGCTGTCTTTATAGCTAGGCTCTTTTGTCTCGGGGGTTTCTTTTGTCCCTTCAATTGGGAGGGTGAATCCCCCCTCCCCCTGCCTTTCTTGATTCTAAAAAAAAAAGCATGAAAATATTTTAATTGTTAGCAAGTTTTCGCCCCCACTCTTTTCAGCGAGATTAATCTCCGTATACATAAAGCCCGGTTTTCATTTATTCAGGGGAATTTAGCTTCAAATCCAACCTATTGCTTTAGCTTAAAGGGAGAATGAAAGGCCAAAACAACCTATTTTTAATCGATTAAGAATATAATATAACTCACCAAAAATATTTCGTTATTTTATAATCAATTTCCAAAGTTCCGAAACCTGCAGATGCTAAGCCTTGGCTGCCTAGCTCGGCGAACTAGGCGAGCACGAGCCGTATTTTTTTAAATATTCCCGTCTGATCTAGTCGCCAATCACGAGCGAGTACGCGTATTTTTAAAATACGCGTACTCCCTCGTGATTGGCGACTAGAACAGCCGCGAATATTAAAAAAAAAAAAAAAAATACGAGTCGTGCTAGCCTATTTTACCGAGCTAGGCAGCCAAGGCTTAGCATCGAAACTTTGAAAATTCATTATAAAATAACGAAATATTTTTGGTGAGTTATATTATTGTTTTTCTCATTATTTTAGCATTCTTAATCGATTAAAAATAGCTTGTTTCGGCCTTTCATTCTCCCTTTAATCAAGATTTAATGGGCCAAGAATCCAAATTTTAGGTCAAAACCAATATATTTTAAATAAGTTTAACACTACTGGCCTTCGGGGAAAGAAAATTAGTTACATTTTCACTTTAAAAGTTTATTTAAAAAATTATTTTAATTTTATTAAAACATCATTTTTTTTACGAAATAAATATATTAATAAATAAGTAATTGTATATTTAATATTGCGGGTAACTTACAAAGCGTAATTCTCCTAAAATTTAAACAAAACAATTCATACAATGTTTCTAAATTTTTCGTAAAACCAAAAAAATTTTTTTTTACCCCTAAAAATGCTCTTTCTTGTCACGCATCGAAGCGAACAGGTTGAGACACTAGTACGAGAGACGGTCTAAAAGAATATACACCCCTCCCTCCGCAAACACACTCATTTTTATAAATATTATAATTATTATAATTTATTCAAGTTTCAAAAAAAAATTAAACTTTTTTGTTTAAATTAAAATCTTTGTAAGCTTTCGTTTAGCCCGTTCGGTCGTTAAGAACGTAAATTTTGAATTTATAATGATAGGAAAACAGCCCTAGACCGTCGAATACGCAGACTTTAGACTCTAAGGATGGTTTTTTTATTTTATTTTTTTTTAAATTGAATTTTAAAAAAATACCAGCTTGAATATATTTAAATTTTTTTTTCTTCTGTAAGAAGACTTTCATTGGCTGGCTCCGAGAAAATGGAAGAAAAACAGCTCGAGGCTTGGCGTCTGTTTTTATAAGCACCTTGTACGGGAGAGGGGGGGGGCAATGGAGGGGCAGACGCCCCATCTACCGACACCCCTTTAACGTCTAGGGTCGCGTAATCTTATATGATTCTATCTATTTGCTAAAAAAAAAAAAAATGTTTTTCTTTTGGGTATTTTTATTAAGGTCGAATAATTCACAACTTTTTTTGTTCTCACGTGTTTGTTTAACTCCAGGCCCCGCAAAAATTTCGAATTCCACGAAAATTATTTTAATTTTCAGTTAAAGTTTACATATTTTATATTTTCCCACTCAATTTTATGTTACTTTGTTAAAGAAATTTAAATTTTTAATTTTAACAGGGTGACCGGACTAATATTTTCTATTTTTTTTTTCCTTTAAATTCCTATAATTTAAAGTTTTCTCCTATATTTATCAAGCTATCAGGTTATTCAATTTCATATAAAAGTATAATTTAAAATTTTAGAAAAAAAAAAAAAAAAAATTCGCACCAAAAATATAAAGCATAGAGTCAAAAACAGAATTAAGATTTTAACAGAAGCCGATGAAACCCTCCTTTGAAGTCTATTACTCCCGGGTCTTGTCTACCCCTCTCTGTATGGGTTAGTTTCTAAAAGCGCGATTCGTACTCCTCCTAACGGTAGATATTTTCGGAGCGGGAGTTCGTCCAGCGAATATCTCTAGCAGCTTTGGAGTTCGTCAAAAAACGTCGTCGTTTGTGGCGAGAGAGAATTTTCAATTTTAAATAGACAGGGGGGTATGAAGTAGGACCCCTCCGATCTCGTAAAATTGGGAATTTTACCCATACAGAGAGGAGCGCTATATCGAACATTGGAGTAGTAGACTTCAAAGGAGGGTTTCATCGGCTTCTGGACATATGTATATATATTTTGAATCGATTTTTATCGATCTTTCCAAAAAGCTACTTAATTTCCATTTGTAGTTCATGAATTTGACAGCTACTCAATTTAATTAATTAGATACGATACATATCACCAAGAATTCATTCAGGTTCCATAATAATATGGGAGGGCCGCGATTCAATAACCATCCTCCCAAACTTTGTAGCAAAAGTTCGTCCGCTTCGAATCGATTTTTCAAGTAAATCGCTCCTGACATCTATTATTAACCCGCGCCACTAACGACCTTGACATAATATTTTGGGTAATAAAAATGGAGCCGACCGAAAAAAGATCTAAGCGTACAAATGTTGCGAAAATTGCGGGCGAACTTTTGTTACAAAGTTTGGGAGGATGGTACCAGAGGCTAAAGCTATGCTCCCATATTCTTATGGAACCTGAATGGATTCTTGATATCACGCTATAAATATAGATATAATTTTAAAATGCGGTCAAAATAGTGTAAATTAGGTTAAATTTTACGAAAAATCGCGTTAAATTTGAAAATAATATCCCAAAAATGACCCCTGTAACGCGGTCATCGTACAGAAATTGTCAGTTGCTTCAGAAGCCGATGAAACCCTCCTTTGGAGTCTACTACTCTAATGTTCCATATAGCACTCCTCTCTGTATGGGTAAAATTCCCAATTTTACGAGATCGGAGGGGTCCTACTTCATCCCCCCCTGTCTACGGAAAATTGGAAATTCTCTCTCTCCACAAGCGACGACGTTTTTTTGACGAACTCCGAGGTTGCTAAAGATATTCGCTCGACGAACTCCCGCTCCGAAAATATCTACCGTTAGGAGGCGTACGAATCGCGCTTTTTGAAACTAACCCATACAGAGAGGGGTAGACAAGACCCGGGAGTAATAGACTTCAAAGGAGGGTTTCATCGGCTTCTGGTTGCTTCGATAGCCATCCTATACTCGAATTATTATTATCTAAAGATAGTCCATATCCTAGATGGCCTTGAAAATATATAAAAACCGGGCTTGATAAAAAAAAATCCACTTTTGTAGTATAGTAGTAGTCGTAGTATAGGGATAGTGGTCCTATTATCATCGAATAGAGAGGACCGGGATGAAGTAGTGAACGTCCAAGTGAGAGTGTAACTTGTATCTCGAGATCCAAAACTGGCTGTCCAAGATCTTTTGTTCAATATGAGGAGAATTTTTTTTTAACCTGAGAAAGAACCTGGCTATGTTTTCTCTCTATTTCCCCCCCTTCCCCCCCCCCATGCCGGACTCGGGAACGAAAGGGAAGGGAGGCTGGGAGGGGGGGTAAGAGTATTATGAGTATTTTTTTTCTTGTCTCGGGATGATCGACCTTACTCCAGCTGTTCTTGTATTTTTTTTGTCTCCTCTTCTTCGCAGCATCCCTCTCCATCTCCTCCTCCTCCTCCTGCCGCTCTTCTCGTCTGTGAAGGGATCTTTATTTTTCTTTTTTCTTTATCATCGCTCGCGTCTCTAAAACGGAGAGAGAGAGAACGAGAATGGGAATTTCCCTTAGACTCCGACTATTTCTTACGTAAGATATTTGCCACGCTATAGATATATACCTATATAGATTCGATAATTTCAAGGTCAACACCTTACTAGATCCCCCTTTAAAATAGATTATTTAATTTTATTATACTTTATTTGGAATTTAAATTAAACCTAAATAATTCTAGTATATTTATTTATTCATTATGAGTCTTGTTACAAATTAGTTTTTTAAAGGGAAAATGAAATGAAAAGGGAAAAATGATTTTTTTAGCGATTCCTTATTATTTGAATATGCAAATTTATTTATTTATTACAAGTCTTGATACAAATTAACTAGAATTATATTTAAAACTTACCCAGAAATTAGGCTTAGCGCTGGATTCATGAAATCTGAAGGATTATCATATTATTATTGTCTTAATCTTAATTATTTCAAATTTTTAACATTTTTATTTAAATTATTTTTAACATCGTACCTGTAACGAATTTTATAATTTAAATTAATTAATAATTATCAATATAGCGATTACTTCGAATTAATTACTATAATTCTTCAATTAGGTTAATTTATCGGATAACCTTTGACCCCAATAAACTCCAAGTTATAGAAAAAAATTAATATGCGTAAAATATCTATTCATTATTCAATTTGTCTTCCAAGAACTACTTTATTTTCTCACTAAATTTATCATTATGTATAAATACGCCTCAGATTTGACACTGTCTTCAAACAAAACAAAAAATGTAAATGCTTTTGACCTATAACCTTTTTTTTTCTTGCCATATTTGTACGATAATCACGAATTAAAGATAGTAAACCATAAAGTTTTAGGACTACTAAAATAGACCACTAGTTAATTTAGCTAATAGGTCAAAAAAAAACTTATCCTTGCTTTTTAACAGCTAGGGTGTGGCTATGATCCGCGTTTTACTTCTAAGCTATATATACCTATAGAAATTCTAAATTATTTATCCCTAATTATTCGTGGAAGCTCGGAGCATCCCTAGGTTTTGTGGGCTCGTGGGGGAGGGATGAGGGGGTTATCATCTGGTCCGGGTCCATTGGCGGCTGAGGTGTGTGGTCCTTTAGGCCCTTAGATTAAGCGCGCGAATGTTTTTTTTACCCATCACCCCTCGCGCTTTTAGGATGGTCACGTTCCGACCGTTTTTTGGCGACGACCCCCACGCGGTAATCGATTTTTTTTCTACTCCTGGTAGTTTTTTTCTCCTTCGACTCGTGTCTTCCGAACGTATCAAACTAACCTTAGAGTATAACCGGAACTTATTCCTTACCCTCGTATCTCTCTTTTCTAACTCTAAGGTAACGTCGATAACGTACGTATCGTATCGTAATCCGTTTTGAGTTTTCATTGGGTGTTAAGGCAATCCCTCTATTATTTCATCGTATTTTTAACGAATGATAATGTACTCTTAGCTTGGCGCGCGATGCAAACCGAGACTGATTTTGAGTGTGGAAAATGAAGAGCGCGCGCCATCGCGCGAGATTCGTTCCTAAAAAACGTGTTTCCCGGTTTTCCACGCGCCCGAACTTGTCTTCCCGCTATTACTCTAATTTTGAAAAGGGAAAAAGAAGGTAGAGTAGCTTTATCTCTATTGAATTCTCGGATTGATTTCGAGTACGGAAGCCAAAGTCGCGAGACCAACGTAAGGAAGCTTTTTTTTTCATCGTAATTTAGTCTTCATCTACGTGAAAATTAAGTTCATTCTTAGATTGTAATGGTTTATACGTCATACTGTGGGCACGCAGCCGTGTATAAAAAAAAAAAGGGGGGGGGAGGTTAAACCCCTGAGGGAGACGGGTATAGGACTTTACCGTCTTAGAATGGACGTAATGTAAGGATGTTTGTATAGATTATTGGTGTTTTCTTAGACTGTAATCGCGTCTGGGTGGGTGGGAGATGTAAGGGGTAAGGGAGGAAAAGGGTAAGTCAGGGCTCGCGACGGCTGCTGGTATGCGTAAAAATCTTCTACGGCCACTTATTGCCGAAAGTAAAATGCCCCGGACATTTCCTCTCCCCTTCTCTCCCCCTACCACAGTACCTCGACCTTATTGGCTATTCAATTTCATACAGAAATTTCAATACCTAAGAACCCTACTAGTGTATTTAAATATTAGTAATTAGCGTATTGACATTATTTTTTAAAACAGAAAAAAAGCATGTAACATCAATAAATTTCAATTGTTTTTGGAGAATGACAATGCTATGACATCATCAGTAAATTACGAAACAACCGTGAGATCACTGTTCCCTTAAAGTTAAAAATAAATGTCGATAAAGCAATGCTATGACATCATCAAAAACATTAAATTCTCCGTCCAATAAAAGTCAAAAATAAATAACCACGACATGACCCTTTATTATAGCTTTTTAAGGCGATGCAAACTACGGTTGAAACGGTCTTAATATTCGAAGTTAACCCTAAATTATAGTGGGGCTTTTTCTCGGTTGGCGCTCTGATGATATGATCGTATTATTAAATTTGGCTGCGTGGCCCTATTACTAATCTAATTTATCATATTCTAATTAATATTATATCCTGCTATCTACGAAGAAGGGGAAAAAAATGAGTTGAAGGTAGTGGGGTGGGCAGCAATTAGATGCCGTGGTTGGGCGAGGGAGGGCTGATATATAGAGGTTTAACCATTCTTTTATATCTCTGTTGGTTCGTAAACCGCCCCATTATTAATCAATCTGTTCAATTTAATTTTAATCCACGTCATTAATCGATGGTGTTATTTATACTACGCCTGCCCCGCCCCCCTTCATGGTCTGATAGGGGGGCAAAGAGAAATATTATGTTTTTAATCTCATTAACGGAATAAATACCAACGGTTGCGTCTCCACATACACGAAAACGTGTGTTTATACTCCATTTTATATCAATATATCTAGTATATGAGTTTGCATTCTTAAATGGGATAACGTAATCTATTAACAAGTGATTTAAATAGGCTTAATCAACTTTTTTTTCTTCTTCGAATACCATAACTCGTATAAATACAGTTTTTTAGAAGCGCGAAGCAAAATTGGTTTTTGTAAAATGATAGCTTTTTAATGTATTAAAATCACGTAAAATTAAAATTAACAAAAAAACATTAAAATCACGTTTAATTGTAATTAAAATCAAGAAAAAATATATATTAAAATTAAATTATAATTAAAATTAACTGAAAATATATTAAAATTAAATATTCACTATTAAAATTAACAAAAATGTATTAAAATCACATTTAATTACAATTAAAATTAACAAAAATATATATTAAAATAAAATTATTTACAATTAAAATGAACAAAAATGTATATTAAAATAAAATTATTTACAATTAAAATGAACAAAAATGTATATTTAAATCACATTAAATTATAATTAAAATTAACGAAAAATTTATTAAAAACACATTAAATTAAAATTAACAAAAATATTAAAATTACATTAAATTCCAATCAAAATTAACGAAAATATTAAAATTACATTAAATTCCAATCAAAATTAACGAAAATATTAAAATTACATTCAATTCCAATCAAAATTAACGAAAATATTAAAATTACATTAAATTCCAATCAAAATTAACGAAAATATTAAAATTACATTAAATTCCAATCAAAATTAACGAAAAATGTATTAAAATCACATTAAATTCCAATCAAAATTAACGAAAAATGTATTAAAATTACATTAAATTCCAATTAACATTAACGAAAATAAGTTAAAATCACATCAAGATGATGGCGCGTTCGTTGAACTGTTTAATTCAATTCAGCTAATTTAACCATTTCCACGATTTCGTTTGGTATCTTTGAAATTGTTAATATTCTTTTGAGCTGGTCTGTCGTCACCCTTTTTGCTCCTTATATTATTATTATCCGTAGTTGGTTGGCTGGTAGTTGTACTTACGTATAGTACATCTCTATCCTCCTAAATGTTGTCGGGCTTGGGAGGCGTGGGAGTAGAACCGCGAGATATATCGACTCTTTTTCCGTGGGTACGAGTTTTTTTATCTTCCTTGACCCAGTGCCAAACGCGTCATAAAAAATGTGGGGGAGTCGTTGCCCTTAGCAACCGACCAGAGCTCTCTCTCTCTCTTCTCCTCTCCTTCAGCGTCTTATAGAGCGTCTCTCTCCTCCGAGGGTGATCTTAGGGTGGCCATCCCTATATAGCCGAGCGGCCTTGGCTTTAAAAAAAAATCCAAGCAAATAAATAAGGCAGTAAAGGGTGGGGGGAGTCTCGACCACTCCCAACCCGTCAATCGCCCCCCCCCCCCCCATATACGCACTTCATCCATCTCTTCCTAAAATCCTACCATAAACTACTACATCGTGTTGGCAACTTTTTATTACGGTGTTTTTACTACTACTACTACTACTATAGTACTATCATATTACGTTGTTAGTTTTATGTTGTGTTTTAATGTGATGCCTGAAAAAGAACGGTCTAAAGGGTTTCCGTTAGCAATCAATTTATACATTTCGATGTTATGGATATTTAATTTATTAATTTTTAATTTGACGAATTTAAAATTTTACTACGCGATATAAATATGATTTAGAATTTAAATATTGCAATTAGATCAGTAGTCCTATAATTCCTCTAAATTCCTATATTTTTAAAGATGTCCTATATTATCCTGTATTTCCTTAAAATATCCTATAAAGTCCTATAGTTTCGAGGATCCAATCGTTGGTGGTCAAATCTGATATTCCCCTGTCTTTTTTTCTAATTTACATTATATCGGTTCCCTTCAGCCAAATTTTAGATTTTAGTCGCGTTCACACTAGAGACTTTGAAATGCTTTTTTTTTTTATAAAGATCAAATAATATTTTGAGGTCATACATGTAGAACCAAATTAATATCTTGAAAAGTCGATTTGAATATTCGATTTGGTTTGAAAACGGTTTCAAAGTGTTAAGTGTGAACGTGGCTTTAATGTGAAATATATTTCCACGGTGAGACGAGTTTTGGTTATCGCGATTCGCGACAAAAAAAAAAAAGACGAGTTACAATTTCGTCGTATTCGTTTCGATATTTTCCCGCTTTTTTTCCTCGATGGTGTGAAAAATGACTTTTATTTTCTTAGTAACTCGCTCTGTCGTCTTTCTGTTCTAAAATTGTACGAATTTTGACTTGATTTACGATTCACCGCGAGCGACTGCTTACTCACCCCACTCCCTTTCGCTTCAAAACTAGATCTATATACTTACACAACGAAAAAAGGCTTAAGAACTAACGGCTACATTTTTATACGTTGTTAAATTAGTTCAAGGATTTTTTCGTGATCCTTTAAATTTATTCAAACTTTTTATTAGAAAAATAATATACTGAAATTTTATTTCGACGTTGGTTTTATTTTATTCTTGTACCATAAGCTTAGAATTTTTTATTCAATTTTCAAATTAAATCTAATTTAAATCGAATTATATATAATTTAAATCGATTACACTATTAATAGCGGTATATTTTTAAACTTAAAAATAATTTACTAAAATTGAATTTTAAAATATTGTAAAGTTTAAAAAAAATATTATTTTATAATTTCGAAATTAATTATTAATTTAGAACCAAGAAGTTTGAAATTAATTATTAATTTAAAACCAAGAAGTTTGAAATTAATTATTAATTTAAAACCAAGAAGTTTGAAATTAATTATTAATTTAAAACCAAGAAGTTTGAAATTAATTATTAATTTAAAACCAAGAAGTTTGAAATTAATTATTAATTTAAAACCAAGAAGTTTGAAATTAATTATTAATTTAAAACCAAGAAGTTTGAAATTAATTATTAATTTAAAACCAAGAAGTTTGAAATTAATTATTAATTTAAAACTAAGAAGTTTGAAATTAATTATTAATTTAAAACTAAGAAGTTTGAAATTAATTAATTAATTTAAAACCAAGAAGTTTGAAATTAATTAATTAATTTAAAACCAAGAAGTTTGAAATTAATTAATTAATTTAAAACCAAGAAGTTTGAAATTAATTAATTAATTTAAAACCAAGAAGTTGGAAATTAATTATTAATTTAAAACCAAGAAGTTTGAAATTAATTATTAATTTAAAACCAAGAAGTTTGAAATTAATTATTAATTTAAAACCAAGAAGTTTGAAATTAATTAATTATTTAAAACCAAGAAGTTTGAAATTAATTATTTAAAACCAAGAAGTTTGAAATTAATTATTTAAAACCAAGAAGTTTGAAATTAATTATTTAAAACCAAGAAGTTTGAAATTAATTATTTAAAACCAAGAAGTTTGAAATTAATTATTTAAAACCAAGAAGTTTGAAATTAATTACTTAAAACCAAGAAGTTTGAAATTAATTATTTAAAACCAAGACGTTTGAACTTAACTACAAAAATAGTATAGCTTTGAATTTGCATATTCGTATTTCGCGATGTTTGCGTTTGGTGGGCATTTGGTTTCGACGTTCCTTAAAACGTTTGGGCGTGGGACCATAGGTTGTGGCGTCCCTTTTAGGTCATAGTCTCTATTTCCTTTAGCGCGGCGCTTACTGTCGAGTTCCTAGTCTGATATAACTTAACTCGAGCGATATTTAGTTTCTCGAGAGTCGGTTTTTCTTGGCTGAGTTTAAAAATGTTGCAGCTGTTTTTCATCACCGTCAAACTAAGACTCTAGGAGGCTTTTTTAGCTAGACCCTATACTTGTATAGGTTCTAGCTAGTGTTTTGAGTCGTGCTGGTAGTCTGAAGTCTGAAGTCAGAAGTCTGAAGTCAGAAGTCTGAAGTCAGAAGTCTGAAGTCTGAAGTCTGAAGTCTGAAGTCTGAAGTCTGAAGTCGGTGTCCCAGAAATGACGAAAAACGTCATCGTATCGAAAAAACATTCGTTTCTTATCCACCAGACGTCACGACGTGATGTCCCAGACAAATTTAAAATATCTATTTTTTTTTAAGATATCGATTTTCCACCAAGTGGTCTCCCGAATTTCGGAAAAAACCGCGTCGCGCTCGAAGCTTCATAGCTTTGCGATCGAGAGTTGGACGCTCATCCTCGTTACCACGGGTAATTGGTTAAACTTTAGCGAAAAACTCCTTATATCTTCATAGATATACAATACAGAAAACAAGTCGTTGTTAATAAAGGGTCGTCGAGAACGAGATAAAAGGTAGCTTATGAAGGTTTCGGTTCTAGTCTGTCAGTAATGAAAACTCAAAAACAACAAACAAGTCGTCGCGAACGAGATAATAAGGGAGCTTATGCGTGTTGGGTTTGAGTATGTCAGAAATAAAATATTTGATTTGAAAAACATGATTTGAAAAACATGATTTGAAAAACATGATTTGAAAAACATGATTTGAAAAACATGATTTGAAAAACATGATTTGAAAAACATGATTTGAAAAACATGATTTGAAAAACATGATTTGAAAAACATGATTTGAAAAACATGATTTGAAAAACATGATTTGAAAAACATGATTTGAAAAACATGATTTGAAAAACATGATTTGAAAAACATGATTTGAAAAACATGATTTGAAAAACATGATTTGAAAAACATGATTTGAAAAACATGATTTGAAAAACATGATTTGAAAAACATGATTTGAAAAACATGATTTGAAAAACATGATTTGAAAAACATGATTTGAAAAACATGATTTGAAAAACATGATTTGAAAAACATGATTTGAAAAACATGATTTGAAAAACATGATTTGAAAAACATGATTTGAAAAACATGATTTGAAAAACATGATTTGAAAAACATGATTTGAAAAACATGATTTGAAAAACATGATTTGAAAAACATGATTTGAAAAACATGATTTGAAAAACATGATTTGAAAAACATGATTTGAAAAACATGATTTGAAAAACATGATTTGAAAAACATGATTTGAAAAACATGATTTGAAAAACATGATTTGAAAAACATGATTTGAAAAACATGATTTGAAAAACATGATTTGAAAAACATGATTTGAAAAACATGATTTGAAAAACATGATTTGAAAAACATGATTTGAAAAACATGATTTGAAAAACATGATTTGAAAAACATGATTTGAAAAACATGATTTGAAAAACATGATTTGAAAAACATGATTTGAAAAACATGATTTGAAAAACATGATTTGAAAAACATGATTTGAAAAACATGATTTGAAAAACATGATTTGAAAAACATGATTTGAAAAACATGATTTGAAAAACATGATTTGAAAAACATGATTTGAAAAACATGATTTGAAAAACATGATTTGAAAAACATGATTTGAAAAACATGATTTGAAAAACATGATTTGAAAAACATGATTTGAAAAACATGATTTGAAAAACATGATTTGAAAAACATGATTTGAAAAACATGATTTGAAAAACATGATTTGAAAAACATGATTTGAAAAACATGATTTGAAAAACATGATTTGAAAAACATGATTTGAAAAACATGATTTGAAAAACATGATTTGAAAAACATGATTTGAAAAACATGATTTGAAAAACATGATTTGAAAAACATGATTTGAAAAACATGATTTGAAAAACATGATTTGAAAAACATGATTTGAAAAACATGATTTGAAAAACATGATTTGAAAAACATGATTTGAAAAACATGATTTGGAAAACATGATTTGAAAAACATGATTTGAAAAACATGATTTGAAAAACATGATTTGAAAAACATGATTTGAAAAACATGATTTGAAAAACATGATTTGAAAAACATGATTTGAAAAACTTCGTGTTTAAAGGGATCTAGAAACGCCATTCAAATTGTTCAAAGAGCGTTTATGCATGCATAACAAGCCCCTGCTATAGCATAATTCTTTTCAGCCTCTTTTACTATGTCATGGGTCTAGCTATTCTATGGGCTTGACCATCTTGTTTATTTTTAACTCTTTCGCGAATAGCAGCCTCAACCAAACTCTATATATCTTAACAAATTTCTCTATATTTAAATTACATCCTACGTTAAAAATGAAAAAACCGTTGCAAAAATCACTTTTTTCGCCTTATATCCTATGTTTTTTAATATTTTTCGCAAATAAATAAATTAGGCTTAGTAAGAAGTTTAATTTAATAAATTAAATTAATCTTATTCGTTAAATAAATCAATTATAATGGTATTAAAAATTAATTCTAACGGTTTTTTTACTCCTTAAAAGGAATGAAAATGTTTAATAGTTTAATTTAACGTCGTTTCGACAGCGGGTATACGCCTTATCTCCGTAATTTTTTAACTTTGGTTTAAAAGGGGGGCTTGGTTTAGCGCGCGCTAACGATTCCGAGTGAAATTTACTATTAACTAGAGTCAATTTGAGTTTTCAACGCGTGTGAAAGCGGGATCCATTTAATTAACAGTCGATTAGAGATAGAATCGGCCGGCGGCTCTAAACTCCGCGCGCGCTGAAAATTGAAACTTGTCGAGCTCGCGGCCTCGCTCGCGCTTCGAATCTCGCGAGCTTCTATCAGAATCACTTTGAATATTCAGCGCGCTGGAGGATAAACTCCCTATTACTTCTAACACTAATTTATTAAATATAGGGAATCGTATTCGATGAAAATCGCGAGTGATTCCTAACTTTACTCGAGTATTGGAGAATTCGAAAGAAGTTGCAAATACTACTTTTTTCTCTATGCGATATTACATTACGTATCAATCCGCCTTATATTTTCTCTCGTGGCCATCTCTATTCGAACATCCGCTTGTAGGGTATATAGGATTTGAAGAAGGACGCGCGCGTTTGACGCGATGACTCTCGCGTTACCAAACTTCGATAACAGCCGTATATTTAAAAAGAAACAACCTTTACGGTACAGCTACCTATATATTCGACGTGACACTCTTAGAATGGGGCGAAATTTCCGTTATAAAATCGTGTTTTGTACGAGGATATAAGTTATTTCTTAGGTCGTAACTGTAACCGAAATAGCGCCAAGGCGAACGGAACCTTCCGAACGTCAATTTCTCGCTTTTTAAGCCCAAAATGTACCTACAGTTTTTCAAAGGTCTGTTGCTCCTTAGCTTTGAATCTATTGCAAAATAAGTTTTATCAGAAGCCGATGAAACCCTCCTTTGAAGTCTACTACTCTAATGTTCGATATAGCGCTCCTCTCTGTATGGGTAAAATTCCCAATTTTACGAGTTAGAAGGGGTCCTACTTCATCCCCCCTGTCTACGGAAAATTGGAAATTCTCTCTCTCCACAAACGACGACGTTTTTTGGACGAACTCCAAGGCTGCTAGAGATATTCGCTCGACGAGCTCCCGCTCCGAAAACATCTACCGTTAGGAGGCGTACGGATCGCGCATTTTGAAACTAACCCATATAGAGAGGGGTAGACAAGACCAGGGAGTAATAGACTTCAAAGGAGGGTTTCATCGGCTTCTGGTTTTATTGAAAACTCTATTCATTTTTTGGGAGTTTTTCTCTTCTGGCGGGAGAAAATTAATTAATAGTTTAACCGAATTTTTGTTTACCGAGAATTGATGCTTCTTTTATAGTTGGTAATTCCCCCAAAAATCTCTTCTTTGGCCCGCACCCTTTCTGTTGAACGTGACAAAATCCCTCGATCATGTGATAAATTTAAACTTTTTAGAATGAAACCCGTGCAATAATTACAATTTTCTTACTCGGGACGTGTACGTGTACGTCGAGTTAATACCAGATTAATGATAAAGTGTACGAGAGAACTTGACGTACACGTAGACGTTTCTTCCAACTCAACGTGTATTTTAACTTAAAAATTGGGTTTGGCGACGTTTCGAAGCAGGTCATTAACTACATTATTAGTTAAAGCTCAGTGTATTCTTTCGAATTAGTTAATATATAATGAATCAAATCTTCAATAATTAAAACAATAAAATCAGAAGTCGATGAAACCCTCCTTTGAAGTCTATTACACCCTGGTCTTGTTTACCCCTCTCTGTATGGGTTAGTTTCAAAAATCGCGATTCGTACGCCTCCTAACGGTAGATATTTTCGGAGCGGGAGTTCGTCGAGCGAATATCTCTAGCAGCCTTGGAGTTCCTCAAAAAAAACGTCGTCGTTTGTGGAGAGAGAGCATTTCCAATTTTCCGTAGACAGGGGGGGGGGGGGATGAAGTAGGACCCCTCCGATCTCGTAAAATTGTGAATTTTACCCATACAGAGAGGAGCGCTATATCGAACATTGGAGTAGTAGACTTCAAAGGAGGTTTTTATCTACTTCTGATAAAATATATTTGTTTTCCCAAATTGTAAATAATCTCCTGATATGTTTCTATTTGGGGAGGGTTTGAAAGGGTTCACTAGGGGGAGGGGGTTAGATGATGGAGTTATTTCACTATATAATACTCGATTCTAGTCGAGACCGGTCTAGGGGTTTTACTGGCGTTTCTTTTAAGTAACATTGGCGACCTTTTTTGTTATCTGATGGAAGCAACGAGGTAATCTATGTCTCGCGTCGAACGCGATCTGTTTTTTTCCAAATTTACGACTTTAGCCTCATTTTGGACGCTCCATCCATTAAAAATCCTCTTTTCCCTCTTATCCTTTTTAGCCCCCTCCCTTACGCCCTCACGCGACACGCGCGAAATTCTAGTATTCGTTCTTAATCCGTAAAAATAGATTAATTGCCCCGGAATCGAGTGGCGAGATTTTTTTTATTAACTTCCCAATATCGATAAATCTCTCAAAGAAAATGAAGTCCACCCGAAAGTTACTAATTGTATATTTAATTAAAAGGTTTCAGAGCGATAAATAGGTTATTCACGCGCACGAGAAACGTGTACGCGTACGTCAAGCGCGTTAGTTTATATTTTTTTACGGAATTTTCAATCATAGATTAAAATCAGATTTAAATCAACTTAAAAAAAATTAGGGAAAAGCTGATTTTAATCCAGGTTTAATCTCGTTTACTGATTAGGAATTATTTCTATCGTCATACGTCTAACTTTCTCTCGAAGAATTTTAATCCGTTTTAATCAGATTAAATATATTTTAATCAATCTTCTTAATATATATAAACGAACGAAATAAATAAATTTTAATAAATTTCGGGAGTTTTGGTTATTTTGGAGATTTTAGTATTATACTATTGTTCCAATTAACCTGTTTTTTAATTTTATTTTAAACTAAATAATGGGTATTTTTAATTTTTGTTCATCCATCTTTAATTATTTTTAATTCTCATCATTATCAAAATAAACTTGAAGGCTAGCTGATTTATAATACAATTAGCTCGACATTCGAATTTGTATCCATTCGAAAACTATCGGAATTTAAAAAATTCGAACAACATTTTTTTTAATATAATTATTAATGTCTTGTGTAAAATTATTTTCGTTAAAAATGATACCTTTAACTTTTTAGTTCTTCGGTCTTTATTGTGGTTATTTAAATATTTGTCGTTGGCGACCCACGCTCAAGCGACCACCGATTTTATTTTGGCGTATGTACAAACGGGCGCTCGGTATATAGATTTAGTGGTCCATTTTTCCGGTGATTTTTGTCAGTTTTTGTCCCCGAAAAACTCGTTCTCTAATCTAACCCGTCTCTCTCTTCGATATAGTTTGGAATTTAACGTTTTTCAACTTTTATATAGTTTATCAAGATCTCCTTTTTCAATTTTAAATCTATACGTAAATAAATGTATAGGAGAAAAGACGTCCTCCTTGAATTGTCAACGCGTAGCGCTACGAGCTATAAGCTATATACCTTTAACCCTATGGAAATTAATCGTTAAGATAAATAGATCGCCTATACAGGGTGGTTTGGATCAAAAAACTAAATAGCTTCTATGGAAGGATAAAATTAACATTGAGCGCGTGGTATTCGAATTTATTTTTTTTAAACACACGCGCGCGCTTATTGTTAATTCGAATAGCGCGCGCTTATTGTTAATTCGAATAGCGCGCGCTTATTGTTAATTCGAATAGCGCGCGCTCAATGTTAATTCGAATAGCGCGCGCTCAATGTTAATTCGAATAGCGCGCGCTCAATGTTAATTCGAATAGCGCGCGCTCAATGTTAATTCGAATAGCGCGCGCTCAATGTTAATTCGAATAGCGCGCGCTCAATGATAATTCGAATAGCGCGCGCTCAATGATAATTCGAATAGCGCGCGCTCAATGTTAATTTGAATAGCGCGCGCTCAATGTTAATTCTAATATTACGCGCTCAATGTTAATTCGAATATTACGCGCTCAATGTTAATTCGAATAGCGCGCGCTCAATGTTAATTCGAATAGCGCGCGCTCAATCTTAACTCGAATAGCGCGCGCTCAATCTTAACTCGAATAGCGCGCGCTCAATCTTAACTCGAATAGCGCGCGCTCAATCTTAACTCGAATATTACGCGCTCCAACTTAATTCGAATCGCGCGCGCTCAATCTTAATTTTATCCTTCCATAGAATCTATTATGTTATCTGATCTGAACCACCCTGTACATTGTGTTGGTTTTGTATATATAAAAGAGATAATAAGGCCAGAATACCTAACTTCATCCCTAACACGTTTAGGGTGAAACGTACAGATTTCGGTTAAAGAGTGACGTCACGCGCGAAACCTGTTGAAACGCGGGCTGTAAAATTAATAGAAACTCAGTTGGTACCTGTCCAAATCCAAACTGAGTCTATACAACTTCCGGAGATCAGTATTTACAAAAGCCTATCAATTTATTCCACGAAAGTAAACAACACCCCGTACCTTAATACTATTAGCAAAGGTCAAATATATAGCCCATCCCTTAAAACTAGCTAAAAAAAGTCATCACCCCTATCTTGCTCGAGTGATTTGGACTCTTCCTCGATATTTTGAGTCGGGAGAGAGGGATGGAATTTAGGCGGGCCGCGCTTGCCTATATATTGTCTTCCCTCCCAACTCCCTAATTTCTCCGCAGAATGGCGCTTCCGATTTAACTATTTACACGGCGTCTGCGGCCGCTAGAGTGTCTCGAATCAGAATCTGCCGGTACATTTACCCGGAACCTTTGCTGATAGTATAAAGCTAGGGGGCGTTTCTTACTTTTATGGAATAAAATTATGGACTTTTGATGCTACGCAATATTTTTATCGTCCAGCAAAGACTAAAAGCGCGCGGAGTCGACTTCGATATTAAAAAAAAATTCCTAAAATCGTCGTAAAATTGTTTTACGACTTAGTCGTGCTTAGAAGTTAAATTAAATTTAATTACCAAGGGGAGGGGGGTCAATAAGAGAAGCTTTTTATTCGTTGTCAACGCGTCGAGGGAAAATAGTAGCCCCCTAAAAATCGTATCTATTCCTAGATACGATTACTCACGGTAATTTTTGGGAAACGCGTACGCGTACGTCAAGCTTATTCTACATAGGTTCAATTCTAATAAATACTTAATATATTGGAAGCTAAAATTGGGTGAACTTAGTAAAATTTGTATCTCATCGCGACCTTGTTAAAGCGACGTAACGCGTCGCTTCTTATTAGCCGCGTTCACACTAGACACTTCGAAACCAATTTTAACCGTTTTAGAATGGTCAAATTGAATCATTTTGGGGTCAGCTGTAAAGATCCTTTGTCTAAAAAAATGTAGTTTTTGCTTTAAAAGTTGATTTTAAACATTCAAAACTATTTGAAAATTGTTTTCAAGTGTGAACGTAGTTATTTTAAAACTGGTTTTGTAATAAAAATACGGGTCCTTTTCAAGGATGCTCCTAATATATCGCTTTAGCTAGGCGTTATTGGTATCGACCTTGAGTTGTCAAAAGCGCAGTCTCTAGATAATATCGGCCGACGAATGACCGTGAAAAACCTTATAGCTACGAATTTTTTGGTAAAACGCCCAAAAACCCCAACGTGTATTGTAATACCGATAGTTTTCTTCCAAAAAATTCCCCCACATTCTAAGATCACAGTCTCTCCTGGTAACTGGAAACGAGAAATAGTCGAAGCCAGCCCCTACCACCGCAGACCGAAACGTACCATTATTCTTTTAAAGGTCGACTTAACCGACTTTGAATATAAGTAGAAGTACTTCTTATTTTAAGAATTTTAACAAAAATACTACAACATAATGTGTAGTTGATAACAGGCCACGCGGAGAGAAGAGAGGAAGTTTTTCCTCACTCTGCCTACACTTGATTTGAAACGGTAAAATCAAACCGATATTCAAATCGCCAGGAATCGTTTTAAGCGTCACGTGTTCACGCAATATATTTATAAATCGATTTATTGTAACTTCATCTATCGGTTGTTGAAACCTAATCGGTGCGGAACTGGTTCCCGAAGCAGTTTCGAGAAAAGACGTTTTCCCATTCACACGAAACGGTTTAAATCGATTCCAAAGCCTAGTATGAACGCGGCTTTAGTACCTTAGAAATACGAATTTATTTGGATTAAATTTGAGATTAAACTCTTTGATTAATCGCGGTTCATTTTGATAGTTCACGCGCTAATAAAAAAAATCAGCGCGTGATTAAACGATTAAGTCTAAATTAAATACCTCGCGCGTGCAACGCGAGATTCTTCTTCATAGCGCGTGAATGATTGGTCGAACCAAGTTTAATCTCAAAATTTAATCCGGATTAAGATTTAATTTTAGAATTAAATTATGATCCCCAAATTAAAAAACAAAAAAACTTTTAAGTATTCCTTTAAAGTTATTTTGTAACTCGGGTTTAGATCGAGGGGAAAGCTCGGTTGCTCGAACAGCTAGTTCCGAGTGACAAGATTTCGGTTGGTTATTGGCGGACACTCTGGCGCCATCTGTGACCGCTAGTCTAATTTAGACGCGCACTATTTGATTTAATAGTTACAAAATTAGTCAAATTTATTATATTTTATTGTAGAAAGTTACAAACTTTCAAGCAAATATTGTTTTTGCTGATTTCCATTCATATTTTAAAGATGTCTGGGTTCTGCCTTACTTTTGGGGTTTAATTCACGATCTTCTATTGTAGTTAAATAATTTAATTTAATTTAGTTACCGTATTATTAATTAAAATATATTTTAACTAAAATTTTAAATATCATTCGGTTATTCTATGAGCATTACTTAATTTATTTTATATTATTATCTTTAAAGTAGTTTTAATAATTAAATCGACTAATTATTACGGGATATTAGATTAAATTAAATTTAATTTTACTTAATTTTAATATTTAAACAAAAATATTGTGGGTTAATTCAAAATTATTTTTAAATTATTTTAATTTCGTTTCGTAGTTTTAATTTAATTTTTAATTAATATTTATATTTAATTTTATTTTAAATAATTTAATTCGAACTTAAGAGGCATTGAATGTCCTCGTTAAATTTAATTTTAAAATTATAAATAAAAAATATTTTTAATTAATAATTATATTTCTCGATATTAATTTTTTTGGAAAGTTAGCTTTTAATTTACAATTTTAAAAATAATTAAAATTAATCAAATTTGCGTAATTAAATTGATTGGTTAAGCGTTTCTAGTTACGGCGTAACGTGGCTAGATGGCGACTAGTTTGAAACACGCTTTAATCTCAACCCTTTCCTTCCATTTTTCGATCAACCCAAATTAAAGTCAAAATCAAGTTGAAAATTCTGTTTCTTTCGAGGTTATGCAAATTGCATTGCTACCAGTTGGTTTCAATTAGAATTACGAGGGTAACTAGCTCCGTTAATACGGTAATCTCAGAGTGATATTTACACCGTCGCGAGAGATAGAAACCCCTTTGGTTCCCATTTTAAAGGGCAGGTAAAACGATAACGAAAATAACTAAAATTTAGTCGAAATTTGATTTTTAAGTATTTAGTCTTGTAAATTCAATTTTAACATTAATTTATTTAATCATGGTTAATTTGATTCTAACATCATTAAATTTTATTTAATCCTATAGCTTAAAATTAATTTAATCATGGTTAATTTGATTCTATCACCATTACATTATATTTAGTTCTATACCTTTAAAATAATTTAATCATGGTTAATTTCATTATCATAATTAAATTTAATTTAATCCTATAGCTTTAAAATAATTTAATCATGGTTAACTCGATTCTATCATAATTAAATATAATTTATTCCTGAAACTTTAAATAAATTTAATCATGGTTTTATTATTAAAATTGTGATTAAAAATTTTTTAAATTTAATATTAATTTCAATTAATTTATTCGTGATTATAATTAAATAATTAAAATAAATTCAGGAGCTCGATATTTTATTCGAAATCAAAAACAAATTATCATTTCACCTTCACTTTAAAAAGCAAATTCGTACTTTTAAAAAATCGTTAAAAAATCAATTAAATTTAAAGTCCAAAAAAATAATTACCTTTAATTACGTAACATTAATTTAAAAAAAATAGTAATTAAATTTGATATTATCTTACTCTAAATTAAGTTTAAATTTAATCGCTCGAATAATACCGTTAGTCGTCGCTAGGGTATGTCGATATTATTCCCCCAAAATTTCCGATAACCAATTAATAATGGCAACCAGGAAACAATAATTAAATTGCAATTATATTCTTTTATTATAAACTATTAAATATTTTTTTCTCCCTTCATATATATTTATATAAAAAATGGTTTAAAAAAAAAAAGTTTCCAAAATGAATGAATTTATAACGATTGAAATATTATTTTTACTCTCGTGTAAAACTGTTAAAATCATTTCGTATAAATCGTCAATTTTTTTATTCGTTTTTTTTTTTCGGTCTTAGTGAAGATCTGGGCTTTTTTTTTTTTATTCGCCGAGGTAATACGACTTTATTCAATGAAGCCATCCCCTCCTCGCCGACTTCCAGCTCTCTTCTTATAGATTTTTTTATCTAGAAACCCGGAACCTTCATTTCTAAATTTAGCGCCTTATTCGAACCTATAAACCCTTCGCTCTCTTATCAAAATGATATCTTGATTATATTAAGGATAGGTTTTATACCTGATGCAAACTAAGGTTGGTTTTACGGATGGGAAACGATTTTTCCTAACAGCTTACACCAGGGGGCCGCTTTCCCCCCCCCCACCCTTCTCTTTACGCACACCCTTTTAAAGAGAAAATGAAAGAGTGATACTATCCCTTTTTTATTTTAAATATTACATTTTAATTTAAATATAATTAATATTTGTTAAATATACTCCAATTTTCGATGATTATTAATTAAGCTTTCATTAATTATTAGCGTGGGAGATTATTTAAGCTTAGAAGTTAATTGAAATTATATTCGGCTCATTTAAACTGGGAAATTTTACGTGCAATTTAATCTAGGCTAAAGGTTTTTTTTTTAATCATTTGTTAAGCCTAATTAGGGGTTTATTTATAAGCTCGTATAATTGCGTGATAAGTTAAGATCTTAATCGTATCCTAAGCTAAAGGCGCGTTAAACTAATCCCGGATCAGTATACGTACACGTACGCGTTTATATAAATATAATTGAATCTTTATTTTAATAATAATCGAATATTTTTTTCTTATGATATTGTTTAGTTTATTCAAATTAGTTAAATTAAATATACAAATATTATCACGTGACTTATTTAAGGGCTTGGTTTATCTTGACGTACACGTACGCGTTAATCCAAATATCTTGGAGTGGAGTAGTTAATTTACTAGGTACATTATGAAGTTAGAAAAATTCGTATTGCATTTAAAAATTCAATTAAATTTAATTTTAATTTATGACAATAGGTTGGTATTTGTTGCCTAAAACCTTAGGTGTCAATCGCCGAATATTATTTTAATATTAGCACATTATAAGTACTGTTAAAGGCTGAAATAATACTACTGGTCCGATTTTATATTAACTTTTTACTAATCTATAGAAATTAATTTAAACATCAAAAACGTCTCTAAAATGCGGAAAAAAATTAGGAATACATTTTTTGACTGTTTCATTTTTAGCTCCAAGTATATCTTTAATAATATCTGGTTATTTTAGGGGAAAAATCAATTTTAACAATTTAAAAATCAATTTTTACCCTGGCTTATAAATTAGTATTTCAACTATTTCATTGTCCCTTTAGGGCGTTTTTTCCTGTGATATTTTTTTGTATGGGAGCTGGGCGGTGAAGCCGACTTTTTCTCTCTATCGGGCGTCGAGAGGCGAACTCTAGTTTTGGTGAATCCACCAGGATGAGAAAGAGAGAGAGAAATTTGGCTGGTTTTGCAGGAAGGAGTTGAAAGAACTCTCCTTTGCTCTCAGCTCTAGCTGCCTTTTTATCGTTTTGAATATTTTTTATTCCTAGATAGTCGTTTCGTCGTCTTCTTCTTCTTTTTTTAAAGTTTTTTTTTGACGTAGATGGTGCGGCGGGAAGGGGTTTTTGCTGGTTGGGGGGTTTGAATTCTGTCACGGACCATTTACGCGGTAATGGGATAGAAAAGGCATCTACATAGACAAGCCGAGGCTTAACATAGCCACCCTGATAGCTTATAAAGCTCCCTAAAGACAGACAACTAACCAAATATTCATCCCACCCCCGCGAGCCAAAGGGTTTACGTATACCCTAGCCCTAATACTCTAAAGATTCGAAGTCTATGTAGAAAATGAACAAAAAATAAAGAAAAACCCCCTCTATTTTCTTATCCTATCTATCCTACATTTAATACAACAATAAATGTAATGTAAAATGACCAGCAGAAGGATATTTTCCTAAGTATTATCATTTTTGTAATGAATTAACGGTCAATGTTTAAATACGAATATTATTTTTTATCTCTATTATAACTAACTTTTGAATTATTTTTATTACAATTTTATCCTATTATCAAAACGTAGTTTTATCTTCCCTTTAATGTTAACCCAATTATCAAAACGTAGTTTTATCATCCCTTTAATGTTAACCCAATTATCAAAACGTAGTTCTATCTTCCCTATAATGTTAACCCAATTATCAAAACGTAGTTCTATCTTCCCTTTAATGTTAACCCAATTATCAAAACGTAGTTTTATCATCCCTTTAATGTTAACCCAATTATCAAAACGTAGTTTTATCTTCCCTTAATGTTAACCCAATTATCAAAACGTAGTTTTATCTTCCCTTTAATGTTAACCCAATTATCAAAACGTAGTTTTATCTTCCCTTAATGTTAACCCAATTATCAAAACGTAGTTTATCATCCCTTTAATGTTAACCCAATTATCAAAACCTAGTTCTATCTTCCCTTTAATGTTAACCCAATTATCAAAACCTAGTTCTATCTTCCCTTTAATGTTAACCCAATAATCAAAACGTAGTTTTATCTTCCCTTTAATGTTAACCCAATTATCAAAACGTAGTTTTATCATCCCTTTAATATAACCCAAAATTAGCCGAGATTTGTGTAGAAATACGATTTATTATTATAAATTTTGTGGGAAGGGGGTGGGTCCTGGTTTGATATTCAAAAAAACAGCGAAGTTAATCCACTTATCCTCTTGAATACTCGTGTGGGGGAAAAAACCCGGGCTTTCTTTTTTTTATTATTATTTGATATTATTAAATATAAAACATCTTTTGTTATAGTGATAATAGTATTTTGGGGGCTTATAGTTAAACAGGCTGCTATAGATTGGTGGTGGCTGCGCTACTAATAAGCTTGCATTGGCTTATCTTTCTCAAACTGCGTGGCGAGAAGGGAAAACGCATCAGCGTGACTTTGCGTTTTTATTCATTTTTACAGTTGTTACCGTTAATAATGCTTACGCGGATTGTTACACTATACTAAAAATCGTAGGGAAAAAGTAACCCGGAGACAATTCCTCCTCAAATAGAAGAAGAATACATTTTTTTTCTTTTGGTTCTCGCTTCAACTCCATCCCTAATCTCAACCAATTTTTTTAGATTTTTTTTTTCTAATTGTTTTTATTCAGTGTTTTTTTTATTAACTCTGTAAAAATGGAGATAAGACTAAGGTTTTTCGAGTTAAACTTATCTTCTATTAGAGAGACGTTTTCGTGACGTAGCGAATACTGTAGCGGATTAATTCAGCGTGTTAAATCTCCCTAGGATTAAAATAGTTCGCGATAATTGAGCGTTAGGTAAATAAACAAGTGTTCATATTATATTGTAGTAATCTTACTACATTAAAATCGTTGTAATCGGAAGCGCCACTCTACGGAGAAATTCAGTAGTTGGTAGTTGACCATATAGAGAAGCGCGGCCCGCCTAATTCCATCCCTCTCTCCCGACTCAAAATATCGAGGAAGAGTCCAAATCACTTTAGCCGGACAGGGGTGATGACTTTTTGACTAGTTTTTAGTACATAACAAATATTATGTTAGTGTTAATTTTTGAAAATCAAAATTATTTAATTTCTTATTGGAATTTTAGTCTAAGGTTTCGAATGTAATTTTTATAGACAGAAACTTCTAAAGCCGCGTTCACACTAAAGACTTTGAAACCGTTTTAAACCGTTTTGGAAAGGTCAAATTATAAAATTTTGGGGTCATCCGTGTAGATCTTTGATCGAGAAATAAAATTAATGTCTTGGATTGACGATTTGAAAATTCGAATCGTTTTGAAAACGGTTCCAAAGTGTCAAGTGTGAACGTAGCTTTATTTAGCGCAAAATGATTTTTTTTTTGTGAAGCCAAATTTTACTAAAATACTTTAAAACGTAATTTTCATCGAAAATATATTTAATATTTAATTTTATTTAATCTTACGCTTAATTAATTAATCGAATAAGCAGGCTGTAATATAAATGATTAATGTTTACGTTTTAAGGCCCGCGCGCGATATAGAACAATAAGTCGAGGGTACGTGTTTGAATGGCCGAATTAATTAGCGAGATACAAAATTTTGTAGGAATAAATTTATCTCTTTGGCTATATTTTGGCCCTCGGTGTGTGTACCGAGTAATTATAATTTCATTTTCATATTTTGGGCTGACGGTGTTAGACCGTAAAAGGAGTTGAAGGCTCGCGTGGATGAGATTTGGGCGCCGCAGTTGGAGAATGAAAACGGAGAGATTGTACTTTTGTCATTTAAATTAATCGCGAAGCTGACGCGCTTAGTTGGAAGGGAAAGGATGGACCACGCCAATGGAGAAGGAGTTGGGACGCTGAGCGCTACGAGATTTGGGGAGTCGAATTTCACGCTGCCAAAATTCCTATTCGATTGTTTGGTCCCCCCGACGTAATCTTCAAAACTGGTGCTCGTTCGTTCGCCTACAACCATTTTTTTCCCTTTATTTCTTTGTTTAAAGTAATAATCTAAGTTGCTTTAATTAATTTTTTAATTGATAATTGTTTTAAATTTGAGATTTTTTTCCAAAGACTAATTATTAGGGTTCATACAAACTTGGATATATCAAGGAATTTGCGTGTTGACAATAATTTAGGGAAATATAAGAGTAATCCGAAATATTTGACATAATCAGGGAAATCGCACTTTTTTTAAGAATATGAATACGTGCAATGACACTACAGTCGCGTTCATACCTGGCCTTGGAATCGATTTAAACCGTTTCCAAACGTTTCACAAGAGTCTTGTGAACGAAAAACGTATTTTTTCCTATCGATTTGATTCGATTTCTCGAAACTGCTTCGGGAACCAGTTTCAACAACCGATAGATGAAGCTACGATAAATCGATTTATAAAGATAATGCGCAAACACTTCATGCTTAAAACAATTTCTGGCGATTTGAATATCGGTTTGATTTATTAAATCGATTAAGAAATGCTAGTGTGACCGTAGCTTAAGTACTCCTCAATCTATAGTGTTTTATTAGTGTTATTCGTAATGTTAGAAGCGTCTGGAAATATTAGGGAAATTAAAAATATAGTACGAAGTCTGTTATTATTGAAGTCAGGGTTCCAGGCAATACGAAGAATAGAAATTGACCAAGGCTTAACAGCGCCTTCCTTATGTAAATTCGGGAATAATTAATTTTAATAGTGGATTAGGCCTATTTTAAAGAGATAGATAAATTTAAACTTATTTTAAATTTATATTCAATGTAGTAAATAATAACTGTAACATAAGCGAAATGTCTTTACGTGAACTATCCCTTTGAGTGTGGTGGGAAGGGGGTTTAGGCTGCTGTAATTCGAAATCAATAAATGTAGGAGATTTTGGTCTCTCTCTCTGGATGCAGTCAACCAATGGCGTTCACCACCCTCCCCCATCTTCCTCTTCCTCTATGTCCTTCTTGACTGTGCTTTTTTTGGACACATTTTTTTAGTCGGATATATCATATACGGGTTTTTGGTCATACATGTACGCTTGTGTGCCATTTTGTGCCTGGCTTGGATGTGCTGGCCCGATTTCGCCTCCCCCTCTCTCTCTTTCGTCCTCTGGAAAGCGGGCATTAGGCTCGCGAGGTTCAGGCTGCCAAAAACCACCGTTCCCTAAAGGAGTTAACACCCCCCCCCCCCCTCCAAATCCTCCGCGATGCCTTCTCTGTCAAAAGGATTCCATAAAAAAAGAGCAGTTCGGATTAAGTTAAGCTAAAGTTAGGTCAAGTTAGGTTAATCTTGCTTCCCATTAAATATACTTAAGAGATTTCCTGTCGCGAACCTTTTTTTACTTATCTGAGAATTGAATAAAATTTCTCTAAAATTAGTTTTTTCAATACAACCATTTTTAATTAACATTTAAATTTATTCCCATTATGTACCGATACACCGAACTTTAAATATTAATTCCACAAGCAATTTAGACCGGTATGAAACTATCCAATCAGAAAATTCGTTTAAAACGTCTAAAATGGGTAGAAAAAGGTTTAAAAAATAGATCCAAAATTTTCTAAAATATTTTCTTTCGAATGTAAAACCAAGTCCTAATGCGAACGAATCCCATCAAATGTTCTTGTAGGTTCGATGGGTATGGGGGGGGGGGGGGAAGGAAGGGATAGTACGAGTCATTAGACAGTGGCGCCATCGCGTAACGAAGCACGGTACTATACTATGAAGGAAAATGATGGCGATCCAAGCGAGCGTGGACCAGAATCTATAGAGAAAGATCAAAATGAGATGTAGAGAACCATGCGGAAGAGCGAGAGGAGGGATGGAGGGTAAAGATTGGGGGTGGACTATGCTATCTCTCTTGTGCCAAATACCCCTTTGAAATTCCCTTCCATACCCTCCCCACTTCCCTTTACTTTTTTGCCGCTTGTCCCCCCATCCTACTCGGTACCCCCCTCCCAGATCTCCTCAGCTTCTTTTTAATATCGAGATGGGGAGGATGATGCAAAGAATTTTTTTAATTGCGATTCCTGCCAACTAGGCACACCTCCCCTTCTCTACTTTCCCGAACCCCACGGAACCCCCACCCATACCCTTACCCCCCTGTCCTCCTCCTACATTTTAATTGTTATTACGAAAAAAGGGAGGATAGATGGATGGGGAATGGAAAACGGGGGGGAAGGGTTGGTGCCCAAAAAAAAATAAAAAGCTCTCCCCTTAACGAACAAAATGAGTCCAAAGCATATCCACAGAGAGCGCTGAATGAAACGAAAAGCCGGAGAAAGGCTGCAATTATAATTAACACTTATATATTTAATTACAATCTTGGATGGATCAGAAATTTTCATATAAATACACAAGTCTTTTAACTCCAATTTTAATTACTTTCAAGGTTGGTTATGAACTCGCTAATAACGCGAACGCCTACGTGAAAGTATTGTAGAAGGTAATTGTGTCATCACGTTCACGTAGGCGTAACCAACTTAGTACCATATCCAAACCAATATTTTGTAAAAATTTAAATATTTATACTTGAAGTTGGCTTCTCCTTCGTACGCGATTTTTTTTATATATATTTTATTTCGAGACGTTTTTCAATGTAGTTTCAAAACTAGGTCGTACTAATACGCGATGCCAAATCTAATTTCACTTAAAAATAGTTCAGGAAAATTCGAATCAAACATAGCCCCCCTCCCCCCTCAGTTTTATAATTACCAATTCGTCTTTGTTAGTTGAACCAGTTGTAGGGAGGTCTGAAACCCTCCTGGGTTTTTCTACTCTAGAAACTTACTAAGTCCTGGGGGTTCGGGGTATGTGTGGGGGGAGTAGTACGACGGGGGTTGAGGGGGGGGTTAGAATATATAAAGGGTTTTTTCTCGCTAATTGAGATAGCCTTTCTGAAGAGATTAAAAAAGTGGGAGGCAGAGTGAATGGGCGAGAGAGGTAGGGGGATAAACCCCAGGCTTCGAGCTTGATAAAGCCTAGCCGCTTTTTCCTTCTCGCCGTAAAAACAATAATGAAAGAGCTATAGGGAGGGGTTAGCCCCCCACCAACCCCCTTCTAAAATACACTCCCCCCCCCCTCCAGGCTTTTTCTTCGCAGCCTGAATAATTTTTTTTAGCTTCCTTTCCAAGCTCTGAAAAATTCCAACAAAAAAAAAAAAATCGTATCATTTTGAAATTACAATTACTACTAAGGCTACGACTACGGTTATGTCTAAGATTATAGTTTATTCTGATCTAATGGGAAGGTGTAGCTTGACGCCTGTTGCGAAATTGAACTAGAATTTATCATTTTTTCGTGGATTACGCTTAATATTATATCTGTTAACAAAACATTGTGGAAAATGAAATATGGCTTATGGCGCCCTCATTTTTTTTTTTTTTTTTTTTTATATTAAGCTAATAGAGATATCTAGGTTGATATTATACTTGAACTTTGATTACGTAAAATTAATATTAGTTTAGACATTTTTCTAGTTATATCTCTCTTGCTTCAAGAAAAAAATACTTACCTCGAATCTTAGCGAGTCTCTTTCTCAAATTTGCACTTACGTGTACGTGTAGATATCGTAAATAAGTTGAAATAATATTTAGTTGACGTTCTACTATATATTAACGCGTACGTGTACGTGTAGATATCGTCAGAAGCCGATGAAACCCTCCTTTGAAGTCTATTACTCCCGGGTCTTGTCTACCCCTCTCTGTATGGGTTTTTCTCAAAAGGCGCGATTCGTACACCTCCTAACGGTAGATGTTTTCGAAGCGGGAGCTCGTCGAGCGAATATCTCTAGCAGCCTTGGAGTTCTTCCAAAAAAACGTCGTCGTTTGTGGAGAGAGAGAATTTCCAATTTTCAGGGGGGATGAAGTAGGACCCCTTCTAACTCGTAAAATTGTGAATTTTACCCATACAGAGAGGAGCGCTATATGGAACATTGGAGTAGTAGACTTCAAAGGAGGGTTTCATCGGCTTCTGATATCGTAATTAAGTTAAAATAAGATTTAGTTGACGTTCTACTATATATTAACGCGTACGTGTACGTGTAGATATCGTAATTAAGTTCAAAGAACATTTAGTTGACATTCTACTATGATTTATTAACGCGTACGTGTACGTGTAGATATTGTAATTAAATTCAAAAGAGATTTAGTTGACTATCTACTATTTATTAACGCGTACGTGTAGATTTTTAAAAAATGAATTAATCACACTTTTGTTTAACATTTATTTAAATTTCGATTTAGTTCATTTTTAACCTTTTTTTAAACGTGTACGTATACGCGAAGATATTCTTATATAGTGAAATCTTCACTCGTACGTCTACGTGAAGCTAATTTCTAATGATTTCATTATCCTATCGATATAGAGTATAACGAAAATATTTTGTCTCTCTTGATCAAAGTATTGTAGAAAAATATTTCTACGTACACGTAGACGTATTTGATTTAATTTGAGCACGTACTAAAATGGGTTGAAGTTAGTTTACATTATGGTGTTTGCGTTTGTGCCCGATGAATATGGATTAATGCATGGGGGCCCCGCGAGCGCGATGTATATTCTCTTGGGGTTTTAATTTTTTTTCTAAAGGGTTGTGGGGGGAGGGGGGTTGGCCCCTGGAAGAAGAAAGAGGTATTGGTGGGGAAGGAAATACAAGCAAACCAACATTATTAATGAGTGAGTCTCATCTCGTGAATTTTCCCGACGCGTTTTTAACATTAATGATTTCATTTCTGAATTTTTTATTTTTTTTTATTTTTTTTTTTTCCATGTCCCCTTTTCCAAGCTGGGCTCTCTTTAGTCTCGGGGGGCTCCGGGGGGAGGGGGTTATTGGACGGGGGTCTTTTCAGAATCCGGGAGTTATCCCGACGGAGTAAATATTAGCATAGCTCTCCGAGCGAACGGTAAAATTTGCCCCATAGACAAGGTTTCGACCGAGGCTTAGCGGACGATGTTAGTCTTAAGCGGTTCCAATTTTCATAACGAATAAAACCAGGCTTTCTTTATCACCAGAGTTTTTTTGTGATTGGTTAGTTTAAACCAAAACTACGTCGTGGATTTAACCCTGGATATATATATTATAAGATTCAATCTTCACGTAGACGTACGCGTACACAAAGGGTTATTTTCTTAAACCATTTCGCTATAATATTATTTAAATATATTTCAGTCGAAATATGGGAAATCGCCTGAATGTGGGCTTTTTCTCGAACATTAATGCATTGTAAGGAGAACACTTCTACAGGGGATAGGTTCATTTTACATTAGAAATTTTACCCCTGAATTGTAGCTTCATTCTAAGCTCCAAAATGAATAAATAGGGGCAAATAATATACAGTCAATATAAAAAATTAAACGTTTTCTTAATAATAATAGTAATATTAAAAAAAAATATATTATTATTAATAATAATGAAATTAAATATAATTATATTGAAGCTAAGATAGTGTTCGCATTAGTACTTGATATTGAATTAAAAAATATCACTCTTAAAATAATTAAAAAGTGTCATTATTAATGTTATTACAAATTTTCGAAGTGACGTTTTTATGGAAACTAATCGTATTAAAATTAATTATCATTATAATTAATTTTTATCGTTGTTGAAAATTAAAAAAAAAAATAACCTGTCTAATATCTCCTGTTTTTGTTTTTTTTTATTTTTAGACGAAAATGAACACTTCGGATCAGCACGGTGGTGGTGGATCTTTACAAAAAGGTAAGTCGAGCATATATTTGCCGCTTTAATCGCTTCTTGGGCCATTTCGTTGAACGGGAGCGACTCGGTCGAAGCCTTTCAAAACACTCTTCCCCCCCCATTAAACTATTTATTACCCTCGATAAAATGGACGCTTCGCCTAACTCGGAACTATAGCTGACCGATTAATCGCCAACCAAATGTAGCGTAAGACGCTCTCGAATTTTAAGTTTTCGAATCACCCGACAAAACAAAAATAATAGCCATTACGCGACTTAGCCCGTTTTGGACTAATAACCGATTCAACCGTGAAAAAGAACCCTTTTATTTCGCCTAAACAACTTGACCAAATGGTCAAACCAAGAATCCATTCAGGTTCCATAAGAATATGGGAGGGCCGCGATTCAATAACCATCCTCCCAAACTTTGTAGCAAAAGTTCGTCCGCTTCGAATCGATTTTTCAAGTAAATCGCTCCTGACATTATGTTATTAACCCGCGCCTCAAACGACCTTGTCAAATATTTTGGGTAATAAAAATGGAGCCGACCGAAAAAAGATCTAAGCGTACAAATGTTGCGAAAATTGCGGACGAACTTTTGTTACAAAGTTTGAGAGGATGGTACCAGAGGCTAAAGCTATGCTCCCATATTCTTATGGAACCTGAATGGATTCTTGGTCAAACTAAGACTAATTTATGAGTGAATATTGGTTTTCCAAATATTAATTTTAACAATTTCCATCACAAATACTAAAAATTATTGAAATATAATTTATTAATTAGATTATGGTTTTAATTAATAGAAATAAGGAGATAAACTCGAAACGCGAACGTGTTCATCAAGCTACACTATAATAGCTACCAAAACGTTGACGTATAAGTTGACGTTTGCTTACACGCGTTGCGTTTCGAGTTTGATTTCTCAACCCTTGTAAATGTTCAGCGAACTATATAAGTTATATTAATATATAAATACGTTGACGCACGCGTTCTTCGTACTGTTTAATTACTAATTTACCGTATTTTTGAAGTTAATTTAATAATAGTTATTAATGATGTAATCGCGCTAGGATCAAAGTTCGGTTGTGACGTAATTTCGCGGATAAACCAATGAATATTAAGATATACCCGGGCGTTATAAACAGTCCGTTCTCTTCAGTTCAATCGAGGTCGAAATTAATACGGCCCCTTTTAAAACCGCGAGGTTAAGACATAGACCATATAAACTTGGTCCCCTTGGTGCCCCCCCCCCCGTTTTAGAATCAAATGGGGGGGAAGAGGGGGGTTAAATCTTAGGCGCGATATAGAGACAGTATCTAGAGCCAAGTGCCAATAATTAACGTTTGAACAATGTATTCCGACACTCATTACCAGTCAGGGAACGGGGAGGGGCAACACCCCCCTTTTCAACGCGATACAAACAAGATAATACGTATATTAGTATATATAGTATACATTTAGGGGACGTTACCCCCCTTTTATACACCCAGTCAGTCAGAAGGTCGAATAGCTCGTAGTCAGGGTCTGTGGGGGGTAGACACTCCAAAACCACCCCGAACCCTAACTCCCCCCTGTTATATAAGCCATTTTCAATCGCTTTAAATTGTGGGGGGATACGCCGCTCCGTATAAGAGAGAGAGAGACGTGACTGTGGGGGAGAGAAGACTCAGCCAGGGATTTCGAGAGTCAGCGAACAGGGGGGTTCAGGGGGTTAGTCGACTCGGCTCCGTAGATAGATATATATACTACGTAGGGGGACGGAGGGTACTGGCCGCGCCTCACCCCAGGCTTAATTAACGCACCCGACAACTATGGGGATCGAGGGGGGGGGGCGAGGGGCACGCGCTTTGATAGCCATTCCACGCCGATTCAAGTGACGGAGACATAGTTTACTTTAAGAAACGTGAACGCCTACGTATAGACAATTTGTAAAGGATTATTCCATTCATGAAAACTATCGCCGCGCCGAAAATCTGATGTGTTGAATTTAAACAAATCAACACCTTAGCAGACGACAAAAACGTCGGCGATGCGGCGCCACCTCGTTTTGGTCGGCCAATAGCCGACTAGTGATAAAAATAATTTATTAAAATAATAAAAATTAATAATAAGAATTTATTAAAATAATAAAAATTAATAATAAAAATTTATTAAAATAATAAAAATTAATAAGAATTTATTAAAATAATAAAAATTAATAAGAATTTATTAAAATAATAAAAATTAATAAGAATTTATTAAAATAATAAAAATTAATAAGAATTTATTAAAATAATAAAAATTAATAAGAATTTATTAAAATAATAAAAATTAATAAGAATTTATTAAAATAATAAAAATTAATAAGAATTTATTAAAATAATAAAAATTAATAAGAATTTATTAAAATAAAAATTAATAAGAATTTATTAAAATAATAAAAATTAATAAGAATTTATTAAAATAGTAAAAATTAATAAGAATTTATTAAAATAATAAAAATTAATAAGAATTTATTACAAAATTACATGAATTAATAACCAGAATTTTTTAAAAAATTATAAATTAATTTAATAAAATAAATAATATATATATTTTATTACTAATATATAACGGATACCTTAATATAATATAATAATATAATTAAAATATATGTCGCAATTATATCGTGTTACCGTCACTAGAAACTCGTCGGGGGGTTAATGGGTTAACCGAAGATATGACTTGGCGCGCTCTATATGTGTCTGATTTAAATACTACGTCCATTTATCCAATCGCGAAGCTCGTTCTCGTCTCCGTATCCATTCTCCTCCGTAGTACACGCATATGGTTTGGGGTGGGTACAATGTAGGGGGGGGGGTCTCTGTTTACGATACGCTGCGACCACGTGGTCCTTGATCGTCCCTCGCCATAGTCCAATCACTACGTCTATATTTGGTATATATTTAGTCCGGTAGGGCGAATATTACTCATCCTTAAATCGCTTAATCAAATCACTCGTTTTATAGAAGTATCCAATTTTCAATTCGTCTATAAGATAGCCTATAGCGTAGCTTCGTTCGTATTGTAAACACAAACAGGATTAAATTTATTAATAATATAATATACGTTTGTATACAAAGTAGTTTCAAATGAATTATGCTAATCAGGCGGTGATGGTATATATATTTAAATATATATATGGCTCCTATCTGGAGTAAGATTTAACAAAAGACTCGCCTTAATCCTTACACCCTTCTTATAAAGAGGAACCAATTGAAGGAGGGTGGATAAAATAAGACGATTTTAATGTGTTTATAGGTTTAATCCGATTTCGGCTGCTTAATTTCAATTAAATCCGGTTTTAATGACAATTTAAACTGTATATTTAACCTTTGACCTTGATTGTATTTGGGCTACGAGTTAAAATAGTCTTATTTCCAACGTAAATACAGTATTTAACCTTTGACCTTCAGTATTTGGGCTGCAATGTGAATACGGTGTTTTTAGTAACGGTAACTTGAAAGCCGTGGCGATTAATTACCAATAACGTAATTTAAATTTTTTTATAATAATTTGGTATATTACTACTCGGAGTGGTTAAACCTTATAGTATAACTTAATTAAAAATGCTGACGCAAATCATCATTGGATACTTTTTACCCTTGATTTAACACTCCATTACTCGAAAATATTTAAATTAGACCTTTATAAAATTGCAGTGCGAACAGGCTTCCAGAGATAACGGCCGAAGCCTATAGTTTCGAGCCTGTTACCAATCGCGAATGGAATTAACTCGAGGAATCTTAATCTCCTCTCAGATATCGGCGTATATTTAGAGTGTGTCCATATATATTGAACATTTAGGGCGAATCTGATGTATATTTGGCGGCCATGGGGGGTTTGGGGGAGGGGCTATTCAAACTATTTCCTCCTTATAACTTCCCACACGGGTTTAAGGTTATTGAAACGTTACAATTATTTACAGTAGAGCGGTCGAATATTTATCGAATCTCTCTCCGTCTCTCGTTGGATCGCTCTCTAGTTCTGGACGTGTAAGTGTATTTGATAGCGTGAGAGTGGTCCATTTCTAGTGACTCCCCACTTCTACGCCTTGTTTATCAATATTTAACCATATCTGATCGACCAATTTTCCAGATTAATAATAATCTTAGTCAAGTTTTTAATAAAAATATTTTTATTATCAGCTAGGTAGTTTTTTCTGTAGAGCTCGGAGACTTTTTGGCCAGCCCACTTACAGGGGCGGACAAATATTGAAATTTTTTTTAATTTACCTTTACAACTAGTTTAATATATAATATATATATTTAAGTATTTAGTTTAATTACTCATTAATATTTATTATTATTAGTTCATTAAATAAAGCTTCATTGACTATAAGTTAGTGTTTCGTGCTCGGGCGCCGTTAAATCTAAAAAACTACCAAGCTCTCACCCTCCCAGTAAAAATAGAGGGGAATGGCCGGATTTTATGCAAATTAGCTAAAAAAAGATTCTAACATTAATTCCTCCCCCCCCCCCCCCCCTTCTTTGCGTAACACCCAATAGACTTCCTTTTATTTCTGTGGTAACCCTAAAATAGATTAGAGGTGGAACCTTACTTCGTACGCGTTGCAAAGTAGTATGAAATAATAGCGCGCGCCATCGCGTGAGCTTATGATAAAATAAATTAAAAAACTAGTTTGAATTATCAGCGCGTGCGAACTTATATTCCCTATTATCTCTGGTAGTTTTTAAATACACATAGAGGGATATTTAGCTTAGAACGCTATGCAAACTTAGAGTGATTTGTAATATACAAAATCAAGCGGCGCGCGCGCCATCGCGCGAGCTACGATCAAGAAAATTAACAAATCATTGTGAATTTTCAGCACGTGCAAACTTTTATTCCTTTTTACTTGTATGATAGTTTTCAAGGAGATAGATGCTAGTCTAGCTTCGTACTCGTTGACAATTGGAGGAGAACCGATCTTTTTATTGTCTGTTTTTTGTTCGCGCGCCTTGTTACTGTTGAATAAAGCGATATTGTTAAGGCTTAAAATACCTGCCTTCCGACGTATTACCTCTAAGGTCGCGAACGCGAAATACCCTAATAAATTGGTTTTAGTCCGAAGCCAAATGCTCATTACCATCGCGAGTTAATCGTCGAGGCCGACGCTGACGTAGCCACTTTCAAAATTTTATTTTTATAACATTTTTATTTCTTCTAAATTTTTTTGGATCGCCCTTAGTTAGTCTTAATTAGAATTATTCTATTAATAGTTAAGTATTAAGCGTACTTGTTTAAAGGGAGACTGAAATCAAACGTTTAGTTTTAATTATAGATTCATTATCCCTTTAAAATTAGTTTTAAATCATTAAATACGAAAATAAATTCGGAAATATAGATTTTTTTTTCTTTCTTCCCCGATATAATTAAAATTTAATTATATTTAAAGTCGTATTAAACTATTTTAACTATAATTTCGATTAGTAAAAAGGAAATTAACGAAATTTTAATGTCAAAGTAACTCGTTTTGTTAAAACTTCTCGGAGTCTAGCGTCTTTTCTTTCAAAACCTGATTCTTCAAGAGTCTCTAGTTGTTCCCAAAACCGCAAAATATCTTAGACACCCTACGGAAGGTTCCAATCTTATTGTTAGAACCACTTATTTCCCTTCATAGTAAATCTAATTATTCAATATTAAAACTTAACCCATTCTAAGAATGTTCTTCAAATATATAATTCTATATTTTTGTCTGTTTTCGATAAATTGTGTTTTATCTTAAAATTGTAAAATATTTTCTCGATACGCTAAGAACCAGAGAAATTCTGTGTCCAACCTTTTAGAACCAATACCAAATTAAAGGCTTCGGGGCTAGTATAACTATATTTCCTTTATATTGAACAATAGACCTATAATTTAAAAGTATACTCGTAACGCGTACCTGTACGCGAAGCTATGCTATATTTACTACAACTCGTAATTTATAGTTTCTAGACGTACACGTAGTATGATAGAATTTCGAGAAATTGAACTCTGAACGTGTACGTGTACACAAATTTGTCACACGACTTATGAATAATAGAAGATAACTACGCGTATACGTACGCGTTATTCGTGTTAAAAATGTGTCTATTGACTTCGGTTTTATTGGCTCTAAATTAACGGATAAATTAATCAATAGGAATGGTATTTTTTACTTCGAATTGACAACGCGTTTAAAGCTGTAAGGATACGCGTTACGTCTTAGAGATTAAGGCAAACCCTAGCTTCGTACGTAGTGCAAACTTAAGTGGAATTAATCTAGACAATAAATAGTATAAGGGGCGGCTTATCGCTTCGTTTATTTGTTTGTATTTTTCGATTTCAGGGAAGAAAATGCTTTAGATAGACTTTTCTCTCTCTCAAATTTAAAAATAAACTCTCCCAACACCTCTTTTATTCCTTTTAAATATTCATCCTCCCCCCCTCAAAGCCCTTTGACCCCCCCTCCCCCTTCACAAATCTTTCCCCCGCCCGATGGTTCATTAATAATAGGCACCATCGGTCTTTCAGCCAAGGCCTAGCAGATACGCCGCCTTAGTGAAAGACGAGGTGAATGGGGGGTTTGATTTTGTTTACATCGCCTCTGTTAGCTCTTTAGGGGGTTATTCCCCTCCTTGATTCCACCTTCCTGCATGGATTTTACGTATTTTAAAGTATAAGAGTTTAAAATGGAAGGATTGACAATGTCTGGGGGGATGGAATGGGGGTTTAAGTCGGAGGAAAAGTATTTTCTTTAATTGGAGTATTGATACTTTTATTGTACCCAAGAGATGATATTAGTGATATAATTCTCGAGAATAGATCTGTACGCTGTTTTTAAAATGGCATCAGATTGGACAAGTGTCTCGGGGAATAGTTAGGGAATTAATTTTAAATTGGACAAATGTCTAAGGGAACTGTTAGGGAGTTATTGAAAATTGGACGTGTTTCAGGGAAAAGTTTTGAAAGGCACTAATTTAACAAATGCCTCGAACATAATTTAAAATTATATTAAAATTAGATAATTTTAAAATTGAATGCAATTTAAAAATATTTTAAAATTGGATAATTTTAAAATTGAATGGAATTTCAAATTATTTTAAATTTGGATAATTTAAAAATTGAATGGAATTTCAAATTATTTTAAAATTGTATAATTTTAAAATTTAATGCAATTTCAAATTATATTAAAATTGGATAATTTTAAAATTGAATGCAATTTAAAATGGAATTTCAAATTATTTTTTTGGATAATTTAAAAATTGAATGGAATTTCAAATTATTTTAAATTTGGATAATTTAAAAATTGAATGAAATTTAAAAATTGAATGAAATTTAAAAATTGAATGAAATTTAAAAATTGAATGAAATTTAAAAATTGAATGAAATTTAAAAATTGAATGAAATTTAAAAATTGAATGAAATTTAAAAATTGAATGAAATTTAAAAATTGAATGAAATTTAAAAATTGAATGAAATTTAAAAATTTAATGAAATTTAAAAATTGAATGAAATTTAAAAATTGAATGAAATTTAAAAATTGAATGAAATTTAAAAATTGAATGAAATTTAAAAATTGAATGAAATTTAAAAATTGAATGAAATTTAAAAATTGAATGAAATTTAAAAATTGAATGAAATTTAAAAATTGAATGAAATTTAAAAATTGAATGAAATTTAAAAATTGAATGAAATTTAAAAATTGAATGAAATTTAAAAATTGAATGAAATTTAAAAATTGAATGAAATTTAAAAATTGAATGAAATTTAAAAATTGAATGAAATTTAAAAATTGAATGAAATTTAAAAATTGAATGAAATTTAAAAATTGAATGAAATTTAAAAATTGAATGAAATTTAAAAATTGAATGAAATTTAAAAATTGAATGAAATTTAAAAATTGAATGAAATTTAAAAATTGAATGAAATTTAAAAATTGAATGAAATTTAAAAATTGAATGACATTTAAAAATTGAATGACATTTAAAAATTGAATGACATTTAAAAATTGAATGACATTTAAAAATTGAATGACATTTAAAAATTGAATGACATTTAAAAATTGAATGACATTTAAAAATTGAATGACATTTAAAAATTGAATGACATTTAAAAATTGAATGACATTTAAAAATTGAATGACATTTAAAAATTGAATGACATTTAAAAATTGAATGACATTTAAAAATTGAATGACATTTAAAAATTGAATGACATTTAAAAATTATTTTAAAATTGGATAATTTTAAAATTTAATTAAATTTAAAATTATATTATATTTTATAATCATTTCCAATCTTGAAAGGGATTGAAATTTAATGTCGAAACAGTTTTTTAAACATGAATCCAGGTCCATAACCTTTTTTTAAAGGTATAATAAAAAATATAATGTATTCTAAAATATCCATTCAAATCTTTATCTAAAAATCAGAAAATTTAACTTTTGGTCTCCAGGTATGTTATTATATTAAATACTCCTTGTTGTCGATAGGATATTTGGCTTTAGTCCTAGGTATAATTCGCCATACGATAACGAGCGGAGATGGAGAGCCGTAAGAGGGTGGGGATCAAGGGGAAGAGATCTCGCTGGTGTAAATATATCGAAACAAAACGTTGAGATATCCCCATTTCTCCGGAGCTCGTATACGTACTTCGATGTATTTTATCTTTCAGCCACCGATGGCGAGCGAAAAGCGGACAAGTCGAGCGATAAAAATAAATTTAAAAAAGCATATGACCTTTGTATTCAATGATACAAAAGTAACCTTTATAGTTTATTTATTAGAAGTAATATTTGTTAAATAATCACTTTAGCTACGGTCACACTAGCATATTTCTTAATCGATTTGAAACGGTAAAAACAAAACGATATTCAAATTGTCAGGAATCATTTTAAACGTCACGTGTTCACGCATTATCTTTATAAATCGATTTATCGTAGCTACATCTATCGGTTGTTGAAACCAAATCGTTACCAAACTGGTTCCCGAAGCAATTTCGATAAATCGAATCAAATCGATTCCAGAAAAGACGGTTTCCGTTCACACTACTCTAACGAAACGTTTTGAAACGGTTTAAATCGATCTCAAGGCTTAGTATGAACGCGGCTTAAATTCTACTTCTGTTATTGAAAGTCTCTCGGAGATCTCGCCTTAACCACTATCCTTTTCTCATTGGTCGATGACACTTATACGCGAAGAACTCAGAATCTCCATGAATCCAGATAAGCCAATTTTCCGTGTAACCTTTAAATATAAGCCGCGTTCACACTACAGACTTTGAAACCGTTTTAAACCGTTTTAGAAAGGTCAAATTATAAAATTTTGGGGTCACCCGTGTAGATATTTGATCAAGAAATAAAATAAACATCTTGAAAGGACGATTTGAACATTTGAAACGGTATGAAAACGGTTCCAAAGTGTCAAGTGTGAACGTAGCTATTGTCTAATATTTCTCAGGAAAAAAAAAAAATGGGATACTTATTTTTGGGCGCGATTACTTCTGATAATAGGCGACTCCTCCACCTTTCAAGGTACGAACAACCTATATTGGGTTGCAGTTGCGGTTGAGGAAAGGTTCGACGATTATTGCCTGGTTTCCAGAGAGAGAGAGTTAGAAATTGGGTGAAGTCATGTTTTAAGAGTGGGTGACGTTCAACAACCCGTCTCTCTTTCTCCGATAGCTTTAAAGGCTGTAGGTGGTTGCTGGGTGTCTAAACGAATACCCAATACCTGATAGAAAGATTCGAGCCTCACCTCTATTCCTCTATTCCTCTATGACATCCTAGAAGGTCGCTTCCATTTTCTACCTTAAGATTGTCCTAAGCTCGCTTGTCTCTTTCTCGTATCGGACTCTCCCCATCCGCTCGCTCGAGCTCTCGGAAGTTCTCTTGTCTTTGGCATGATCAAGCATCATGGATGATGGCGCCGCGTATGCCATACTTACAATTACAGGGTGTCACGAAATCAACTAAATTTTTTCCCATCCCCTAAGCTTTATTAAAATTAATACAATAATTATTTTATATTAATTCCTTTTAATTATAATTCAATTATTATTTTATATGAATTTATATTAATTATATTTCAATTATTATTTTATATGAATTAAGATTAATTATAATTCAATTATTTTATATGAATTTATATTAATTATAATTATTTTATATGAATTTATATTAATTATAATTATTTTATATGAATTTATATTAATTATAATTATTTTATATGAATTTATATTAATTATAATTATTTTATATGAATTTATATTAATTATAATTATTTTATATGAATTTATATTAATTATAATTATTTTATATGAATTTATATTAATTGTAATTCATTATTTTATATGAATTTATATTAATTATAATTCATTATTTTATATGAATTTATATTAATTATAATTATTTTATATGAATTTATATTAATTGTAATTCATTATTTGATATGAATTTATATTAATTGTAATTCATTATTTTATATGAATTTATATTAATTATAATTCAATTATTTTATATGAATTTATATTAATTATAATTCATTATTTTATATGAATTTATATTAATTGTAATTCATTATTTTATATGAATTTATATTAATTATAATTATTTTATATGAATTTATATTAATTATAATTATTTTATATGAATTTATATTAATTATAATTATTTTATATGAATTTATATTAATTATAATTATTTTATGTGAATTTATATTAATTATAATTATTTTATGTGAATTTATATTAATTATAATTATTTTATGTGAATTTATATTAATTATAATTATTTTATATGAATTTATATTAATTATAATTATTTTATATGAATTTATATTAATTATAATTATTTTATATGAATTTATATTAATTATAATTATTTTATATGAATTTATATTAATTATAATTATTTTATATGAATTTATATTAATTATAATTATTTTATATGAATTTATATTAATTATAATTATTTTATATGAATTTATATTAATTATAATTATTTTATATGAATTTATATTAATTATAATTATTTTATATGAATTTATATTAATTATAATTATTTTATATGAATTTATATTAATTGTAATTATTTTATATGAATTTATATTAATTATAATTATTTTATATGAATTTATATTAATTATAATTATTTTATATGAATTTATATTAATTATAATTATTTTATATGAATTTATATTAATTATAATTATTTTATATGAATTTATATTAATTGTAATTCATTATTTTATATGAATTTATATTAATTATAATTCATTATTTTATATGAATTTATATTAATTATAATTATTTTATATGAATTTATATTAATTGTAATTCATTATTTGATATGAATTTATATTAATTGTAATTCATTATTTTATATGAATTTATATTAATTATAATTCAATTATTTTATATGAATTTATATTAATTATAATTCATTATTTTATATGAATTTATATTAATTGTAATTCATTATTTTATATGAATTTATATTAATTATAATTATTTTATATGAATTTATATTAATTATAATTATTTTATATGAATTTATATTAATTATAATTATTTTATATGAATTTATATTAATTATAATTATTTTATGTGAATTTATATTAATTATAATTATTTTATGTGAATTTATATTAATTATAATTATTTTATGTGAATTTATATTAATTATAATTATTTTATGTGAATTTATATTAATTATAATTATTTTATATGAATTTATATTAATTATAATTATTTTATATGAATTTATATTAATTATAATTATTTTATATGAATTTATATTAATTATAATTATTTTATATGAATTTATATTAATTATAATTATTTTATATGAATTTATATTAATTATAATTATTTTATATGAATTTATATTAATTATAATTATTTTATATGAATTTATATTAATTATAATTATTTTATATGAATTTATATTAATTATAATTATTTTATATGAATTTATATTAATTGTAATTATTTTATATGAATTTATATTAATTGTAATTCATTATTTTATATGAATTTATATTAATTATATTTCAACTATTATTTTATATGAATCGTGAATTTTTAAAATCATTACAGTTCAATTATTAACTATATTTTTTATACAATCAGTTTCAGTCTTTAAATGTACCTAAAACCCCATGTTAAATCCGATTTTCCAATGCGAATTTAGATCCCATTTCCGATTGCCCTCTCAATAAGGATTTTTAAGGTAAAATGACCATAATAAACCCCCTGTATTTGATGTAAATATCTTCTAACGTCGGCGTCCATACTTATAAGGGTGTCAATTATTCATCTCGTGCCCCCCCCCCCCGCTATTATATCCCCCTCCCCCCGTGCTCTAATTCTATACCAAACTTTGTTCTCAAACCCCCACCCGCACCCCTCTACTCCCCTGAACTCCTTTCCAATCCTCTTCTGCTTTTAACCCCCTCCCCCCCCGTCTTCTTCTTTTGGTCAGGCTTAAATTCAGTAAGGGGAGGAGGTAGTTTAACCCCCCCTTTCCTCCCATTCACCGTTCTTTCAATTCCAGAATAAGCCTAATCACCCGGGCAAGAGCGAAGAACCCCCCGAACCCCCCCATTTACAATATCGAAAGGAACACGATGGTACTATTATGCTAGCTGAATTTCCACCTTACATAAGCGTAGGTCTAACTAAAGGCGTATGAAGAACAAAGGTTAGCCCCCCCCTCCCATTTGAGGGATCTGAAGAGCTGGATCATTTTGAAAGGTCAATACTATTAAGGCCATAGGCTCCCATTTTCAATATACGAAGAAGTATATTTTAAATGGTCTTTTAAAAAAATTAAAATTGAAAATTAAATCAACGTTATTGGTGGGTTTAAAACTAGGTTATCTACTTATTAGAGGATATTTGCTTCTGATCGTAATTTCAGCTTCAAAATGAAACAAATTTCGTCGAAATCGGAGAATAAATGGCAAAGTTAAGAATTTTTAAAGCTGGGCTCCCCTTGTAAGCTCCCCCGTTTTAAAACAAATGAAATAGCACGATTTTATTGGGGAGCCTATAGATTTTGACGTACCACGAAGACTACAATCTAACCCAGTCTGTATTTATACCATTTTCAATAACGGGCTCCTCTTTTAAGCTCCTCTAAAACATTATAATCAAATTTGCGAGGTTAGGGGAGCCTATATAAATTTCTACGAATTGCAAAAATCAAACGTTATTACACTCCATTATAAGCTCCTGTATCTTAAAAAAATTTAAATGAATCTCTAGTTAATTGGGGTGGGGGGAGCCAATCGTTTCAACGCGTTTCAAACGTGAAATTAAATAAACTAATTATCGTCCACCTAATTATTACGAATACATTTAAAGGTATTAGAGGAGCTGAGAGAAATCATCCGATAAAATTTCCCTCCGATTAGATAAACTATAGCTCCCCATTTCTGTTTGATACCAATCCATATACGCTATATTATCTCTCTAACCCCCTTTCCCCCGATAGCCCCCCCCCCCGTTATAAGTTCTAAATTTATATAAGGCCCGGGGAACTTGGTAACCAAGAGGGATGGCTTATATTGTATAAGTCGGATGGGAGGGGGGTTTGAATTTGAAGTAGGACCCGCCCGGGGGGGGGGGGTAGAAGAGTTGGAAGGGGGGCGAACTTCTAATTAACTAGCTAATTAACGAAACCGTGCGAGAGAAGGAATTTTTTTTTCGTTCGCTCTAGCATCTCCAATCCCTTTGATATTTTTTTTTAGTTGCTAGGTTTTTTTTTTTTTTTTTTTTTTTATCCCGAACCCTGGGGCTTTCTAGAGGAAGGTTTTTTGGGGGGCTTGAACCCCTAGGGATGCCGTAGCTATGTAGGGAAAGAGTAAGAAGGCGGAGTTTCATCCCAATGCTCCGTTCTCCTAAATTCCATCCTCCATCTTATGCAATTTTCGACAACAGCCGTTCGTGGCAAATTTCTCCGAGCTTTAGAAATAAAAAAATTAACTAGTTTTTTAATTTTTTCGAAGGGTTTTCCCGCCAAAAAGTGGTCCTACCCAGTTTTGGGGTATCCTAAATTAGTTTTTTCCTATTTTTTCATCCTATTTTGATGTTTTTAGGCCTTTTTTTGGAACCTTTTTAATGATTTTAGTAATTTTTTTTTTTAATTTTGCTTGGGTTTCTCCGTTCGGGCAATTGTCGTATAGATAGGGCCTAGCTGTTTCGGGCCTCCATTAAAACGGAGCTAAGAGAGAGATGCTAAAATTAGTCGATCAATAATTTGGTACTTGCGCGTTACCGACCATTTTGTTTTGTAGAAAGCGAAAAAAATAATTTCCACCCCCGTTAACGTTTTTACCGGGAGCTTAATGAACCGACACATAGATGGCGCTAATGTCTCTGATTATGAAAAAAAAAACTCAATTTTTAATTCTAACATAATGGTTTTAATTTAAAATTTAGTATTAAAGTATAATTAAATTTAATTAACATACAAATTAAGTCCACTTTTATATTTCATCAGATTACTACAAAGATTATTTTTAATTCAATTCTTAATCGTAATTAAATATTTAATATTTAAATGTTGGATCTAATTAGTTAATAATTTAATTAACATCCGATTCTTACAGTAAATCTGATTAATTTTAATTCAATTTTTAATCGTAAATATTTAAATCTTGAATTTAATTAGTTAATAATTTAATTAGCTTCATTAAAATTTCTACATTTGATTAATTAAACTTATTAGTTATTTATTTGGTAATATTTTGGACAATATTTAATGTTGGTAATTTAATTGGAAGGTTTTTAATATTTATTTAGTTCAAATTAACGGTACTGTTAATTATTTAGGTACCGGTAATTATTAGGAGATGGGCCTAAATTTGTAGTTCAATCTAATTATCTCTTAATAACCCCAAAAACGTAATTAATATTGCCTCTTTTAATTTAATAATCTCAAATCTAATTTTCTGATAATAAAAAAAAAAAATAATCTACATATAAAAAAACGTGTATTTTCTCTATTTGTTAGATTTGTGACGAGAGCAGTTTACATAATGGTTAGAGACTGAAGCGAATTGATAAGGCACGTTATTTAATAATAAAAAAAAATAAAAAAAATGAAAGCCCTTGAAATTTTTAACCCCATAGATACAAGAATTCTCTTAAAGGGAGAATGCAACCTTAACAACAAGTGATTTTTATTTTTAATCAGTTCCTTGTGGTTTAAATAGGCCTAATCCATCATTAAAAAAAATTTACAAACAAATTTATTAAACTAGAAATAAATTTAAAACTTGCCCCAGAAAATATCCTGAATTTCTTCGCATTGAAGGGTCATTGACCAATGAACGAAGGTTTGTCGTTAAGGCGAGATCTTCGTGAGACTTCCAATAAAATTCGATTGGTCGTTGACACTTCATTGTGAAGATATTTAGTATCGCCATGAATCAAACTAAGCCTATTTTCTTAGTTTTAAAATTATTTCTAGTTTAATATTTATTTGTAAATACTTTTAATAGGGGATTTAGAAATAGATGAATATCAAAACTTTAGAAATAGATGAATATCAAAACTTTAGAAATAAATGAATATCAAAACCTTAGAAATAGATGAATATCAAAACCTTAGAAATAGGCGAATATCAAAACTGTAGAAATAGACGAATATCAAAACCGTAGAAATAGACGAACATCAAAACCGTAGAAATAGACGAATATCAAAACCGTAGAAATAGACGAATACCAAAACCATAGAAATAGACGAATATCAAAACCGTAGAAATAGACGAATATCAAAACTGTAGAAATAGACGAATATCAAAACTGTAGAAATAGACGAATATCAAAACTGTAGAAATAGACGAATATCAAAACTGTAGAAATAGACGAATATCAAAACCGTAGAAATAGACGAATATCAAAACCGTAGAAATAGACGAATATCAAAACCGTAGAAATAGACGAATATCAAAACCGTAGAAATAGACGAATATCAAAACCGTAGAAATAGACGAATATCAAAACCGTAGAAATAGACGAATATCAAAACCGTAGAAATAGACGAATATCAAAACCGTAGAAATAGACGAATATCAAAACTGTAGAAATAGACGAATATCAAAACTGTAGAAATAGACGAATATCAAAACTGTAGAAATAGACGAATATCAAAACTGTAGAAATAGACGAATATCAAAACTGTAGAAATAGACGAATATCAAAACTGTAGAAATAGACGAATATAAAAACTGTAGAAATAGACGAATATAAAAACTGTAGAAATAGACGAATATCAAAACTGTAGAAATAGACGAATATCAAAACCATAGAAAAGGATGAATATAAACTCCCCCCCCCCCTGCTTTTTGTTTGCCGTTAGAGGACGCCTACGAACCTGTCCAAATTTAGTTACTAATCTTTATCAATCAAGATAGGTGTCAATTTTATATTTATCGAATAGTTCTATAACTACTCTTTCCCGAGCTATTTATTTGCCTTTAGAGGACGTCTACGAATCTAGCCAAGTTTATTTATTCATCTTTATCTATCAATGTGTCAAATTGAAATTTCTCGAGTAGTTCTATAACTCAGTAATGTATGTTTTTCTTCCCTTTCATCCATTTCTTTATTTATTTTTTTATTATTTTAGGCTTGTGGTTATTTTTTCGCGGCAATACGTATATAGGGAATGGAGCTAAGGGATAGGAAAGTGGCTGGTTGCTGTAAATGTAATGAAGCGATAGAAAAAAGATATCTAAGTGACGGGGTGGAGGGGGAGTTGCTCAACGAGGAAAAAAGACGTCTATATCTATGGAAAAAAAAAGAGTAGAGGCGTAAGAGTAGGAGAGGAGGGGAGCGGGAGGAGTAGAAACTCTTACGATCGCGGAAGTACCTTGAAAAGATTGTTTTTTTATATGAAAAAAGCATCGGAGCGGCCTTGGCCTTCAAAACAGCGAATATCATTTCCTACCCACACTTTCCTCTACAATCTTTGTATTAATTATTTTTAATTTATTATTCTTTTTATTCAAATTAAACTTTTTGAAAATTATAATTTTTTTATTCAAATTAAACTTTCTTTTTTTTTAAATTATTATTTTTATTCAAATTAAACTTTTTGAAAATTATAATTATTTTATTCAAATTAAACTTTCTTTTTTTTAAATAATTATTTTTATTCAAATTAAATTATAATTTTTTATCCAAATTATTCTTTTTTAATTATTTTTATTCAAATTAAATTATTTTTTATCCAAATTATACTTTTTTAATTATTTTTATTCAAATTAAATTATAATTTTTTATCCAAATTATTCTTTTTTAATTATTTTTATTCAAATTAAATTATAATTTTTTATCCAAATTATTCTTTTTTAATTATTTTTATTCAAATTAAATTATAATTTTTTATCCAAATTATACATTTTTATTTTTATTCAAATAATTGTTTTATTAAAATTAATTTAAAGATTTGAAATAAGTTTAGGATTTAATTATCGACCTAATTAAAATATAATTAATATTAATAATTGAATGAATAAATTACGATAGTTAAAATAATTTCCTCTAGTAAATTTCGGTTATTAGTAATTGATATAATTTGTACCAAGATATTAGGACCATTTTATGATGAAAAATAATTTTGGATTTTCAAGATTCAAATGAGGAAAACCTGTTTTTTAAATCTCTGATTTTAATCGAGATGAATGTTTTTCGAAAATTTTATTAAATAACCTGGCGTACGCGGCGCGAAATAATTTTATTTAAGCCGGAGAAAGGGAGAAACGAGGTAAACGTAATAATTATAACCAGACGCCTTTAATGGTATTACTCCTTTCAAAATGAACAATTAATCCCCAATAAATAAAAAAAGAAAAAATCCTAAAAAAAATTTGTTCGAAATGGTTTAAGGAATGTATTTTTACTCCTATCCCTTTAAAGTGTCTATATTATAATCATATCCATTTTTCTATAGTGTTTACGCTTTATTTTAATTACCCCTTCGTTCGCGAATAGATATTTCTGGAGATTTTTGCGGCGCGCGCTTTTTACTCTATTTTACGTTTAATTGTTACGTAGCCTAGGCGGATTGATACGTTACGTTAAACCTCGTAAAAAATAAAATAGTCTATATTAATTAACGTTGAATACTAGTTCCATCCCGAAATAAGTTTGCAGCGCACCCAGAGCTACGTTTATCTACGTCATCCTATACTGTAAACGTTTTAAAAGTGACTTTTTTCCAAGGTGATAAAATCTCTACGCGAGGCGCGTGATTTGGGTTTTTTTTTTTTGTTTTTTGTTTTGGACGGAAGCCTTAACTCTTTTTTAGCCGCGTGACGCCGCTACGTTGAAATGCGGAAGAGAAAAACATTCGCAACCTCTTTTTTTTATTTATTTTTTACTTTTTTTTAATGCAAAGTTAATTTTAAGGGAAAATGACATGATTTTCTAATTATTTCGTAATCATTTTTGGAAATTCATAACTCTGTTATTTATGGTCGGATTTGGACGTAATTAGTCGCGTTTTGAAGCGGTTTTTCTCATTTATTAGAATCTCTAATTAGTTTTAAATTTAAATTTTAATTGCAAAGTTAATTTTAAGGGAAAGTGACATGGTTTTCTAATTATATAGGAATAATTTTTGGAAATTCATAACTCTGTTATTTATGGTCGCATTTTGACGTAGTTGGTCGCGTTTTGAAGCGTTTTTTCTCATTTACCAGAATATGGAATTAGTTTTTAAATTTGAATTTTAAAGTGATTTTTATTTGAATTGACAGATAATATTTTTAATTTATTTTTTATTTTTTAAATATATCTTTGAAATTCCTTCAAGATAATCCAGATATTAATTTTTTATCATATTTTATCAAAGTTTTATAAAATTTACAAAGACGTTTTATATTTTTAAATTCAATTTTGAAACTTTTCTTTTAAATTTAATTGGACAAATATTTTAATTTAATTTCCGTTTCATCTGACCTTTATTTAAACCTTGGGGTTTTATTTTTATTTCGTAACTCGGTTTTACGTATAGCGGATGAAAGAAATTTTCGTTTGGAAAAGGGGGTACTTAAAATATTAGGCCCAGACTTCTTTGATTTCGGCTCTATTAATATTGAGCTTAAATAGTAGAACGCGTTTTTCGAGATCAACTTTTTAGCCCTCTAACGTGCGCCATTAGTCTGTAAAAGTAGTTTATGACAGGTTTTTTTCGCTCATTTGAGATTCGTTTTTCAAGGTCTTGGGCTTCGCTAAATACGACGGAAAAACTGTATTGTAATTTAAAGAAACGCCTAATCACACTCCCCCCCCCCCCTCGTTTTTTTTTTTTTTTTTTTTTTTTAGTTTTTTTTTTGGTTTCTTGCTTCCTGACCTATTTATCATTGTTCGCTCCTAATTAAGCTTCAGTTCTTTCTCCTTTAAAATCATATTAATTATTTTAATTATTATTATTATTATTAATTACAATATAGAAGAACGATTATGATTATTTCGAATTATTTTTACAGATCATTCCAATAATAGTTTACAATATTAATAAACTTAATTTAAAGTCTGGTTAAAAATAAATTTAGATAAATTTTCTCTACGTTTATTTCAATTAAATCACGTTTTTATCTTTTTCAAATTCAATCGCGTTTAATTTATCTTTCTTCAAAATTAAATCAGGTTTATTTTATCTTTATTCAAATTAAATCTGGTTTTTGATCTTCAAATTAAATCACGTTTCAAATTAAGTCTCGTTTAATTTATCTTTCTTCAAATTAAATCTCGTTTAATTTATCTTTCTTCAAGTTAAATCTCATTTAATTTATCTTTCTTCAAGTTAAATCTCGTTTAATTTATCTTTCTTCAAATTAAATCTCGTTTAATTTATCTTTCTTCAAATTAAATCTCGTTTAATTTATCTTTCTTCAAATTAAATCTCGTTTAATTTATCTTTCTTCAAATTAAATCTCGTTTAATTTATCTTTCTTCAAATTAAATCTCGTTTAATTTATCTTTCTTCAAATTAAATCTCGTTTAATTTATCTTTCTTCAAATTAAATCTCGTTTAATTTATCTTTCTTCAACTTAAATCTCGTTTAATTTATCTTTCTTCAACTTAAATCTCGTTTAATTTATCTTTCTTCAAATTAAATCTCGTTTAATTTATCTTTCTTCAAATTAAATCTCGTTTAATTTATCTTTCTTCAAATTAAATCTCGTTTAATTTATCTTTCTTCAAATTAAATCTCATTTAATTTATCTTTCTTCAAATTAAATCTATCTGTATTAAATCATATATTGAGAAAGCTGATCGGTTAAGTTTTCAGGTGGGGGATATTAAGTTTGGATCTCTTTTTAGCTCGTAGGTAATGTATATATCTCGTTGAATTAATACGAAAGAATGGTCTCCTCCTAACGCGCTGAAAAAGCTGTTCAGATTGTACTCGTTTGACAATCGAACGATAAAAATAACAGTAAGAGGCTAGTAGTATAAATTATAGCCTTGAGCGAAATAAAAAAAAAAAATTGACTTGGAAAAAATCCAATTTTTATCTTTCCGGTAGCGACATCGCGCGCGAAAAAACGCGCGAAAAAAAAATTAAAAAAAAAAGGCGGGAAAGTAAAACGGTACTTTTATTGAAGCCAAAGGCCGAGGGTCCGCGCGCTTTCTCCGCGAGAGCTCGCTCGCGCCAATTTTTGCCTTTCCCCGCGTTTTTGAGGTGCGCGCGCGCGCGGCTCGCGGCGAAGAGAAAAAGCTCGCGCGCTCGTAAAATTCAGTATCGTTTCCGCGTGTTTAGTAAAAAGGCGACCGTCAAAAAAATAACCTCGCGCGCCCTTAAGCCTTGGACCCCCTTTTTTTTTATTTCGTACAGAGAGAGAGAAAAAAAAAAAGAGAAAAAATTATCGACTCGCGAGACTTCGCAGTTTAAAAAAAAAGTTTAAAAACCCAAAATCGACCCAATGTACAAGTGATACAGGTAAAGAAAAATCCAGCCTTTTTTATATTAAAAAAAAAAAAAAAAATCGACAGGGAAAAAAAGGGAGAAAAAAACCAAAAATTAACAAAAAAAAATCTGTGGCGAACTTTTTTTGTGAAAGAAGCGATGACAGGCAATTTTATTTCGAGTAAAAATTTTATAACATCGACGTTTTTTATGAAAAGGGTCTCTTGAATTGAGAAATTAGGCGGTCGTTTTCATTGTATTCTTGAAATGGAGGGAGGGGGAGAGACGTTAGAGGGAGGGGGGCTTTTTAAGAGATCTTTTCGGTACGACGAATAATGATTATTATAATTAGATAATTATTCAATTAAACGGTGCGGGAACTTAATTCGTATTATTGTATATAATTATGAAATATATTAAACCATTGTAAAAATCTTAATACTGACGCGATTTTCAAACTGATTACAACCTTTAATAGTAATAATAAATACATTTACGGTTACGTAATCCCTTTAGAGTAATCATTGTTAAGATAAATTAGCGACGCAATTTTTTAATTGGGCCTAAACATAAATTAACGTAACGCAACCTTAAAGGTGGTATTCACACTAGCCAATTTCACGCGTTGCGCGCGCGCGTTTCCATATAGAATTCTAAACGTTGCCCGCGCGCCAATATAAAATTATACCCAACATATCATATTGTAACCATACAATACATTATTTTATCTTTGACACGCGCGTAATTTGATGATAATAAACGTTGTCGTTGTCACGTGATAAGACAGACGCGTACGCGTACGTCTAACTAGAGTTATAGCGCGTGTAAGAAACTATTTCTACAAGCGGGCACGTCATAATTAATTTGACAATTTAGGTTAGATTAAAACTTTAACCAAAGAGTCAAAGTCAAACTGTCAGGCATCAGTTTAAAATTGATTAAAAAAAATTACTTGAATTTTTATTACAATATAATTTAATCTAAAAAAATAACAAAACAAATAGATTGTTTTTAAAATATTTTTAGTAAAATTTATTTAAAATACCTTAATGGTGATAATATACTCCAAATTATAGATTTTAACTAATTATTCAACCTCCAATTAAGGTTGAGTTAGCTGTTAATTTAAACAAAAATTAAAAATCCCCAAAAAAATTAATATTTATTTGAATTAAAAAAAAAAAAAAAAAATACAAAAATTGACATTTAATAGGTGATCATTTTTGGCATATAGTATTTACAACCATGAACCAATAAAAAATACCCAATGAAAGCAAGGTTTCAATTACAGTAAAGATAATTAACGAACGTCAAACGTTTTAATTAATATCTACTTTAATTAGTATTTATTTTAACGTTAAATATTAATCCATCCTTGTTATATTTTAATAATAAATATTTATTTTATTATTATTATTACTATTTTTTTTTTCTCGAAATGTTTTCGACTGATGAGGATGTAGAAAGGGGTTCAGGGGGTATGGCCCCCCTCGTTCGATATTACGTAATTTACGCCCCTTTATTTCTTAACCCCCCTTTTTATCGGGGGGGTTTGTCTATAGCTAGGATAGCTTTTCCTTCGTTACCCCTTTCACAGCCTTACAAATATAAGCGATATAGTGTGTAGTCTAATCTTAACAGGCTCGCGGGGGGGGGGGGGTTTGGGGGGTTCAATTCAGCCTTTGCCTAGTTTTCTCTCCGGCTCGTTCTGACTGGCCGCTCTTTCTCTCGGTTCGAGTCATTTTTCTAATTAGAACACCGCCACCCCCTTCTTTCCCCCCTCCCTCTCCTCCCACCTATCTTTCTCTCTGGCGCGATTTCTTCCGGCTTCCCTCCCCCGCTGTTTCGGTCCGTTTAGACTCGTCCAGGCTTTAATACCACCCCCAACCCCTTCTCCATCCCAAATGAGATACTACAGGATAAAATGTACTAACTACAAATGAATTCGAATTTCAAATTTAAGAAAATTTCGTCGGGGAAAAAAAATAAAATTGCTACTCGATCAATAACGCGTACGTGTACTGTTTCGTTAAGTAACTTGGCCCTATTTTTCTAATGATTGTTTTTAGTGGGGTTTTCTTGAAGGTTGGATGGTACTTTGACCCATATCTGAAAAATTGTCACGTGACTCCTTAGTTTATTATAGTTGCCGTGTAGGGAAATCTGAAATTGTCACGTGACTCCTTAGTTCATTCTCGCGAATGTCGCGTGTTGAAATCTGAAAAAATTGTCACGTGACTCCTTAGTTTATTGTAGCAAATTTCGTGTAGTGAAATCTGAAAAATTGTCACGTGACCCAGTAGTTTATTCTCGCGAATGTCGTGTAGTGAAATCTGAAAAATTGCCACGTGACCCAGTAGTTTATTCTCGCGAATGTCGTGTAGGGAAATCAGAAAAATTGTCACGTGATTTAGTTTATTCTCGGAAATTCCGTGTAGTGAAATCTGAAAAATTGTCACGTGACTTAGTTTATTCTAGCGAATTCCGTGAAGTGAAATAGGAAAAATATCACGTGACTCCTTATACTAAGACTAAAATATAATTTAAAAACGAATTTAGTGGCGCACGTGCCGGTATCTGATTGGCGGTATCCGATCGTGACGTCATTAGGAGACTGCAACCGAAATCAACTCTTAAAACTAACTAGTCCTATAGTTAGTAGCGAATTAGTTCAAATCTAAGAATTTTTTAAGTATATATATATATATTTTTATTCGAGTTACTACGTTTTAGCAAAGACCATTGGATATTCGCCGCTCCTCTGTCCCGCGAGAGAGCTTATTCCGTTCTGTGTATAGTCGTATTTTGCCTCTCTTTTCTCTCGGAGCAAAGGCCTAAAAAGAAGGAAAGTTATGTAGGGGGGTTGATTTTTTTTTTATATATATATATTTTGTATATCAGTGGCGTGTTGGTTATCTCGGCGTTGGACTATTCCATTCGCACCCCCGCTTCGAGGGATAATCATCGTATCTCGGAACTAACGGGTTAAAAGTAAAACGGGCCAAGTTCGCATTACATCCGTATATTTTTCTATCATAGACACTCCCCTTTCCATAATAAATCAATATGAAATTCAAATAGATATAGGAAACCCTCCCACGATAATAAAAAATGCCCTCCAATTGAAACCCATCCCTGATATATGAATTTTAAATATTTATTTTTATTATTTTATTATTTTACTGTATTTATATTTTACAGTATTATTTTTATTGGTTTATTTTACGCTATATATTATTATAATCAGAAGCCGATGAAACCCTCCTTTGAAGTCTATTACTCCCGGGTCTTGTCTACCCCTCTCTGTATGGGTTAGTTTCAAAAAGCGCGATTCGTACGCCTCCTAACGGTAGATATTTTCGGAGCGGGAGTTCGTCGAGCGAATATCTCTAGCAGCCTCGGAGTTCGTCAAAAAAACGTCGTCGTTTGTGGAGAGAGAGAATTTCCAATTTTCCGTAGACAGGGGGGGATGAAGTAGGACCCCTCCGATCTCTTAAAATCGTAAATTTTACCCATACAGAGAGGCGCGCTATATGGAACATTAGAGTAGTAGACTTCAAAGGAGGGTTTCATCGGCTTCTGTTATTATTTTAAAATAAACCAAAAAAGTCAGGGAATTTTAAAATATTTTAAAAAGTCGGGGAATTTTAAGATCTTTCGAGAAACCAGGAAATTCCAATCATTATCCGCGGAAAAGATTCTCAGCTGACCATGTCAGTTGTATAGATTAGAACAAAGATACGCGTGCAAAAGTTTGGCCAACGCAATTATATAACTACATAAAAGGTTAAAAATTGGGTAGTATTAGCCGAAACGGTCAGGGAAAATTGTTGGAAAAGGTCAGGGAAAAACCTGGAAAAGTCAGGGAATTTGAATCTGAAAAAATTTTGAATATCATTTTTTATTGTCCCTAATTTTTTTAAAAAAATTAGACTAATTTAAATATCAAAATGATAAAGTATACAAAAAAATGAATTGAGGTTTATAATATATGTTTTGAAGCGTTATTTTCCATTTGTAGTCTAGCTGTAGTCTAGATCCTTTTTCCGCCTTGATAGTTGTATATACGTTATATTTTCAGGTTGTTATATTTTCACAGATGTTATTTTTTAAGGTAGACAAACTTTGTTATTATTGCAGAACCTTTTTCCTAGTTTCTAGCGTCAATATACCGGTAAAATTAGTTCGCAGCCAATTTAATACGCGAAGCCATCCACAGTTTGCGCTACACGTCCAACTATTAGCCGCTTCTTATCCCTTTCTCTAAAGAAATTAAAAATGTCGTAGTTAGGCTAAATAAGTATAGTGAAAACTCAAATTGGAATCAAATTTAGTTCAATTCAAGCCGAGTTTTCATATCGCGCGAGGCTAATTCGTTATTATCTAATAAAACATCACGAAAAATTAAAATTGAAATCTAAATAATATCTATGGAAAGTTAAAATTGAAATCTCGAAATTTCAATGAACCATTAACATAAAAATCTCGAAATTTCTATGAAAAATTAACATCGAAATCTAAAATTTCTATGAAAAATTAACATCGAAATCTAAAATTTCTATGAAAAATTAACATCGAAATCTAAAATTTCTATGAAAAATTAACATCGAAATCTAAAATTTCTATGAAAAATTAACATCAAAATCTAAAATTTCTATGAAAAATTAACATCAAAATCTAAAATGTCTATGAAAAATTAACATCGAAATCTAAAATTTCTATGAAAAACTAACATCAAAATCTAAAATGTCTATGAAAAATTAACATCGAAATCTAAAATTTCTATGAAAAATTAACATCGAAATCTAAAATTTCTATGAAAAATTAACATCGAAATCTAAAATTTCTATGAAAAATTAACATCGAAATCTAAAATTTCTATGAAAAATTAACATCGAAATCTAAAATTTCTATGAAAAATTAACATCGAAATCTAAAATTTCTATGAAAAATTAACATCGAAATCTAAAATTTCTATGAAAAATTAACATCGAAATCTAAAATTTCTATGAAAAATTAACATCGAAATCTAAAATTTCTATGAAAAATTAACATCGAAATCTAAAATTTCTATGAAAAATTAACATCGAAATCTAAAATTTCTATGAAAAATTAACATCAAAATCTAAAATTTCTATGAAAAAATTAAAATTAATCTAAAATTTCTATGAAAAAATTAAAATTAATCTCCAATTTCTATGGAAAATTAACATAAAATCTAAAATTTCTATGAAAAATTAACATTAAAATCTAAAATCTCCATGGAAAATTAAGATCAAAATCACAAAATCTCTACGAAATATAAATATCAAAATCTCCAAAACTTCTATGAAAATTTAACATCAAAATATCTATGAAAAAATTTAAATTTAAATACAAAATCTTTATGGGAAATTAACATTTAAATTTCAAAATAGAGTTTCGAGGTCTAAAATTTTTTAAAACCCCTCGAACTTGACGTACACGTACGCGTTTTTGAATATCAATAAATAATATTAAAATGACACAGTAAATTTGAATAATATTTTAATCGCGACCGTGTCAATAAATCAGTTTATGTGTTTAAAACTTCAACGATATTATTTAATTGTAATTATAAGCGCGCTGCGTCTCGTAGTCGTCGCTATTTCCGATTGGGTTTGGACCTACAGTCAATGAGTCTGACTTTTTTATTCTCTTTATTCTTATCCGTTCGTATCGAGTACGTTAATACGTTAAAAGGCGGGGTTTATAGAGATTTATAATCCTTTTTTTCTTTTATCCGTCGCGTTTCCCCCTTTTCCCCTTTAATTCACGCGCGGACTGCGCGCGCCAAAATTAACGAAAGAGATCGATCGTCCTCGTTTTTCTTGGAGCACGCGCTGGTTTATATATCGTTCGACAACCTCCCTAGTCTCTACAGTCAAAGGCTAGTCTTAATTTTCATTTCAATCGGACTTACGACGAGTGACGTCGGGATTATATATATAGGTTCTTTATGAGGCGCGTGACAATGTCTCTCGTCTCTATAACGTAATGAGAGATTTAATTCACCCATTCAACGTAACTTAGGGACGAGTTACGTTGGTATAATTTGTAATCTCTCACGACTGCCTCTAATGAAGAATCTAGAGACTGGTTGTCATAAAAATTATAAAAATACATTTTAAGAATGCGTTTTGTCGATTTCTACCGTATTAATAGGCGACTACGGGTAGACATTCCAAAAATAGCCCCGGTAAAAGTGTTTCAACACCCATACAACAATGTTTTAGGAAAAGCTACCCTTACAGGGTTTATTTTTCCCCAATTTTTACCAACTTATTTTTACAAAAATGTTTGAGTTGTAACTCGTCGAAGTCATTGTCCCATTTAATTTCGTTCGTTGACCTATTTTTACCTCTTCCTAAACCTCGACTAATTCTATTGGATATCAATTTTTATTATAAAGCAAATGGTCCCATTTATTTTGGTAAATATAAAATCTCGCGTATTTATTTATTTATTATCTAATTGTAAAGTTTATTAAACCAAAAGTAAACTTAACGTTGAAGAAAATACATTTATATCTTAGAATATAACGTACGCGTACGCGTTCGAGGTTGTTTAACCGCGTAACGTAACGGGTTTCGACGAATGGCAACCTGATAAAAATTTTCAAAAATATTTTTTTCCTCCTTCCAAAATAAGCTGGGAAATGGCGCGAGCTATATACGTATATATCGTTTGAGGAGGAAACTAAAACGGAGAAACGCGGGAAATATTCCATGCTAAAAGCTTACCGTATAGAGAAGGAAGAGAGGTGTGCTTACGCGCGCGAGAGTACGAAGACGAGGGATGGTGGTGGTGGAAGGGGGGTTTAGTTAAAGGGCGGGAAAGGGTGAAGGTTGGGTGGTGGGTGGAAGGAGTATAGAATAGGCCAGGCTCGTGACGTCATAGCGCGCGCCAAAGGGTGGCGTATTGGAAAGGGGAGGGTGGTTGGTGGTGCGGTTGGCGCGCGCGCGTGCGGCGTATTTCGTCCGCGTGGCGCGTGCAAACCGAAAAGGGGGAAAATAAGCGAAAGAGAGCTTGGAATTAACGCGAGCCGCTAAATTAGAAGGGCAAAAACGAGCCAAGCCTACGGACGCTCCGATACCGCGCGCGCCCTCGACAATAAAAAATAATACCTTTTTTTTTCTATACGTGTAAAAAAAAATAACCAATCAAAAAAAAAAAAAGACTATTTAGCGCCAAATTTTTCCCGCCAAAATAATTAACTTAAAAATTTCTCTTAAAACTAAAAATCGATTTAATTTTTTTTTTTTTTTTCCTGGAAAATTTTTATTTTTGTATCGCGAAAGTCGATTGGTCGGAGGCCGAAAACGGAATTGACTATGTACTTTAGCGCGCGCGGTAATAATATTTCCAGTCAAATCGGATCAGGCTTCAGGTGGTGCGGCCGCAGCCACCGACCAAATAATTATCTTTCGTTTTCGAATTAAAAGGGGCCGACACGAGAAAAATAAAACCATTGGGTTCATCACCTTCTTCAAAACGCGCTGGCTGTCCTCGAAATTTACTCCGTAATACGAACTTCGAATGTTTTGTTGAAAATAATACCCATGACTTGAAACGAAACAAATCGCCTTTTTTATACAAACTTTGAAAAAATCAAAATCTTCAGTCGCTCGCTTCTTTCACGAAAAAAAAAAAAACAACCAAAAAAAAAAAACAACATTGTTTTAATTTATTTAAATTTAATCGGATTTTATTTATTTATTGAAATAGTCGCGTAAAATTATACCGGTATTTATTTATTTAATTAACGTTGTTATTAATTTTTAAGTTTATTAAGTTTAACGTTCGGAAAACTTTTAATTTCGGATTGGAGTTTTTTTATTCGTTAATTTTTGGTTAGCCGGAAATCGTCTTCTAATTATTATTATCGCGGCGGGTCTGGCGGCGCGGGGGTCGGGGTCGACGTCGGTCGCGACTCCGAGAGGGATTCAAGTTGTTTTCCGATTTGGTGGTGTTAGGCCTCGGGTGCGGCGACGCGAGCCGTCAAGGGCCAGAAACGACGACGATCCTCTCGCCTTACTTCGATGCGCTCGGGCGCCGATCGGGCTGCGAAACGCTGGCCGGCGGCGGCGAGCGCCACTGGCCGCCGACCGCCCAGGCCCCGCCGCCACCCAGGAGTCACCTCGCCTCGGCTGGAGGAGGAGGAGCGGCGGGAATTAGCGGCGGTGGACCCCACCATCATTCGGCCCTGACCGGACTCCGCGGTCATGACGCTTCGTCCGTCTTCGGCCGCGAACGGGCCGCCGTCGCCGCCCTGCACCAACAACAACTGCAACAACAACAACATCAACATCAACAACATCAACAACACCAACAACAGCAACAACAACAACTTCAGCAACAGATGCAACATCAACAGCAACTTCATCAGCAACAGAAATCGCCATCGTCATCGTCCGATAACGAAGGAGGCGGCGGCTCGACGGACGGACAACAACGTCAAGTCGTGGGATGCGTCACCCCCGTCATCTCCTTGCAGAAGCTAAAGGAATTTTTCGTACAACCCAAATTCCGGGCCCCTCAGCCGCCGACGGGCCCGTCTCTCATCCCCGGTGGCGCTGGCGGAGGAGGCGGTGGGCCCCCTTCGTCCCCTTCGTCTCATCATCCCGGACAACATCACCCGTCTCAACATCAACATCATCATCCGATCAACCAGCATCATTCTCATGGTAAGACGCAACCCGTCAATCGTAAATGTCTAAAGTTAAGGGTTTAATCGCGCGGCTGTCACGTCTCTCGACACAAAAAAAAAAACTTTATTTTGTAATTTTATTTCCTCCAAGCGCGAACTTAACCCATTCCGGAGACATCGTCTCCCGTAGTTTCTCCTCCCCCTTCCCTTTTCCTTCGACTTCGCAGCCTCTAAGAATCCCCGCATCTTTTTTTCATCCCGGGCAACCGTGTCTCTTTAAAAAAAGAAAAGGATGGAGGATAAAAACAGCGAAATTTAAAAAAACCAAAAAAATATTTTTTATATTCTTTTTATATTTGATGGGTGAAAAGCTTTAGTGACACCAGCTGGTTATGCCCCCTTCTCCCCAAGGGTGGGGGCATCCCCCAGGAAACCCGTTTGATTTTTTTATCTTTATGGTCATTTTATTCCATCGTCAAGTTAAATTTTTTTCTTTCTTATACTTTGGAGAATGGCCTCCTTTATTATTGGACATTTTTCATTCGCGCTAATTGATATAAAATTAACATTTAATAAGTAAATATATTAAAATTATTATATATTAAATTAATTTAAATTGATAGACGTTTACTAACTAGTACTTAATTTGACGCTAATTATCCAACTTTAGCAGGATATTAATTTAGTACGATCATAATAAATAATTAATTTAATCTTTGAAAGTTAAATATGCAATTAATTTAACTTTTAATTTTTAAGTCACGCCGAATTTGAAGTAATTGTATTTATAATCATTACGAAGTCTTTAAATTGAAATCAAACAAGTCTTTGAAAGAAAAAAGTTTACAAATATACGTAATTCCATTCACCTTCCCTTTAAATTATTAAATATTATATTTGCGAAATAATATTGCCGTGATAAATATATTTTCTTGACGTAGGCGTACGCGTTATCCCCTCTTATCACCCCCATATAAAATCACTTTTCATAATATTTGATATATATAAATATATCTGCCGATACTAACGTTACATGATACCGGCATATATTTGTTTTAGAACTTTATGCAAATTACACCCCCTTTATCCCAATCCCCCTGTTTCCTTATAATTCCTTTCGTAGCGTATATACTTTCGTAATTAAACAAATATATTTTTTTTGTTTGAAGGTAGTGTTCCTTTTCGCGTGATTTGGTCCTTCCCCCCTCACGTTCCTTCACGATAAAGATAGATGGAATACATTACTAAGTAATAAATATACGTTGGCCTTACTAAAGGCCGGGGAAAAGTAATGATAATAAATTTTGAACACACTGAAACCCCCCCTAGCGGTACAGTACCTACTGGAAACTAAAATTTAAAACCCCCCCTCTTATTAGTCGACCTAACGTTTGTAGTTCGCTATAAAGGAACCATCAAATTCTCAGGCTTAAATGTACTAAATTTTATTTATTCGAACTCTAAGAGAAGCGTATATTTTCACGTATTGAAAACTCCGAGTGTTTTTAAAACCATAATATCGTATAGAAACTAAAATGTTAAAAGGAATAAGGGGGCTTTCCCCCCCTTCGCCGGTATTTTAAAATAGACTTATATATATTATGGAACTTTACCTAAGTAATTTATAAGAGCAATGTTAGAAAAGGAGTGGAAGGGGGGAGTTAAAGAGTGGCAAATTTTTTTAATTTCAAACGGACCTATTATAGAGCGACGTTGAATCCGTTAGCCAATGAAAACGCCGCGACGAAAATGACGCGAAATTTTTTTCTCCGCTTCTCTTTCTTCGATTGGTTGATTAGCATGTTGGGGAAGGAAATGGGGGGACTATCCTCCCACGCTCGAGGTTCGCCGCGCGCGACCAATAGGCCCTTCCGTTACCTTCTGGTCTCCGAATTTCGGCCTGGCCCCCTTTATATCTAACTCGGTACCGTTCTCGACTAATATCTAACGGAGCTAGGAGAAAACCGCCCGGACTAGGAAAAGGGAGGCTAGGGGAGATTTAACCCCCCTTTAAAATAGCGGACCTTGTATTATAGTTTATATAAATGGGGGGGGGAAGAGAAGGGACCCTTATCTCGGGCGCGTGGTTACTATCCGTTTTATAGAGGTGTTTCTACTCCCCCATCCTCCCTCTCAAATTTATCCCTCCCCCTTCATCCCCCCTATCGCCGAAAAGCCCAGCTCATTTCGGACCAACGTCCGTTTTGGTGGTACAAGTCCGTTAGATGTTTTAAAGGTTAAGTCTAATTTTATATTTATCTTTTTGGTTACTCGGACCGAGATATTTCAATAGGAATGACGAAGAGCTTTAAATTGAGTCTGATTACATCATAATGCGATCGTAATTTATATATAAATAATAAGATAGATAAACAAAATAATAAAATAATATAATTAAATAATAAGATAGATAAACAAAATAATAAAATAATATAATAAAATAATAAGATAGATAAACAAAATAATAAAATAATATAATAAAATAATAAGATAGATAAACAAAATAATAAAATAATATAATAAAATAATAAGATAGATAAACAAAATAATAAAATAATATAATAAAATAATAAGATAGATAAACAAAATAATAAAATAATATAATAAAATAATAAGATAGATAAACAAAATAATAAAATAATATAATAAAATAATAAGATAGATAAACAAAATAATAAAATAATATAATAAAATAATAAGATAGATAAACAAAATAATAAAATAATATAATAAAATAATAAGATAGATAAACAAAATAATAAAATAATATAATAAAATAATAAGATAGATAAACAAAATAATAAAATAATATAATAAAATAATAAGATAGATAAACAAAATAATAAAATAATATAATAAAATAATAAGATAGATAAACAAAATAATAAAATAATATAATAAAATAATAAGATAGATAAACAAAATAATAAAATAATATAATAAAATAATAAGATAGATAAACAAAATAATAAAATAATATAATAAAATAATAAGATAGATAAACAAAATAATAAAATAATATAATAAAATAATAAGATAGATAAACAAAATAATAAAATAATATAATAAAATAATAAGATAGATAAACAAAATAATAAAATAATATAATAAAATAATAAGATAGATAAACAAAATAATAAAATAATATAATAAAATAATAAGATAGATAAACAAAATAATAAAATAATATAATAAAATAATAAGATAGATAAACAAAATAATAAAATAATATAATAAAATAATAAGATAGATAAACAAAATAATAAAATAATATAATAAAATAATAAGATAGATAAACAAAATAATAAAATAATATAATAAAATAATAAGATAGATAAACAAAATAATAAAATATAATAAAATAATAAGATAGATAAACAAAATAATAAAATAATATAATAAAATAATAAGATAGATAAACAAAATAATAAAATAATATAATAAAATAATAAGATAGATAAACAAAATAATAAAATAATATAATAAAATAACAAGATAAATAAACAAAATAATAAGATAAACAAAATAATACGAAAATATTATAAAATAAGGTAAACAAAATATTATAAAATAAGATAAACAAAATAATAGGAAATATAAAGTAAGATAAACAAAACAATAAAAAATATAATGAAATAATAAGATAATCAAAATAATACAAATTATAATAAATATTAAAATATCAGGAAATGTATATTATATATGCCTTCCAGATAATAAAAATAAATAATATTTTAATAAATAATTAAAACAGTAAATATAAGTAGGTTAAATAATAAATATAATAACATAATGGAACATTATTATTATAATATAATAAAATAAGAAAACATTATTATAATATTATAAAATAATAAATTATTACTATTATAATATCATAATAAAATCATTTAAAATTATTAACAATATAAATTAAATTATACGTAAATAAATAATGTAAATTAAATATTACTTCAATGAGCGTAATGTATTCAAATATGATTAATCCTAATCCCCCTCGTGATATTTCCGGCGTGAGAGGTATCCTTTAAATGTAGTGGCCCGTATCTCGCGTTAGTTATGTAGAAGGGGGACGTGGGGGGGTTATACCCCTATTCTATAGCCCGATCTTATTTGCTATACGTATAATATAGCGAGGATAAATCTATATTAAACCTTTTAGGTCCCTGTTTCTGATATATTTCTGGCACGGGGTGGGGGTTAGTAGGGTGGTATTAGCGTCAAATCCAGCTTTTAATTCAACATAACGCGATGTATATTTAAAATCTATTCCCCATTTTCTTTACCTTATACATTTCGTGTATTATTTGAAAGTTAAACGGAATTGGTTGAAAAGGGGGTAGTAGGAGGGGCTTCTCTTCATTTCCTCTCGTCTTATTGGATAGCCTAGCGGGATTTATCGCGAGGAGAAAATGTAACGATACGAAATATTAGTTATATTTATAAAATTGATCTGAATTGTTTTTAAAAACTTATTTAAAAGACAATTGCCCCTGTAAAAGTGTTCCATCCGTCGTGCTTCGGTGTCCCGGGCAGAGCCTCCCACCAGGGGACATCCCCCCAATGCCTATTACATCTAAAGCCAATAGGCAAAATACCACAAAGTCATAGAAAAGGATTTTTTACAAAAACAATTAAACTAAAATTATATTTAAATTAATTGCATTTCAGAGATAATTAAGAGAATATTTTCAAGGAGTTTTTAGTATATGTTTCTTCCATTCCTATACTCCTAGCTCTTTTAAAATAACTCAACAGAAAAACTAAAATTTCCCATAAAAACTCCACGTTTTCAAAATTAAATTCTGTACCTCCTACTATTAGCGTTAATTCCCGACTTGACCCGATTTGAACGGAAAAGATTCAGAGATGAAGTTGTTTGGGGTGGGGGTTTGACCCCTTATTCCCTTTACCCTTCGCTACTCTGTCTCAACATATACCCGTGGGGGGGGGGGGGGGGTCTCGCCCATCGCGCCCTCTTTCTAATTTGATTTTAGTTTTCACTCTTATTAGTCGCTGGGGGTTGTTGTGGGGGTAAGGGGGTTCAAAGCTCGTTGTTGTGTCAAGTATTTGATTAAATGAACTCGTCCGCAAATTAATTTTAGATTAAAATTCGGCACATTTCAAAACATCCAACCTCTTTCCCCCTCCCCCACCTCCTATGGGGGCAAATGGTCCTATTTGATGCCTCAATTTTACTATCAAAGTTTACTCTAACACTTTCTAGACCGTAAATAAACATATTTACATGGTACTGAATGAAAAGCTTTATTTACGAAACGTTTAACGGGTCAAGGCCCTTCTTCAAATCGATCGTTAATGTTACTTTAATCCAAATACTTATGTTACGCGTTAGCGTGAAGGTATTTTGTAGTTAATCTTTTGTTTCTCGCGTGATACTACATTAATTCAGTTATTATTAAAGTCATTTTGATATCCCACATTTCTCAGAGCGTGTAATGCGCGGCGTCAACCCACAATGAGCCTGTCGAGACTTGTACCAAGCTAAAATACCCTATTCGCCGCTGGCGAATATACAGTCTAACTTATCAGCGGTACTTGAAAAATGTAACGTCGAGCGACAATTAACCATAACGTCCTGACAAATACTTGAAACTTTGTCATTTGACTCGCTGGAGGGAGTATGTCGCTATACCCGCACCCTATTATTTTTATCTAAAGCGTTGGCGGTTACGAACGTCATATTACTTCTGATCGCGTCTAGTACGAGTCGAAACCCACGATACGTCGTCTGCTAATGCACTTTTGTTCCGTAATAAATTAGCAAACGAAATTTCTAAGGAGAATATTGATATGTCAATTAACAGAAGCCGATGAAACCCTCCTTTGAAGTCTATTACTCCCGGGTCTTGTCTACCTCTCTCTGTATGGGTTAGTTTCAAAAATCGCGATTCGTACGCCTCCTAACGGTAGATATTTTCGGAGCGGGAGTTCGTCGAGCGAATATCTCTAGCAGCCTCGGAGTTCGTCAAAAAAACGTCGTCGTTTGTGGAGAGAGAGAATTTCCAATTTTGCGTAGACAGGGGAGTATGAAGTAGGACCCCTCCGATCTCGTAAAATTGGGAATTTTACCCATACAGAGAGGAGCACTATATTGAACATTAGAGTAGTAGACTTCAAAGGAGGGTTTCATCGGCTTCTGCAATTAAGTATTATTTTTTTTCGTAAATCGGGAATCCACATCTATCTTAGGACTATTAAAGGGAGAATGCAACCATTCCTTATCGTTTAAATAAGCCTAATCCAACAGTAAACAAAATTACAAACAAATATTAAACTAGAAATAAATTTAAAACCATCAAAATAGGCTTAGCTGGATTCATGGAGATATCCTTAACTCCATGTATAAGGACTATCAACTAATGGCATTGATCGATGGCTATTATACGGAGAATGCAGGATAACTAAAAACCAAACCAATACCAAAATTTCTTAGCGTGGCGAATAGAAAATGATTAGAAAAATATGATAATTACGGGTGTCAATTTAGTAAATTAAAAGTTATTTCGGGCATAGATGTTACGACGAAAATAAACTGAAGATTTCGTTTTTTTTTTTTGTTGCGTGGCAGCTTGGTATTAACGTGGGTGGTTCGCTAATTATTGGTACTTGAAATCAAGACACTGGACTCATTCGTGCCATCATCATCGTCATTCATTAGTCGCTTTGCTACGAGCGCGGGATGAACCCCCTTCCCCCCCTTAAACACGCTTAATTATCACGCAACCCCCGAAGAGACAAACATAGAGCTCAACCTAAATTAAATGATTTCGTTGCAAAGTGACAACTTATCATTATATATAGTAAATTCTGCAATTTACAACCTTAGTATGATCTTAAATTCATATATTAAAACCGGTTTTCCATTGGCAATTTAAATCCCTTCTAAGATTGTTACTAATGACGAATTTTTATCTCATCTTGAAATTTCAGTATTTATAACGCCGTTTATATAAAAATAAAACATAGATAAAACTGATTTAAAGGTGGGATGAACTGTCTACGCTTAAAATAAAAAAAGGTATAAAAAGCTCCTGGATAATGCGCCATTCCTTTTTACTAATGAGCCGTCAACTAGATTTTAGTTCGAATTTTCTTCCGAATTCAATGTCTTCTTACATATTATCTCTATTGGTTTCGTCTTAAGGATGGCGCCACCAGTCTAGCTTAGTGTCCATTGCAAATTAGGATTGATATCGTCAATTTTTTAGCTCCCTTTTGCCCGTCGTCTGTCCGATTTTCTTTTTAATTAAAATTAACGTGTCTTATACTTAACTTCCCGAGGGGGTTAACCCCCCTTTCCCTGTCTTATTCATTCGCCAAGTATGGATGGCGCTATTTTTTACGGTATTGGAAAGCTAATTTTCATTGGAATTTAATCGTAGGAGCCACGAAATCCTTATGTGTTTGTGAATTTTATGTAAAACTGTTAGGTGATATGGATAGGAAATAGGCAGAAGCGTGGTTTTGTTAGTTTCACTGTTTTTGCCGTTAGAGGACGCTTATGAACCTGGCCAGCTTCGTTATTTATCTCTATGTAATAATATACAGATCTTCATTGTTACAAGCGCTGTTGAAGGCTGAAATAATATGATTGGTCCAAATTTATATTTTTATAAAATAACTGATTCATTTTTAACTCCAAGTTTCCCTTTAATAAGATATACGCAAAGAAAACGTCTCAATCGTGGCGAAAAGGAGTAGCCAACTTCAAGGAGTTACGATATTACGCTCTACGGGGGTTGTTACATATTTTTGTATATGTCCATTACCAGAAGCCGATGAAATCCTCCTTTGAAGTCTATTACTCCCGGGTCTTGTCTACCCCTCTCTGTATGGGTTATTCTCAAAAGGCGCGATTCGTACGCTTCCTAACGGTAGATGTTTTCGGAGCGGGAGCTCGTCGAGCGAATATCTCCAGCAGCCTCGGAGTTCGTCAAAAAAACGTCGTCGTTTGTGGAGAGAGAGAATTTCCAATTTTCCGTAGACAGGGGGGATGAAGTAGGACCCCTTCTAACTCGTAAAATTGTGAATTTTACCCATACAGAGAGGAGCGCTATATGGAACATTGGAGTAGTAGACTTCAAAGGAGGGTTTCATCTACTTCTGCCATTACGCGTATTAGAGGAGAGAAAAGGGGGTAGAAATTTCTCCCCGAGTCAAAGTCTGGACAGGATTTCATTTTTCCGAAAACGTCGTCGGTACTGTCCACATTAATTAAATGAGTTCAGCTATTTTTAGCCTTACCTCCATTGGCTCAAGGGAAAGGGGGAGGGGTTCTTTAACTTCTCAGTATAGTTCGTGTGTGTGTTAAAGACACTTAAACGTTACAAATCGTAGAAAGACAAGCTATCAACTTATTTATCATGGAATTTCGTTGTAAGAGGTAGTTTTTATTTTTATTCGATGGGTAATTTCGACGTAATTCAGTCTTCAAATAATCTACTATTGTATTTAATTATATAGAGAGAGAAACAATTACTAAGTAATTAACTGCGTCGTTTATACAAACCTGGAATACCTGGAAATATTAAGTTGACAAAAAAATCTGTAAATATCTTAAAAATCAGATATAAATCAGGGAAATCAGCGAAATTTCAATGATACAAAGTTGGTACTCGACCCAAGGGGGCTGACACTCTCGAACTTAGGAGTACAAAATTTTTGAACTCTTAACACTATCAAAGCTGAACTCAGTGAACTCAGATGTACAGCGAATTCAAGAGTGTCTGACCCCTCGACTCGACCTCAATCGTCAAAATTCGTAGTTTTAATTAGAATTTTTCAAAACACTCGTTTAAATGAATATATTTTCTATTTTTGATATTTGACGATTTAACTCGGTTCATTTTTAAACACGTAGGCCAAGGAAAATCGACTTTATAGACACGCCCACAATTTTACTGACCCAATTTCCATTTAGACTCTAAAACAAAAATACCCCAAATCGTTTTAAAATTTAAAAAAATTATAATTTTCGTAAAATGAATTAAAATTCAAACCAAAACTAATTGAGTTTCAGTTGCTGCGGCAACCGCAATGAACGTCTATTATTTCATAAATTTGTCCGTGACTCGACTATATAGATTAGCGGCTAGATGTCTGTCCAATTTTAATACTTCTGACTTATTAAATAAATTCAAACAATGTATAATTTAAAGTCGCGTTCGCACTCATGCCATAATTTTAGACACGTTTTTTTGTGTTTAAATTAATTTTTATAGTTTGGTAAAATTTATGTAAATTTAAATTTAAATTCGGACCAATCATATTATTTCAGCCTTTAATAGTGCTTGTAATGTCAAAGGCCTATTATTTTAATTTTAGGACAAGCGCTGTTGAAGGTTGAAATAAAATGATTGGTCAAAATTTATATTTAATTATAGAAATTTTACCAAACTTAACAAATTAATTAAAAATTTCGAAAATCTAGAAATTTAAAATTAGAATAATTGTCTCAACGTTAAAGTTATACCAAATTCAACTTATTATTTTTTTTTTATTTTTTATTTCTAAGAAAATGTTTTTCAACCTTGGGAATTTAAAAAAAAAGGTTTGGCGTTTGAAATCAATCTCGATGGTCGTTTTGAACTGGTTTTTTTCTCGCAAATTACCTTCCCTTTTTTTCGCTTTAGAACATTTATTAGTAACTTTAAATATTTTTTTAAATCGTAGACGTATGCGAACTTGAAATTTCACTATTGGAATCTTCCATCTGTTTCCATCTCTCGTATCTAGGTCATGAGGTATTCAAATTTTCTTCCGATTTCGATAAACAAAAGCTGCTTTTTTTTTTTTTTTTTTTTTTTTTTTTTAACCAACCGAAACATTTAATAAGTTAAAAACATAAATTATTTAACACGCGTTTGAGAAATGTTTGATATAAACTTATACTTTTACGTCAAATTTGATCGTCTACGACGTTTATTTGGTGACGTAACAAGTCGCCATATTTAAAATCAAATTATTTGAAATATTGAAATTTCATATTCAAAATTTTATGTCAAAAATATTTAGATTATTATTTTCTTAATAACTTAATAACTTAATTAACCGTAGTTTTCGTACGAAAGGTATATTGATTAAGTACTTTTACGAAAAAGACGGCGCGAAAGCGAACTTATCACGTGCCAGAACGCGCGAGAATCTACTGTAGGTTCTAAACAATAGCGAAATCACGTGACCATAATGATGACGTAGTATTGCGGGGAATTTTTATTTAAAAAATGTCGAAAATGATGATTATAAAATATTTATTTTTACTGTCACTGTAATTTTGATCTATGACGTATGAATTTATATTTTTAATCGTTTTTTAACGATCTTTCCGAAAATATGACTCAATTTCTATTTGGAGTTCGTGAAAATCCGTGAGAATCTCACTTTAAAAGTGTTTAATATATTGAAAATTGATTTTAAATATTTGAAATCATTTTGAAAAATTATATAAACGCGAAAAAAAGTTTCTAAGCTTTTAAATGGCCCGATATCGCTCTGATTGGTCGAATCAATCCCCTTATAAAACTATAGCGTTAAACCCAAACGTAAAAAAAAACCCAGATTATTCTCGAGAACTGGTTGTACTTGTAAGAAAAACCTTGAATATTTCTTTTTCTTCTTTGCATTTTTAAATTTCATTTACGCTAGCAAGTTCTTGTAGCTACTCTAAAGCGTGCTATAACTCTTAATAGTCCAGGTTGCGTCAAGCCCGCGGGGATTAGACAACTAGAATTAAATCCGAAGTTGTTAATAAATTGTTTAAAAGATGTCATAAGGAAATAATTTAATGAATTACTTTTCTTAATTTCTTCCGCGATTTAATCGAATAGTCTATCTTCGTCATCATTCATTCGGTAAGGTCACGCAGTTTCACTTAACGTTCAAAGGTCAAATCATCTTAGCAGCTTTGCTTACCACCCCCTCAAAAAACACCCACTTAATGTTTAGTATATGTTTATTTCTTTATTTATTTATTTGATACATAGTTTTTATTCATTTGATATGTTTATTATTTATTCATTTGATATGTTTATTTCATTCATTTTAATTTAGTCTATTGATATTATATTATAATAAATTTATTCGTAAGATATATTTATCATATAATTTATTTATTTGATTAATTAATAATTTGGTAAATTTATCCTTAATTTTATAAATTAATAATTTGATAAAATTCATCTTAATTTTATAAATTAATAATTTGATAAAATTCATCTTAATTTTATAAATTAATAATTTGATAAATTTATTATTAATTTTATAAATTAATAATTTGATAAATATATCATTAATTTTATAAATTAATAATTTGATAAATTTATCATTAATTTTACAAATTAATAATTTGATAAATTTGTCCTTAATTTTATAAATTAATAACTTGATAAAATTCATCTTAATTTCATAAATTAATAATTTGATAAATATATTAATTTTATAAATTAATAATTTGATAAATATATCATTAATTTTATAAATTAATAATTTGATAAATATATCATTAATTTTATAAATTAATAATTTGATAAATATATCATTAATTTTATAAATTAATAATTAGATAAATTTATCATTAATTTTATAAATTTATCATTAATTTTATAAAATTATCATTAATTTTATAAATTAATAATTTGATAAATATATCATTAATTTTATAAATTAACAATTTGATAAATATATCATTAATTTTATAAATTAACAATTTGATAAATTTATCCTTAATTTTATAAATTAATAATTTGATAAATTTATCATTAATTTTATAAATTAATAGTTTTATTTATCATAAACAATTTTTATTCGTAAAAACCATCTGCAATTGACTAAATTTATTGTACGGTATATACTACTAGTAAATTAACTATTAGTAAAATAGTAAAATCCCCTAGCAAGAAATGAGTTGTTTGCGCGCGTGAAAGGGGGTGGGGCTAATTATAGTAGAGAAAGCCTAGGGAAAAAAGGAGGCGTGTCCCCATGGGAGACCTTTGTTTTATACACTGCATGCGACAAGAGTGTGTGTGGTGATGGTGGGGGAGGGGGGGAGGGGGTTGACAAAGTAGAAGCCATTTTCTTTTCTTTTCCATCGCGTTTAAAAAGACGACACCCGGCGTCAATTTAACTCGAAACCATTAAGTTGCCTCGTGGCTTTTTTTTAAACTCGTATTAGTTCCAATCCAAAGATGAGTTGACGTTTTCTTGGCCGGAATTCTAGAGTTCCGCTCCATTTCTTTTCTCCCTTAGCTCTGAAAGACTTAAGAGTTTGAAGGGGGGGGGGGGGTGATACCCCCGAGGGGATTGAGCCCCCGCGTCCTTTCTATCCTCTCATAGCTTTCTAACGTGGCGTTTCAGTCTAGGAATGAGTCAAATGTCCTGTTAAAAACTGTATTTTTCAATTGGATTCTTAGTACATTCGTAGCTTGGTCTAAACCTCGAACCTTTACTACGTACTGAAATTCAACGTCCATTTAAATTAGAAGCGATAGAAGTGTAAGGCGGGGAAGAAACCCCTCTTTATGGTATTCTATTAATCTTAATCCGTTTCCTCCCGCCTATTACCGTATTGGCTGTAAATTAACGGATACCTCCTGATACTTCTTCGCAGCCTCGCGGTAATTGTAATTAAAAAGAATGATTACGCGCCGAGGACTAAAAGAAGCCAAGGGGCTCAACCCATCACCCCCTTCCCTATAACCCCCCCCCCCGGAAAAACTCTTGGATCGAAGAAAATACACGTTCTTCTAGTAATTTAATCCCCCCCCCCCCAGAAATTAAAATGACGTAATTTGGCCTATTAAATGGAAAATATTAAATATTTTAATTATTTCATTATCCCTTTATTAATAAAAATGGCATAAATGTTAATTAAAAGATAACGAAATAAATTTTAAATTTAATACAGTTTATTTAAAACTTTAAATGTTCGAATTTGGCTGAAGATTCTTAAAGGGAGAATGCAACCTAATTACAAGTGATTTTTTATCGATTCCTTATCGTTTAAATAGGCCTAATCCACCGATAAAAAGTTTACAATACAAATATTAAACTAGAAATAAATTTAAAACTTATCCTGAAAATAGGCTTAGCGGGATTGATGGAGATCCTGAATCGCGTCCGTGTAAGGTCTAGCGACCAATGAGCAAAGGCCCGTCGTTCACGCGAGATCTCCACGAGACTTACGTCGCGCGCGATTGGTCGCTAGACCTTACACGCGAGGAAATCAGGAGCTCCATGAATCCCACTAAGCCTATTTTCAGGGTAAGTTTTAAATTTATTTCTAGTTTAATATTTGTTTGTAAATTTTTTAAATAGTGGATTAGGCCTATTTAAACAATAAGGAATCGATAAAAAATCACTTGTTGTTAGGTTGCATCCTCCCTTTAACTAATTAAATCATATACAAATTAAAAAATAATTTGGTATTTTTGCTTGCCATATTTTTCACTCATCAATATATTAATTCGCTTACATTGTATCGTAACAAAAGCGCTGTTATTCTTGGAGAGATAATTATTCGAAACAGCTTGGATTTAAGCAAATTTTACATATACGTATTTTTGATTCGTGGCTATTTTATCATTGGTTGTGTCTCCACCCACTATATAAATATAAACGCGGAATTTCTATATTCTTTTCTTTACCGCATCGTGTTCTTCATTTAAAGACGTACGCTTCGTTATTAGGGGGAAAGCATAAATAACTCTCGAAAGAAACGTATACCCTCGCGCCTTCCACTTCATTCGTTATCTTTCCCCGAATAAATAAACGATATTGCGTCTCGCGAGCGCGTGCTATTATTTATCATCTATATACCTATATATATCCTATATCGAATCAACTCGAGTTGGCAGCGCGCGTTAAACTACTCCACCCCTTTATCAAAATGAAATTTAAGTATTGAAAACGGGTGATTACTCTCTCGCGCGCGCTGACAACCGAATCTGAATTTTTAACTATATTCATTTTCAATTTAATTATATATCGCGCGATAAGGTAACGGCTCCCTTTATCGCGAATTAAAAAATAAGTAGAAATATCGCCTAGCCTAACTTTGTCAGCGTTGTCAAATATATGTCGAATTTAAAACTATATTTTATTTCAAATTCGGTATTCGCGTTGAAAAGTTGAATACGGTAAAAGGCGTGATGAATACCAACTCTATACCACTTTTGATCTTACTTTTCTTAATTGGGATTTATTTCTGATAAAATCGCGTACGGTATTAAGGTGTTATTAATTTTTCTCTTGAATTTCGAAAATTTTTATCCATTTTTCTGATTAATGTTTTTACTATAGAATTTAATTGATTCGTTAAATTTTCGTGGCGAGGAATTTAAATATTTAAATCGGGGTTTTGAAAAGTTAAACTTAATTAAGAAAGTATTTTTTAATATTAAAAAAAAAAAAAAGGAAAAAAAAAATTTCGGTGTGAACTTTTTGGCGTCATTTTGACCAAAATTGAGGGCGATTTTGATTAAATTACTGATTAAAATCAGTCCAGCTGTTAGTGTAAAGTTTGAAAAACATTCCATAATCCAAAAAGTTTCGTAAACAACTCTAAAACCCGGAAATGAATGATTTTATGTAATTTAGACCAGTCATTGAACGCCTCTTTCTATTCAAATATTTATATTTCAAAACGAACCTTTGTTTTATAATTAATATTTATTTAATTAATTATAAAACTAGATAAATTGCAATAGAAATTAAACTTCATCCTCCCTTTAGAAGATTTTGGAGCTAATTCTAAAACCGCCGGTTCTTAACCCTAATAAAATTAATTGCTAAATATTTATTATAAAAATTGTATGCCCAGTATTATTTAGGATAAATAGATTTAGACCAAGGCCTAAGGTGTTGTATGTTAATAATAGCTATTTTATACCTTCGATGCTTTAACGCCTTTGAACTCATACAGTTACGCTATATTTGTATATTATAATAATAACTTGGATCATCTTACCCGGATTATCATCATCAAATATAGATTTTTAGATTTTATCTCTACTCTTCGATCTCTATATCTCCTCATCTAACCTCGATATTAGGCTTAGCTAGCTTTATAGTAGTACTAGACACTCAGGGGAGAGGGGGGATTAGGGTTCGGATGTCTTATTGGCATCGAAGATATTAGGGGATAAGACCGGAGAGGTTGAGGTCGGGGGTTCCAATGTCAAGGCCTTATCGCTCCCCCTATTCTTCCCCCCTTTTCTCAACCAAGCATTAATAAATTCCATATTGTGAGGGGGTTAATTTCGAGGGGGTTCGGGGGTTAAGATTGGACGATTTTTCCCACGAAAAAGGTCATCAAATCGAGACAAAGTAAATATAAAATCGGACCAATCATATTATTTCAGACTTCAACAGCGCTTGTAATGTATTAATATTAAAAGTATAGGCCGGTATATGGTGCCCAACAAAATAATAGTAATCTTTTAATGTTAAGTCATTCCAATTAACGCTGTTGAAGGCTGAAATATGATTGGTCCGAATTTATATTTACTTTTATTCAAATTTTAAGGGACTTCAGAAATTAATTTAAACATCAAAATTGATTTTAAAATTCTGGAAAACGTTTTTTGGCTCGGTGATTCCGAAAATAAATTCAAAATCTGTTCCTTTTTTAGCTGAAAGTTTCCCTTTAAAATGTTTGTCCTAAAAACGCTCCAAACATCGTCATATGATTATTATTTAAATTGTCTAGCCGAGCTTATAGATCGGTTAATAAAAGGCCGCAGTCTCTATAACCGCTCAATTTTTTGTAGCCTTGGAATATATATTTCAAGTCCTCTGTTTCAGGCGTTACTAACGATTATGGCATTGTCCGTCTAGCGACGCTATAGAAATATGAAGTATATAGTGTCTGGGGTTACAGTGTCGATTACTAACTGGGCAATTTCAACGCGTAGTGTCTAGCAGAGTGCGTTTTAACGGAAACCCAATTACAATTTAGACTAAATAAATAAATAAATAAATTAATAAATAAAGAAATTGGAGGTTAAATGGAAATGAAGCCGATCGTTTTTAAATAAATACGGTAAATATATGACCAAAAGTATGACTTCATTCCATAAAAGTAAACAACGCCCCAAAAATTCAGGAATTGCGGGCCCCCTTAAATTCCATCCCTCTCTCCCGACTCAAAATATCGAGGAAGAGTCCAAATTACTAGAGCCAGACAGGGGTGGTGATTTTTTTTGTCTATTTTTAAGTGATGGGCTAGTTCGTTTACCTGATAGTATTAAGCTACGGGGTGTTGTTTAATTTTATGGAATTAATTGATTTAATTTGATAAATTAGTTGTTTTATTAGAAATTATATTTATAATTACGTCACGCTCGGTTATTTTGACAATGGAAGAGTTCCATAGTCGCGTCATCATTTGTAAACGTAATTACCGGCTTGAAAATGACGTCACACGCTATAATAGCAACCAATATCGAATAAAAATGATTTAATTTGATAAATTAGTTGTTTTATTAGAAATTATATTTATAATTACGTCACGCTCGGTTATTTTGACAATGGAAGAGTTCATAGTCGCGTCATCATTTGTAAACGTAATTACCGGCTTGAAAATGACGTCACACGCTATAATAGCAACCAATATCGAATAAACCAAAAGTGAACCTTCAGTTTTTTATATATTTAAATTTATTTCAAATTCGGATTGAAATTTTTTTCTTTATAAAGATATTTCCATTTTTTTTTTTTTTTTTTTTTTTTTTTTTTATCCTTGACATATTTAAATATCTGTGTAATGATTAGGACTAGTATTTGCTAGCCTTTTCCCCCTTCTTCCTTCCTTTTGGTAAATAACAAATGAATATATTCTTAACTTATTTGTTTGTTTGTTTCCTAAGAGAGATATTCTCTCTCTCCTTTGATGCAAAGGCTTAGCTCGAAAAACATTGACCTAATTTTTAATTTGGTGTTAAGCCTTGGCCGTATACATACGTACGTTATTCTAGGCTGTGTATTTCTCTTTCTTCTACTGGTTGTTGTAATAGTCGCCGCGTCTGGTAACCCCGCGGCGAGTATGTACCCGTAGCGTATATTTAAATATATTAGATGTAATCTCTTTATTTAAATTTTTTTCGAAGGACACTTCGTCTGCATGCGCGCGATTTGTAAATACGTTTTTATACCCGTTTGCCTCGTAATTTTTTTTAATCATTAAGAATCAAAGATTTGTTCGAAAAAGTAAAATTGGAAATCGAAGGAAGAGCTCGTATAGTGACAGCCAATCAAAACTATGGCTGACATTCGTTATAAAGGAGATTATTAATTAATGTCCATATTTCTAATTAATAAAACACTTTCAGATGAACCCTTTTTTATTTGATATTTTTCGATTAACCATTTTTAAAATTTCGAGTATTTGATATTTTTCGAATAATGGTTTTAAACCTTTCGAGTATTCGATATTTATCGGATAATTATTTTAAAAATTTCGAGTATTCGATATTTATCGGATAATTATTTTAAAAATTTCGAGTATTCGATATTTATCGGATAATTATTTTAAAAATTTCGAGTATTCGATATTTATCGGATAATGATTTTAAACATTTCGAGTATTCGATATTTATCGGATAATGATTTTAAAAATTACCGAGTATTTGATATTTATCGATTAACGATTTAAAACATTTCGAGTATTCGATATTTATCGAATAACGATATTAAAATTTCTTGAATTTGAAATTTATCGATTAACGATTTTAAAATTTTCGAATATTTGATATTTATCGATAATGATTTTATAAATTTTGAAAATTTGATATTTTTCCATTTTGTTTCCCCATTTCTCCCAATTCTAATTTCCCCCATTCTAACCTAACCTACGGATTGGGTGAAATTGGGAGAAGTGGGAACATACCTTTAAGAGTTAACGTACAGTAAACCTATTCTCTACGGAAAAGATCATCCTAATATTTACTGTGTTTTAAGGTGTCCGATATTTGATAGTGACTGGCCACGCCCCCTTTGTTTAAAAAGCAACTTATCGACGTATAATCCCGGAAGTTTATTCGCGAATGTACGAGTCTAGCTATAATGTCGTGATAATGATATTTTTCTTTAAACATATTCGCGTTTTAATTCCGCTCGATATCAAAAAGAACCTTTTCGGGGCCTCGAATAGAGGTCATGGTTATTCTAAACATATACCTTTAGTTACCAGCTTGGAAGTTACCGCCATTTCTATTAGAGTATATAGTTTTTCTACGCTAGTTTAGAGGCTTTCAAAGATTGTAATTATATCGAATAAATATTTAAAATATAATAAATTTTAAATATGATATCGAATAAATATTTAAAATATAATAAATTCATAATATGATATCGAATAAATATTTAAAATATAATAAATTTTAAATATGATATTGAATAAATATTTAAAATATAATAAATTTTAAATATGATATTGAATAAATATTTAAAATATAATAAATTTTAAGTATGATATCGAATAAATATTTAAAATATAATAAATTAATATGATATTGAATAAATATTTAAAATATAATAAATTAATATGATATTGAATAAATATTTAAAATATAATAAATTAATATGATATTGAATAAATATTTAAAATATAATAAATTAATATGATATTGAATAAATATTTAAAATATAATAAATTAATATGATATTGAATAAATATTTAAAATATAATAAATTTTAAATATGATATTGAATAAATATTTAAAATATAATAAATTTTAAGTATGATATCGAATAAATATTTAAAATATAATAAATTAATATGATATTGAATAAATATTTAAAATATAATAAATTAATATGATATCGAATAAATATTTAAAATATAATAAATTTTAAATATGATATCGAATAAATATTTAAAATATAATAAATTCATAATATGATATCGAATAAATATTTAAAATATAATAAATTTTAAATATGATATCGAATAAATATTTAAAATATAATAAATTTTAAATATGATATCGAATAAATATTTAAAATATAATAAATTTTAAGTATGATATCGAATAAATATTTAAAATATAATAAATTAATATGATATTGAATAAATATTTAAAATATAATAAATTAATATGATATTGAATAAATATTTAAAATATAATAAATTAATATGATATTAAATAAATATTTAAAATATAATAAATTCGAAATACGACATCGAATAAATATTTAAAATATAATAAATTCGAAATAGGATATCCAATAAATATTTAAAATATAATAAATTCCAAATACGAATATATCCAACAAATATTTAAAATATAATATAAAATAGTATATTAATACTAATAATTAAAACTAATTATAATTGCGATTAATTAATGCTCGCGAAAGAATAATTATAAATTTAGTTAAAAATAGCGAAACGTACCAGTGTTATAGGACCGAGTCCGCTCCCTAATAATTTGTAATTAGTAATTATTTAATCAATTCATTTCTTATACTAATTAATGCTTATTTTTTGTTTGATTGCGATTGCAGGTCCCGGTGGCAACAGTTTGGAAGAAGGCGTGCGGGGTGGCGGGGGTTTGGAGTCTTCTCAACTGCACGGCATTTATGGTAACCACGGCAACCGTGCCAATAACAACAGCGCGAGCAATAGTCCCCCCGTGTCCAGCAGTTCGAGCGGTTCCATGCTCGTCGTCCCGCAGCCAATCAGCGCCTCCAAAGGCGGCAACCCACTCAACTCCGGCGGGGGTCCACCGACACCCACCCAGGCCAACGGAACCGGAAGGAAGTACCAGTGCAAAATGTGCCCGCAGGTCAGTACCCCAAAACAATCAAAATCATTTTTTTTTTTTTTTTTTCCTATTTTAATATTTCGTCTCGTCTTTGTCTTATCGTATCGTCTGTCTATGTCTGTCTGTCCAACGTCTATTATTTCATATTTCCGAGTTGAAAACGAACTGTCAAGGTTTATCTTTATCTACGCAAGCGAATTTAACTATAGACTCATATTCAATTTTCTACCAATCTTTAATAGACCCAATTTCGCTATAAAGTTGCATCCATAATTAGCGTATTAAATTATTTTTTCCAATTTACTAATTCTTAATTTTCTTAGTAAATTAAAATAAAATTGATATTGCGCATGCGCAAATACCGAGTGCCGTCGTAGTTTAGCTACGTGAATGGCTGAATTATAATATGGCTGTCTCCTAAGTATAGGCTCGATGGTAATAATGAAGTAGTGACGTCATGGTTAACCTCCCAATACGTCTGAAGAAAATATCCATTATTTAATAATTTAATTTAATTAAATATAATATTTAAATATAATAAAATTAAAATGTATATTAAATTTTGGCAACAAGTGATACGTAAGGGTCTATTAAAAACGGTTCCTTATCTAAAAAAAGCGCAAATATATAATATATATATATTTCTCGCAAATTTCCATTTCGCCTCGTCTTGCTATAAATGAATAAAAAACAAAAATTTGCATATTTCCACAATTTTTGCGTATTTCAAATATATAAATTATATCTTCCAACGCACGTTTACAAACATCTTTGCAATTCGTTTTTCAGCTTGTACGTTTTTATTTTTATTTAAATTAAAACGAGAACACTATTTTTATTCACACTTTTTTACAATTTGTTTCGCGAATGTTTTTTTTTCAAATTTTTAAAGTTTTTTCAAATTGGCACAAATATTTTTAATTTCTTACGCAATTACTTTATAAATATATAAGTGTGTGTGTCTGTATATATTTAGCACGCATTTTTTACCTGTCGCGACGAGAAGAAACGCTTTTATTAATCGTGGGAAAAAATATAATATTTAATCGCGTTTTAAAATATTAAATAAATTTCGCGTTTTTCGATAAAACAAAAGTTTTTCGTGACTCGGTAAATATTTTCCCGTGACGCGTTCGCGCGTGGTAGAAAAAGGCTATGGGGCGTTTTTTGACCAATTAGATTCCTATTTCGACCTCACGCGGTTTAAATACCGAACGGTTTCTCGCGTGATTTGATTTTTCGAAATCAAAACCACTCTACGATCGTTTCGAAATAAACCATTTTGAAAATTTCGCGTTTTTTATCGGACTTATTCGGTAAATATTGATCTAGTAATTTCGACAAAGTTGATGGAGTTTTAATTCCAATTTTATTTGACAGTTTTAATTATTTTTATCTTGATTATCTCCAATTTTTCCCGACTAGGAAAAATACTAAGAATTATGAGAAATATAAAATATCTTAAAATTTTAGATTTTTAGTAAAATATTAAGGGAAATAGTAGAAATACTACCAAAATAAAAAAAGGGGGAACCTTTTCTAGGAGGAAAACTACTAAAATATAGGATATATAGTAAGAATACTACTATCCTCAACTATTATAGGGAAAAATCTTATACAAAAATTTAAAGTTAAAAAAAAACTAATATCGTATAAAATAGAGGAAAATTCTTTACTGTTATAGTATAGGAAAAAAGCCAATAACGTAACATTCCTACCAAAATAGTGGGAAAAAGTACACCAAATTAGAGTCCTAATGAATGATAAAAAATCTTATCAAGAAAGAGGAAAACTAAAGATAAAAATCCTACCAAATTAGAGGAACTTAATAAGGTAACAATCTTATCTAAATATAGAAGGATTAATATAGTAACAATCCTACCAAAATAGAGGAAAATAATAGTGGAAATATCCTACCAAAATAGAGGAAAATAATAGCTTAAGAATCCTACCATTTTTTTTTTTTTTTTTTTTTTTTTGAAATACAGTGATATTGAGTCACTAAGTGACGCATCTCACTTAAACTGAAGTAACAGTTGGTAAATTATAGAGGTAGCGAAAATATAAAAAGAAGTATAAAAATCAAAATAGATAAACAAGCCAATAAGATATCAATCCTATATTATTATTATATTATATAGTATATATATATAACTTATATTATAATATATATATATCTTATATTATAATATGTATATATTATATATTATGTTATTAGCATAATATTTTAATTGTTAACGAGTGATCCGTACTAGCTTTGTCCACAAATCATCTGTAGTCGAATTGCGTGTTCTGATCCGAACGAGACTCGCGTGGCCCGCGCCCCTAATTAAGACGATATGTTTTGTAATTTCTTCATATTTGTTTGTCGCTCTTTGACGGTCAACTGTGCCACGCACTCTTTCTCTATCACTCTCTACAGACTATAGTTACACGAGTCTCGACCTATTTTATTCGCGCTTGTTTACCGTTAATTTATGCCGCGCTGTTATATGCTTTAGTTAACTATGCAGCGTTCTAGTCTAACCTAGACGTATACCATTATACCTTTACTTATTTTTAAAGAGAAAATGGAAAGGAAAAAAAAAATAGTTAACAAGGTTCGTAAACGACCTGGAAAGGTCAGGGAATTTGTAAATTGACCCTATGGGTCAGGGAAAAGTCAATGAGTTTGGAAATTTCCCCAAAGAGTCAGGGGAAAGGTCAGGGAATTTGTAAATTGCCCCAAATGGTCAGGGAATTTGGAAATTGCCCCAAAGGGTCAGGGAAAAGTCAGGGAATTTGGAAATTGCCCCAGAGGGTCAGGGAAAAGGCAAAGAATTTTGACATTGCCACAAAGGGTCAGGGAAAAGTCAGGGAATTTGTAAATTGCCCCAGATGGTCAGGGAAAAGTCAGGGAATTTGGAAATTGTCCCAAATGGTCAGGGAATTTGTAAATTGCCTCAAAGGGTCAGGGAAAAGTCAGGGAATTTGGAAATTGCCCCAGAGGGTCAGGGAAAAGGCAAAGAATTTTGACATTGCCACAAAGGGTCAGGGAAAAGTCAGGGAATTTGGAAATTGCCCCAATTTGTCAGGGAAAAGTCAGGGAATTTGGAAATTGCCCCAAATAGTCAGGGAAAAGTCAAGGCATTGGAAAATTGCCCCAAATGGTCATGGAAAAGTCAAGGAATTTGGATATTGCCCCAAATGGTCAAGGAAAAGTCAGGAAATTTGGAAATTGCACCAAATGGCCAGGAAAAAGTCAGGGAATTTTATATTTTGCCCCAAAAGGTCGGGGAAAAGTCAGGGAATTTTATATTTTGGGCCAAAGGGTCGTGTAAAAGTCAGGGAATTTTAACTTTTGCCCCAAAGGGTCAGGGAAAAGTCAGGGAATTTTATATTTTGGCCCAAAGGGTCATGGAAAAGTCAAGGACGTATATTTCGAATTGGTAGAAACGTTTTATCGTTAATAATGAGTGATTGCGCCAATAAAATCAACCCAATATTTGAAAATGAAATATTAAATATACCATACTTATTATACATATTTAATTTTAATTTCTTTTTCACCTTGCCTTTAAATTGACTGAAATAGAAGTGGCAGCTTATACTAGACTTGTCTGGAGGCCCTTTCATATCGATAGCTAACGGCTGAGTACATATATTTATTCAATCGAACAACGTCATATTTTTTTTTATGATGATACGCGCGTAGTGTAAAAGTTTGAATCGTCAGCCCAATCGTATCGAGTCCCTGAAATATAACGAAAAACGCGATACGTGTACTTCTAGTTACTTTAAGCCCCGTTTTCAATCAAGAATTTTTGGCCAAAATTGTAAATTTTTCGTCGTAACTGTGAAAGTTTTTTCCCCAAAAATATCTTGATTGAAAACGCGCCTTAAGAACTAAACGCGGGAAAAGGAAAAGGGTTCAGATTTGTACCTTCAATGAACGTTCGTTGAAATCCAAAAAAACAGTGTTCAAAAAGGTTGAACTTTGAACTCGTGAACCAAATAAAGCCTTGTTCGCGCTGGAAACTTGAAAAAATGAGATCATTTGATTGAAAATGGTATTTGAACATTTCGAAACTGTTTCAAAGTCTCTAGTGTGAACGTAGCTATTGGCGCTCACAGTTTTGCCAGAAGCCGATGAAACCCTCCTTTGAAGTCTACTACTCCAATGTTCCATATAGCGCTACTCTCTGTATGGGTAAAATTCCCGATTTTACGAGATCGGAGGGGTCCTACTTCATACCCCCTGTCTACGAAAAATTGGAAATTCTCTCTCTCCACAAACGACAACGTTTTTTGGACGAACTCCGAGGCTGCTAGAGATATTCGCTCGACGAACTCCCGCTCCGAAAACATTTACCGTTAGGAGGCGTACGAATCGCGCCTTTTGAGAATAACCCATACAGAGAGGGGTAGACAAGACCCGGGAGTAATAGACTTCAAAGGAGGGTTTCATCGGCTTCTGGTTATGCGCGACTTTAAACCTACAAAAGAACAATTTCGGAACATTTTCATTTAAAGTGATTCAATTCATCCTACGGTCTGTTCCGACAAGATATTAATGATAACTGATACGAATACACGTATATGACTGTAATTGTCCACAATTTTGCGAATATACGCTATGTTTAGTAAAAAAAAAGTTAACTTTTTTATTTATTTGAGATTTAGAGTGTAATAGGTCGATCCCTTATGTCCTGGCGGTAAATGTTCTCAACGAGGGGAGAGGGGAGGGGTTGAAGAGACGGGAGAGAATCTAGAAATCGCTTGTGTATATAAATTCGGCTAAAGGTTTTTCGATGTCCGCTTTCCAAGCCCCATTCCATTCTTAATTTGAAAAGCTTGTATCCTTTTTCGAAGCCTTAACTATATATAATAGACCCGCAAACTGAACAAGCGATGCACAATTCTAGGAGAGAATTCTCATGATGATATTTTGTACTAGTTAGGCTTAGCTACAATATTATCTCTTCGCTATATTTAAAGAGATACTTCAAGTTATTCATTCTTCGATGAAGCGAGTCCGATTTTTCTCGGTAAATATGAATCGAAATTGCTACGATCGGGCGAGACACGCTCCTTCGTTTCACGAGAGAGAGGAGAGTTATGTTCCTTCGATTAATTTTCACACCCGTAAACGTCTAGAAAGTTCGAGGCGATAATAGCATCGCCTATTTAGTTCCAATCTCAACCGCTAGAGAGAGCAATTTCCGATTCCGTATCTCTACCGTTTAGATCTTATCGAATTTTTTCCTCTCTCCTCGGGCGAAATCTCTGACGACAAAACTTTCAGAACCACGTACCAATCGTAATATACTTTGTTGTTAACTTGAAGGATGATTTACCTGTGGGGATACTAATTAACTACCCATGAAACAAGAATTTCTATGATTTTAAGCCAGTTTGTTTTAGATCTCGTTTAACTGACAAATTGGGCGAGTTCATTTTGCGCCGACTTTGGATAAATTAATCGTTAATTAAAAGGAAAAATTTGATTTGCATTTTTCCGAATATTTTAACAATCATCGAATCGTACTTGATATGTTTTCTCTTTAAAGGGAGAATGCAACCTAATTACAAGTGATTTTTTTATCGATTCCTTATCGTTTAAATAGGCCTAATCCACCGATAAAAAGTTTACAATGCAAATATTAAACTAGAAATAAATTTAAAACTTACCCTGAAAATAGGCTTAGCGGGATTCATGGAGATCCTGAATCGCGTCCGTGTAAGGTCTAGCGACCAATGAGCGAAGGCCCGTCGTTCACGCGAGATCTCCACGAGACTTACGTCGCGCGCGATTGGTCGCTAGACCTTACACGCGAGGAAATCCAGAGCTCCATGAATCCCACTAAGTCTATTTTCAGGGTAAGTTTTAAATTTATTTCTAGTTTAATATTTGTTTGTAAATTTTTTAAATAGTGGATTAGGCCTATTTAAACAATAAGGAATCGATAAAAAATCACTTGTTGTTAGGTTGCATCCCCCCTTTAAGCAATGATGTGAACATTAATGTACAATTTTTTAGTTGTCGAGTTGTCGATTGTGCCGCGATGAATACGAACGGAAGATGTCACCTGCTCTCTCTCTTCACACGCGTGATTCCCATACCATCAACATTATAGAATTGATCTAAATATCTATTGAAAATCGCGCTTAACGATGAGAATTTGATATCATTTCAAGGTTGGAATTGAAATATAGTTTTGTAGGTGCTCCCGGGTGTTAAAAGCTTGGCGCTAGGTTCCCCCCTCCAGAGTTCCTCCTACTGTCTCTCTCTCTAAAGCTTTCAATCATGAATCAGTTTGGACCACCCTTTACCACCCCTAACCTCCCCCCACCGTTCGAGTCTCGTCTCCTTGGCACAGATCGTTCGTATCCCCTTTCCGATATCATTGTACGCGTCTTTAAGAGCCCCTAGGTAAGAGCATTCCACCCTCACCCCCTATCAAAACCCCTTCCTACCAACCTACCAATCACCTTTCAGCTCCCGAACCTAGTAATTCAATTTTTCAACGATGTGTTTTAAAAATTCTTTTACCAAATTTTTGATTCTGAGAATATGTTTATTTGTAATTTAAAGAACGCGTACGTGTACGTATAGTTTTCTTATAATCTACGTTGTAGCTAGACGTACGCGTTCTTCCTTCAATTTCTTACGCGAAGCTTTGATTAATGATTCTATTTTCTTGACGTAATTAAAACGAAGTAGAATAGGTATCTTCGCGTTAACGTACGCGTTTCAGCTTAATTCTCAACGTGATTATTAAAGGAATACCCAGTTTCTTAAAATAAATTCACTTCTACGGGTCATAGGGGTCATTTTATGAATAGTATTATCGCGCTTGAAGCTATATAAGGTTACCTATGGGTTTAAATTTCTAATTTAACTCGAAAAACGACTCTTAATTTTCTAGTAAAATTTTGGTATCTCCTGTAAAAGTGTTTTTACCGTCTAGCAGCCATGTTTCGGGCAAAGCCGACTTTACGAGGGCCAATGCTTTTTCATCGAATACGAATTATATTTAATTACGCTAATTTAAATATTAAATTAGCTTGTAATTTAAATGTATCCTATTCTGACCACCAAAACTATACACCTTAAAATTATTAAATTACTAAATTACCATAATTTCAAATTAAATTTTGGTAAAAAAGGGTTATAAATAAATTAGTTAATCTTTTAATTTAATCTACTATGTTTAATTATGAAAATTTGCTTAACTTAACGACCGTATTTGAGAAGTACACGTTTCTTTTTTGTTTTAATTATTTGAATTTTATTTAATTTTTGTTGAAAACGATTAATTTGTAGTTAAAACGTTTTAACACTCGTATTAAGCGAGTTTGTAGTAAAGGGGGATGATGTAGTGGGAGTTGGGAGGGAAAAGGAGGTATTTAGAGTATAGGAAGAGTTGGGGGGTTGTGGGGGGAGATGGACTAGCCGAAGGGATGAAGTTTCCTTCTCTTTTTGAAGAGCTTCTATTTTATTCGTAACCCGAGGGGATTCAGCCCCCACCCTCGTCTCCCCTTTCCTAGTTCTCCTTCGAGTCTAAATCCCAAGCTTCTTCTTTCCATCCCTTCCACTTCCCCTCGAATCTCAAAGACAAAGCCCAAACTGAGACAAAAAAAAAAAATAGAAAGACCGGTCAAAAATCACGCAGAGATTTCATTTTACTTTTACGCAGAGAGATTATATATATACTTGGAACGCGAACGGGTACGTCAAACCTACTTTACGAAAACGCGTTAGAAGAGAGTTTGACGTTTACGTAGGCGTAAGTCGTATTTTCGGCTTAGCGCGCGCCATTACGGTGCTTTTGAATTCGTTGTAAGCCCTGTTCTAATTGTCGAAATTAGTCCATCGCCCTTATATCTATAGAAGTCGATCGTCGCGCGATCAGTAGCGCGCGCCACTAAATTATTTTTTTAGCGCGCGCGACTACGGTGGTTGTTTATTGGTCATAGGTCTAGTTCTAATTGTCGAAATTAGTCCATCCCCCTTATATCTGTAGAAGCCGATCGTCGCGCGATCAGTAGCGCGCGCCACTAAAGTATTTTTTAGCGCGCGCGACTGCGGTGGTTGTTTATTGGTCATAGTTCTAGTTCTAATTGTCGAAATTAGTCCATCACCCCTTATATCTGTAGAAGTCGATCGTCGCGCGATCAGTAGCGCGCGCCACTAAAGTATTTTTTAGCGCGCGCGACTACGGTGGTTTTTAATTGGTCATAGGTCTAGTTCTAATTGTCGAAATTATTCCATCTATAAAAGTCTGTGTCTTCACGCGATTTGTAGCTACTAAAGTATTAATTATATCCTAAGCTTTATTCAAGTACACTTTACAGATCTATAAATTATACCTTGAACTCGTACGGATACGTGAACGTAAATATCTATTTCAAGAGATTTTTTTTTTTTTCATGGATGTAATTGAAGTATATGACAAATGTAGTCGAGTGAGGAAAGGGAAGGGGTTTATCCCCTCGGGGGATGATCCACCCTTCCCTCTTAGCCCATCCCCTTCTCCACCTTTCAACTGGCGTTCTGGCTTTAGGTGTTCTTGGGAAATTTCTTTCCCATCGCGGCTCGGCTCTATTTTCTTCGCTCCATTAAATCCCAGGCTATCATTTTATTCGTCGCAGTCTTAGAAGGTATATATTCCCTCCCCCATCGGAAAATTATTTTTTCAAATCTCCGGGAAATTAATCTTTAAAATCTCCGGGTAAAATTAATCTTTAAAAAATTCCGGGAAATTAATTTTTAAAATTTCCGGGAAATTAATTTTTAAAATATCCGGGTAAAAATAATTTTTAAAATATCCGGGTAAAAATAATTTTTAAAATCTCAAGGAAATTAATTTTTAAAATCTCCGGGAAATTATAAATTACCATTAATTGCAAACACATATAATCGTAACGTATTATTAAAACCTATAAAATGTAAAAAGTATAATTTGAATTAGATATTCTTAATTTTATTTAATAGTTAAGTTTCTACTTAATTCGCTCGACATTTATCGATTGTTAATGGTCGTTTCGTTTTTAAGAAGTCTCAATCGTTAGATAAGCTGCTAAAAGCCCCAAATTTTCTTCGCCATAGAGTTCGTCGAGCTCTAAGGGAATAAAATAAAATCTTTTATTTCTTTTTCCAATATAAAAACCCCTTTAATATCCAGCGGGGCTCTAAGAAAAAAAGACCATTTTTTATTTTTTTATTTCTTTTTTTTTTTTTTTTACTTTCGGCAGACGAGTCTGCTCCGGATAAAAGTAGGTGGATTCTTGAGTCGTTAAAAAAACGTACCATTTTTTTTTCCTAGTTTGGTAGACGGATTTTTTTAAGCCCGCTTTTTTTACTCGGTAAAAACTTGTTTACCAGATTCTAAGAAAAAAAAAAAGATTTTTTTATTTTTACTATATTTTTCGTGCCCCTACGAGACCGGCTTTCTTACCTAACTTCTTTACGTATAGACTCGTTCGCACTCCCGATTTCCAATACACCCCTTTCTCTATTTGTTTAAACAGAAATATTAATTTAATTTCGGCCAATTATAATTTATAAATAACATATTTTTAATTAAAACTTCACAGTTAGTTCTAAAATATTAAATTTGAAATCGGTAGATAAAATAAAGACGTGGAAAATCTAGCGCGAACGCGACTTAATACTCAAAAAAATCTAAAAACATCGTCTTACAATTTTTGCTTAAAGCCTGCAGGGTAAATTCATTTTATTTTTAAATGAGGTGTGAGAATGAAGCAGCTAGGGTGCAACTCTTTCACTTCTGGGAATTTTTTTTATTACGATCACCATTAATTTAAACACCATCAATTTTAATTTAATCACGTTATCAATTTTAATTTAATCACGTTATCAAATTTAATTTAATTAAGATCAATTTTGATTTAATCGTGTTAAATTTTAATTTAATTACGATAAATTTGAGTTTAATCACGTTATCAATTTTATTTTAATTACGATAAATTTTATTTTAATTTCGATATCAATTTTAATTTATTTACGATATCAATTTTAATTTATTTACGATCAATTTTAATTTATTTACGATCAATTTTAATTTATTTACGATCAATTTTAATTTATTTACGATCAATTTTAATTTATTTACGATCAATTTTAATTTATTTGCGATCAATTTTAATTTATTTGCGATCAATTTTAATTTATTTGCGATCAATTTTAATTTATTTGCGATCAATTTTAATTTATTTGCGATCAATTTTAATTTAAACACGATCAATTTTATTTTATTTACGATCTATTTTAATTTATTTACGATCTATTTTAATTTATTTACGATCAATTTTAATTTATTTACGATCAATTTTAATTTATTTACCATCAATTTTAATTTAAACACGATCAATTTTATTTTATTTACGATCTATTTTAATTTATTTACGATCTATTTTAATTTATTTACGATCAATTTTAATTTATTTACGATCAATTTTAATTTATTTACGATCAATTTTAATTTATTTACGATCAATTTTAATTTATTTACGATCAATTTTAATTTATTTACGATCAATTTTAATTTATTTACGATCAATTTTAATTTATTTACGATCAATTTTCATTTATTTACGATCAATTTTCATTTATTTGCGATCAATTTTCATTTATTTGCGATCAATTTTCATTTATTTGCGATTAATTTTCATTTATTTGCGATCAATTTTAATTTATTTGCGATCAATTTTAATTTATTTACGATCAATTTTAATTTATTTACGATCAATTTTAATTTATTTACGATCAATTTTAATTTATTTACGATCAATTTTAATTTATTTACGATCAATTTTAATTTAAACACGATCAATTTTATTTTAATCATGATATAATTTCATTTAATTACGATCAAATTTGACAAATTATAAAATTTTTGCATTTAATTACGATCAAATTTGACAAATTATCAAATTTTTGCATTTAATTACGGATTAAATTAGCCTAAATTCTCAATTAATTTTATTTAATCATATTTTATTCACCCGCATATTTCAAATATTAAAGACCTACCATTATAACAATAATCATTAATATTGAACATAATACGAGCTATAGAATTTTCAAAATTTTAAATTGTCCGAACAATATTTTATTTCTAGCTAAAGATAGATTATAAAGAGCATTGTATTAGCGAGATGAGAAGGGAGGGGAGGATGTGGGTGTGTAGAGTTGATGTTGCATCGTGGCTATGACGGCATCACATCCCTAAAACTGGCGCGAAATGGCCGATAACGTTGAAGCGGGCCACTAATCGATAGAGGCCTGCTTTCTCTTCCAACGGTATATAGAAACCGACCAAAGAGAAACGACGGAAGAGAAAGACCAGAGGTCCAAAATTACATCCCCGAATTTTTTTTTTTTTACAAATATTCAACCTTAAAAAAAATTTCATTGTTCGTATTTTCTTTATTCGACGCTTATTCGATGACGATAGCCTTTTAATCACGCTCTACTAGTTCCTAATAGTTAGAGAAAAAAAACCTAGTTAATAAAATCCAAAATGGCGATTAGCGCGGCCATTTTTTTAGTAACTAAGGTGAAATTTTTTTTTTTCTCTTCGCCTCATTTCGACTCCCGTCTTTACTCCTCCAGTTTCCTCTTCGTTAGAATATTGGGATTAGAGCGGGAACGCGCGCCAACTAGGAGGAGAGAGGGTAGGAGTGGAAATAGAGGGAAGAGAGAGGGGAAAACGTAGTTGGACGCGGGCTAGGAGGAGAAACCGACCGAAAGGGTTATAGAACTACTCCGGCTTTGGGATCTCTCTTCGCGCATGGACGGAGCAACCCTACATTCTAAAGGGGGGAGGGGGGAGGAAGCAAACGTCACTAATTTAGAGTCTAAAGGTATTAACTTCTTTTAATCTAGTTCGTATAGAAACCTGGGAATTAAAATTTAGACAAATTACAGTTTTTTGGTGAAAACAGGGAAATAATATTTTGAGTAGTAAAAGAAAGCTTATTTTTATTACTCCTGGAAATATCATGGAAATTTCAATGGAGAAACCTTGAAATATTAGAGAAATATGTTTTCCAGTTCTATCCTCGTCTAATTTAGTTCTTTTAGAGTAGAAATACGGGCATTTTTATACCGTATTTTTGTTTAAAATTATATTAAAACAATTATAAATATAGTTAAAAATAATTATAACATTTAATTTTAAACTCGTTTTGAAATTTATAGAATTTCTCAAACTTCTTAAAAATTCGTTTAAAATCTTTAAAATACCACCCAGCCGTAAAATATTAAATAAATACCCTAGATAATATTATAAAAATTACGGATAAAATTAGAGATTAGAGATGAAATTTTTTATTTTTTTTTTTAATTTAACAATGATAATATGCAGGCAATGCGTTTTTTAAATTAAAATTTAAATTATAAGATAGTTTTTTTTTTTTTTTATTGGAGAAAAACAGACCAAAAAAAAAAAGGTTGGATTTAAAATTCTATCAAAATTTGACTTACGATAATTTTATCCTGACATTTTGTATTTTGGGGAGGGAGTTAGGAGGGGAATAGTAGTTTTAAAAGGGGGGTGGAAGATGGGGATGAACGAGAAAAGGGTTTAGTTTCCTCCTCTTCGGGAAAGGGTTAGGGTCCTTGGCAGTCAAATTCTGTACTTCTGACTCATCCCCACCCACACCCCTTGTTCCATGTTCGAAGGAGAAGCGGCCGGTTTATATACGCTCCCCTAATCAAACGGAATCTTCAACACTTACGAAGCTATATTGACCCTTCCAACTCTAAGAAAACAAATCGTATATTGACCTAAAAGTTAACTTAGCTTCGTTCGCGATGAAAGCTTAGATTGATTCTTAAACTCGAGTCCATTTGGATCGATAAATTTTCCCGGTTCCCACCGTTCTGACGTGGAAGGATGGAGATGGGGATGAGGATGCTGGAAGCTCGGGAGCGAAGGATGAAACTGGATGATGGAAGGGAGAGAGAGAGAGGGAGAGGAAAGGGGGTGGCGCTCGCGCGGCGGAAAAGGGAGGTGCGCGCGCGGGTGGCGAAACGAAAGACCTCCCACTATACCATTCATCCCACCTTCGTTTTTCAGTACGCCCAGAGTTCTACGCTAACTTTAATTTTCACTAACCGTTCACACTACGAGATAATCGCGCGCGCTGACAAATAAAATGAAATCGACGTTGTTGTTGGTATCGCTTTCATTTTTCAGTACGTATAAAGGCTAGACTACCTCTTTATTTCGTATACGTAAAGGAGTATATTTGTTTCGCGCGCGCTGACGATTCAGACTGATTTTTCAACTTGAAGCGCGCGAGCTCGCTCTTCTATAATCAATATCACTTATAATAGTCAGCGCGTGACGAAGCTGAAATACCCCTTTTATCTCTACCTTTTATTTTGGATTTAAATTGATGGAAAGCTCATTTCGTACGCGCTGCAAACTCCGATTGATTGACCATAAAATACCCTTTTCTCTCTCGCGCATCTCCCCGTTTTGTATACTCATTAGCAATTTGAGTTTACATTAGATACGAAGGTAGGTTGACCTTTATCTCCCTTTGAACGGCGTACCTTTGAGTTCGTGGCTATCCCGGGGTGATACTCGAATGGTAGAGTGTGTAGCGGGGCGCGAAGGCTTAAGTCTCTCGCGCGCTCGAGCCTTCCTACGCTATTGTCATTCCTGTAGGCGAACCGAGTTCTCTATCGATCTCTTAAGTTTATTTTTTTCGTCCGCGATAATTTTGAACCGTAATTATCATCCCGGCCAGTTTTTTTTTTTTCCTTCATTTTCTTCAAAGAAAGCCTTTATAATTATAATAGGACTCTTAAAATAACTAGGTTTGTACGCCTTACGACCCGAACGCCTACGCGTACGTCACGAACAATAACCACGTGACTTTATTTCGTAACATCGCGAAAATTAATTAAATTTTAGAAGGCGAATAAATTACCTTTAGAAAATTTCTAATTAACATTCGCCCGCGCGTCGAAATTAAACAGTTTACGTAATCGCGTTTGGAACGCGTACCTCTACGGGTAGAATGTTATATCATTAATAGAACAAATACTTAACACGTGACCGACGATTTGTAGTTAAATATCTACACGTACACGTTTTCCCTTCGATTTCTCAGGCAGTGTCAATAGAATTCTTAAGGCGTAACGTATACGGATACGTGAAATAGATCATTAACTGAGTTTCGGCGTTGACGTACGCGTATACGTCTTTTAATTTGGCGTATATGTTCTAATTAATTATAAATATAAATGCTATAACGTGGTGTATGTATGATATAAGATAACTAGACGTACGCGTACGCGTTATTCGTTTTATTTCTCAAATTTTAATAATTAAATTTAAAGTTTTAAAATTATTCATTAATGCGCTTAATTTAAATATTTTAATTAAAATAATATTATTAATTAAAAAATATTTATTTATTAAAAAAATATATTAATTATTTTAAACTATTTGCATATATTAATTTAAAAAAATTAAAATAATTTAAAAAATCATAACAAATTTTTTTTATTAAAAAATAAAAATTCAACATATTTTAACTATTAAACCCTTTAGGCCTAAAATTTTTATTTCCCTGTAGTTCGGGGAGGGGGTTTCCTATAGAATGGTACGTTGCTATTGCAATTCTATTGGTACACTTTTACATTCTATATACTATTCAAATTCTCCTGCCCGGTTCCCTCTCGTAACCTCTTTGGTCTCTTCTTTAGGCCCACTCGAAAAATTCTAGAGTAGTTTTTCCAAGTGGCTTTTCAGTGTCTGAAGAGCTCTAGTATATATAGTTTGGGTCGATTTTTTTGTAGGCGCGGTCATGCGCCCTAAGTTCTTCATTCATCTATACACGTACACACGAGTAGCGTGGTTTCTGCAGCCAGAATTCGGACTGCTACGCCCTTTTACAAGAGAGAAAAAAAAAAAAATGTGTATATATCTAAGTATTTAAAGCCGGGATAACGACTAACGTTTCTCACGCACGATATCAAACTGATTTTTCAGCGAGGCTAAGAACTATACGAATAGCGTGATATAGAAGATATTTAAACGAAATTTTGGCCTTAGTACGTATTGAATTTACGAGATGAGATGGATTATAAAATGTAATATCGGATGAAGGTTTAACACGCCATATCAAAACTAGACTAACTTCTATTTAAAATAATGGGAGGTGAATCCAGTCTAAGAGGAAACGAACCAAAGAGGTTTTGGTCAGATATCTTGCAACGTTTCGCTTTATATGCCCTCTATGTCGTCGACAAATCGCGAGTTGATGCTAGCGCCATCTAATAGACAGAATCTTCCCCTTTTTCACCCCACCTCGAGGCTGGAGGTCACGTGAGAGACGTATGCGTCGACAAAGGTCCGGGTAAATATACCGGTAGATTCTGATTCGAGACACTCTAGCGGGCCGCAGACGGTGTAAATAGTGAAATTTGAAGCGCCACTCTGCGGAGAAATTCAGGAGTTGTGAGGGAAGACAATATATAGGCAAGCGCGGCCCGCCTAAATGCCAACACTCTCCTTACTTAAAATATCGAGGAAGAGTCCAAATCACGAGAGCCGGACAGGGGTGATGACTTTTTTGGATTATTTTAAGTTATGAGGTATAACGAGACGTTGTTTACTTCTATGGAATAAAATGATAGACTTTTGCTACTATTTAACTATTATTAACCTTAAGTGTGGAGTAATTAAGCAAACTGTCCAGATGAAGGGACTTTTATTTCTGTATTACTGTTTTATCAACAAAATAGGGCTTTCGATTTTTCCTTAAGGTTCCCTTTGAGATGAATGGGGGATGACATTTCTCTAAAGAACGAGGACTATAAAGTTCCAATCGCTATAAACCTCCGTATCAGTCTTCATTGGGTAAAAAGGCGCGTACCTTTTTATCGGCCTTGATTTTATTCGTTAGGCCTAGCTTCAAAGGCGCTGAAGATTGAAACTGGGTTTTATATATATATATATAAATGGCGTGTAGGCCCGAGAGCGCGAGCGTCATCTCGCGAGCTCCAATCAAAATTCAGCGCGTGCCAACCTGATCTCGCGCTTTTATTTTTTAAAGGAGTTTACTTTGGCACGCGCTGCGTATTCCAAGTGATTCTGAATCCGGTGGGAGGTGGGGGGAGGAGATGGATCGAGTGGGAGACTGGGGAGAAGATCTGAAGGAAAGAAGACTTAGGTAGGTGGTGGGTGGCGAGGGTGGTAGCCTGCTGGATGGCCAAACCGACACGGCCCATTCCCGTTTTGTTTTTCACCAATGGGGGAAGGGGGAGGGAGTAGGATTTGGGATTTGGGGCCAAAAAAAAGGTGCGGAGGGGGGGATTTTTATAACTCCGGTGGTGGATGCGCTACACAGGGGTCGGCCGTAAAATCACAGTTTGTAAGATTTACGACTACGTTATTCACTCGTAAAAATGTAAAAACTTCTAGAACCTATAGCTAGATAGCTTCCTGGCTGCACTGCCCGCGGGCTTAACGAGCGATTAAATGCTTTTCAACACTAGCTGTATTGTAAATGTTAACTTTGATTCCTAGCGGTTAAATAACAATTAAATATTAACCCGAGTCGCGTGTTGAAGTAACCCGGTATTGAATTCAAAATCTAATACGAGTTAATAAAATAGTGCTAGTAAGATGGATAACGTAATTCCAGATGACTTATACCTTATCAAAAAGATAAATTATATTCCAATATAATATATTTCAATTTAAAAAATTAACCAAAAAATAAATTTCAATTAAAAAAAAAATACAAAGAAAAAATACGTTTCGATAAAATAAAATACGTTTGAATAAAATAAAATACGTTTGAATAAAATAAAATACGTTTGAATAAAATAAAATACGTTTGAATAAAATAAAATACGTTTGAATAAAATAAAATACGTTTGAATAAAATAAAGTACGTTTGAATAAAATAAAATACGTTTGAATAAAATAAAATACGTTTGAATAAAATAAAATTCGTTTGAATAAAATAAAATTCGTTTGAATAAAATAAAATTCGTTTGAATAAAATAAAATTCGTTTGAATAAAATAAAATACGTTTGAATAAAATAAAATTCGTTTGAATAAAATAAAATTCGTTTGAATAAAATAAAATTCGTTTGAATAAAATAAAATTCGTTTGAATAAAATAAAATTCGTTTGAATAAAATAAAATTCGTTTGAATAAAATAAAATACGTTTGAATAAAATAAAATACGTTTGAATAAAATAAAAATATCCTTAAATAAAAAATAAAAATATCCTTAAATAAAAAATTAAAATATCCTTAAATAAAAAATTAAAATATCTTAAAATAAAAAATAAAAATATCTTAAAATAAAAAATCTTTGAATAAAAAATAAAATGCATTCCAATATAATAAATAAAATGTATTTGAATAAAATTAAAATACATTCCAATATAATAAAATAAAATATCTTTGAATAAAAAATAAAATACATTCCAATATAATAAAATAAAATCTTTGAATAAAAAAATAAAAAAACATTCCAATATAATAAAATAAAATAGATTCCAAAAATCTAATTAAATCCAATTAAATTAAGTATAAATGGACTAAAGTCTCTACAATTCCATCATCATTAAAGCATTGTTTTTTAATGGTCTTCACCTTTAGATCCATTGCAATTTGCCGCTAGCCGCTTATAGATTCGACGAACAAAATGTGAAACATTGTTTTAAATTGATTTGGGCTCACGATTGATTTTGGTATCGTTACGCTAGGATGTTTAATGCAAATTACACTCGATGTAATATTAGAAACACGCACGAGGAGGTTGGGGGTGGACGAATCATCGCGTGACACTACACCCTCCCCTCATTGTTTACGACAACACTGCCAAAGCTATTCGTACCTCTTAAGTCTTAGTTTTCCCTTACAGACAGACATTTCTAGGTTAGGGTCGTAGACATCCTCCCACGCATGGGGCCCGCGCGCGCCTTTCAAAAGGGGGAAAAAACCAAATGAAATTAGGGAAGTCTTTTGAACAGGACCAGGGAGAGGGGGAAATCAAATATCTTTATTTTTACGCATCGGTATTTGTCTTGTATATTCCATGTCGTTCACGTCTCATTACCCCGCGTTATATAGAAATTGCGCCTTATCAATTAAGACCGATCTAGACGAGGTTACATTCTTAGAAAGGACTGAAACTCCCATTAAAAAACCGGTTTTTCAATACAAATTCGAACCCATTCCAAGATTGCGAGTTTGTAAGACGAACGGGGAAAATAATTTTTCAATTTTTCTCGGGAAATTCGATCGAGAATCGAGTTAACGATAATTAATTTTATCGCCAGGTTCAATATATTCTATAGTGACGTACCTACTTCCTTAGTTGCTCGGCTTACGTCGATAATCGGGCTTTGTACAGATTTGTCTCAACTATATTAAATTTTAATTTTAAAAAGACTAAGTAGAAAGGCATATAATTCCATTAAATTGATGTTTTTTTTTAAATTTTTTTTGTAACTTTTTACGATATTTTCCATTTTTTTATTTTGATATTGGATACATTCCAATTGAAATTTGTGACATTTGTGTAATTATTTTCAAGTTTTGCATTTTTATCGTGAAAAAGACCTTGATATAGTTATTAAGCGTGGAAAGGAAAATTAATTTAGTCATTTTTTTCTATCCCGTCGCTGTAGTCTGCGGACTGTCTGGGAGACTCGGTTAAACGCGTTTAGATCCTTAATTCGGCCTTCCAAATTAACCCGCGCTCTCCAAATGGTTTATTTATTCGTAATTTGAAATATTTTCCTGTTTACTGTTTTTTTCCCCGTAAATTAAATAGCTTTTGGTCTAGCGACCAAATACGTAAGGCGACTGACGCCTCGTCAATATTTCGTTCTAAATAATTCTAGTTCCTTAAAGGGAGGGTGAAGAGGAAAATATGATTTTTTTATCGATTTTTCTATTAATTATAAGTAGTTATAATCATTCGGGAACTATATCTTAATTATTTTAAAAATTAAAATATATCTTTTAAATTTACCACCTCCAACCAATCGCGTTACGCCCTGCCTTCCAGGGAACAAAATATGTCGCGCGCGTAATTTATCACATCTCGCGCTATAATTGCGCGAGACGTAGCGCGTGCCACGAGTATTTTGTTCGCTAGAAGGCGAGGAGTTACGCGATTGGTTGGAGGTATTTAATTTTAAAGAACATTGAAATCTGGATTTGATTTTTAATATTGGAATATATTTTTTGTAATTAGTTGAAGAATCGATTTGATTTTCCTCTTCACCTCCCCTTTAAATGAAGGAAAGTTGATAAATTATTTAGGGGAAATTCCTTATTAGAAAGAGTTATACTACTCCCATTAAGAACCTGTTTTTATTAATTAAAGTTAAATTTAAACAACTATATCAACAATGGGTAAATATATAAAATTCTCTTTTTGGTCTCGTTCAACTTGTTAATTTAGCAAAATCGTTACTGTATTAAAAGGCGAGTGACGTAGACTCTGACGTCTAAAAAACAAATGGAGCGAATCATTTCAAAATTAAATTTTTAATTATCAAGAAAATATTGTTTAAGTTACTATTTCACCAATTTTTTTTTATCCTTAGGTTTATAGATTATAATTTTCTTAATTTTAACACCCTTTTTGAATTTTAAGAAATTTCAGAACTTAATATATATATAAATTATGATGACGTAGTTAAATGTTTCTGGAATTTAATTAAAGAAAAGTTTCAAAGTTTGAATTAGTTTATAATAATCATTTTTAAACCCGTAAAGAGATACGATAGTTATAAACTGTAAATTTATTAATTGGTTTACTTTAATTAACCAATTTCTAAATTTTTAATCTCGCAATAGACTTATTTTAACACGTTTTAGTATCCCTTTAAATTTAATTATTCGTTAAAATTGAATAGACGAATATCGTGGCGGTAATAAATCAAAGAAATAAATTAAGTTATATAAAAAAATTTCAAAACATCGCTCTCCTTTTCGAGCCCTCCTCGTATAGACAACAAAAAAGATTACATTATTTATGAAATTGAACTTGAATTTCGATTATTATAGAAAAAGAAGGAAATATTTATTAAAAAAAAAAAAAAAAAAAAAAAAAAAAAAAAGAGGAATTTGCGTTTTTTATTCGCTTGTGTTTAAGCCTAGTTACCATAGGGTTTTTTATTTTGCGCGCGAGAGTTTTAGCCCCCTCCCTTTTCTACATTTTTATACGGTGAAAGGCTCTAGCGCGTGCTTCAACAATATATAGCGCGTGCTTCAACAATATATAGCGCGTGCTTCAACAATATATAGCGCGTGCTTCAACAACATATAGCGCGTGCTTCAACAATATATAGCGCGTGCTTCAACAATATATAGCGCGTGCTTCAACAATATATAGCGCGTGCTTCAACAATATAGAGCGCGTGCTTCAACAATATATAGCGCGTGCTTCAACAATATATAGCGCGTGCTTCAACAATATATAGCGCGTGCTTCAACAATATATAGCGCGTGCTTCAACAATATCGCGCGTGAGCTTTAAATAAAAACGCAAATTAATGAATGATAGAATGGACGAATTTATGAATAAATAAATGACTCTTTAGACAAAACCAGGGTCGTAACCAGGTAACAAAATATGTTTTTCCCCTCTCCCGTTAGCAACGTCAATTCAAGAGATCCAATAAGATAGATATGAGACTTTGAGGGGTGGAGTTTTTCCTTAGGCTATTAGCCGAAATAAAGTAAAGGCAATGAGTCAAATATTCCTTCGCGAGATTAAAATATGTGTAAATTAAAAATGTAACTCTAGTATAGGTTTAAATTTGGTCCCGCTAAAGTGTAAACTATACTTTAAACTAACGCGGTCTTCTCTTTGGCTCACTCGCTCGTGGGTAGACCGCGTGACGTCTGCTCCCGCAATCACGACCTGAAGGAGAATTTGTGGCGCAATTTTTGTTGCCTCTCTCTCTCTCTCTGGGTTCTCCTATCCTATAGTATACGGCGTTCACGGCGCGAATCTTTTATTTAAGAGAAGAACGGGGGGGATGAAAATATTTTTTATTTTACTGGCGAAAAAAAGTCTGGAATTATTTTTTTCTTTTTCGCTCTCTAGACGCCGGCTTTTTGGGCAATTGATAGTCTAGCGTTAGAATGAGCTTCTCCCCCGTGTAGACGAACCCGCTTTTAGTCCCGTCCGAGTCTTATCTACCGAAGGTAGTTATTTCATCCCGGCAAGGAGGATCAGAGAAGGAGAGGAAATGTGGGGCTGCGTTGAGTTAGAGAGAGAAGAGCCAACCTCCCACTCGGGTGGAAAGGGGGGATAGGAAATTCTCGAGGTAAACTGTTGTCACGTGGTCGCTAGCTAGCGCGTCTCATAAAGGATTCGTTTTACCCACGCGACAACATTTTACCACGAAACGTCTCTACCCCCGTTCTCCCAGAGTGGGAGTTTAGGCCGACGCAGTAGGAACTGCGCCGTCCCCACATTTCCTCTCCTTCTCTGATCCTCCTTGATCCCGGTTATATTAGATGATTATGTCAAGAAATATGGATTGAAAAGCGTGGCATCCCGTTCTTTATAGATAAATAAAGTATAAATTCAGTTGATACACTTGTTTTATAAGCAAATTATATTTTGATGCTCCCCGAATGCTCGGAATCTCGCTAGTCCTAGGTGGACTATTAATCTGATTTGTTATTTTACAAAAATGAGATTCCATTGAGCAGGGTGTGTCTAGTTGTAAATGGGTGTTTCCCATCTTGTTATTTGTAGAGGGATGAAAACTATGGCGGTAGAGGGGAAGGGGGCGGGGGGAGCTCTAGCTTATTTTTTCTATAGAGCGGTATTTTTTTTTTTTTTTTTCCTTTCCTTGTCAGGCGGAGTCTGCCATTCTTTGGGTATGCTTGTTTTTTTGGCGGGATCTCCCCGCTATTTTCTAGAACGTATAGTCTAGTCGCGGATTTCGGCGCGTAAAGACCGGATTTTTTATATCTCGGTCGTCTATAAAGTAGTTCTAAATTTTGTATCGAAGATTTTTTTTCGCGCCATCCCAGCGAATAACGCGAGGTTTTTCGAATGAATTGGACCACCGTTCAGTGTTTGGATACGCTCTTAGCATGTAAGTTAACACTCTTAAAGTTTAACAAATATCAATAGCTACAAAAAGTCATCAGGAATTCCTAACTAACGGTTCTTTAAAGAGAGAGAGAAAGGGAAGGGGGAGTGGGTTCGTTAAGCCTTGGCGGGGAAATGTTTTTACGTTTGTAATTACATTCAAAGAAATACATTTATACCCGCGATTTGTTTGTAATTCGGGACGTTATGGCTCCTTAAGCCTTGGTTGTAATGACTTTAAATTCGTATCGATACTAATTTAGGCCTAATATTTTAATTGGCGGGAATATTGTTTCGTCGTCTGCCGAATTAGGCTTAACAGTTAACATTACCGGTTTAGTTTCGCCGTACTTTTATACGTTTGGTAATTTAATTATTGAAATTAGGCTTAGGTTTTGATGTAGTGTAACATGTAATTCTCGAAATTGCCACCCTAGTTAGGCCTAGTTAAATTAAGTTTTTAAAGCACTTATGTCTGCAATCAAAATATAAAATATATAAAAAGGCTTAGTGATTGAAAATAAGAACGTGATCCAACGATTTTTAGGCCTAACGTCATTCGATTTTAGCCGTTTTATGGAGACCAAATAGCTAAGCCTAATACTTTAATGTCATCGAACGAAGTCGATTCCGCTCTATTAGGATTTTCTCTATAATTTACGAGATGTAAGAACCAAAGAACACGCTCGACGCCGACTTGGTATTAAGCCTCGGTTTCGCCTAATAACGTTGTTTACCCTAAATATTGATATATACGCCTTGTGTACGTACGTAAGGTCGTTCGCGCTCGGCGTTCCAATCTGGCTCGGCGTCAATCATTAACGTCGTCCTTAATGACGACGCTGCAATTAGCGGCGGGAAAGTTTTCTTTTAACCTCAACTTAAAACTCGTATAAGCTTTTAAATCGCTGCACTTACAAGACGGGGGCTGGGGAGGAGGGATACTAATAAACATATACGAATGTAAATTTCGAATTTTTAGACAGTCGTTTGATTAACTAGGATATTTATGATAAGCGTATACTTTATTGCAAACTTGAAAATCATCTCTTTTCCAACGTTTTCATATATACATTTATGATACTTTTAATTTTGCAATTCCGGAAATAAATTATGGGCCTTGCAATTGTGTGTTCGAGTTACAAGTTTTAAAAAATATACATTTTTTGCTCAAGAGATAGAGCAGAAAAAATCAGTATAGTTATAGTACTGACAATAACACGTTTGCTACCAAAACAAAACAAGAAATATTGCAAATCGAATGCTCTAAATCTTCTTTACGAGAAAACGGTTGAATATTTGATGAGTAAAATATCATAGAAGCGCCTCTTTTTAGCCCATACTACACCCTCTACATTAAAATAAACTTTCAACGAATTTATTTGGCCGAGTGTCATGTACCCTTTAATATTTCGTCGCGTGTCACTTACCCTTTAACTAAAATTTCAAAGAATTTTGTTTTTACTTGAAAAATAGTGCAGATATTATATAAAAACTAGTTTCGCATCATTCTTTTAAAAAAGAGTCTTTATACAACCAATTTGATATAAAATAAAATTACATTTTCTCTGGTAAAAAAAAAAACCTATTATTCAACAAAAAACTAGTTTCGCTTGACGCTTCTGAAAAGGGCGTTTATACAACCATTATTTTCTTTTACATCGTAGTTAACTGTCCATCATCATTTACATCTTTTTTCGCGTTATACTCCGGTAATTCGGTAAAAGACATTTGAAAATTCATTTGGTTTTACTCGCGTATTGAGATTGCTCGAGTTGGCAGCGCGCCCAAAGGTGGGGCTTGTTTTCAGTATATTTTAATTCAATAAATTAAATTCTAGCGAGCCTGTATTCCCAGTAATGCCAACTCGTGATTGAATAAAGTATATATAGCTAGGATTCATTCATAAAGGTTGCGATTTGGCTCCCCTTGTTCCTCCTTAATGGGGTGATTTCTATTTAGGTGCAAATTTATTCGAGCTATTTCGTCTCCAAACCTCTTTCATTTCTCCCATTATACTCCTTGCATCGCGAACGCGTTGCGCTAGTATATCGTCAACTGTCTCAATCAACTCGATTCAACCCGGCCACCGCAGCCATTTCCAGTTTCTCCTTAGTAAATATAACTCCGTATGTTTTAATAATGAATTTAAATACAGGGATAGCTCAATTCGTGGCTAATTAATTGGCCCAATTAATGAATAATTAAAATATAAAGACGTCTTCGCGCTAAAAACCCGGTATCGCGATCGTGTGAACTGTGGAAATAGTTTTTTATCGAATCGATTTATGTTTCTCGAACCTATTGGCTTCGATAATAAAATTGGTTCACACACTAATTATATATCCAAATCGATTTAAAATGGTAAAACGTGGACATGTCACGTTTAAAATGATTTCGGTTTGATTTTACCGTTTCAAAAGGATTTGGATACGCTGTAGTGTGTTCTTAGATTGAAATTTGAATCTACGTTCACACTATAGGCACTTTGAATACGTTTACAAATCGATTTGAAGGTAAAAATTATGTTTATTGATAAAATATCTCTACAGTTGCCCAGGAATTTTACCATTTGACCTTTCCTTAAAGGGAGAATGCAACCTAATTACAAGTGATTTTTTTTATCGATTCCTTATCGTTTAAATATAATCCATCGATAAAAAGTTTACAATACAAATATTAAACTAGAAATAAATTTAAAACTTACCCTGAAAATAGGCTTAGCGAGATTCATGGAGATCCTGAATCGCGTCCGTGTAAGGTTTAGCGACCAATAAGCAAAGGCCCGTCGTTCACGCGAGATCTCCACGAGACTTTCGTCGCGCGCGATTGGTCGCTAGACCTTACACGCGAGGAAAACAGGAGCTCCATGAATCCCACTAAGCCTATTTTCAGGGTAAGTTTTAAATTTATTTCTAGTTTAATATTTGTTTGTAAATTTTTTTTAATAGTGGATTAGGCTTATTTAAACAATAAGGAATCGATAAAAAATCACTTGTTGTTAGGTTGCATCCTCCCTTTAACGGTTAAAAATGGTTCCAAAGTGTTTGGTGCGAACGCGATTAATTTGATGTCAACTATACTTCGAATATTTCTAATAGTCGGAGGGGGCAGAAAAAAATTGTTATTAGCGTGTACGTATGGCTCTCGTTTTCTTATATATTTTCTCGTGTAAATGATTTTGTCAGGACCAGAATGTTGTCCTTAAAAAAGGTTTTAAGAAAAACAGCTTTGAACTTTCCTTGATATCAACTTCAAAGCGAAAGGGTTGGAAACGAGTAGGAATCAAAACGGATATTGCTTGGGAGCTAATGCTTGTAGTTGAGTGGGGGGAACCCCCCCTGAAAACCCATCAAAAGGATATTTAAAATTTTTAAGAGGACATTGAGAGGGAAAGGGAGAGGGGAGTTTTGTCACTTAAAGAAAACAAATATTATCGATTTAGTTTCGTATCGATTAAAACTTGAAAATAGCCACGTTCGCACTTGAGACTTTAAAAACGTTTTGGAAAGGTTAAACTGTAAAGTTTCTGGGTCAGTTTGTCAAAAATATATGAATTACTCGCTTAAAAACCTGAATTGAACCGATTGAACTCTGTTTCAAAACGCCTTGAGTCATTAATATAGCAAAGCGCGGCCCGCCCAAATTCCGTCCCTCTTTCCTGACTCAAAATATCGAGGAAGAATCACTCGATGCAGACAGGGGCTTTCCTGTGTTGTTTACTTTTATGGAATAAAATTATATACTTTTGGTAGTAGTGTAAATATATCTTTTGAATAATTTAATGACATCATTATTAAAACCTTCTAACGAGGATTCAAGAATACTTAATTCTAATGTTCTTCTAATTACTTTAATGACGCGATTGAAACTGAATTAGTTCAAACTTTGCTAGGTACTTGATTGCCCACGAAAAACCTATTTGTTTATTGGAAATTTTGATCTTTACTAAGATAAAACGTAAACTAGGCTCTTTTGTAAAACAGCAAATGGATGGGAAATCATCGTTGCTTCTTACAAAATCGACTTCTCAGCCGGAAAAGCGGTCCAGATTTGACCGGGAAAGGGGGGGGGGGTTGGGTGAAGGATATGTAGTGAAAACCAGACGGCGATGGCAGTTATAATAAATGAGACTTATTGAAAATAAAAATCAATTTTTGTAAAAGATTCGCTTGACTCGCTCGATGACCAAAAATTTCAATTTCTATTCGAAGAACTTAAACGTTTATCGTTTAAAATACTCGTGAAATACGTAAAATCACTTGACAGGGTTGCCACGGGTCAGGGAAAAGTCAGGGAATTTGAAAATGAGCCAAAAATCAGGGAATATTAAGATATTTTAAAAAGTCGGGGAATTTAAAGATATTTTAAAAAGTCGGGGAATTTAAAGATATTTTAAAAAGTCGGGGAATTTAAAGATATTTTAAAAAGTCGGGGAATTTAAAGATATTTTAAAAAGTCGGGGAATTTAAAGATATTTTAAAAAGTCGGGGAATTTAAAGATATTTTAAAAAGTCGGGGAATTTAAAGATATTTTAAAAAGTCGGGGAATTTAAAGATATTTTAAAAAGTCGGGGAATTTAAAGATATTTTAAAAAGTCGGGGAATTTAAAGATATTTTAAAAAGTCGGGGAATTTAAAGATATTTTAAAAAGTCAGGGAATTTAAAGATCTTTCAAGAAGCCAGGAAATTACAATCATTATCCGCAGAAAATTTTTGAAGCTGACCGTGTCAGTTGTATATAGATTAGAACAAAGATACGCGTGTAAAAAAATTGGCGAACGCGATTATATAAATAATAAAAGGTAAAAATTTGGGTAGTATTATCGGAAACGGCCAGGGAAAATCCTGGAAAAGTCAGGGAATTTTAATCTTAAAAAAATGTGGCAACCCTGCTTGAGGAACAAATATCATAAGGTCTCCTATTCTTATTGTAGTCAATGGTTGTTAGATATTCTACGCATTTTAAATTGTTTTATTATACCAAGAACACATTCGTGTAAATATGTAAGAACGTATTGCCTTTAGTACCAATCTGTGCTTTGTAGCCAAAATTCGTCCGTTTTCGCTTCCTCACACCTTTAAAAGGTACCAGAGGGTCCTTTGGTATTTTAATTTTTTACCGGAAGTTAATTATCTAGGCTAGCTGGCTTTGTAGTATCAATTAAATTACTTTTTTGGTTTCAAAATTTTCACGAATCTGTATCAAGTTGTGATTAGGGTTTGATTACAATATATTAGGCTCGTAAATGAGTTATTGGGTATACGTAATTAGTATTAGGTTGTAAAGTTTGTCGCACCAACGTATAATGCCCATATTCGTCATGATAATTTTACAAATTGGTTGAATTGTTGTAAGTTAACTCGCGGTATACGTACGCGTTAATTCGTTCGGAACCTTCTTCGGTAGCGCGAAACTAATGTTGAAAGATAAGAAAACGCGAACGCCGCGCGCGGAATAAAAAAAATCTCGCGCGTGCGGAACTAATGCGAATGTTGTCTGGATTCGCTTATTAGGAAAAAATACTATAGGAGAGTTTTACGAAGAAATCGTAGTCGGAACTCGTACTCGAACGCGTGTACCAATCTTGTCGCGTTACGTTCGCGTACGCGTTCTCGGTTCGATTTCTTATCAACTCTCTAAATTATAGACGTCAAGACATTCTCTTTATAAATTATCTTCTATTAAAGCTACTTTCGAATGCGACGCGTATGTCTTTTGTGGCGCGGTGTTACGCGTGTGTGAACGAGCAACCAGCGGAAAAACAATTCCTCTTCCTCAAATTCTCAATTCCTTATCTTATTTGTCTCGTCTTTACCTTTTTTTTATTTTTTTACTCTTTTTTTTATTATTCTCCGGATCTTTTGTTGACCAATTGATATTCGTTTATTATTTGTTCGTTACTTTTATTTCGACGCGTCAGGGGCGTTGGAAGGCGACGTCCGTCCGTCTAGTTACGTAGCGCGCTACGTAACGGACGGCGGCGGCGGCCATCCAGCGCCCTTCGCGCGTCCTCTTTAGCCGGCCACACCACGCTAAAGCCGCGCGCCCGAGACTGCAGTGGGTCTTGAGTGTTTAGCTGCGAAGAAAGAGCTACAGCCTTGGTCCCAAGAACGAGTCGCGCCCATCGACCTCGAAGGTCCTCCTCTCGGCCGAAGCGTCTCGTCTACGTAGACGAGACGCGCGGCGGGAGGAGGCTTTTCCCGGTCGGCGACTCCGAATCGAGCTAAATAAAGAGATCAGTTAAGAGCCGAACGAATTAAGCGTCGATCGCTCGCGCGCGATGGTTTAATTTTAAAACTCTCCGGCCTGGCCGGTAATTCCGCCGCCGCCGCCGCATCGCGTGTAATAAATACTATCTCGATGGTTAGCGCCGTTCTTTGGCCTCGCTGGTGTGGTAGGCCGTATACTTGCGATGATACTAAGGCCCCTTAGTTTCGAACGCGATCTTAATCGTAAATGATGACGTACTAAAGTCTGCGAATCTGTCGCTCTCTCTCTCTCTTGCGCTCTTTCCAGATCTTTGGCTCCAAGGCAGACTTGCAGCTACACACTCAGATTCACATGCGTGAGGCTAAACCGTACAAGTGTTCCCAATGCTCGAAGGCCTTCGCCAACTCGTCCTACTTGTCCCAACACACGCGCATCCATCTCGGCATCAAACCGTACCGGTGCGAGATCTGCCAGCGGAAGTTCACGCAGTTATCGCATCTGCAACAGCACATCCGCACTCACACGGGGGACAAGCCCTACAAATGCCGGCACCCCGGCTGCAACAAGGCCTTCTCGCAGCTCTCCAACCTGCAGTCGCATTCCCGCTGCCACCAGACCGACAAACCGTACAAATGCAACTCCTGCTACAAGTGCTTCTCCGACGAGGGCAGCCTCCTCGAACACATCCCCAAGCACAAGGAGTCCAAACACCTCAAAACGCACATCTGCCAGTACTGCGGAAAGTCCTACACCCAAGAGACTTATTTGGCGAAACACATGCAGAAACACGCCGATCGCATGGACAAACGGGCCGCGCACGCCGCCGCCGTCTTGGCCGCTTCCGCCCCGCCCCCTCCTAGTCGCGGCTCGTCCGGCGCGGGAGGAGGAGGAGGTAACAACAACAACAACAACCAACAACAACAACAACAGCAGCAACAGCAACAACAACAAGCTTCCCACGTCAACTCCGATAATAGGATATCGGAAGGTTTTTGGTCCAAACCCCCCAATAGTAGTTCCACGCCGGACATGACGGACTTACGGATCCCCCATTTAGGGAACCACGGCGGACACGACTCGTTTTTACAAGCGGGAATGGCGGAACACCATTCTCGGCTACAATTGTCCCGCTCCGAAATGGAACATCGACAGTCCATGGCCAATCGGGGCGATCACAACGAAATGAGCCATTTATCGCCCAATCAAGTGGGCGGTGGCGGCGGAAGTTACGACGCTTCTGGTGGCGGCGGCGGTGGACCGATGGGTAGCGGCGGTGGTGGTGGTGGTAACAATAAAACGTCGTCCGCTTTTACGCCCATTCAAACGTCAATGCTCCCCAATTTACCGATTACGTCCAGCGCGCAACTGACCATGCCCGGATCCTCGCGCTCCTACTTCCCTTACGAACCGATTAGTTTTCCCAAAGCGCCGCCGGGCGCCTCCGAACCCCCCAAATCTACGCACGCTAGTTTCCCCAATCAATTGATCTCGTTGCATCAAATTAAGAACTACGCCAGCATGCCCAGCGTCGCTGGCGGCGACCATCCCATCTCCCTCAAGGACAAATCTCAACAACAGCAACAATAACACACCCTCACCCCTCGCCCCCATTCCGCTTCGATAACGCTTTCAAACCCCCCGAAACCCAATACGTCCCCCCCTTAAAAAAGGGTATATATATCGAAAAATTCGACGAGCTTCAAATCTCACATCTTCGTTATTTACGTTGGCGTTGCTATAAGAAACGTCCAGACGTTATCAAAACGTTACGACGGACGAAACCTTTCTGCTGATGGTTGTTTATCATTTTTAAAACTCGACTGAGTCTAAGAGGAAAAAAATAATAATAATAAATTAAATAACCAATAAAATAGCCAAATACGAAGGAGACGTAAGGCGCGCGTGCGCGCAGCCGTGGCGGCTCAAATTCTTAAACAAACGAACGAATAATGGAAACAATTAACGAAGAAATGATATAAACACTCTTTCTTTTAATCAATGATATAATCCTGCGCGTTTAAAGGCGGTTGACGCGCGGATTACAAAGAAAATATTAAATTCAATGGTGATCATTTTTTGTCGAGGAAAAAAAATATTTAAACAAATACCGACAAGTAAAACAAACAAATACGTATAAAATAGTAAAAAAAATATCCATTGAAACGTTTTTATTCAAATTTTTTGCGACCCTTTTTAAATTTTGAGTTGGGATTAAAAAAGTGTGCAATTCAACGTAGGAATATGAAAAAAAAAAAAAAAGAAAAAACAAAAAAAAAAGACATTAATTATGGATGAATTTCAAACGGCAATTTTCAAAATAAAAAATTAAAAAAAAAAAAAAACTCAGAACCGGTGAAGGAAACTTTTTGTTGAAATTTTTAATAGAAAATTTAAGCCGTTTGTTTAATTTATCCATAATTAAATAAAAAGAATGATTTTTTCGGCTCTCTATAAGAAAGAAAATTAAATATTAGAAGTAAATAATTTTATTTTCTTTTTTGGGGCAAAAAAACCAATAATATTGACAAAAGATTTAACGTATTTCGCGATAAAATGTGTCGTCGTACAAATTTCGTTTTTTTTTATAAGAAAAAAAAAAAAACCTCCGTAAACGTAAATATATATATAAACAAAAAAAAAACATTTTTGATGGTCGAAGAAAATGTTTACAGACTGGTTTATTAATTAATTAATATAAACTAAACGCGTCTTCGTTAAAAACTCAAATCACGCGAGTTTTAGCTCAAAGTTTAACCGCTCATGTCGAGAGATTATAATAAACTTTTTTATTATTATTATTTTTTAATGATCGAAGCCAAAGCACGGACATTTATTTTCTTAATCTTTGTTCGACAAAGATTATTATAAACATTAGATAATTTTTTTAAGAGTTAAGAAAGAAAAAAATATGAAATAGTGTTTTTATATAATTTTTCCCAATTTTTACTATTTTGTTTATTTTTTCCCGATTTTGTCTACTTTTTCGTTTTTTTTTTCTTTGTATTATACTTTTTCATCATCATTTTCATATTTTTTTTTTAATTGGTCCGAAAATTGTTTAGAATGTCACCATTATATTATAGCCACGCCCCCTTTGTTTTTTTGAATAATTATTCGACTTATTATTTTGATTTTCGACGAGGAATTAAACTGTGATCCCATTTTTATTATTTTAATTTTTAAACTCGAAAAAAATTGCGGTTTTTATTTTAAATTTGAGCGAAGTTATTTAGGGTTTTATAACGAAGGCGTGAAATTAAAACCCCTTAGTTAAATTAAAATTATTACTTAATTTTAAATTTTTAAAGAAATTTAAAAGAAACCAAGTCTGCTAGCGAAATAATACCGATGATACGATGAAATATATTTAGGAACCGCGCGATATTCGCTTAAAATAAAAAGAAACAAAATATTTCACCTCAGAATTTTTAGGCTAAAAAGTAGTTCAAGCTAAAAATAACAAAAATCACCTCACGTCGGCTTCTACCTCGATAAATAAAAATTTCTGCCACTTTTTTACGTTATTTAAAGAAAAGTTAAAATTTCTAAACAAAAAATAAAGCGGTCGCTTTCGGGTTGTTCAGTCAGGAAAATTTAATTATAAACAAATTAAGGAAAAAAGTAAAGTTTGTTTACCGTTTAAAAAAAAGAATTAAATTAAATAGAAAGAAAATAGTTGTTTTTTGAAATAGGTCGTCACACTCTTGCAATAACATTGATTATTCTAGAAAGTTTTAAAGATGGTTATATTGGGAGATAGCGTCGAAAAGATTTTTTTCTCTCCTCAAATATACTTAATCTAGTAAGGAGTAGGTTAAAACGCGTAACGTTGTTGAATTCATTATTTAAAAACCTTTTCTTAGAGTACCAACACGATATTTTGAGCATTTTGAGCATTTTGAGCGTCGCGTTACGATGTTTTCGTTTAAACATAGCCTTGTTTGTACTCGTTCGAAAGCTCTCGATGCCACGAAGACGAATAACATCTTCAAAATACAAAATGAGCCATTTAGGTACCTCGCTCAAATTTACGCGTTAAAATTAAACGCCTTTAAATTTAACAATAGGGTTGTTTACGCTACACCCACCCACGTGAAGAAGATATTTAGGTGTTTACGCCCGTTTGAAAGCTCTTATTGAGACGGAGAATTAAGATTTGAAATTTTAAAACCAGCTAATTGAGTTTTGTGCTCAAATTTACGCGTTTAACTCGTCTCGATTAAATATAGGCTTGTTTGTACTCGTTTTAAAGCTCTTAGCGAGACGAAGACGAGGCTCGTATTAAAAAGGCGATTCGAGCTTTTTTTGTGTTTTGCTCAAAATAACTTAAGTATAATTTAAGGAAGCGAAAAAATCTTTTCGAGCGTGTATCTCCCCTTTTTTTAACGGTACTAGTTACGATAGTAGCCTTAATTATTAATTAGTAAACGAAATATTACCTCGGTTGTTTTTCGCGACTAGTTTTTTCTCAAGTATAGAAACCGGGTTGATTAATTAACGAATAGGATAAGAAAATAATTGTTAAGTTTTTCTAAAAGTAAAAATACAAATAACGCGAAAGCCACCGCGTAACGCAACGGGTTAGTTTTCAAACAACAACACCTCAAAACTTTTTAGGCTCGCGTACTTTCCGTTTATACACGAAAAAAAAACAAAAAAAAAAATTCTAAATAAATTGAGAGAACGCGTAGATATTTCGCTTTATTATTCAAACCGAAAAGGAGTCGGAATTGATCTTGATTTTTGAAATATATCAAAAATTAGGTCGCCCGACTATTTTTGCTCAGGTCTTTTTTAAAAACAAAAGAAAATAAATCAATTCTCATCCGTTCAATATATAAAATAACAAAATATTACGATAAAGATTTAAAAAAAAAAAACCAAAAAAAATAAATAAAATTGAATGAAATCTCACGGATTTTTGCTCATCGGCGCGAAATCGAAAAGACGTATTTTTAAGGCCTAGTTCAAATTATTATACCTCCTGGTTTTGGCCCGGCGCGAAAGCCAAAAAAACAATATTTTGAGCAGGCTGTCAAAAAATTGAACGTCATTATCACGGGTAAAACCAATCGTACCGACAAAATTTGGCCGAATTCTACAAATATTTGTTGTTTTCAATTAACAGTAATACATAATAATTATTTCTAAAAATAATATTCATGCGCAATTGCATAAATTCATTAGTACTTAAATTTAGTTTTAAAAACCTTGACCTAACTTTTATACTCCAAATTTTAAATTATCGAGTGACGTCATAGTACGGTATTCGCGTAAAGGCTTCGGCTATTATCCATCCAATTATGACTTGGCGATGGTATTATCGTCGCAGTCTTGAAATGGATATAAATTCCTGTTGGAAAACCTTTTTTTCTACGGGAAATTATATCTTTTCCAAGATTGCGAGTATGATCGCACGAAAATATTCTATTAACCCAACCATTTTCTGGCAGCGAAACTAAATCCAAATTTCGGGATATTGGTGGACTTTTATTTTCGGTTTTTGATTTTTTCCTACAGCTGTGAAAATTTTGTAGGGCCAAATTTCGTCAGTACGATTGTTTTTAGGTCTCGGTATAAATAGATTCGCGCGTATACGAGGTAGACCACAGTAGGTACCGGCACCCAAAAATCGGGAGAAGAAAGGGGGGGCTATCGCCCCTCCGACTCTCATCTCGATCCTCACGCTACCTGCACTCGGGTATTTAAACGATAAATATCGACCCATCGTCAAATATATTTCGAAAAGTCCCGACCATTTTTAAAAATACTTGGAAACTGAAAAGAAATCTCGATTCCTGGGGATTAACTCGCGCTGACAGGAAGGCTATTGAACTTTATCAAACTTTATTATTTCGGAAAAATAAATGGGTATATAACACTGACCTCACGTTATTTACAAAATATTTACGTAGACAAATGAAATGCAAACTTTTTTAGGTTTTATTTAAATAATATATTTAAAGGGAGAATGAAATGATTTTATCACAAAAAATAAATAAGTCACTCATTTATTTATAAAATTAAATTCAATCGTTTTTAATTCGATAATTTATTTGATAAAATTATTAAATTTATGAGATTTTCTTAATTAAAATTAAATTTAAACAATTTAATAGGGTAAATTATCGCGAAAAATTAATTCTAAACACAAATACGTTTAAAGAACTAATAGATTATGGATGAAATTAATCTTAGCCAATGAATTAGCGTTATTTTTAACCTCCAAGTATAATTCGCAACATTTTATATTATTATTAGTTAATTTTTTTATAATATTATTCGACATTCATTTTAAACTGTTTCATTCTCCCTTTAACTATAAACAAACTAATATTTCAAACTCAGCTAATTCAGGGAAAGGTCCGATTGTCAGCGCCACCCCACGATAGAGACGCGTTTTAAAATTAAATTATTAAAGATCTCGTATTTTTAAAAAATTTATATATAATATTAAAATATATATATTGAATAATTAAAACAAAATTAAAACGCGCGGTTTCGAAGTTAACCTCGGGTTCGCGACTCGAAATATGTTTAACAACGGTCGAAGATTAAAAATAAAATAGTTTTAAAAGTAAAAAATGAAAAAATAAATTAAAAATGAAAAATAAAAATAGATGTTTTTAACATTTTCCGAAAAAACTTTAATAATAGAAAATAAATATAAATAATTTGTTAGTTCGATAGAAACAAGAAAAAAAAAGTTTAAAAATTCAACAAAGACCTTTAATGATTAGTTTTCGACACGCACCAACATTTTTCCAATTATCATAAGATTACCTCGCTAATTAATTAAAAAAATATATATTTTAAACACCAAAGCTCCTCGGATAATAAATTAACGCTAAAACACAAAACAATGAAATTAAAATCGCGCCCCCGTAGCTTTCTCAGACTAAATAAAATGCGTATTTCTCATTTAAATAAATTGATTTCAATCCTCAAATTGGCCCACCCCCGAAATTAATATTTTTTATGATAAATAAAAAATTTAAACCCCCCCTAAAACAATTTTCAAAAAATTTTAAGCGCGACCAATGTTAAGATTAAATACATAAAATTGCCCCTTGTAAAATTATCGTCTAATTGTTATAATTAATCATGAATTCGTAATTAGCTGGATTCGAAGGATTGCGTTAATTAAATTAAAAATTCTTAAATATTAAAATAAATTTGGTCTCCAAATTAAAAATAAAAATAATAATAATATTAATACAATATTTTTTATTTCCAATTCTCGAATTTAAATTCGAATTAAAATTAATTAAAATTATCTTAGCAATCCTTCGAATTCGAGCTCAGTGAGATATTAAAAACAAATTAATGATAATTAATTAAAAAAAAATCCCAATACGTAGTTTTGTACTCTTTCTAAAGAAAATAAGATTAAAAAAAAAACAAATACAAACAAAATAAATAAACAGCGTTTAACACTGTCTAAAAATCGGAATAAAACAAAAACATTTGGGAAAATAAATAAATTTCGTTAAGAATCGCGAATAAAAAAATACAAAAAAATATGGGAGCTTTTTTAGGTTATTCGAAAAAAAATTTAAAACAACCGAGATTTAAAAAAAAAAATTGAGTGCGAAGTGTGAAAATAAAATAAAAATAAAATCGAGGCATAAGATGCCCTCCTCCCCCCCAAATACAAAAAAACAAACAAATTATATATAAAAACGCGAGGTTGGATAGTAGGCATTTTATTCTATGTATTTTTGTCTGTATATAATTATATATAACGTGTCTTTTTGAAAAAAACAAAGTTTTTGATTTTTCACTGACGAAAAATATTAAACAAAAAAGTAAATAAATCGCGGTGGTGTCTTTTAATATATGTGCGAAAACAAAAAAAAAATTGAGTAAACATTTAAACAACTCGCCCCCCTTCCATCTTACACCCCTCCCTTATTAAAATAAATCACGTCATACAAAATTAAAATAAATTTTATATTAAAAAAAATTGCTGGTAAAAACTGGGAATTTTTATTTAAAATATTTTTTTTCGTGATTATTAAAAAAACGGGCCCTATAAGGCGCTTTTCATAATTTTCTTTGACAAATAAAAAAGTTCGGTTAAAATCCCAACACGTCAGTAAAACGCTTAGATATAAAAACAAACGATAAATAAACGTTCAAAAAAAAAAAAAAACTTCACCAAGATAGCTATTTTTTTCATTAAAAAAAATAAATAAAAATCCATTTTTAGCTCGCGGTTTAAAAAACGGTGAATCATTTTGAATTTTTCGCGACCAATACAAAAAAAAAGTATAGAAATATATTTCACCCGACACATTTTCTGATAAAAAATAAAATAAAAATACAATAATGGGATAAAAAAAAAAAAATGGAGCTATTTTTTCACTGGTATAGTCCCCGTCTCGACAGATTTGCGTTGTTTAACAACAAGTTGCGTCATCAAATTAAATAAAATAGTTAAATAAATTAAATTAAGCCCAGCCTAGACTCGCCTAGACCCGCCCAGACTGGCCTAGACCCGCCCAGACTGGCCTAGACCCGCCTAGACCACACACCCGCCCCTATTACGAATAGTTGAAGACGTGGCTAAACTTACATGCAGATCTGCTATCTACATCAACTAAACATTTAAACACACCAATATTATTTTAAGTTGAATTATTTTTATTCAATATCCCCCCGTCTCCGAGTACCTGAATAAAGAAAAAAAAAAAAACTCTTTTTAAAAAGACTTAATAATATTAATTAAATATTTAATTAATATAATAAAAGACGTTAGTTTTATTATTCGGTAAAATTTCAATATTTTTTCAACCTAAAATAAAAAAAATAACAACAAATAATTGCTCAATTAAACTTATTAATTAATTTTTCGGAATAAAATAAGGTTGAAATATAATATTGGGAAATACGAAAAAAAAACGTATGTCACGCGGAGCTTTTAATGTTAATTAAAATTAATTTTAACGCGAGCGCTGAAAAATAACGGCAAATCTGCATGGAAGGCACGCTTAAATGTAATTATGATATTCAATTTTAAGTCCTTAATCTAGTTTATTAATTAACAGAAAAATATAATTAAAATAGGGCATTTCGAAATTAATTTCTCCAAAAAAATAAAATTATCAAAAATAGGCTTAAATTAATAAAACAAAAATACTCAACGCCTTTTGTTCCTAATTAAATTTAATTTAATTTACCGCGATACGAATAAAATTTAAGTACGATTTAATTAACACAAATTAGGGTTTAAAATAATATAAAATATCGCCCCTAAAAACTGATGTAATAAAATTAAAAATGACGCTAGTAAAATAAAATTAAATATACTCGCGAATATTTTAATTTTTAATATTTTTTTTTTTTTTTTGGTTGTTTATAATTGATTCAATTTAAATGACGCGGAATGTTTTCCCAACACTTTTTCCCCTTCCCGCGTACCTAAAAGAAGATATAAGACGATGCGATGAAATAAAAAAATGATTTCAAAATAAACAAGAGCCCTTTGTGTATAATTACGTCTACATATATATATTTTGTTTTTATTTTGATTTATTCCAACTCTCGACCCCTTGACCCCATCACCCCCCCTGTCCCCCCACGTATCCAAAAAGTGATTTGTTAATTTTGTTGGTTGGATTTGTGATCTTGGCCACCCGCAGCCTTATGTATTAAGCCACTGAAAATAATAATAAAAAATGAAATCACCAGTTTTGTCTTGGTGCCCGCGTCATGATGAAATTAATATTGTAAAGAATTAAAATCGCTAAACTGATCTAAAACAAATACAAAAACGAATAAAAGAAACTTCATTTACATTTGGAAAATATTACGATTTATTCATCTTAACTATTCTCCATACAGACACGTAATAGTATACATCGCGCAAACACCAATTTTAATTTTTTTAAAAAGCAAAATGATAATAATCTCAAAAGTGCATTAGTTTATTCCATAAAAGTAAACAACGCCCCCGTAGTTTAAGAGTATCAGCAAACGTACTAGCCCATCACTTAAAACAAGAAGGATCAGATAAGGAGAGGAAAAGTGGGAACGGCGCGGCTCCTACTGCGTCGGCCTAAATTCCCACTCTGGGAGAACGGGGGACAGACGGGGGTAGAGATGCTTCGTGGTAAATTGTGGTCACGTGGGTAAAACGAATCCTTTATGAGACGCGCTAGCTAGCGACCACGTGACGACAGTTTACCTCGAGAATTTCCTATCCCCCTTTCCACCCGAGTGGGAGGTTGGCTCTTCTCTCTCTAACTCAACGCAGCCCCACTTTTCCTCTCCTTATCTGATCCTTCTTGCTTAAAACTAACCAAAAAATCATCACCCCTGTCTGGCTCGAGTGATTTGAACTCTTCCTCGTTATATGTCAGTTCGAAGGCCTATGGATTAAAACTAAGAAAACCCCTAATCAAATCTTAGTGTAACTTAACGATAATTTTCATACAAAAGGTATTTGACTTTCCGGATTAAGTACTTATACGAAATAAACCGCGCGAAATCGACTTTATCACTCGTGTCAGAACCCGCGAGAGTCAACTGTAGTCTACTCAATTTTAATTTGGTGCTCGACAATGACGTAACTCAATATTACGTTCGCAGTGTAATCTAAATTTACTTTGATTACTGGCGGTGGGTGATGGGAGGGAGATGCCATTTCACGGTTATATGGTCCAGCCCCTTTAAATCATTTACATACGAACAACAAACTAACGTTTTAAATATAAATTACGTAACGAAAATACGAGATAGAACTTAAAATCTTCAAAATTCATTACAAATTCGTAGAGTGCGGGCCGAAAGACGAATTTTAGCGGATTAAATACTCGCTAAGGTTGCCCCCGAGCGCAAACGTAACTAACCAAATATAGTCATAAATTAAATAATTAAGAAATTATCAAAACGTTGGATGACAAAATATATTTATTTATTAATTTTTTTCAATTCGTCTATTTCAACTTTTAACGATTGATTGAAACTGCTCCGGGAACTAGTTTCACACCGACTCGGTTCATACTAGGCCTTGGAATCGATTTAAACCCTTTCAAAACATTTCGCTTTAGCAGTATGAACAGGAAACCGTCTTTTCTCAAATCGATTTGATTCGATTTCTCGAAACTGCTTCGGGAACCAGTTTCATACCGATTTGGTTTCAACAACCGATAGATGAAGCTACGATAAATCGATATATAAAGATAATGCGTGAAGACGTGAGGCTTAAAACGATTCCTGGCGATTTTAATATCGATTTGATTTTACCATTTCAAACCGATTAAGAAATGATACCTTTTATTTATTAATAGTAACTGTATAAGACTGTTTAAGGAAATGGGAATCGTATGAATATCCGTAGGCGAACTAGTTGAATAAATCATAATGTATTATTATTACCACGTAACAGTTTCTTGATAATTATATCACGTGAACAGCGGCTCGCGTAAAAGCCTAAATTACCTACGTCATTAGAAATATATCGAGCCGGGGATTTTATAACCTTCAAAATCGGCCCGATCTCCGAAAACGAAAACCTAGATTTATAAACAGGTTCTGTAGGATCTACTTTGATTTAGGAATCGGAAATAGTTTACGTAATAATCAAAGTAAAGGCCCAATGATTCCCCTTGTTAAAACATCGCGGAAATTAATGTGGAGTGCCGATTCGATGAATTTCTCCGTCAATGAACAATTTTGTAAAATTATTACAAAATATAATCATTATGTTTTTCATTCGTGATGAGAAACCGAAATTAGGGGATATATATATTAGCCCGAGGGATAAAAAAAAAATTGCGTTACGCCTGTCTAAATAAACCCGTTTAAAATATAGAAAAGTGAGGTTGTCATAATTTTTTTCGATAATTTTCAGGTCGACTTTATAGTTGACTTTCTGGATTAAGTACTTTTACGAAAAAGACCTGCGCGAAAGCTATAATATCACGTGTTAGAACGCGCGAGAATCATCTGTTATTTTTACCCTTTCCAAAGAATCAGAGAGACAAAAGGGGGGTGCGTCACTGCGCATGAGCTCATCATCCCCCTGTACAGGTCTGATTCAGTGGGTTGCCTACTCCATTTAAAGGGGGTCAAAATAAATGAAAGAGGTCTGTAGCGAAATCACGCGACCATAGTGATGACGTAGAATCGCGCTGAATTTTTATTCAAAATTTTCGAGTATGACGATTATGAAATATGTATTTTTACTGTCGCAATAATTTTTTTCTATTACATATGAATATATATTTTGAATCGTTTTTTAACGATCTTTTCGAAAATGTTACTTAATTTTCATTTTGAGTTCGTGAAAATTCCATGACAGCCTTTCTTTAAGACTTTGATTAATTTTTTTTATCTCTCTACACGGTCGATAGGTGTAGGTGGAATAAACAACAACAAAATTTCTTTATTTTGACCCATTTTTTTGTGTACGCGTCCCTCATTACTAGTTCCTTCTATTGACTGTAGAATTTCTTATCTTAATATAAAATAGAACGCCGCTTTGACCCTCATGTTTTTGTTAATTTGTTTACGACATTTTTTGACAAGCGGTTAAACAAATTGTTTCAGGATTCATTAAGGTAAACTAAATCGAAAAAATCGCGAATTTAAGTGCTGAATAACTTACCAGAAATTCATAAATAAACAAATAAATGAACAAAGAAGGAATATTTTTTATTTTATTTTATAATACATTGTTATATAATTGAATTCATAGATAAAAATAATTTTATATAATTTATATTTATTTATAAATTCCTGGCTATTATTTTAGTAGTTAACAAAACCCATTTGCGTTCGCGGCGTTGAGGGGTGGGCTAATAACGTAAAAGTAATAAATAAATTAATTCATCTATATTTATTTATGAATTCCTGTTTATACTCAAGTTATTAATAAACTAATTAAGTTAATTACCTAAGATGTAGGCCTATAAAGAGGAGATTTCCACTAGCTGTTGATTAACTAAATTAATAAATTTCCCCGTGAATAGGCAATAGGGGAACACTATAGACTCATTTAATTAGAATCTAAATTTTTTAAAAACAAATTATATAGAGATACTAGCAAAACCCGTAAAAAATCACGTGACATGCAAGAAGCTGAAAATTCGAATTTTACAGAATTTTCTAGAATTTTACAGAATTTTCTAGAATTTTACAGAATTTTTCTAGAATTTTACAGAATTTTTCTAGATTTTTACAGAATTTTTCTAGATTTTTACAGAATTTTTCTAGATTTTTACAGAATTTTTCTAGAATTTTACAGAATTTTCTAGAATTTTACAGAATTTTTCTAGATTTTTACAGAATTTTTCTAGATTTTTACAGAATTTTCTAGAATTTTACAGAATTTTCTAGAATTTTACAGAATTTTCTAGATTTTTACAGAATTTTCTAGAATTTTACAGAATTTTCTAGAATTTTACAGAATTTTCTAGAATTTTACAGAATTTTCTAGAATTTTACAAATTTTCTAGAATTTTACAGAATTTTCTAGAATTTTACAGAATTTTCTAGAATTTTACAGAATTTTCTAGAATTTTACAGAATTTTCTAGAATTTTACAAATTTTCTAGAATTTTACAGAATTTTCTAGAATTTTACAGAATTTTCTAGAATTTTACAGAATTTTCTAGAATTTTACAGAATTTTCTAGAATTTTACAAAATTTTCTAGAATTTTACAGAATTTTCTAGAATTTTACAGAATTTTTCTAGATTTTCTAAAATCTTCCAGAACTTTAAAAACCAATCTAGAACTCTCCAGACTTTTCTAGAACATTCTGGGAAAGGTTACCGACGTACGGACGTACGAACATTGTAAATTAATATTGTTTGATAACTTCGTACGCTCTGCTAAATCAAAGTAAACAAAAATTTACATTCCTCCCATTATACATTATTTTGCCGTTGAGTCGTTGACTTTAATAAATTTGGCCCGTCTTTTCTGTAGAGTAAAAAAAAATATCCGACGAAAATCTTGAAATTTACGTCGTAATTTTATTTAAAACACGTATTTTGATTTTGCCTGGTTTGTTTTTGTCAAAATTCGGGTTCTGCTCGTTGTGGCGTTTCCCGCCCGCCCACCTTGATTCGCTTCGGCGATTCAACGCTGAATATCCTATCCACGTTTAAGTAATCTCATTCAATCCTATATAAAATGTTTTGTTTCATTGAAAAAAGACCTTTTACACGGCCATAAATTTCGTGTAAAACAAATATGAAATTATTATACGCTTTGATGTTATCATCATTTTTATTTAAACTACTTTTATTTCTACGGGGATAAATATAGTGTATTAATCCGCTATAGTATTAGATGTTAATATTTTCATTCCGTGTATCGTAATAATTTATTTTTACCTCAATAGTGACGTAACCATTTTTTTCAAGGTATCTATTAAAATCTATAGTTGTAATATTTCCCCTTATAATTTAAATTCAACGTATTTTCTTTCAATTTTGTTATTCCTTAATTAAAGGAAGATTTCAATCTAATTAAGTAATTTTTTCATCGATTTCTTATCGTTTAATTAGGCCTAATCCACCAGTTAAAAAAAAATACAATCAAATAATAAACTAAATATCAATTTAGGCCTAAAATAGGCTTAGCTGTATTCATTTATACCTTTAAAAAATTCCAATGGAAAAGAGCATTGAATAGACAAAATTGAAAGGGGGCCTTTTTTTTTAGTCATCACAGTAGGCCAATTTTGAAGCGTTGAAGGTCAACCGTGAAACTTGACTCATTTTAGCCGGTAGTTTTTGTCGCGAGCGGTTAGAAGAATTTTTGAAGCTAAAATTACTTCATTTGTAATCCGAAATTGGATTAATACGCCTTTATTTAAACTAAACGGTAATTTTAATAGTTTTAGATGTGCGCGTTATATTTTGGTGCCAGTTTATTTGTGACAATTTTAAATTTACGTTAATCGTGTTTAACTAATATTAAGTTTAATGCCCCCGTTGTACGGCGTTACGGAAATATTTCTAATTGTAATTAAGTGGCGTTTTCGCTTTTCACTCGATTGTGCCGCGAACAATAACCTCTCGTATTCTAACTCGCCATCAACGTAATTTCCTAGAGATGACGTCACGGATCCAACTAGCGTTTCATCACTTAACGTAAGTCACGTGTTAAATTTATACCGGTATGAAAATGGGTAATAAATTATCATCACATGATAATTTAAATTTTAATAATGGTCGGACACTCTTGAAAAATTTGGCCAAAATTATATTTAAATAGAATAACGAATATTTGTCTGCGGGCTTGAGTGCCGTGTCAAAGTTCATGAACCCCTAGGGGGATAGGAAACAGAAGAGTCCTATTTTCCTTACACACAAATCGTAGTAGTAACCAGGGCAACGAAATATGTTTTATATTTTATTGAATTTTCCACTCACGTCAGCAACGCCAATTCAAGCGAGCCAATAAGATATTTAATAAATCTTGTTAACTCTATTTCACGAGTAGATTAGCCCTTATATATTCCCCGAATAATGTGGACGGACCTTTAAAAAGTATAGGTGTAAGATGAGGTTGGGCTATGGTGCGGCTAAGGGGGCATTGGCCCCAGTTCGTTGTAAAGCTAAGGAAAAGGTTCGATCAAGAAAAACAGAGTTTCTGGTCTTTAATCTTTAAAGATAACAAAAAGATCCCAAATGCTCCAAACGTATCGCAACTCACGTCGCCATTCTAACCCCTCCCCCTCCCCCACCCCCTCGCTATAACCTATCGACCCGACAAATCTTTGTTTTTCTTTCTTTTTACCCTATCCGTGAGTTTTTTTAGCGGCCCACCTTTGAATCGGTGATGATGTTGGCCACTTTTGCTTAGTAAAAATTAACCTCGAAGCTATAACTACTTTTTTGCTTCAAGGAATTAGTGTCGGGGTATTCCTCCGCGGCTGGTTAGCACACAATGATAGTTCTTAACCGATTTGGACTAATACAGCCTCGAATGTTGACTGTAAAAACATCGGGATGACATTGTTCCGTGAATATATTATATGAAATTACCTTGTTTTGGAAATCGGGCTTTCATTACTCAAAGTTTTTAGGAAAATCAAAAGCGCTTGTAATACCCTCTTCAGATGAGGCGTAATTAGCCTTGGTTCAATAAATCTCAGTTAATCGTGATTAATCCACCGTTAAATCTGAATAAACCGGCTAATTACGTGTCGTCTGAACAGGAACGCGTTGAGGAGCATAGACTCGCCAACAAAATTGATTAAAAATCAGGTTTTTCCTTAATGGGGAAACGATGACGTCAAAATTCTGATATTTTCCAAATTATCATCGATGTTTTTTTTTTAACTATATCGTCCGCTGTAAGATAAATCATCGATACAATCGATTGTACGCCTTGAAATTATAACAGGGGAATTTTATTTAATAAATAGCGTTAATATAATTTTAAACAAAAATTCTTAAGGAGAGTCAAAAATGAAAAATGGTTTATTTTAATAATATAAATTTATCATAATTTTGTAATTTGGTTCGATAATGTTATTGGATGAACGAATTCGGACGCTGTTCGACTCGATGTCCATCGATGTCGATATTTTCTCAGATAAGAAAAGCCAGCCCCTTTATTTTTCGAGAAGGGCGCCCTCCTTTTAAAGTGAGGGTCACATGACGCGTTTCACAAGTTTGTAACCCCGGAAATATAATTTTCTTATCCATTATCCAACAAATTTGCATATATTAGATCATCTAAAGTTGCACAATTCGAGTCCCTAGACCCTCAAATATATATATTTTTGCTGAAATCAACGCTACAAAAATTTAGGAAAACTTTATTAGATAAAAACCCGGTCACCTTGACTTTGATTCAATAATATCTCTAACCTATATGACGCGACTATTGGGTAATGCCCCCATCCCTCCTACTACCTTAAGATCGATATGGCACCTCCCCCGGGTGGGGGGTAGCTTTGGAAAGATCTAAGTAAGGTATACTTAGTTTGTCCTTATTAATTACCGTTAAACGAAGTCTGTAAATAGAACTGCATGGAGATTGCAAATGTACTTGGTCGCGAATCGCGAAACGAAAGCTCTTTGACTTCCAGCTGGCCGAGTTCAATATAAAGTTTTATATAGGTATCGTTAGCTTTTATAGACTATAGAAAATTACTCAAAAGTGATTTCTAACGGCAACCATATACTTCTATATATTGATTAGAACGGTTTTCGATTCAAATTATCCGCTTTTTGATCACGAATTTAAAATGTTCCGATAAAATTTCAATTAGTCAATTAAAAAATATTCAAATTAAAGGGAGAATGAGGTAGACCAATCATTTTATATCGTTTAAAGTTTAATTTTCATATAACTAATTAATTTAATAAAAAAACGCCATTTTTTTATTTTTTTAAAGACCTTTGGGGGCCCATATAATTCATGGGGGCCCAATTTATGGACCCCCATCCATTAGAATTTGCTATATCTTCCTCAGGTAACCCTCTGAGTTCTTGAGAAAACGAAAAACTAACGAATTTTGTCAACAAAGTTCGCTGCAGGATGGTACCAAAGACTTATCACCTTCACCAAGAAGGATCAGATAAGGAGAGGAAAAGTGGGGCTGCGTTGAGTTAGAGAGAGAAGAGCCAACCTCCCACTCGGGTGGAAAGGGGGGATAGGAAATTCTCGAGGTAAACTGTTGTAACGTGGTCGCTAGCTAGCGCGTCTCATAAAGGATTCGTTTTACCCACGTGACAACAATTTACCACGAAGCATCTCTTCCCCCCTCTGTCCCCCGTTCTCCCAGAGTGGGAGTTTAGGCCGACGCAGTAGGAGCCGCGCCGTTCCCACTTTTCCTCTCCTTATCTGATCCTTCTTGCCCTCACTAAATATTTTTAGGGGCGTAAATATGTTCTTGGTGGTAGGCATATATATTTACATGTATAGAATACGATTTGATTGTACAAAAAGTGTAAAGAAGGGGGGGGGGCGAAAGAGGGATTTATAAAATATCCGTTCTTGATTTTGAAAAGTTCCGGTTTTTCTTTTAAATATTACTGGTTTGGCAGCGTGGTCTAGTTTTTTTGTTGTTTTTTTTTTTTCTCTCGAAGGTTGTTCGTCCAAAATTCGGTAAAGGGTAAAAAATATATACAAAGTCTACGATGTTAGATTGGACCTAAAACTCTATTGATAAAACGGGTTTTTGAATGGCAAAGTCAGTGTTTCGTCAGAGTGGTAATGTAAGGCCCGCGTAATAGCGAGTATTATCGTTTTTATTCGTTACCCTCCCATATATATTCAAAGATATCAAAAACCTAGCCCGGGCTACTTGGATCTTATACACCTCTTTCGAGACGCGTAAACGCCACTTTTCCCCCCTTTTCTTTTGCATTTCCTTCGATTTCCTTATCTAATTCGGGTTCGAAGAGTTATTCTCATGGTCATCTAAATGTATACGATGGACTTGCTCTTTTCTTAAACATATTGGAATTTTTCGAAACTGGATTCCACGGGAAAAGGGTTATTTAAAATTAATTCGACGGAATAATTTTAATATCTAATTATAGTTACCGGCGTAATTATTGGCCACGCCTAAAAATACCGTTCTCTATAAAAGGCTAAGAATTTAAACTAGGCGCGTGTTTTTAAATAGAATTTAAACTAGGCGCGTGTTTTTAAATAGAATTTAAACTAGGCGCGTGTTTTGAAATAGAATTGAAACTTGGCGCGTGTTTTTAAATAAAATTTAAACTTGGCGCGTGTTTTTAAATAAAATTTAAACTTGGCGCGTGTTTTTAAATAAAATTTAAACTTGACGCGTGTTTTTAAATAAAATTTAAACTTGGCGCGTGTTTTAAAATAAAATTTAAACTTGGCGCGTGTTTTTAAGTAGAATTGGAACTTGGCGCGTGTTTTTAAATAAAATTGAAACTTGGCGCGTGTTTTTAAATAAAATTGAAACTTGGCGCGTGTTTTTAAATAAAATTGAAACTTGGCGCGTGTTTTTAAATAAAATTGAAACTTGGCGCGTGTTTTTAAATAAAATTGAAGCTTGGCGCGTGTTTTTAAATAGAATTGGAACTTGGCGCGTGTTTTTAAATAGAATTGGAACTTGGCGCGTGTTTTTAAATAGAATTGGAACTTGGCGCGTGTTTTTAAATAGAATTGGAACTTGGCGCGTGTTTTTAAATAGAATTGGAACTTGGCGCGTGTTTTGAAATAGAATTGGAACTTGGCGCGTGTTTTGAAATAGAATTGGAACTTGGCGCGTGTTTTGAAATAGAATTGGAACTTGGCGCGTGTTTTGAAATAGAATTGGAACTTGGCGCGTGTTTTGAAATAGAATTGGAACTTGGCGCGTGTTTTGAAATAAACATTGAAATTCAACCGGAGTTTGCAACGAAGTTTATCATAGCGCGTGTACATTTTAGAGTTCCCGCGGAAAGACAGACGTACCTAGTAGAGAATTATATTTTAGATGATGACGAGAATAGGGAGTCGGTAACTTCCATCGAAGGGAGTTCTAACATATTTCTGATATGCCTTATATAATATCGTAAAATATATGCATTGCAGCTCGGTTATTAATCGGGAGTCCAAATATAATCAGCGCTGACCAACCCCCTCTCGTTGTCCATTCCCTTTACCTTTGAAACGCGTATATTGGCTGGGGATCAAACGGAGTGATTAGCCCCCCTCCCCAATTTCCCCCGAATTGATTATAACGGTATTTATAACAAGTATACGTAGTTTTATCAGTTCTGTAGTATTTCAACCTAAAACCAGGACGCGAACGTGTGGATAAGAAGTTGAAACGACAATATATTTTAAATATATCTAGGTCGTCAGCGTTTCAATTCCAAATTTCAAGGGATACTAAATGAAACGCGTTAAATCGTGTTACATTTCATTATACCAACCGCATAAATTCCTCGATTATTATTGATTATATAATAACTTATTACGGGAAATCTTTGGTTGAATTACCGCAACCGTAATTTAATTAAAAATGATATTAATTAAGCAAATTAATGAAATTAAAAAAATTAATTTACTTGAAGCGCCCAAAAATCCTAGAGAAAATTTAGAAACAGAAACAAAGACCTCTGACGAATTAAATCGAATACTATTTTCGTATATTTAACCGGAAGTTAGTTCTATTTGCAGTATAATTTAGACCGGAAATGAAATAACGAGATTGAAGTTGATTATTCCATTTCATCATCCCTTGTTCGTCGATATTTATCTATAGCCCGCTCATATTTTGGGGATTACCAATTAGCGCCAAATAAGCTTATATCAACACCTAACGTTATAGGCTATATGGTGTGCGGTGGGGGTTTCTGCTCATTAACATATTGTCGCGTACGTGTATGGCTGAACCTTCCCTTCAACGCCGTGGCTTGTGATGGGCCCAGTTCAGGGTCCCTTCGCGGTATACGTAATTGTTGGCCACTAATGGCGCCCAAGCATCTCCTTAAGGATATATACCTATTTGTAAAATCGCCGACTCGCTCGTATTTGACCAGCGGTGCTAAAATGTCGGGTTTACGTTGACCGTGACTTCGTGAGCGACCTATAGGACTTCCTCCCTTTGTTTAACCTGGCAGTTATTAAAGGGTCAATGGGTTTCAATTACGTCATCAATTTCACTACCGCTACTTTGCAATTACACCCTAGAAATAAGAATATATTTTAAATTTACTACGTTATGGTAATATTTGAAAAACAATATTTTCCAATTGAATAATTTTCATTTTGATTAGAAGATTAATTTATAGGTAGGGGGTTAAGATTGAAGTTGTAATATTTGTAATATTTATGGGAATACATTCATATTACTATAATATATACTACTACTATATAATTAACAATGGCTCACGAACAAATTGGTGTCTATTTGTTATAATTAGTTTTGGCAATCTCAGGCCCCTACTGTCTTAATATCCCTGCAATTCGACGTTCTTCCTGTCTCTTTCTAATAAGGATATCTTAAACCGTGTTGAGGAAAATCTTGAATCTTACTTCTCAAAGAATCTAGTTCGTTCTTAGAACCCCTTTCGCCACCTATCGATTATGGCGACAAACACTAACACAAATCTTAAATTATATTTGAAATATAAGTACACGAAATGGTAAAATAATGATAAGAATAATATATATTTTGAAGTAATATTAAGAATAATTTAATAGTGTTAGGAATAATATATTTATTAAAATATTAAAAATAAAGTTTATTAAAATATCAAACATAAAGTAGTATATTTAAATATAATTATATATAGTAATGTATTTAAATATAAATATATATAGTAATGTATTTAAATATAAATATATATAGTAATGTATTTAAATATAAATATATATATAGTAATGTATTTAAATATAAATATATATAGTAATGTATTTAAATATAAATATATATAGTAATGTATTTAAATATAAATATATATAGTAATGTATTTAAATATAAATATATATATAGTAATGTATTTAAATATAAATATATATATAGTAATGTATTTAAATATAAATATATATAGTAATGTATTTAAATATAAATATATATAGTAATGTATTTAAATATAAATATATGTAGTAATATATTTAAACATAAATATATATATAGTAATATATTTAAACATAAATATATATATAGTAATATATTTAAACATAAATATATATATTAATATATTTAAATATAAATATATATATAGTAATATATTTAAATATATTCATATATAGTAATATATTTAAATATATTCATATATAGTAATATATTTAAATATATACATATATAGTAATATATTTAAATATATACATATATAGTAATATATTTAAATATTACTTCGTAATAATATATTTAAATATTAATTCGAAGTAATGTATTTAAATATTTTTCATTCCAATTTCAATTATCTTTACGAAAAGATTGTTAGCCTTATTCATTTCTTTAGTTGGTTGACCCTTTTGAAAAGCGTCGTTTCATCTTCTACCAAAATCTCTTATAATTCCTTTATAAAAGGGTCGTACATCCGGTTCCGGTTGACCGGAAGTACGAAAGTAAAGAGACTTAAGACGATAACGTTTCTCATCAAGTACTCTCGTGGTCATAGTTTACTAATTAAAATATTTAATTTACGAAGAAGATTGCCATCTAAGCCTAGTTTTATTTAAAATTTATTTTTCCAACAATAAAAAATATCGGAATTCGATTACCAAGAAAAAATACATCTTATTAAATAAAAAAACAATAAAAATCATTTTAATATCATCAATATAAAAAATATTCTATCGAAAAAAAAATACAATTTTTTTAGTATAGGTTTTAAAAATCATTATAAAAAAATGAAATAAAAAGATGGTTTGGTAATGTGAACTTAACACTTTAGGGTAAAAGGGAGCATTGTGTTTATAAGGGGGAAGAAGCCCCTTCCTTTCTAGTCCCCCCTCCCCCCTTTCGAACCCCTTTCCCATGAATATGGAGATTCGAATCTCGAAGGGAGATGCCCGAGAGTCCTTTCAGTGTACGCCAACTGACGATTAATGGAAGCCCAATATTATCAATGCGAAAACTAAAGGTTCCCACGTATTGAAGCCCCGCCTTTCACCGTATTCCCAGTTAGAGGTCGAACGGCGATGAGATGTCCCTTTTCCCTCGTTCTATCGAAATTTGCATAGCGCCCTTCATCTCGCGTTCACTCTGAAAGATGGAATACGCGAATAGTAACGCTCCTTAAATACCTCATCTACCCTTTAACTCCCATTCCACATAATATATAGGCATTCAACGTATGAAGTGAACTATATCTCGTAGCCCCGTAGCGTAGGTAGGAAAACACTCCTGTGAAACTCATCTTTTGGCGAATGCTCGTTTAGCGAAATTAAACTAATATGGTTTAAAGGCTGGTTTTAATGCTTTATATTTAACAATTTTAGTTCTTTTACTAGTTATAACCTACGCGTAACATTCGTTCAACGCAATTTTCATCCCGATTTAGCAACGCGTTCAATGCTAGGGGAAATGGAAGCTTCGATTTTCTCCGCTAGAAGGCGTTAGACCTGTCCCTTTAAGCGGACGACGCGTCTTCTTCAATCTTCGTATTCATTATATTAACGGGCCTAATTCGTGTCTTACTCTTAGAGGAACGAATTCTAGATATATCGCGCTCCTAGCGGCGAAAATACCGTACAAGTTCGATTTTTTTAAACTTATATTTTAGAAGAAACGCGTACGTGTACGTGAAGATATTTACTTTAAATTAACCTGAGGCTCTAGGCTATGATGTTGACTTATCAGTACGCGTATATCTTCACATATATCGTCTTCTAAAGTATTTTTTCCCATAGTAATAGTTCCAACCTTGAAAAGGATCTATATTCCTTGTTTTTCAATGGGAATTCCTTTATCTTCTAAGGCTGAACTCGGTTAATTTCTTCTCGCGATCATTCCACGCGTTGTTATATAATTTCTTAACATCCCGTTGGTATCTGCTCTATTCGCGCAATTGTTGTTTGCTCTCTGGTTGCTCGGGTTCCGCTCTAGGGTTCCTCTGTGCTCCGCATCTAGATTAGAATCCGTCGAGATCCCTGTGGCCCTTCGCGTTGCCCGTCCGTCCGTCCGTCTTCTCTCTCTTTCGATTCCAGTTAATGAAACTAGTAATTAAGGCAGTGATCAATTATTCTGGGGGTTCTCGCAGTCAGTAAGCAACGGGGCCAAGGGTTCGGCCCCATCCTCGATAGATGGGGATGGCGTTCCTTACCACGCTTTTGACTTATGACTCATATCCCCCCGTTTTCCTACTCCGCGTTCCAACAGATCGAGAAAGACCCCGCGAGCCGCGGCGGCTGCTTCGAAAACATGAAAGGGATTTTCTAATATTTATTGCGCTCGAATTCCAAAAAAAAAAAAAAAAAAAAAAAAAAATATTAACCCTTTTTTTATTTCGGTGAATTGGTCGAGTTCGCATTAGTGTTTTTTTTTTTTATTTTATTTTTTTTTAAATTAAAGGAAATGCTTGTGACAAAGTAATTTGTCTATAATAAGAAATACGCGCAAAATCGTTACGAAAACGTTTTAAGAATCTAATAGGTTCTCATTATTATTCCTTCTAGAAGGAAATCCCGTTTTAGTATAGATTAAGGAGGAGAACAACTATTTTTCACTAAGCCTTGGCTTCAATCCAGTCAACTTTACTACTATGGTAGTAAATGTATTCGAACCGGGGGCCCAAACCCGCGTGAACTATAAAAGAGAAGTCCGAAAGCGCCCTCTAGCGTCCCTTTTAGTCTTCCGTCGCGGATATAACCTATTCTATAGGTTCAATTTCTATAAGAATCTTAAATTCTTCAAAATTAGGGCTGGAAAAGAGCCTCTTTCTAGAATAGAATCTCTCAAAATATAACCTTATAGATATATTTGTAGCTTCCCGAATATATACGAGATCTAACCATAGGTGGCGGGCCTAACGCTTTCGAGCGCCCAACGGGGGGCTTTATAGACAGGCCGTGATGGAGATGATAATGAAAGAAGCTCCCCTGGTCTCTCTTTCCCGCCCACCTTAGTTTCCCCGGCTCCTCCGAGCGTTAGTGGGGCGACGGCCCAACTAGGCAACGAGATGTAAGCGAGGAATGTCGTCCGACCTTTGGAAAGGATAATGTCAAGTTGAGTAGCGCTTCCTAGCGCCCGCTAGGAAAACAAGAGCTAGTCGCGCGGGCTTCCGGGGGCTTCTACCCCTCTCCCCCTATCTCCATCTCCCCCCTATTTAGTCAATGTTCGGCAGAAATTATAATTATATTCCGGAGGCGGGTCTAAGGGGGTTTTCGCTTTTGAAAAGCGGGCATCGCGAGCTCTTCTCTGATTGCGAGCTTCGGCTTGGCCAACTTTCCTTAAGGATTACAAACAGCGGAACTTTGGATATATATATTTTTTTTTCCAACTTCTTCTTCCGCCACGCGGTCTAACCTCTCCCTTCTTTTCTTAATCTGGGAAGCTGGAAGTGATGGCCCCTGGCCATCCGGGGCTCTAATCCTGTTCGGACTATACTCTATTGTTTACTTTACAATACGCCGTAGATCTAATATACTAAAGCTGCCATGGAATTAAAATAGAACGAAAATTTAATTTAACTCGGAATTTCAAATCCAATATTATAGGCGTAGGGAAAATTATGGGATGAGAAGATTTTCCGTACTAACTATTAGGATAATACCCTAATTCATTTGATATTGATTTATATTCAATAAAGCCAGAAGCCGATGAAACCCTCCTTTTGAAGTCTATTACTCCCGGATCTTGTCTACCCCTCTCTGTATGGGTTAGTTTCAAAAAGCTCGATTCGTACGCCTCCTAACGGTAGATATTTTCGGAGCGGGAGTTCGTCCATCGAATATCTCTAGCAGCCTTGGAGTTCGTCAAAAAAACGTCGTCGTTTGTGGAGAGAGAATTTCCAATTTTCCGTAGACAGGGGGGTATGAAGTAGGGCCCCTCCGATCTCGTAAAATTGTGAATTTTACCCATACAGAGAGGAGCGCTATATGGAACATTAGAGTAGTAGACTTTAATGGAGGGTTTCATCGGCTTCTGATAAAGCGTAAGATATTTATAGAATTACCTATATTTAATCTATGGTATTTTCTAAACCCCCCTCATTTCTAGTAATTTCTATTTCCCCTCTAAATAGTATTTTATTGACCTTCTAACTCTAGTTACATATAAATTATATTAGATTGTAGACCCTTATTTCGACAAAAACATTTTTAGTAAACCTAAAATTAATTTTTTTCGTGTAAAAGTTAATTCCAGACCCTTATTTTGAGAAAATTCCATAATTTAGACCCTTATTTTGAGAAAATTCCATAATTTAGACCCTTATTTTGAGAAAATTTCATAATTTAGACCCTTATATTGAGAAAATTTCATAATTTAGACCCTTATATTGAGAAAATTTCATAATTTAGACCCCTATATTGAGAAAATTTCATAATTTAGACCCTTATTTTGAGAAAATTTTATAATTTAGACCCTTATTTTAGAAAATTTTATAATTTAGACCCTTATTTTGAGAAAATTTCATAATTTAGACCCTTATTTTACAATTTTTTTTAATTTAGATCCTTATTTTGAGAAAATTTTATAATTTAGACCCTTATTTTGAGAAAATTTTATAATTTAGACCCTTATATTGAGAAAATTTTATAATTTAGACCCTTATTTTAGAAAATATTATAATTTAGACCCTTATTTTGAGACTCTTATTTTTATTTCTAGGTATTTTGAGAATATTATATTTTCTAGGACCTTATTTTGAGACTCAAATTTTATTTCTAAACCCTCATAATTTTATCCGAAGATAAAGATAATTCGTATTTTCACGGATAACTTATGATTTACTCGTGGTATTATTTCTAGACATCCCCTGTAACGTTATCTTCTTGTCGAACAGGAATGTCCCACACTCGGAACACTTTTAAAGGCGCAAACTCCTAAATATGATCCAAATAAAAACTTAATGTGGTTCCCTGGTTGCTAAGAAAGCTTAGTTTGAAACCTGGTAGGGTGTTTTGGGGGTGAGATGGTAGTTGACGCGTTAGAATGAGGCTGATTCCTTTTTTCCCTTCAGTGACAGTACGTGCCTAATTATTTCTTAGAAACTCCTCGAGTTTACGGCCGAATAATTAACGGTAAAAAAATTAAAAGAACCCAAGGGGGGAGGGTATTTCTTTCTTTCCCGTCATTGGCTGGCACCGAACGAGGAATTAAGAAGACCCGACGCTACCGCTAAGGAAAAAAAAAAAAAAAACTAAGGATTAATTTTTTAAGCCTCCCCCTCATCTTAGTCAGGTAAAGATAGCTGTCTTTTTTAGCAGACGGTATTAGGTAACTAGGAAAAGAAATATTTCTGAAAGGGGGGCAGTGCCATCGGTCTAATTCGGCGTATGATCGGTCCAGGGAGCTAGATGAAGACAAATTCGGAGGACAGGGGACTGCAGCGCATGGACACGCATTGTCCGTAATTGACTTAATCTTCTAGTCCCGCCAACTTCTTTTCTAATCGGATTCTGCCTTTCTAATTGTACCCCATCCCCCCCATACTCTCTCTTTGGGAATTATTTCAAAGAACTGACTGGTTCTAGGTTGAAGAGCAAGTATATTTTCATTATGAGACCATCTTGTTTATATTTAATGAGCATTTTAATTATTAAGATCAAAATAAATTTAAAATTTTGATGAAAATTTTTGCTGGCACGCTTTAAACTATCTCCCCACCCCCCCCCCCCAAAAAAAAACAAAAAAAACTACGCAATCTTAGCGCGCAAATGGCCAAAAATTATATACCAAAAATTAATTATTACTCAAATATCAAAAAAAATTTCCATATTGCAAAACATATTTTTAATTGTTTTAGGAGCTTAAAATAATTTAGCTTAAAAATATGATTGTAATATTTTATTACGAGACTCGTTCTTTGATTTGGGGGCACGGAAGCACTGGGTGGGGGCATATACCCCCTTTTTCTTAAATCTCCCATCGTCAGAATGTCGGTGCATGGGTGGGCTTAATTCTTATATAGTTAATACCATAAGCCCTCGGTACTTCTCCGCCCACACTCATTCAGCCGCGCCGGTACAGCGACTAAGAAATTAAAGAGAAGATTTAAGAAGCCCAAGATGAGAGATGGAAGATGGTGATGGGATGAAAATATAAAAAAAGCAAAAAAACCGAGGTTTTTAGGGACGCGGTGGCATCTTTTTGCAAGCCTATAGACGAAATTTTCACTCCTAAATTACGCGAGATCATAGAACTATTCTTAATTAGAACTTTTGAAATAACTAATCCGTAATTAGACTGTTTCTAAATAAGCCAAGTGATCGACTTTCAATGGAATCAAAGATTCTATTTCAAAGTTTTGCCACCAGGGTAATTAATCTCTGTAAATATTGTCGCTAGTTGTTCGTTACGAATGGGCGTGTCTAAAATGATTCGAAGATGCTCCCTTTAAGTTGAAATGGTTCTTTTAATTATTTATGGCGAAGCAATGAGCCTAGGTTTAGTAATTAGTCTTGTAATGTTTATTCAGGTTTGAGTCAGCTAGTGGTCTCTGAAGTTGAATTTCATTTTTTCGAGTATAGAATGCATCTCTATAAGCTATACGTTACCTCCTATTATTTCGGTCCACTTCCCCCTTCTTGGTTTTCTTTTTTTTTTAATTTTTGTTTAGCTATTAGGTATAGGTTGGTGGGCGAAATATATGGGAGGGCAGGGAGGCGGGCCTTATTTTTTGTCGATCCATTGTTTTGGGGGCAGCGGGATTATGAAACGCGGCCGACCGTGTCCTAGATGAAATGAAAAAGTTTTAAGCCCTGGAAGCGGGGATTAATCCCCCCAAAGTGACGACGGACCCACCGACAGACCACGTCACCATAAAAAAAATAAAAAAAATAAAAAAAATACAAAAAATATTGTCCTATCACGAGAGCTTCAGCTATAGAGTTTTGATAAAAGCCCCCATCTTAAAATTAACTTTTTTTTTGATATTTATAATTTGGGTAAGATTTACCATATTACGATTTCAACCATCAATTAAATTTAATTTTTACGTTTTTAACCATCAATTACATTTAATTATTAAATATAAATTACATTTAACTATTAAATATAAATTACAATTAACTATAAATCGAATATAAATTACAATTAACTATAAATTGAATATAAATTACAATTAACTATAAATTGAATATGAATTACAATTAACTATAAATTGAATATGAATTACAATTAACTATAAATTGAATATGAATTACAATTAACTATTAATTGAATATAAATTACAATTAACTATAAATTGAATATAAATTACATTTAACTATTAATTGAATATAAATTACATTTAACTATTAATTGAATGTAAATTACATTTAACTATTAATTGAATGTAAATTACAATTAACTATAAATTGAATATAAATTAAAATTAACTATAAATTGAATATAAATTAAAATTAACTATAAATTGAATATAAATTAAAATTAACTATAAATTGAATATAAATTACATTTAACTATAAATTGAATATAAATTACATTTAACTATAAATTGAATATAAATTACATTTAACTATAAATTGAATATAAATTACATTTAACTATAAATTGAATATAAATTACATTTAACTATTAATTGAATATAAATTACATTTAACTATTAATTGAATATAAATTACATTTAACTATTAATTGAATATAAATTACATTTAACTATTAATTGAATATAAATTACATTTAACTATTAATTGAATATAAATTACATTTAACTATTAATTGAATATAAGTTACATTTAACTATTAATTGAATATAAGTTACATTTAACTATTAATTGAATATAAGTTACATTTAACTATTAATTGAATATAAGTTACATTTAACTATTAATTGAATATAAGTTACATTTTACTATTAATTGAATATAAATTACATTTAACTATTAATTGAATATAAATTACATTTAACTATTAATGAATGTAAATTACATTTAACTATTAATGAATGTAAATTACATTTAACTATTAATGAATGTAAATTACATTTAACTATTAATGAATGTAAATTACATTTAACTATTAATTGAATGTAAATTACATTTAACTATTAATTGAATGTAAATTACATTTAACTATTAATTGAATGTAAATTACATTTAACTATTAATTGAATGTAAATTACATTTAACTATTAATTGAATATAAATTACATTTAACTATTAATTGAATATAAATTACATTTAACTATTAATTGAATATAAATTACATTTAACTATTAATTGAATGTAAATTACATTTAACTATTAATTGAATATAAATTACATTTAACTATTAATTGAATATAAATTACATTTAACTATTAATTGAATATAAATTACATTTAACTATTAATTGAATATAAATTACATTTAACTATTAATTGAATATAAATTATATTTAACTATAAATATTAGATTTAACTATAAATATTAGATTTAACTATAAATATTAGATTTAACTATAAATATTAGATTTAACTATAAATATTAGATTTAACTATAAATATTAGATTTAACTATAAATATTAGATTTAACTATAAATTAAATATAAATTACATTAATTTCCAATAATCGAAACAATAATTAAAATTAATTTTAAAACAGTAATTGAGGCGTATTTTTAAAAAATTAAAACTCTATTAAACTTAACTATTAAAATAATGGCTAGGAATAAAATATTCCTCGTTAATTTTTATATTGAAAAACGCTAGGTGTTATCTAAACTATAAAATAATAATCGAAAATAATTTAATATTCATATTATATTTTTAAAATAATTTTATTTAAAAACTGAAACAGCGGCTGATAATTAAAATTCTATGTCTAAGGACCTTAAAAAGCGAATATCTTTGTAGGCCCGAGGAAATTTTCAAACTCTTGGTTTGAATTTTAATATTAAAAGTACGATATAATTTCAAATTATATGCTCGTGATTACTTTAAATTTAAATAAGTGGTCCAATTATCTCGGGTAGCCCTTTTAATTGATGATGTCTTTCATTGGAAGCTCTTTCCGTAGGCTAGATTAACACTCGGCATGAAGAAACCAAAGCTGTTTTGATTATTTTTCTATTTTGACGATACATCTGCGCATAGCGCACTTCCTAGAATACGTTTAGCGTAATAATTAAAGACAATGTGACAGTAATCGCCTAGAAGATTTTTAAAAGAAATTTCATATGATACGCGTATAGGATAGCTTACATTATCTCGTAAAGAAGATTTGAAATTAGCATCAAGACAATCTGTTTTCAACGAAATAAATTTAAATTCAAAGAAAGGGGCGTGGCTAAATTTCGCGCCATTTGTATCTCGAATTTCCATGATTATTTTAGCTTTGAAATATTAATCTTTCAATATTATCTTGAATAATTGAAAGTTCAATGTTATAATCTTATATTTTTAGCGTGAGAATTTTAAAAATTATCTAATGCGGATTTGTTTTGAAGTTTAAGTGACTCGAGAGTTAATTTTAGCCGACCGTACGTGTCACTGTGTCTTTAAACTTGATCTTATTATAATAATATATTTGGATATAAAAAATGAATTGGTCTTGTTCCGCAGAGCACGCAGCTGTCCCATTTTTTTGCTCGTATCTATTTAGGCGTCTATTGCTTTATCGCTTCTTTTTTGAATTTTTTGGCCCTCTCTTTGGATGAGATTTCATTAATGAGCCGATGATTCGAACAATGACCCGTAACAGATTTGCCATCGGCCCGTCTGACCCCCTACTTATCCTCCAATCCTTCTTCTGGTCCAATCACACGCTTCTGAATTTTTTTAGATTTTTAAATGTAAAGAAGCCACTTTGAATTTCCAATTTTTCAACCCATCAGAAAAATACTAGACAAATGGAACGAACGCATACTCGACAACGCGTTTGTCGCGTACAGGTTTAGCTTATCTACACGTACACGTACGCGTTCTTCGTTCGATTTATTAAATCTCTAATCATTTGAAGAAAACGTTTCTCGAATTCTTGATATAGTTTCTAATCTAGCTAATTTTCCGAAAGCCCTGTTAGGACGAGTCCAAGATAAAGGTAATATCTAGGTGTCCCTTTCCTTCGAGATAAGAATTCTTCTAGCTAGAAGATAAATATTTTATCTTTTCGAGGGTTTAACCGCACTCGGTCGACAAATGTGTACCGCGCCGATTACACGATTGACTAACAGATTACGATACCTTTTAGTAACATTAAATATACGTTCTTACTTAAGTAATCAATTTAGTAAAGTCAAAGCTAGACGATTATGTCACTTAATTGTTTGATTCGCGGCGATTTATAGATTATATTTAAATCAAAAACTGACTCGAAACCTTAATTTCAAACAGTTTTTACGTTAAATTAGAACTGAAAGTGTTTTTGTTGTCTGGTGGGAACCAAAAACCTACATTTTTTCTTTTTCCTTTTAAACCCGAAAAATAAGTACTTTTCAAAGTGTCAATTCACTTTAGAACTCTCCAGCTAGATCTGGGCACCTGGGACTACTTGAATTGTTAGACGTTGTGTTTGACGTAATACCGTATAGCTTGACGTATACGCTCGTGAAAATATTCTCGTAACGAGTATGGGTACGTCGAACTAACTTCTTAAATACCAAATTTGTCACAATGTCATTTTAAAATCGAAGAAAATATGGCTTGACGTACACGTACGCGTTACTAAAGGTACCATCTCTCAACTCGAATTTAAAAAGACATCGAGAAATCATATTCGTAACGTGTACGTCGATCTTACTTAAATAACGAAACTATGTATTATAGTCAAACTATCAAATACAAATGTAGTTTGAAGTACGCGTACCCGTTTGTTGTAAGTACCGTACCCATTATGTTCCAGTACGTGTATTTAAAGCTATAGAGAGAATTGTGTATCGCCGGTGGGGTTTTTGAGTACAATTATGATATGTTAAATCTTTGAATAGAGCCCGACTTTGTTGCCCATATCCATCCTTCGATGAATCGCAGCCTCTCAGGATCATTCATCTCCCTTCATTCTTTCTCTATTCTTTTTATTCCTCTTCCGTCTCTCTATCTCCCCCCGCGGAAATTCGGCTTTTTGCCATCTCAGCTTAGACGTAAACTTCCAATCCACTTCGTGAATAAATGAAAAGATCGAGTATAAGATTTGGTAAAATTATTTATCTGTAGCCGGAAACTAAAGCTATTAATGTCTAGCGAATCGCTGTTATTCTAATACCTAGACCTAGGAACTAGACCAAATCTTACCTAGCTTATTGGGTATTGTATTTACCAATTGGTCGACTTTCAAATGATCGACAATTAGGGTTTTACCCAATTAATTGATCTACTTTCAAATGATCGACAATTAGGGTTTTACCCAATTAATAGATCTACTTTCAAATGATCGACAATTAGGGTTTTACCCAATTAATTGATATACTTTCAAATGATCGACAATTAGGGTTTTACCCAGTTAATTGATCTACATTTAAATGATCGACAATTGTCCAGTTGATCGACTTTCAAATGATCAACAATTGGGGTTTTGTCTACTTGATTGGCAATTAAGCTTTTGACTAATTGATCGACTTCAAATGATCAACAATTGGGATTTTGTCTACTTGATCAACAATTAAGCTTTTGTTCAAATGATCGAGTTTCAAATGATCGACAATTGGGGTTTTGTCGATCATTTGAAAGTCGATCATAATTGGATAATTCAGATTTTTGTCCAATTGTGATCGACTTTCAAATGATCAATAATTTGGGTTTTGTCCAATTGATCGAAAAGAGGTTAGTTCCAATTGTGTCGACTTTCAAATGATCGACAATTGGGATTTAGCCCAATTGTTCTAATTTCCAACGATCGAAAAATGGTTTTGCCCAATTGTTCGACTTTCAAATGATCGACAATTGCAGTTTTTCCTAATTGATCTACGTTCAAATGATCGACAATTGGGATTTTGTCCAATTCATGGGCAAGAGATATTTATATAGAAGGTTATAGGTTCGTTTTTAAACTCAACTCATTCCCGTCGATCATTTCGGAGTCGATCACACGAGCCCAAATAAATCAAACAGTGACGTATTTAACGTAGAACGAGAATTCCTCATTATCATTTCAAAGTATTCTTCAATATATAATGTAAATTGTTAATTCCTTTCGTCTAAGATGCTTTCCCTAACGCCACGCGCTGATAATCTTTAATTGCGGATCCATTTATTTAGCGTAATTAACTCCCGACTAATTGGAGCTACCTAACGTATTAATTTCCATTATTAAGTCTCGTTTAGGGGATATAACTCGAGACCCCAAAGAGTGACTGACTGACTGGCGAGCGCGTTACCGGTCTATCTCCCCGATACTTGCACCCAACGTATACACATTCTTAATGCGAAAATTATGCTCGCCAATCGCTTTACTATATAGATACAGCTACTAACACTGTTTAAATCCGTGACCCTGCCAAGCAAGCTGGTTGCGTCTCGATTTTAAAGGGAGGATGAATTAAAGAAAGTGAAAATAAAAATTAAATTAAAACATAAGACACGTTTGAGTATGGTAAACATTTGGGAAGTACCTCTCAATTGTTTTTAAAAAAATTCTAAACTTTCTTGTTTAGAAGGAGATTAGGAGAACCTTCAACCAATCAAAAGACACCCAGGTGTACCTTTGGCTGAATAAAATACCCTTTCGACACGTGTTATGTTCGATATTATGCTTTTTTGACGGGAGTTTTTTGATTAGAGGTTTTCCTTATCTGCTCTAGAACTTGTCCCTTTAAATCAACTTTCCTTACACAGATTAGCTTTGACTGTATTTATTATGATTAACGTCGTCTGCTAAGCAAGAAAGAAGGCGACTTTAAAGGGGCTCTACAAATCGTACTTTTTGTTATGTCCAAATCTTTTCCTATCAGACAAATACAAAGGTTTTAATCCACGCGAGTTTTATTTTCAATATTTAAATTTTCTACTTCACTCTCCCTTTAAAGGATTTTCTATCGTATCTAAAATATTACGGGGTATAACTCGCTATATACTGGAAATCGTGGGTTTATAATGTTCAGGGGTCTTTGGGGTCTTCGTTCCCAATCGCGAGACTCAATTTAAATGGTTCATGAAAGTATCTTCGTAACTTTAATTATTTGTTTTAAACTACCATGTAATATAAATTGATATTTAAACGCTAGAAGCGTTTTTAGATTGAGTCGCGGTTCCTCTTTGTGGAAACTAGTCGGTTTAGTTTTTGAAGATTTCGAATGTCAATCATTTGGCGCGACGAGGCATCGAAGCGTCTCCTTAGATCTTTTTAAAGTTGCACGGTCTATAGTATTACGTAAGAGCACGTCAAATCCGCGTTGCTCCTTCAGTGTCTCGACCCTTATAGGTTGGTGCTAGAGCGGTTCTTATACTTCGTTCTCCCAACGCGCGGGGCATTTTGTTGTCCGTCGTTTTTAACTTTTTCTCACACTACTCACTCGAGATGATGGCTTTGACACTCCGTGCCACGTCCTATCTTTATCACTCTATAGGTCTTTATATTCTAACTGTAAGGTATAAGATCGCCCGAAGCTCGCGTCATCGACTTCGTGTCGACAACGTCATATGCCGCGTCGCGTGATGAGATCATGAGAGACTCCCAAAATACTTTCTTTATTGTATTTTTATTATAGTTTAAACTCCTATTTCACATTTTATATTATAGAACCAACAATAGATTTTCGCTCATTTGGCGCCGTCTCTTTTGCCAAAGTACTTAAAATACTTATGTCTATGCCATATGGGTGATATTTTTTGTTTTATCATAAGAAAAACGCCATAAAGGAAAGAAATTTAAAAATGGAAATATCAAAAATATATAGGTAATTTTTTCCCCGATATATGACGTAGTTAATTTCTGGGATTTAATTAACGATAATTTTTATATGAAACCTTGGGCTTGATCTGTAGTTAATGAAAAATCCATATCAGCCTCACTTTAAATGTAAAAATAAGTTTATTTGTCCAGAATGTTGTATTGGCAGTTGGTCTCTGCTCTTATTCTGGTTCGAATTTTATGACTTATTCCCTCTTAAATTGTGATATTAAATTTGAAATAGTTTGGAGACTTTGCTAGTCGAAAGATGGCGGGACGTTGCTGAAAGTTTCGATCTCTAAATCGAAATTCGGAAATGATGAATTGTTCGTCCGAATAGAGACGAGGCGGAGGCGCTTCCGCCATCTATCTCGCGCGGGAGAAGAGAATTCCATCAATAGCTAATTTTTAAATCTTCTCAGAGCTAAGTCGGCGCGTTGAAAATGGTAGTATAGGCCGGGGTGGGCTAACATTAACGCGGATCAGCCTTAATTTCATCGTAGCTCGATCAAATTTAAGTTATACTTTCATTGCCTTAAATCCCTTTCGGGTTTAAACGTAACACGGTTCAGGGACGCGTACCGGAGCGTCCGGTAGGCTACCGCTTGATGTATTTTCTACAAAGTAGACTTTGTGAACTTAAACATCAACGCCGCTTTAGTTTAACCGCGTTGCAAACTCGTTCTCAAACGCCAGTACGTCGATCTAGGTATAGAAATAGCGTCTTTTCTGAGCGGGTTTTTTTCCCCGGGCGGTGACGTTTTTATCCCGGGCCAAACTAAAAAAAAAATCAATTTTCGAGCGAAAAGGGAGGAGAAAAGAACGCTGGTTTCTGTAATGAAAGGATTGAGATAGATCGCGTGAACAACTTGGGTTTGAATATCTTTGCCCATGAACCAGAAACCTTAGAAGGCTTCTCTTTTTGATCTACTATGGCTAAGTTTAGGAACTCGTACCGGAGATACTACCTCAGTGGAATGTACATTAGGCAGTAGGCTACTATGTACGCTTCGATATGCGACTCTGAATACCTCCTATGCTATACTTGGACAGAATTAGTTCGTTTTCGGTATAGCTAAAGTTGCTTATTACTGTATACCTACCGTCTCCTCGATTTTCTTAGATATAGCAAACGTATCTATTGAATCCAGGGTTTGAATTTAAGCCTCGTCATAAAAAAGCTAAAATTGGAGGAAAGAAACGAATCACGGCTTATCATGCGAAAATGGACGTTATTTTTTACAGTCCCTCGTCCTCATGATTATGAGCAGTTTCAACAAATGAAAATGTATTTGAAATCAAAGTTTACAGCAATGAATATATTCTTTATATCTCAGATGAGGAAAGTATTAGTCGGAGAAATAGTAACTTCCGAGAGATTGGGTAATTTTATATGACAAAAGCGGACCAAAAACAAAAAGGAAAGAATGTAACCTATATATATTTCATCAGCGCGAGGGGTGGGAGCGGTATTGTTTTAATTGGGCAGACGTGATTTAAAATGATAATTCTCAGTCTCATCCTCCTTTTTATTTCTATCCATTTTACACGATGGTTTGTTATAAGCCTTAGGGATGTAGCTATATAGCTCTCTATAAAGTAGACAGTCTTATCTTGTCAAAAGAATGGCCCTTCTTTGTAGTTCTTTGTTTTAGACACGGATAATGGGAAGCTTTATTAAGCAATGATAACCACCAGAATTCTTTGATCAAAATTATACGCGAGGAAATTATTATTAGGCGTTTCTAAGCGAAAGATCCTCCCATCTTTTTTAAAAAGATTCCGAAACATCTCTCCTCAAACCTCTTTTTGTTTAAATTCTTTTGATCATTTTTAAAGTCAGTGTTTCGTTAAGCCTAGAACTTCTTCCCTAATTTTTATAATTTCCGCTTCGAATGTCGTTGATAATAGGTACAACGGATGATAAGCCTAACTTCCGGTCCTATTGGCACCCTTTTTTCCTTTCAAAAACGCGATTGGAATTCGAGACGTTCTCATTTCGTAATATTTTTTTTCGTCTTTCGTTCTATTTTATTAAATTAGAATTATTATGAAAGGAATCCTTGTTTCTCAATTTGTTTTACATTCTATCTTTAGTTTCAATTTTCCAAACACGTACGTCCCTCGATTCATAACGACGAAACGAAACCTTAATTCTAATTTGAAAAAGGCGGGTCTTTTCCTAATATTTCCAGTCCGCTCGAGTTCAAAGTTGAAAGATGGCGGGTCGAGCGGTTTTTAGATTGTTTCTAAGCAGACGATGATAATCTCGTTTTAGAGTTTGCCAAGCGTTGTGTTAGTCCCTAGTTTAATTAGTTTTGTTTTAATTTAATTTACGATAGATACTCGAATAATTACTCAGATTCCGAAAACCAATTATGATTCTTATAAGGTAGGAATTTTACTTTTTTTATATAGTAAATATGTGTAAAAATCCCTTTCGAGTTCTAGGTCAAGTCCAAGGCCTAAGAACGATGGAAGGAAAAACCCTTTCAAAGTTATGCTTTGAATTAATTAATATTGAAACTCTTAATCAGAAGACAGGTAGCTTGAATTTAAAATTCAATACTTTTACTGATTATTTCTCCGACTTTATAGAAACTGGGCTTCTTTGAACTTGGGAAAAATCGAGGCTTTAGTTTGACGGTTTAAAAAATATCAAATTGCCTATTTCTAGAGCCGTGATTTTTTTCATACACCCACCACCAACGTTAATCTCCACCTTTGGCGAAAGTTGCCCCTTCTGGCTCTTTCTCCGGTACCTAGATCTCTAGAAAAACCTGAATTCTTTCTCACACTCAGTCTCCCCGTCAAAAATTCCCTTCTTTTCATTTTTCTCCCTCGAAGAGAAAGTTGCCCCTGGGGCTGAAAAAACACGTCTGTAAGGAAAAAAAAATCTCTATAGAGAATGAGTTAGCCAGCCAGGGAAGGTTAGCATCCCAAAGAGAGAGAGAGAGAGAGAGCGAGGGATAGACATGGTAGAATGTCTACACGCGTTTCTAGTATAACGCGGCTATAGTATAACTTTTCATTATATAATCGTCCGTAAGACCGTAACCCCTTTGGGCAACTAGACTCGATTTGATAGAGAGAATGATAGAGAATGGGGCGGCCCACGAAAATAAAAAAAAAAAACTTTCGTTAAAAATGCGCTTCTTTTAGAAACGATATCTCGACGAGAAAGTGGCTTTTTTTAAACCCTTTTTTTAGCGGTGTAGAGTATTTTTGGCGGTGTTAGGATGTTAGGACGCGCTCTCGTCTAGCTTCTCTTTCGCTGTAGATTGTCCTCCTCCTCCTTGGAGCGTATTAACGTCGATGTCGGCCATATTTTATCTCGGACATGCGCTTTTCCGGTAGCGCCGGCGTATCCCCTTCATACGTATACGTATCTATACGTACCGGTATATCTAGTTTAAAACGAGTGACTAAGGCCCCGCTCGCCGCGTGTTTACGCCTTTTTATTATAAATAAAGTCTTTGAGAAAAAGTATTTCGATCGCGAGCGGGCGGGCGAAGAATTAAACTAAATCTTCCTTTCTTATCGTAATCTAAACTGGTTGGGATGTTGGTACGGTACCCGAGCTAGCCAGTTTATTTTTGGTGACCCTAAACAATATTGAACGTTGGTCGCGTCTTCGCTTGCGGCCCCGTAAAAGGATGCGGCTCTGTTTGGAACGCAAGCGCCGTCGTCTAAGTCGCTAGCAACGGGATAAATCTCAAAATGAAGCCCAATACGACTAACGAGGATATTTTGCGGCCGCATCTTACTTTTTACAGGTAATAATAACAAAAAAGATGAGAAAAATTCCCCCAACCCGCTTTCCCCACCCCCGTAAGCGAACGGTAAATTGGCACATTTTTACTAAATATCGGCGCATTTTTAACTAAAGACCACTTTTAGAGATGAAAAGGACCATCGGTAGCGCCGCTATACTTCGATAACTTAACTGAATGAGAGCCATTACGCTCGAGGTTTTAATTTTTTAACTAAAATAATAGTAATATAATTTTTTCATTAAAATTTAATTATTTATTAATTTTATAATCAGTCGAAAACTAAAATAGTTTTCAAAATTTTTAACCGATGACCTTTTAAAGTTTTACATTTTAATTATGAATTAAATTAAGCAGTTTTAAGGATCACTTCGATCGACCTTGGGACTCTATATTTTTATTTATACTTAAATTTAAACTAACAAAATTAATATTTTTATAAAATATATCAATTTTAATTTTTTTATAAATTAGTTTTATAATTTTGTCATAAAATTTAAATGTATTTTAAATATTTTATCTTCATAAAAAAATTATCTAGTTTTAGTTTAATTTCATTGAATTGGAAGTTTATAATTGCTATTAATTTAGCTGCGATCCACTAGAAACATTCCATTTCATACCTCGCTCACTCTCATCGCAATTAGATAAAAAAAAAATCTATAACGAATAATAATACCGTTTAATTTAAATACCCGAACCATTTAGTTTTGAGTATTTAAAATTAATCTAATTATTCAATTTTCAATACAGTAATACAGCATAATTTAAAAAACCAATTTTAATTAATAGTAATTACTTAAATCGTAAAAATTCAAATTAGTGAAGAATAATGATACTGAATAAATTAAAACTTAGAATAAGTGTTTGGAATTTTTTTGGGGGTGGTGGGCGTAATCTTCGATGGCTAATGAATCCATGATGATATGATTTATGAAAGTACCTATTTTAAAATAGTCAAATGTTTTTCAATCTAAGTTCGTCCCTTTTAAGGCCGCAACTTCAGTTCTAAAATTATTAAAATCGTTTCAATATATATGATATATACTGATTAATTAATTAACAAATTATAATACAATTTTTTACTGGTTGAGACTTAATTTCGAATCACTTCTACGTAACCGGTAGCCAAGCTTTCAAAATACTAACATCTCAAAATTGATAAAGCGGAGAATAAAGATACACAATTTGGAAACAGTGTGACAGGTTATCTCCTGTAAAAAACTAAATATAAAAAATGTAAAAGGTGTCGAAGTTGAAAGCCTGGGAGAATTTTGAGGGGGAGTATTATCTATATAGTAACAATCTTATAAAGGACGTAAACTAACTCTTATAACTAGTATTCAAACGTCTATTTCTGACCCATTCTATAAATGAAACTAACCATATTGACGGGAAAAGTTCTAAGTTCGATTAGTAAATCTATCTTAGGTTTTTTTTAAATGAACTAAAAACCATTTCCTAGCTTCGTAAACTCTGAAAACTCCGAGTGATATTAAATATCGTCTTCGGCGGGGCCTTTTGATATATTAAAGAGGCCCACCTCCAAATGATAGATAGGTTTGCGGGCTAAAGATGGCCACGTTGGGCCCCTTATGGCGCTATATACTTCGCTGTTTCGGGGGCCCACCGGGGTAAGACGGCAACGGAGGCCCACTATAATAACGATGCCACAATTGCCAGTACCTTACTATATATAATTCTCAAATACCAGTCGCATTTTTTTTATTTAAAAAAAATTGAAAGGGGGGATAATCCAAATTCCAAGAGAACTTCTAGGCTTGACAAGCGATGTTATTTTCCCATTGGAGTTAATACGGACGAAGGTTGAGAGCCGCTGTTCCCTTAAAGTCACTATATGATTATGGCATAGAGGCTACTAGCTAGCGAACGTGGTTAGATTCACGGTCGAGACTAATATTGAGATCTCTACAAAATCAGGGAAATGTATAATAAAGTTCAAAGGTCAGGAAGAGTTAAGAAGATTGAATGTACAGAAAAACAGTTCGAGAATATCAGGGGACTCACGTAAAATATCAAATCTTAGGGAAATAATTTCTCAGGTCAGAGAAAACATACAGGGCCTGATTAAGCCATGTGAGGCCCTTAGGCAATGCTAGTTGGGGGACCCATCTCCCCCCCCCCCTAGGTAGGTCTTTAAGGGCCTACATTGTCTCGAGGGGCTAATAACTATCGGATTCCCTGTACATAGATTACGGGGAATCATTTTAGTATGTAAAAGGGAAGGATTTTAAAGATTACGCCTAATCGCTTTAGTATAGCCAAAGGTACACAGTAGTATTAGTTGAAAGGGTCAGGGAAAAACCTGGAAAAGTCAGGGAATTAGAAACTGAAAAAACTGTGGCAACTCTAATGTACTACGTTCTAACATAACTAATTCTAAAGCCAAATATTTCCAAGTATAGCAATTTCTCTAATATAAACACCAGCTTGTTTCGATTATTAATAATAGTCTCCGAATACGAAATTAGCGTGTATAAATAAAAATCCGCTTATCATCCGTTACCCGTAAATTACTAAACGAATTCTGACCGTAATTACTCTTCTTAAATTACCGGGTAATTTGATATATATTTAAGTAGCCGGAAAATAGGAAATAACCATATTTACTCGTAAAAATGGTCTAATATAAAACGAAATAAGACTAAATATTGTATAATAATCGTATAATAAGTATGAAAATAATTGAGGGTTTAAAATATTCTCAAATCATTAGGTTAATATCGTTAAAAACGCTTAGCAATAATTAGTAAAATTTCATTAATAAATAAAAAAAAAAGATTTAAAAAAAAAAATTTTCTTTTTTTTTTTCTTTTTTCTTTTTTTGAAAGTTGTAAGCCAGGAAGTCGGCTAGTAAATTAAGAGAAAACAGAAGAGGCCCACCTCCAAAATATACGGGGTGCTAAATCTAATCATAGGGTTGTCTTTATAAAGCCTATAATATAATAATATCATATTTGAAGCTAAATTTTCATAGGACGCTTTCTAACGTTACTCTTACCCTAGGCACCATTAGCGCCTGCCTTAAAACTACCACGCGCAAAATACATTATTTTTTTAAAGTCACACTGTGTTATCAGTTTTCCCCCGAAGGCCTATATTTATGTATATTCAAAATGTTACTCGAAGAATTCATAAATAAATAAATAATATATTTGTCTGCAGGCTTTAGTGAGTGTTCGACGTCATTGTTCCCCACCCCCTTCTATAGTTACGGTCACACTAGCATTTCTTAATCGATTTGAAACGGTAAAATCAAACCGATATTAAAATCGCCAGGAATCGTTTTAAGCGGCACGTGTTCACGCGTTATCGATTTATCGTAGCTGATTTATCGAATCAGTACAAGACTGGTTCCCGAAGCAGTTTCGAGAAATCAAATCGATTCGAGAAAAGACGGTTTGCCGTTCACACGACTCTAGGGAAACGGTTTAAATCGATCTATGACCTAGTATGAACGCGGATCTTATTTTATTTAAACGAAACAACCGATGAAACCAAATTTGTTCATTTTTGTTTGTAAGTTCCGTTAGCAACGTCATTTCAAAAGAGCCAATAAGGTATAAAGTTTTGATTGGCTACTCTTCCTTGGGCCATGAATCGTGAGAACTGGTTATTCTTACATTATTTATATTCCTTTTTAAGAAACTTCAATATGTCTTAGACAAAAATACTTGTGACTTTATTGAATAAGTACCTTCACGCGAAAGTTCGCCCGAAAATCTACCGTTGATACTATAATAGTCTCGCGATCATTGTGATGACGTATTAATCTCTCTGGATTTTTTTTTTAATTTTTAAATATTTCATTAACTCAGATTATAAAATATTCAAATTTTTACTAATTAATTTTTTTGTCACCTATAAATATTATTTTTATCGATCATTCTGAAAACTCTATTCAAATTTCATTCACGGATTTGTATTTTTCAGCCCGAATAGGTGTCAGAGTGACTTTAAGTGATATTTTTATTTTATTTATCAACCTAATATACGTTGTCTAAGCGAGCGGGCGGTCGCTTGGCTTGGCTGGTTGTTAGGTCGGTAACAACCACACGCGCGCGATTCTTCATAATGGATATATTTGGTGGGCGCCCAATTTACTCCGCCCATTTCTCTACTAATGAGAATTATCTTGGAAAAATAACAAAAAAAATATATATATATAAAATAGAATGAGATTTATTTTGCACGCAATTTTAAGAGTCCTTGCAACGTGGATATATAATTACGATCTTGAAAGGAACTGGGTTCCTACAAACCTGGAATTCCTGGAAATATCAAGAGAGTTTGAATATTGATAAAATATCAGCGAAACTCTTAAATTTTAGGACCTTAATCAAATATATTCGTAGTTTTAATTACGCTTAATTTAAAGTGCACCTTTAAATATCAGTAAATCCAATGGGAAAGCCTAAGAATAATCAGGAAAATTTAATCCTAATCTTGGATTTTTGGCTTTAGGATTAGTAAATCCGAAAATATAATACTTATCTTGGCTTTAGGATTAGTAAATCCTAAAATATAATACTTATCTTGGCTTTAGGATTAGTAAATCCTAAAATATAATACTTATCTTGGCTTTAGGATTAGTAAATCCGAAAATATAATACTTATCTTGGCTTTAGGATTAGTAAATCCGAAAATATAATACTTATCTTGGCTTTAGAATTAGTAAATCCAAAAATTCAATCCTTATCTTAGATTTAGGATTAGGAAATCCTAAAATTTAAACCGTAAAATTGGCTTTAGAATTAGTAATTCCTAAAATATAATCCATATCTTAGCTTTAGGATTAGTAAATCCTAAAATGTAATCCTTATCTTGGCTTTAGGATTAGTAAATCCTAAAATGTAATCCTTATCTTGACTTAAAGATTAGATAATCCTAAAATATAATCCGTATCTTGGCGTTAGTATTAATAAATCCTAAAATATAATCCTTATCTTGGCTTTAGGATTAATAACTCCTAAAATATAATCCTTATCTTGGCTTTAGGATTAGTAAATGATCAAATATAATCCTTATGTTGGCTTAATTAGGATTAGTATATCCTAAAATTTAATTTATCTTGGCTTTAGAATTAGTAAATTTGAAAAAGGTCCACTCCTTCCCCGCGCTTCAAATCTTATCTCTATAATTCCTAAATGATCTCTAAATGTAGATTTGTAATATTAGATTTATTTGGCTTTGAACTCTTTGGTCCTTGTGGCGTTTTGCGGTGGGCATTAATACCAGGTCGCCTGTTTTAAGTGTCAAATCTTTTCTTAATTCAGTTCTTCTGTTTTTAATGATTGTCGAATAACTAGAGCTACATAGGTGCTCGGGCTTTATATATATCCGAGGAAACTTTTATTATATTGGGCCTCGATTGTTGTCAGCAACGTCCTATTTCACGCTTAATTCAAGTATAAGCCAATCTTTCCCCTCCTCACCGCCGAAGAGGCGCAAGAACGCGTTATCAATGACGCCCCGTAATGACTAAACTTAATTTAAATATGTCAAAAACAGAGGACCCTTCCCAGCTCCTAACATCCAAAGGACTACTCTTAGCGTAAAAAAATATCGCCAAATCTTTCTTATAAAGGAAAAAAACACTCGATTTGACCTTTGTATAGTTTGAAATCTGTCGAATTCAGAGCTCAGCAACTTTTGGAATTTAGATATACTCTAGGAACCTAACCTTGAAAAAGGTCTAAGTCAGGGAAATTCATTTGGGAAACTAGTTTTCAATTTCGATTTTGTGGTCTGGATATATATATTTTTTTCAAGTACTTGCGGATATACTTGTCCTTTAATCAGGGATAGGGAGGTTCCGTAACTGGATGGGTCCCTATAGGCTGCGCCTTGATTTGACACCAATTAAGGCATTGTTCCGAAAGGAGATTTCCCTCAAGTCGGGTTCCCTCCGCACCCACTATGACCCTTTTAGGCCCAAACCATCACTCTTCTCATTCTCTTAATTCTAATTGGGACTTTTTTACGACACGTTTTTGTAATTACTTTGATTTTGGCGCCAAATGATTTTGCGCTCAATGTCTGGAACTCTTATTTGGAGTAGCGTAGTTTTTGGCGCGAAATAATTTTGCTCTAAATGTTTCGGAGTAGTTTGTGGCGCAATCAATTCGGGGTTATAGACTTCTACTCAGAATTGAGTTTTTTTTTTTTTTGGCGCCAAATGATTTGAGGGAAATTTTAGCGCGAAATGATTTGAGTTTTTGGCGCGAAGTAATTGAGGGAAAATTTTGGCGCGAAACAATTGAAGAAATTGTTTGCGCTAAACAATTTGAGGGGAATTTTGACGCCAAACAATTTGAAGGAAATTTTGGCGGCAAACCATTTGAGGACGTTGTTGGCACGAAATAATTTATGTAGTTTTGGCGGGAAAGGGCTTAAGGTATTTAATTTTTGGCGGGAAATATTTGATTTCTTTTAAACTAATAATGTTTAGGGTACTGTTTCTAATTTCATCACGACTTGTTTTCAATATTGTTTTAGTGTTAATTTTGTAAGAGGATTAGCTGTTAATCAGGGCGTAGTTTAATGGTTTACAAGACCTAAATATTCCTCAATATAAAGTTACGGTTTATATCACGTTTTTTGATTTTTCACGCTCGAAGATGCTGAGTATCAAATGGCCCCTATATTAAACTAGATACGGGGAGTTTAAAAATCGCGAATCCTCCGCGATCACGACTATTTAAGACCCGGAAAAAATCTAACCCGATCTGAAAGTTTTCAGCGTTTAAAGCTTGGCGAGCGATATTTAATGGTGACGTGGCGCACGATTTTACTCGTCCGCGGTCGACCCTTTTTTAACTCTAGCTCTTAATAGAGAGATCAAACAACTTGGTACACTTAAAAGCGGCGAAATACTAATCCCCGTTAATCGTTCTCTCGCTTAATTGACCCAGAAACATCACGATTTCCGCCTTCAGGCGCGCTTTCTAGTGATCCCTACTTTTATCTTTATGGAATACGTTACCCGTATCAGATATTGCGCGAATAAATTAACTGATAAAACCTCTTTATCCGACCATAAGTTTGTCTATTCAGTCTCTTTTTATCTGATTTTAATATCAAAATTATCGGTATATGCTCTTTCGACCGAATTCCCATATGAACGAAATCCCATTCGGCCGAATAGCTGCAATTTCTAGCCCATTGGGCTGGGAAAAAGGTTTCTTCTCATTCGACCGAATGGGCTAATAAATTCAAAAATTTAATTCAATCGAATAGAAGCATACGCATAATTATATGGAACTTTTGTTAAGCTAGGTTCTTCGTACGTAAACGGTAGTAAAAAAAAGTACAATAATGCAGTTTTAAATAATATTTATTTGAAAGGTTAGGTTAGGTTAGGTTATACCTTGGAAATACCCCAAAAATTTCAAAAACCGCCAAAGCGCGGGTTTTTCGGTCGAATGGGATTGGGTTCGGTCGAATGGGAATTCGGTCGAAAGGACCCAAAGCAAATTATCTGCCAAAACTGATTCCTATTTTTAGCAGATATGTACAAACAGATAACTATCAATTTAACTACAATTATAGTTTGCGAATTACTTGACAATATTTCTAATTAACCTTTAAGCGGTTATTCACTTAAAAAAGCGTCTGACTGGCAGATATTAGGCTCATTTAAAAGACAGATAATGTAAATAACTTTACTTCAGATAAACACTTAACCTGTATCCTTTTCTTGTAGTTAGATTAAAAATTTGTTTATCCGATTTAGAACCAACAGATTTAGTAAAGCTTATATAAGGATTAAAGTGATTATCCTCGAAAGTGGAGATATATACAGTAATGTTTCAAAATGATCGCGTTACTTTTTAACCACGCCCCATTTATTCCACGCTTCGATTTCGTCATTTCACGTATGATTTGAATCACCATCAAGAAGCGATTTTTGTTATTTTGTATCGGGGCCACGTCACCTCGCGCGTGTATGCGATCGCTTAATGCTGTTATTTTTTGGGACGCCACGTGTAGCTTTGTAACTTATCATGTCTACGGCTATCTAATTAAGTTTTGACCCCTTGACCTATAGACGACAACGCCTACTTAGTCGCTGGCTCGTATTTGCCCAGTGATCGGACACTTAACGAAAAAGATCAACATTTAAATAAAAAAATAGTAATAAAATCACTCCTAAAAATATTCTTCAAATACCGAAGGGAAATCGTGGAACAGGTATACTGTAGATGGGACCCACGGCTCGACGTCGCCAAAACTCCTTGGCGACCTTTTGGGGAAATTGAGTCGTGTAATTAGCTTCACTTGGTTTAGAATAAGGCAGTGTTCACCCTGATATTATTGAACCAAATTGATTTTGAAAGAATATAACTTCATATTTGATACCAATATTTTGAATATAATTTTAATAACAATTCTATATTTTCCTATAATTTCAATAACAATTCTATATTTTCCTATAATTTCAATAACAATTCTATATTTCCCTATAATTTCAATAATAATTCTATATTTCCCTATAATTTCAATAATAATTCTATATTTCCCTATAATTTCAATAATAATTCTATATTTTCCTATAATTTCAATAATAATTCTATATTTTCCTATAATTTCAATAATAATTCTATATTTTCCTATAATTTCAATAATAATTCTCCTATAATTTCAATATTAATTCTCCTATAATTTCAATAATAATTCTCCTATAATTTCAATAATAATTCTCCTATAATTTCCTATAATTTCAATATTAATTCCTATAATTTCCTATAATTTCCTATAATTTCAATATTAATTCTCCTATAATTTCCTATATTTTCCTATAATTCCAATATTAATTCTCCTATATTTTCCTATAATTTCAATATTAATTCTCCTATAATTTCCTATAATTTCAATAGTAATTCTCCTATATTTTCCTATAATTTCAAAAGTAATTCTCCTATATTTTCCTATAATTTCTAAAAACATTAAATATTTTATAGTCACAATTGTGAACAGCAATCGGTTATTGCAATCTAAATCACACCAGGGAATTTGATTCTCCAAGCAAAATCCTCTACGGTATTATTTATCCATACGAAAAATATATACCCAAAAATAGCTTTCAATATCGAAGCAAAATTAACATTGAACTCCAAAAATCACTTTCAATAAACATCTAAGAAAATTAACATCACTAAAATCTTCCATAATTTTCCCGCCGTTATTTCTCATATTTCGCTTTTGTTTGACGAACCCTCCCTCCCTCCCTCCCACCGTACCACGACACGCCCATTTCATTTCTTCTAATATTTATGGTATTGTTTTATTTCTTTTTAATGATTCGCGACGTTTTTTTTATACAAACTCGCAAAATATCAATTTTTTTTTCGTATCATTATATTTTCCCTCTTCATTGTTAACCGAATTCGTTTAACGATTGGTTAAAATTCGTAAGATAAACCCGCCTTCCTTCCTCGTTTAGCGAATAAGCTTCTTTATTATTGGTTAAACGAATTAATCGCGTGCTTTTTTAAATTTCACGAGCACTCTCGCGTGAAAAAAATCTACGTTCCATTATAATACACCCGTGGGAAAAAAGTGTAGGGATAAAACTCTAGCTCCTTTATCTATATTAATAAAGGCACTATAAGGCGTAGTATTAGATTTATATTCGCTGATAATTGAAGGTGAAATGAACCATATCATTTTATTCGTGTATTATCTATAAATATATTGGAAAACGTACTTTTTTGTATCTAACGATTGTTAGGCATAAAATATTTATATTCTCGCTTGAAAGGCAATGTTCCCATACCCTTCTTAGCATTCCTAAAGCCCCTCTTTTCTCTTTTTCTTTACCTATTTTAGTTTTAGTTAAATTTCGTTAGATATAAATTGGGTCAATAGTTATTAGGCGTACTCCCCCACTTTTTCCGTTGGTTTAGATTGTGTTGATTTATGGTAAATTTTATATTTTTCTCCCTATCTTGGGTTGAAATAAAAATTTAAATTTTTAATATTTGACCGTTTATTAATCTAATCGTAAATTTTCCCGGTGGATTGCTTATTGAAATAAAGGGAAGGTAAAATTGATTATTTTAGTCGATAATTTAAAATAAAAAAACCAATTGACCCAAGATCTCGCGAAGTCATGAAAGAAACAAATATTTAGAAGTCTTTCTAATTCAATTTCAGTCGAGTTTCGAATAAAAATTGGTTGAAGGGCGACTATAACATAACAACAGGTGATTTTTCATCGATTTATTATAGTTTTAATAGGCCTAATCCATTAGTAAAATAAATTACAATCAAATATTAAACTAGAAATAAATTGCCATCAAAATAGGCTTAGCTGGATTCATGGAGATTTTGAATTTTTTCGACTTATAAGTAAAGGTTTGTCGTTAAGGCGTGATCTCCGTTCAATTTGTCGCTGAAATTCAGGATCTACATGAATCCAGCTAAGCCTATTTCCCTGGGAAGTTTTAAATTTATTTCTAGTTTAATATTTGTTTTAAAAGTTTTACTTTTTTGCTAGGCTTCATTCTCCCTTTAAAATCCCATTTAACAAGCTTATTAAATTAGATTTAGTTTCGTATCTCTTATCTCAATATTGGGATACAAGGAATAATTTTAGTTCGACTTTTCTTTCGATGATTTTGAAAAAAAAAAAATGATCGACGATACCAAATGACTTAATTATTTTTCTCTAAGCGCTCTTTTACACGCCCTTTAATGGAAAAATGAGTTTAACACGGCTTCCAAATGATTGCTCGGGAGATTTACGATTATCCCCCTTATAAGTAGGCCTAAATATAGCTTATTCGTCTAACCGTTAGCTTAAATATTGTACATTTATCGTATATATTATTTTCCCCATTTTTATTCGACAATCAAATCAACAATTTTATTTACTCTATCAATTTTTTTTTTCAAATTACCTTTAATGTGAATTGAACGATCCCTAGTTTATTTCTAAGTTTACTTTGGTATTTCCCGTCTCTATTTGAATCGCCATTTCAATCATAATTACTAATTTTAAACATAAAAAATGGTTTTATAAAATAATAGCAAATACTTCGTTTAAAAAATTGGAAATTCGATGAGATTAAAATATATTAAAATTATGATTTGGGTCGAAATGATCGAATTTCATATGATCGATTGAGTTAAAAAACTAACCTAACCTAAATATTTCGATCATTTAATCCAAAAAACTGGTTTCGATCACTTAAAAGTCGATCAATTGGGACGATACCAAAATGATAATATTAAATTAATTATAACGAGATTGCTAATTACGTCATAGTTGAAACAGTTTATTAGATACACGGTTCAATCCATTTATAAAATGTTTTTCAACCATAATGCAGGGTGACCACTTTTCCTATATTTCCTATTTTTTCCTGTATTTTCACCTCCTTCCTATTTTCTCCTATAATTTGATGGCAATTCCTATAATCTCCTATATTTCTACTCAAAATCTCTAGTTAAGGGTAAAGTTCTAAATCATACTGTCAGCTGTGGCTGTATAAGATTATTTTAGCTTAACTATACATTTACCAGGTAAAATAGTCTGTAAAATTCCATACTATTTAGCAATTGGATCATATTAATACCATGTTTAAACCGGTGGCGAGAGTTGTGATGCAATAATAAACATGGTTCCTACTTTTAATTATTTTCCTATTTTATCATATTTTACACTTATTTCTTCCTATTTTATCCTATATTTTACATAAAATTCTTCCTATATTCTCCCATATTTCGCAATGAAATTTCCTATATTTCCTATATAGGATTTTCAAATTTTCAGTGGTCACCCTGATAATGTAGCAGTTTCTGTAATTAATTTAAATGATTTTAAAAATTATTAGTTACTGGAGCTAATTAATTTAATTTAAACAATTCACGAAATGTCAAATTTTAAATTTAATATTAATTATCAATGTTTTGTCAATAAGGAAGTGTCTTACCTTTTTTTCGTTATTATTTCTTTACCGTTTTAACAAAAGTTAACTAAAATGAATTCCCCCCCCCCCCCAAAATATTTAAGAAACAAAACCATTTGGTAGTTTATTAGTTTCACAAGTAAACAACTCATTAACGCCTGCTCCTACTGTTAATTTTAGCTTCTCAAAGAGTGCAGGTAGACGGGCTAATATTTATATACTAATATTAGATTAGAAAATAAACTAATTATAATAAACTCAAATACCATTTAAAATAATCAGAATTTAGCTCTAAGTACTTATACTTTATCGAGGAACTGATCTTTTTGCAGCGCATACACTTAATCGGTGTCGAATCCTGTATCTTCGACTGTACTTAAAGTCGCTACGTAACTCGGCATTACCAATACGTAATCAGTTCGGTACGGATTTGACGTAATTAAACGTAACAGGACCTAGAAAAAATAGTAAAATATACGTGGATCCTGGAGGTGGTGTTCTGGAACTGCGCGAACCCCACCTTGGGAATATAAATACTTCAACGAATCTAAATTTTTAAAATAAACTGAATTAATGACTGAAGCTAATGTAATTTTTATTCGTCCATGGTTCAAGTAACTAGATGCTAGGAACGAAACGTTATCCCCCGAGGTAACGAATTCAAATTTAAAACTATAACGCAATTGGCTCGAAGTTAGTGGTTCCTGCATCCTTAATTTTTAGTTTCCAAGAGATAGAACGGTTGTTTAACTTTCCGTTAATTGCGTTCTTTAATTGTTAAAAATTAGAGAAGCAATTCATTTATTTTTAACAGCTAGCGAGTAACGCGTGCTTTGGGAAATATTCCAGTAAAATAGCCGAGCAAAAAAATTCCAGTAGCTAGATATTTTAACCACCTTTGGGAAAGGGGTAAATTTTCCATAGTGAAACTGTTTTTTACGTGTTAATTTTTCTCTTAGTTAGACTGGTTTTTGGTATAGCCACCTCACAAAATTTTTCTTTTTCCGGGTGAACGTTTATTTTCCACTTACGGGCCAAATTAATAGCTTCTAATTTAAAAATGAAAACTTGGCTAGAAGTATTATTCATTTTATTATAAAGGGTTTGAATTATTCAACAAAGAACGGATAAAAAAGGGTTTATTCTCTATATGAGGAAACGAGTAATCGTGGAATAACATACGGAAAGATGTAGAACTCTAAAATTACCGTAACTTTGGAAATTGGTAAATTACGCGGTAATTTATAATTTCTGGGTAATTTAACTGTATTCAAAGTACAGATTTGTAATTGAATTTCTGTGATTTTAAATGTGAAATTCCATTTTTTTCAAATCATAGAAAAACAAGGTTCATACAAACCTGGAAAACTTGATATTCTCATTGAAATAAAGGCTAAAAATTCAGGGAAATTTAAGAATATTAGTTTAATTAGGGAATTTTGAGGTTTGGGCATATATGGTTAAAATCAGAAGCCGATGAAACCCTCCTTTGAAGTCTACTACTCTAATGTTCCATATAGCGCGCCTCTCTGTATGGGTAAAATTCACGATTTTACGAGATCGGAGGGGTCCTACTTCATATCCCCTGTCTATGGAAAATTGGAAATTCTCTCTCTCCACAAACGACGAGGTTTTTTTGACGAACTCCGAGGCTGTTAGAGATATTCGCTCGACGAACTCCCGCTCCGAAAATATCTACCGTTAGGAGGCGTACGAATCACGCTTTTTGAAACTAACCCATACAGAGAGGGGTAGACAAGACCAGGGAGTAATAGACTTCAAAGGAGGGTTTCATCGGCTTCTGTTAAAATGGATTGCTTCATCAAATAGACTTAAAACTACTCCAGGGTATCTCAATGTTATTACTCCATTTTATTGGCAGAAGTGGATAGTTTATTGGGTTGGGGTCTTGAACCTAGAAATATTTGTGGAAAAACCTGGAAATTTAAGGGAAATTGGGTTTGCAAAAGTTTTATAAACCCTGCAAAAGTAATTTCTTCATTAATTAATTAATTAATTAATATACTTTAATCGAAATATTATAATGATATTTGATATTTGATTCGACATTCTCCACCTTGTAGTATATATTCTCTAGCACCTGTATCGTTTGAAAATATATTGTCAATAATATTCGTCTCACGTCCATACACTTTGTCATTGTTTTTTTTTTTTTTCTGTCCTGGCCCTCCACCCCATCGCTGCGCTTCTTTAAACGGCCAATCGTAGAGTTAACCTGGCTGGGAAAAACTATATATATATATATATAGAAACTCGGGTTGGAAGACACGGACAAAAAGGGCGGGAAATATAATTTTTCGCCAATTCATATTTGAAAATCAGAACACGTAACGCGTTCTCCGTGTTCCAAACCGATTTCTCCAATGTTTTGACGCCGAGTACTCTAGTTGTAATCCGACCCCTCCTCTTACCCAATACATAAAATAGTATAACCATTCGTAGAACTCGGTTAAACCTCCCCTATCCACGGTCCATTATTATGAAATACAAACGGTCACGAACACAAAATCAATCTAAATATAATAACGATTCTACATTTAATCAAATTTAAATTTATTTATAGAAAAGGTAAAATTACAATTTGTACATCAATATTTTAAGGTATTGGTAGAAATCTAGACGTAATAGAGTAAAAAAATGTGGGGTCTCAACTATTGACCCCACATCTGTTATTAGAAGGGTTATGGTAATTTTGGGTTTGGTCCGGAAAGATAGAATTCCGCATTTAAAATCACAGAAATTCAAATACAAATCTGTATTTTGAATACAGTTAAATTACCCAGAAATTATAAATTACCGCGTAATTTACCAATTTCTAAAATTACGGTAATTTTAGAGTTCTACCCCTACATCTGTAATTAGAAGGGTTATGGTAATTTTGGGTTTGGTCCGGAAAATTAAAACGTTTCGTATTGAAAATGAACAAATTGGTTAAACAGGTCATAGTTTAACGTTTTAAATCGTCTAGAAGTCAAATTTTCAATATTTATTCGTGTTTGACGTCGATAAGGGCGTCGTAATGTCATTTTTCGAGTTTGAGTCACTTTGTTCAATTCAAACTCAAATAATATTAGTATTAGTGACTCAAGCAAAAGCTACCCGATTTTTTATACATTTTTCCAATAGATTTTAAAAATAGCTCTAAATTACTATTGCTCTATTATATCAATTACACCCTTTAAAGGAGTCTAAACTCTTGATGTAAAACCAGTTCCCAAAGGTTAATTTAAAATCCTTCCAAGACTCTTGTTGAACTAGGTGTTAGTAGCCGGTGTTCTCGGGGGCCTCAATAATATTTCGGGGCTTCCACTTTAACCTTTCCACTTTACAACGCTAAACCCTATACCGAAATTTAAATTTTTTCATGGTCTGAAATTCTGATACGAACTATACTTAGCTGGGCCTCAAAACGGGTTTTTATTTTTCAATACCTGAAAAAAAAAATGGATATATAAATTTAGAAATAACATGTTTAAACGTTTAATTATACCCGTTAATTTTAATTTAATAAATAATATTTAATTATATTATTTATTTTTAAGAAATAATTTGTTAATAAACGATTTAAAATTTTAAAAATATTTAAATTTTCGAAGTATTGGGATGATCTTAAAAATGGACCAAATTTGTATATTAAAACCAGTTTTTTCAATAGGAATTTCAACTCTTTTTAAGATTGCGCTTGATTGTATAGGTTTCTAACAAGGGACTAAATATAGAAAGGTGGGCAAGGTGGGTTATATTAATAGAAAGAGCTTGATAAAAATCCGCTTTTTTTGGCAAGAGGGGGGACTCTTGTTTGAAATACCTTCTTCCGGGAGCCAAGACTGGTGCTCTGTCCCACCATCGACTACCGAGGGGTCTTTGAACGGGGTTATTCCCTCTCCACCTTTTCCTCGGCAACTCCTAAGAACCCTTCTTTTTCAATACAATTTGAATTTTCAAATCGTTCTAACCCTAACTACCTTTTTTAATTCAATATTTAGATTTGAATACTCCAGGGATTTTTGTTAATGATAACTCCGGTTGATTCTGACGGAAAATAAGTGTTTAAGGATAGGTTGCAGAATGACCGAGACTGACGCCGATTGATACGCCGTGTTATACCTCGTAGAAAAAGTAGTTTTAATTCCTCAAGGACATGGTTAAGTTAGTCGATTTCACTCTGGAATTGCGGCAATTTGAATTTTCTCTCTGTTGTATTTTGGGTAGAAGATATATTTAAATACGTTGAGAACTTGCTATGATTCTAATTATATTCTTTCGAGTTGGCCTCGACCCTCATTTTCGTTTTCGGTAAGGAGACCCGTTCTCACTACGAAAAAATACTTCACGAAACGGTATCAAGGGTTTTTTCCCCTTTTGGTTAAATTTCATTATCACGTATAGTTAAATAACTTTAGTTAACGTACACGTACGTGTACCAAGAACGTGTACGTGAGAGTTCTAGATGACGTACTAAAATAGGCCTAATTAAACGTTTTAAAGTCAAATGTTTTTAATGGTTACAGTCAATTGAACATGTATCGTCTGCCGGGTATTATGGTTTTTTAGTTTAGCGGCTTCTTTCGCAAATTGTGACGACCTTAGTTTCGACGATTTCAAGGTTAAAGGTTATCTCGACATATCCGTAGGTACGCGAGAGTTGGCACGTAAACGCGTCAGTACCCTGGTTGTCTAATGGGAACTGGTCCACGGGGATTTTGCACCGTTCTCTCGAGTCTCGAATCCGGAAAAGAGTGAGGAACGAGTTTTTTTCCGGCTGTTCGCCAACTATAACGTATATATCCCTTATTTTTCTCCCGCTCTCCCATGGTGCCAAAACCCTTTTGTCTCGAAATCCTTTTTTAAGACGCGGTTTTTTTAAGTCTCGCGGTGGGGTATTGACGACCAGTTTGAGTTTCTAGCGGGAAGGACTCTCGTTCTCGGGGTTCCCTTCCTCGTCTTTGGACTAGGTTTGGGATGAACTAGGCTAGGCGAACCAGCGTCGTTGGCGCTGCCAAGTTCGCGTCCGCGCGTCTTCTAAGACGCTAGTAACGTCTGGTTCCGGGATTGTCCAAACGCTGGAGAAAGGGTTTCTTTTCCCATTCGTCGTTTATCGCATCCCCCCGGGTTCTATGGTGACCCCTTCTAGCGGGTGGCGTAGCGGGCGCGGGTGTTCCCGTAGCGGGTTTTCGCCTTCCAGAACTCGCGACGTTCGGTCCGGAATTTTTCGAGTGTCGGTCGGCGGTTCGCCACGTTTTTCCCTCGAGAAGCGACCTTATGTAGCGGGCCGTTTTTTGGCGGATGGTCGAGGGTTCGCGCCCCCGAGATCGGCGCGACTATGCGCTGGAGACGGCGGTGGGCCAACCCCTGGCCGCCGTTCCCTCCGCCCGTCGTCGCTAAACGCGTCATTGCCGTCGACTTTGTTTTTATCGTCTTGACCTTGTTGACGCCGAATTCCGTCAACAACACCTAAAGAGAGTATACAACCCCTCCCCCTAGTGAACGAATGACATTGACCCCTTTACTCGTCGTAATTGACTTTGTTCGTTACCTAAAAACGTTTTGTCTTTGGGACTCCGACGCGCGAACGCGTCTGAAGGAATAATTAGTCGATTAATCTCGCGCGTCTTGTCGTTGGAAATAAATCTTCGCGTCGGGCTGGCCCGAACGGCGGCCCGGTGGCGAGTATGCGGTTTGTCAGCGTTCTTCTCGTCGACGTAACCGTTCCTTCACGTTAGTATTTGTCTAATATATTTGGTTTTAATTTTGGACTCGATCGTCTCCCGCGTTTTCCCCTATCTCGATCTTACATGTTGGTCGCTGGCCGGCAAGATGTTCGCCGCCGTAGAGACTCCGCCGTCGTCGCGTTATTATCGGACTAATTTTGTTCCGTGTTTTTTGGTTTTTAGATTTTCGTGCACAAGTCTGCTATGCAGCACCACGCGCGCGAAATGCACCGCGGCGAGCTCAAGCCCCATCAGTGCCAGCAGTGTCTCAAGTCTTTCTCCTCCAATCATCAGTTGACGCAACACATTCGCATTCACACCGGCGAGAAGCCCTACAAATGCTCCTACTGCGATCGCCGCTTCAAGCAGCTCTCCCACGTGCAACAACACACCCGCCTACACACGGGTAAGTACCTATTACGACAAATTTATCTTATACCTATACTCTACCTCTAAAGCTTAGTTTACATTAGCGTGCCTAACCAAAAACGCCACGTTACGCGCGCTACAGTAAACTAGTCTTTATTACACCTACCCTCGTGACGCGCCCGTTCTTATGGATTAAAATAGGTCAAAATATTTAAAAATAGGTCAAAATATTTAAAAATAGGTCAAAATATTTAAAAATAGGTCAAAATATTTAAAAATAGGTCAAAATATTTAAAAATAGGTCAAAATATTTAAAAATAGGTCAAAATATTTAAAAATAGGTCAAAATATTTAAAAATAGGTCAAAATATTTAAAAATAGGTCAAAATATTTAAAAATAGGTCAAAATATTTAAAAATGGGTCAAAATATTTAAAAATAGGTCAAAATATTTAAAAATAGGTCAAAATATTTAAAAATAGGTCAAAATATTTAAAAATAGGTCAAAATATTTAAAAATAGGTCAAAATATTTAAAAATAGGTCAAAATATTTAAAAATAGGTCAAAATATTTAAAAATAGGTCAAAATATTTAAAAATAGGTCAAAATATTTAAAAATAGGTCAAAATATTTAAAAATAGGTCAAAATATTTAAAAATAGGTCAAAATATTTAAAAATAGGTCAAAATATTTAAAAATAGGTTAAAATATTTAAAAATAGGTTAAAATATTTAAAAATAGGTTAAAATATTTAAAAATAGGTTAAAATATTTAAAAATAGGTTAAAATATTTAAAAATAGGTCAACATATTTAAAAAAATAGGTCAACATATTTAAAAAAATAGGTCAAAATATTTCAAAAAATAGGTCAAAATATTTCAAAAAATAGGTCAAAATATTTCAAAAAATAGGTCAAAATATTTCAAAAAATAGGTCAATATATTTCAAAAAAAAGGTCAATATATTTCAAAAAAAAGGTCAATATATTTCAAAAAAAAGGTCAATATATTTCAAAAATAGGTCAATATATTTCAAAAAATAGGTCAATATATTTCAAAAAATAGGTCAATATATTTCAAAAAATAGGTCAATATATTTCAAAAAATAGGTCAATATATTTCAAAAAATAGGTCAATATATTTCAAAAAATAGGTCAATATATTTCAAAAAATAGGTCAATATATTTCAAAAAATAGGTCACTATATTTCAAAAAATAGGTCACTATATTTCAAAAAATAGGTCACTATATTTCAAAAAATAGGTCACTATATTTCAAAAAATAGGTCACTATATTTCAAAAAATAGGTCACTATATTTCAAAAAATAGGTCACTATATTTCAAAAAATAGGTCACTATATTTCAAAAAATAGGTCACTATATTTCAAAAAATAGGTCACTATATTTCAAAAAATAGGTCACTATATTTCAAAAAATAGGTCACTATATTTCAAAAAATAGGTCACTATATTTCAAAAAATTGGTCACTATATTTCAAAAAATAGGTCACTATATTTCAAAAAATAGGTCACTATATTTCAAAAAATAGGTCACTATATTTCAAAAAATAGGTCACTATATTTCAAAAAATAGGTCACTATATTTCAAAAAATAGGTCACTATATTTCAAAAAATAGGTCACTATATTTCAAAAAATAGGTCACTATATTTCAAAAAATAGGTCACTATATTTCAAAAAATAGGTCACTATATTTCAAAAAATAGGTCACTATATTTCAAAAAATAGGTCACTATATTTCAAAAAATTGGTCACTATATTTCAAAAAATTGGTCACTATATTTCAAAAAATTGGTCACTATATTTCAAAAAATTGGTCACTATATTTCAAAAAATTGGTCACTATATTTCAAAAAATTGGTCACTATATTTCAAAAAATTGGTCACTATATTTCAAAAAATTGGTCACTATATTTCAAAAAATTGGTCACTATATTTCAAAAAATTGGTCACTATATTTCAAAAAATTGGTCACTATATTTCAAAAAATTGGTCACTATATTTCAAAAAATTGGTCACTATATTTCAAAAAATTGGTCACTATATTTCAAAAAATTGGTCACTATATTTCAAAAAATTGGTCACTATATTTCAAAAAATTGGTCAAACATTAATTGAAAAAAGGTCTAATTTCTATTAAAGGGTCCTCACACAATATTAAAAAACAGGTCCTCGCACAATATTAAAAAACAGGTCCTCGCACAATATTAAAAAACAGGTCCTCGCACAATATTAAAAACAGGTCCTCGCACAATATTCAAAAACAGGTCCTCGCACAATATTCAAAAACAGGTCCTCGCACAATATTCAAAAACAGGTCCTCGCACAATATTCAAAAACAGGTCCTCGCACAATATTCAAAAACAGGTCCTCGCACAATATTCAAAAACAGGTCCTCGCACAATATTCAAAAACAGGTCCTCGCATAATTTCAAAAAAAAAAAAAAAAAAAGGTCCTCGCATAATTTCAAAAAAAAAAAAAAAAAAAAGGTCCTCGCATAATTTCCAAAAAAAGGTCCTCGCATAATTTCCAAAAAAAGGTCCTCGCATAATTTCCAAAAAAAGGTCCTCGCATAATTTCCAAAAAAAGGTCCTCGCATAATTTCCAAAAAAAGGTCCTCGCATAATTTCCAAAAAAAGGTCCTCGCATAATTTCCAAAAAAAGGTCCTCGCATAATTTCCAAAAAAAGGTCCTCGCATAATTTCCAAAAAAAGGTCCTCGCATAATTTCCAAAAAAAGGTCCTCGCATAATTTCCAAAAAAAGGTCCTCGCATAATTTCCAAAAAAAAAAGGTCCTCGCATAATTTCCAAAAAAAAAGGTCCTCGCATAATTTCCAAAAATAAAGGTCCTCACATAATTTCCAAAAATAAAGGTCCTCACATAATTTCCAAAAATAAAGGTCCTCACATATTTTTCAAAAAAAAGGGGGGTCCTGACATAACAATTAGAGGGCCAATTACCATAAACATTTTGGTCCATAATTAATTAAAAAAAAAAAAGAACAACAAAAAGTTATAAATTAAATATAAAATCTGACTGAAACATTAAAAAATTTTGGTATCAAAAAGTAAAAACCAAAAAAATATAGCCGAAATATTTTACGAAGTCTTTTTTTACCGATGAGTTGGAAAGTAGATTGACACCTTATGCAAAATACTAAATAATAATTAGAGTAGCGAAGAACATCCGTTTCAAAAATTAAATCTCTGAAATATTTCGTATATCAACTCGTAATGATATTAGATATTATACCCAAAAATCCGGTGGTCCTATATACGCGTTAATTCCATTTTCGGGGGAGCCTCTAATTTGATAGGAGGATTACGTTTCAAAATTTATTCGGGCTACAAATAATCGGCTATTAAATGATAATTTTTTTTTCAGAAGCTGCTCGGCAAAAAGGGAAATGATAAGAAAAATATAGTCTTATTTAATTGGTTTTAAGTCCCGCCTACTTTTTTTCCAATTCGTTCTAATTATTTATTAATGACAGTTAACCGACGTCCTTTTTTTCATAATTCAAGGTCGCGAAGACAGATTTTATAGGAAACTAAAGGACCCGCGCAATTTTAATAGGGCCTAAATATATTTAAATGGGCCTTATTCCCTAATAAACAAATACTAAGATAGAAATTTTAAATTACTCGGAATGTAGGCTTAACAAGGATCCAAGGAGATCGTTTAATACACCCCCCTTCGTCATCGCACTATGGTCACGTGGCTATTGAGTCATAAGTTGATTTTCACGCGTTCTGCCACGAGTAATAAGGTCGCTTTCGCGCGGTCGTTCTCGTAAAAGTACTTAATTAAATTATCGTTAATTACGTGACAGCTGGGAATATCGATAAATCACGTTTACTATGAATGAAGTTTATATCTTAATAAGTAATTAGTAATCGAATAAAACGGAACCAGGGGGAGAGAGAAAATATTTTGGAAATTTTCTCTCGTAAAATATTCTATGAACACGCGAGCTAAATTTATTGAAAATAATTCACCCCGCGCGCGAAATATTACGTGTTGGTGTTTTTTATCCCTCTTAATTGCCTAAGATTACGCTCCTCTTCATACACTCTTTAATGATTCGTGTTTTTTGTCGCCAACTACATCGATCTGACGCTTAAATACAAAAGCTATTTCAGCGCTAAATGATCGTTTGCACATGATAAATAGGTACCCGGCTAGAAAACAAATTAACAAATGTATTCCCGAACCTACCTAGAAGAAAACAAAACATTAACACACTCGAGAAGTATTTTTCTCAGAGGCCACGATGGGTTTCTTGAAATGAATTCACTGGTCAACAATTTTATTCCGTATGAAATTAAATGTAGGCCAAATTTTATCGAAAAAGTAATGGGCCTATTTTAACAGATATTTTTTGGATTTCATAAATACAAATTAACAGATCCCCCCCCCCCCCCTCAATACAGCGTTTCAAAACTTTATAAGTATCTTATTGGATCACTTTAATTGACGTTGCTGACGGGAGTGCGTGCAAATACATTTGGTATCCATGATTACGACCTGGTTTTGCCTAAGAAAAATAAGACCTCCCTGTTCTTTCCAAGCCCCTCTCATAGAGAAACAGCTTGCAGACAAATATTTTATTTATGAATTCTTAGTTGGTTTAACTCAACTGAAAATTTCTTTAAACGTACAAAATAAATTTATATATAATATAAAATAATAATTTTAAAAGTTTTGAAATTGAAATGACCATTAATTTGACCTTTAAACTATACCGATTTTCAGCATAAAGCTCCATATATCTAGACAAAATCATTTTGTTCTATATGAATTTAGCACCTTTATAAATAAAAGAGTGTGTAGTGCGAACGTCACTAAATTATAAATATGGCGTCAACCAATTACCAGGCTGATGTCGGTGTACCCCTTAACCGCTATTTAATGGATTGTAAGAATGTGGTCTTACATCGTCTGATCGTCACGAAGGTGAAGGGGGGTTAATTTCACTCCCCTTTTTTTCAACCCGATGATCCCCCGATTATCCCCCGATTACTAATGATGTAATGATGAATTTGGTGGTATCTCTAACTAGAATTTTCTCCTTTTCTTTTTTTTAACTTTTCTTTCTGATTTGATGATTGGCGCGTTCGTCGTTTTAACTTGGACGGGTCGAGCAGGAGAGCGTCCGTACAAATGTCACCTGCCGGACTGCGGGCGCGCCTTCATCCAGCTGTCGAACCTGCAGCAGCATCTGAGGAATCACGACAGTCAAATGGAGCGCGCCAAGAACCGACCATTCTGCTGCAACATCTGCGGAAAAGGGTTCGCCTCCGAAAGCTCTCTCAGGACACACCGGGCCAAGGTGAGTCCCGCCCGCGCTTATTCTAAATTACTTCCTCCACCCCAGCTATCGCCTTTAAAACATCAAAAACGGCATAAAGGTTAAATCATAATTAGTACCGTACCGAAAGGTCAAATAGTCCGAGACCAGAAATTACATTCCCTCCAAATAACGGGAACCTATGGTCAAGGGATCCACTTAGCCACTCCCCCCACCCTAAATAACTTAAGCAATAGGGCCGTTATGGTCTCTTTTTGGTCACTCCACGGTCATTCTTAAGATGATTCAAATAATATGGTCCATCGAATAATTTGAGAAATTCAAGGTCAAAGGTTGCCACGGAAAAATAATGATCACTTAGAGGGACTGGTCAATCCCGCGAATTATTTATGTACTTGATCCACCGCGCATTTAACTATTATTTTTCGGTTAGATTAGTAATTTTTATTATTTTAAAATAATTAATTTCTAAAATATATTTCGATTCCTACTACATTAGCATTTTTCCACCTATTTCTTTCGACACCTGGCGACCCTAGATCGTTATTATCGTTTTAATTAAGACTCGTTTAAACTACATAGCCGACAGTAAATTGTTTTCAATATCCTCCCAGTACATTAGACCCTTTTTTTTCCCCTAAATCTCCCGATGCTTCCTTTACGCCGCTAATTGACAAATTATGCTATTTTAATTGACCGCTTCCCACCAATCATTTCGGCTTAAAATGGAATTAGAGACGCGACTTATCGGTAACCGAGATGTCAGTTATTAGTTTTTGGCACCGCGCTACCTGGGTTGTTAAAATTACGTAAATGATGAGACCAAGATGGGGCCCATTCTGAAGATAAATCTATATAGGCAGGGGTCCAGACTTGGCTAACCAACTATAACGTGGCTTGCAAATATAGTTTACATCTATATCTTTATTCATGGCGAAATTTAACCTAGAATATCCGTCCGCGCCAGCCTTCGCGTACGATGTAAACTAGGGTGTGTCTAGAATAAAGCCAAGAATAATTATAAGACAATACAAAAATCGTTAGGTTGGCTAAAATATAGGGGTTAGTAACTCGCTAATTGAAGTCGATAAGGCGTTCGTTTTAACGCTTCCAACACACAAATTCCTATAATTTGGAGAATTTTTTGGGGGTCCAGTTCGTAAATTGATGATACCTTTTTGCTTTTAATTAAAAAAAAAATAAATAAAAAAAAAATAGTTTTCAGCTTTTTTTTTTCTTCCAAGTTTTTTTGAACATCTGGTGACGGAAATTATAATAATTGTTATAATTAGTTTAATTACTATTTCAGAGCTATTATTATAGTTTTAAATCCATTAGGTACGATTAAATTTAATGTTAAATTTATGCTAAATACTTTCCAGTAAGTTGGCTTTATTTAAAATGCAAATTATTGATATCGAAACTGGCAAATTTATTTAATCTAATATAAATTTGAAATTTCCCTAATAATAAGGTTAAATACTATTGCATTTGCTAAAAAGTAAAAAGTAGGTACGGTTGTAAGGGTGCATTCTCTCTTTAAGGAAAATCTTAGATACGAAGTTAAAATTATCAAAATTCAAAGCGCTATTATTTTATTTCCTAATTAGTTAGTTATAACTTCTAATTTTGATCTCTTATTAGGCAAGGGTAAAAAATGCAATATGTTATCCAGGAATGCCTTTAAAAGTAAAGAGCATTTTCGTGTTTTACTCAAAGAATCCCCTCAAGGGGAGACTAATTAGTCATCGTCCCAAATAATAGGATTCTAAGAGGCTCCTGATTGATCTAGGCACTACTAAGAGTAAATTATTTAAATAGCCGCGTTAATTGACGTTGATTTTGGAACTTTATTCCTCGGAGGAACCCTAAAAAGTATGGGAAGCTTCTTAATATAAAATGAAACTTTTTGCGCCTCATATATCAGGGTTGCCACAGGACAGGGAAAACAGGGAAAAGTCAGGGAATTTAAAAAATTTTCAGGAAGTCAGGAAATTCCAATCATTATCCGCGGAAAAGATTCTCAGCTGACCGTGTCAGTTGTATAGATTAGAACAAAGATACGCGTGCAAAAAGTTTGTCGAACGCGATTATATAAAAAATAAAAGGTTAAAAATTGGGTAGTATTAGCCGAAACTGTCAGGGAAAATCGTTGGAAAAGGTCAGGGAAAAACCTGGAAAAGTCTGGGAATTTCAATCTGAAAAAACTATGGCAACCCTGAAAGCTTAATTAACATAACAGTTAGCAAAACGTATAACGATATTAAAATATATAAGGAAATACACACAATATATTTACAATATTTATTTGGAATTTGCATACCTATTTAAAGGCCCCTTCTTATTTTTTATCGAGATTTAATAGGATTGGATATAAACCCCTAAATACTAGTAAATTGCGCGGTAAAAGGGAAATAAAAGCAACTTTACGACTGATAGTTAAGTTCAATCAATGGTCGTAGAATACTAATGATAGTTAGGTACATATACTTCTACAACTAAATCCCTTTCGGGGCCTCAATTAGGCCTCTCGCGCTTCTAATACGGTTTAGATTGAAACTGGATCGACAGATTGGACAGGTGCGATGGAAAAAGGGACGATGACGAGCAAAATTAAAACAGTTACTTAATTGAGACGGATTCTAAAAAGTTTTAGTTAGTTTTTACGCTGTTGGAACCCCACCTTGGTTATTAACTTCAAACAATGGAAAATATAAGAACTAATCCTAATAAATTATCCTTTAACTTTAATCGTACTTAATCAGATTTAACGGAAATTAAATTAAAGGTTTCCTGGATCTTCATCTTCCCTTTGTTTTAATATCTATATCTTTCGTGATTTATTTTGTTATATTGGGTTATTTCCCTATAGTGTAATGTATAAAATTAACAAACCTATATACGGTTCGCGTTATTATTGGATTTTTTTGGACGCCGACCTAAAAAGGGACCCTCCCACACCCCTATCAAATTTTATACGTCTAATATACTGACCTCCCTTTCATAGTCCAATTTCATTTAGAATTAAAATGAATTGTCGGGACAAAGGGGCCAAAAAATGGGTTTGAAAAATTTGTAGTCTTTTTGGCGACTGGGCGGAGTTAGATATAGTCGCCCCGCCCCCTTTAACTCCTCCCATTTTCCGTTTTTTTATAATTAAAAATGGGCCCCTAACTCCCCTTAGACGGAACTTATTTTAGAATGGCTAAACACGAGCGTGCTTCAAATAAAATTATTACTTGATTTTAAAGTTATAATTCCGAATTTCTATTGTAACGTTTGATCATAAGTGTATAACCATAACCCATTCCTATAAGTTTGATACCCCCAGGGTCTACAGTTTATCACGACTAGAATATAGTTAATATCATTCGTGTCTGTGTGTAGTCCAAGTCTTACTCCTATACGCTGCAGCTTGTTCGGAGGGGTTAATCACTTCCGTATAACTGTAATTACGCGATTATGTAACTGATTACATCCTTTTGTAACGCTATATACGTACTGGGTTACGTAATTACGTTAGTAGCGTCAAAGTTACTGGGTCTTACGCCTATTACGCGGAGTGATTATCCCCGTTCGGGTTATCCCGCGGTGGTGGGTTTTTTGCTCGGTCGCGTTGCGGTTGTGTTCAAATCTGATGACATACAGTCCTGCGTTTCTCTTTCTCAGCAACACGCCGCCTTGATCGGCGGCGCCAGCTCGCAGTCGTGTCCGATCTGCCACAAGATCTGCGTCAACGGCGAAGCGCTGATGGAACACATGAGGTTGGCCCACAAGGACCCGAATCAAGGCGCGCCTAGTAAGCGAAAAAGAGGCCGAGTGGCCCGACGCAACCAACAAAACGCCAACGGCCCTTCGACTTCCAACGCCAACGCCACCGCTAACAACGCCAATCGCGAAAATCACCAACAAGCGCATCTTCAACAACAACAAAATCAACAACAGCAAAATCACCAACAGCGACAAAATCAGGCGTCGCACCATCATCAAGTCGCGACGGGCGACCAATCACCCGGTCGCGCTTCCCCTTCTTCTTCCTCGTGCCCCCCGGATTGCTCCACTTGCTGTTCCCCCGGAAATTCCCCCCCTTCTTCGGCTTCGGCCTTGGCGGCCACCTTGAGCGGCGCCGTAGGAAGGGCGGCCGCTTCGTACGCCGCTGGTGGCCCCGGTGGCGGCGGCGGCTTATTGGCCGCTACCATGAATATGGGCCATTTTATGATGCCCGCCGTTATGGGCAACGCCGCCGCCGCGGCCGCCCTAGTTGCCCATTCCGGAAATCATCATCACGGACAAAATTCGCCGTATAGCGCCCATCCCTTGGCCGGCAGACCCCAATCCTCTTTTCTCGCTCTTTAAACCCACCGCGATCAACAACCCCCAAATATAAATATACGCCTTCAATCGGGAAAAAATTAAGAAAACGCAAAATTAAAATTTAAAGCCGAACTCTGCCCCTGAAAGGTTTGACGCTATTTAATCATTGATTCGACTCGATTGGCTGATGGCTAAGAATAAGAATGGACGAAGAAATATTATCTAACAGCCAACGATTAAAAATCATTATAAAATAATGTCGAAGCCAATTCTTAAGTTAAATTGGCGTAGAATAAATATCTTCCCAATCAAAGCTATTTAATTTAAGCAACTTTTTCAGAGGCAGAGTTTCTCTTTATTTAAAAATTTTAGAATTAATTTGTCTTATAAACGGAGTTATTAATTGAAGCTCGGGGTTTCTATATCCCTATATACATAATGAAATTCTATTGAATATTTAAAATATAAGAAAAAGAAGGCTATCTTTAGCGTTAAGCCCCTTCGTCTAATAACTGTTGAAATTAATCGTTTAAAAGAAAGAAAAAATTCCGTAGATTGGATCAATTTTTAAGATTTAATATTAATCAGGTTAAAGAAATTTCCCCATTTTTAAATAATTCTAAATTTAGATTAATCTTCGCGACACCGCGTTAAACACGGAAATTCAAATAGCTCCGAAAACTTTAATTTTTTTATTCCCAAAATTAAAATTAACGCGAAACACGTCCAAAGTTAGATGTCCTAACTAGAAATATACTCAAAAGTTTATTAGTTAAACGTTAATTAAAGCTAAAAATGAATTAGGGGTCTCAAAAAATGGGGGGACACAAACATCAGTTTTTATTATTAACTATTATTATTTTTTAACTAATTATTTTTCGCTGGTGCTATATTTTAGTAAATTCCTCTTTTTATTATTTTAAAATTGCGTGTTCCAAAAAAATAATAATACGCGGTCGACAGGGTAAAAAATTAGCCTATAAAGTTAAAATTATAGGCGTGTTTGTTGAAAAAAATGTTTGAAGGAAAATATTCACTAAATTTTAAGATAGGGTTTTAAAATCGCTTTTTCGTTTGCTATAAGCAAAGTTAAAAAATCTCAGCTTAAGGTCTAACCTAAATTTTATGAAACTCGTTAAAATCAAATTTAAATTAAAATGCCATATAAGCTTTTTGAAAAACAAAATCCTATAATCTAAATTTAAGTTTAGCTAAAATTTTTTAAAATTTAACTATTAATTGTTCCTGTTAGCTTATAGGCCTAGTTTGCATTTTTTAAAAAGCCAAAATTTAATCGAATAGAATTTCAAAAAGTTTATTTTTTTTTATGTTCCTATTTATCTTAAAATTCGATTGAGAAGGGTTAGACGTTCCGATAAATCTTTTAAGTCTAATTAACGTAACCGCGAATATAAAAACACGTCCCCAAGTTTTAATTTGTACATAAATCGATAAGGTTTAAAGATTCCGAGGCTTAAACTTTGAAATTTACATAATTTTAGAGAATGTTAAGATAATTCGGTGATAATTGTTGTAAAAATTACCGCCTAAACCCTAAAATACCAAATTTACCTTCTAAAATTACGCGTAATCCCAAATTAGCTCGAAAATAATACTCTTCAATCTCAATGTAAAAAATACCAGTATTACATCCATTTTCGTTAACATCTTTACATTTTAGGAGCTAATTTATCCCGTTTTAGGAAATTAGTGATACCCGTAATTACTAATGGTGCTATGATTAGCCTTTTTTAGAAGCTCTCTTTCAGGGCAACCGCATTTTAAACCTATTAGACCACGCGCGCGCTCTATCGCTGAACGTGTCACACGAACCCAACCAACCAGCCAGCCAGCCAATGTAATCCCCGCAATACTTTTCGCGTTACATTATTCGCGAAAAAATAGAAAAAATAGTAAATTTGGCGTTACTAGCGGCATCTAAGGGCGAGCGTGGGACTCACAAGGTTGCTGTATTCGTACGTTTTCTTCCGAAATACACCTTTATAGATTTTAGAATTAGTTGAACGCGAAAAAAAGAGAGTTTTACTGTTTTTATCATTTTTTTTTTAAGATTTAAGACTGGAAACTCTTGACGAGTCGGTTTTATTTGTGGTGGAAAATTTTAGACGTAAAACAACACTGAGTTTTATGGAAAATTAAAATCCGGAAGTTCCGGGTCATTTTATATTTAGGGTAAAAAAAATACTTAGCCTCAAAAATACATTAAATCTCAATCTTAGGGATATTTAAAATTATTGTTAGATTTAGATTTTTTTCATCTAACCATATTATTATTAAAAAAACAAACAAATCTTTCCTCTTTACGCTCAAAAATATTTCAAAACTATCTGACAAAAAAAAAAAAAAACAAAAAAACGAAATAATAAACAAACAAAATGAACGCGTACAAACAAACAAATATTAAACAAAAAAACTCAGTTTTGTACCCCACTTAATATTTAACGAACTAACTAATTAAATGGTTAGTTAAACTTCTTCGAAACAAAAAGGTGTAGAGTGATTAGTTAACGAAATAATTAGATGGAAGTTCCTATAAATATTCGCGTGTATTTGAGTGTGTTATACCGAAATTAACGTACAAAGATTCGATACGGATTCAACATAAAATTGAAAGTGACGTTTACAAAAACAAAACTTTTCAGAAAAGTTTTTCATAAAATCTACTAAAAAAATTGAATCTCACTCCGGCAATAAATTCATCGCGATTTCTCGTGAATACAAAAACAGTTTAACTCCAATTTAAAAAGCTTACCCCGAAAGAACGATATTGAAACGTTATCCTAACGACAGTAATCGAATTTCCCCCAAAATTAAAAGTTTTCGTCCACAAATGAACAAAACGGGCGATTGAAAAAAAGTTTAAATTTATTAGACTGATCTCAAACTCTTAAACTTTCGCGAATTATCTCGATCGAAACCCCGCATTCAGACGTATTAACTTAATTCAAAAGTACGTTAATCTTTATCCCTTCGTAACTAAGCCTAAAACGCCATGTTCGAAATTGAAATGTCGTACGACCTCGATAAAAAAAAAAAAAAAAAAAAAAAAAATGAACTACAAAAATGAATTTAACTCGGAAAACCGTGCAGGGAATTTGATAAATGAAATAGAAACAAAAAAAAACTATCAATGATTTGTGAGAATCGGCGTAATTACACTTAGGTGGTTATTACGAATGTAGTGCCTTAATATTAAGAATAACAAAACGAAAAAAAGTACGAATATTCCGATTGAAAATAATTGCCCATAACCCCCTTTAAAATAATTAACGCTTAAAATGTTAAAAATCGCGTTAGTGAAGCATTTAAAACTCCCCCAAAAATAAACCAGCCAATATACGTCGTTATTTAAATAATGTAAACTTCTTCTTCCAAATATGAACGCTCCCCGAAAAAAAATGGTTCAAATTTAAACTCGAGTGGTAAACGTACTTCCAAGCATATGCAAAAGGATTTTCTGTAATAATAAGCGATAATAAAAGAGGGTTTCTTCTTACAAATATCATTTTTAAGTTACTCGGAGTTAGATTCGCTTAGAATTTGATCGAAGCTTCAATTTGAGACCAAAATTTAACAAGATCCATGCAAATACTAGGTTCAGGTTTTCACTTAAATTAAAACTAAAACTAAATTTATTTATATTAAAATACGTTTTTATATTTAATTTTCCAATAATTCTATAACTTTTTTATTAACTTTATTTCGGGGAGTTTTAAAGAAAATTACATATTACTCTTATCTTTAAAATTAATCTAATTTAGAATAAAGCGGCTTACTTTATCTCTCAGGGCCAAGGTTTGACCTAAGTAGTTACAGGGCCCAGAATTTTGAAGGACCCGAATGGGGCCTAAACCCTACGTTCCGTTATCTAACAATAACGCGTTTTGAATATATCTTTAGCCCTTATGAATCCGAAGTCATCCTTTTTTTTTATTTTTTTTTTATGGAAAACTTCATAACTTCGGTCATTTTGGCCCGATTTAGCCGAAATTTATTTCATTTTGAAGCTGAAATCGTGATCTATCCGAATCTAATATAAACTAAAAATGATATTTCTAATTAGACTCTTTCTATGTAAAGTTATAAAATGATGCAAATATGATAAATACGGTGAAGGGCCGGAAAATAGAATAGTAGAATATATATATATATATAATTATATTAAACGATGTCGGAAATGGTAGTAGGAAGCTGAATTTGGCTCCTCCCATTCCCTCCCCCCTCATAAAATTGAAACACACCCCGATACTCTCGTTTCGTAATCATTTTTAGCCCATTCAAAAACGTTCGTTATTTCGAGGCGAATATATTAAAAACCGCCCCGAAGGCCTCCCTCCTCCCTTTATAGTTCATTATTTTTTGTTTTTAGCTTTTTACATCGTGCATATATCCTCTAGGTCTTTAGAATAATAATTAGTCCAAATGAAAATGATCTCTAATGAGGATTCTAGTACTAGCGTTTTCAACGTTAATTGTTTTGGCAAAGGCTTAACGTTTTTCCCACCTTCCTCCCACGTTTTTAGTATTAATTTCTTAAAGTGATGGTGAAGATTCTTTTAGGAAAAATACTCGTTCGCGTTGAATAAAACAATCATAAAATTTACTTGTTTGACTGGTGCAAATAATAAGAAAAGATTAATATTTTGGCATTGAATTAAAATGAGAACCTCCGACCAATCAAAAGACGTCCCCTGTACCTTTGGTTTCGTAAAATATCCCCAGCGACACGAGCTGTTGTACGCACGCGATTGTGCGCGTGAAAATAATCGCGGGGATTTTATTAAGTGTCTTTTGATTATTGGTCGAAGGTCCTCATTTCAATTGAATTAGCCAAAATCGGGTTTCTATTTTTTGGTACAATTTTAAACAAGCAGTATCAAAAAAATATTTATTTTTCTTCTTCACCTTCCCTTTAAGAGTAGTTTGCTTAGTACCCTTAATCGGATCTTTGTATTTCTTTACCAAAAAAAAAAAAAAAAAAAAAAAAAAAAAAAATGAAAGAATGATAGCTTAAAAAAATACAACTTCTTAATTAATATTTTTCCAATTATATCGTGATAATTGTTTTTCTTCGGCTTAGTTTCGTATTCCAGTAATTAGTAATTTAAGTTGGCCCTTTATTATATTGTACTGTTGTTTTTTTTAAGTATTGGAAGAAATGTAACTAGGGATAACAAAATTTAAAACTTAATCCATATAGTGATTATTAATTTTGAACCGACTAATTTAAAGATATAATTAATGACAACCATATTATCTCGGCCGTGTTTAACAAAATTACAATTTTTTTAGGGTTAGTTAAAATAAAAATTATTAGTTTCAATTTATCATTCGATTATTGGAACTTTTAATGAATTTTATGCCCTTTATCGTTGACACTAATTGGGTTTTAATAAATTAATCATCACTATTTCAGATTTATAGTAAAGGAATTTAATTTGAGCTTCAAAATTTAACAAATTACGTCAAAATTGACCAAAATTAACCTAATTACATATTTTGTTACATGATAAAAGGGAAAAAAATATTACAATAAACCCTAAAGTACCCGAAGGTACCGAACAATTCGGTTATTTTAAACCTCTTTAATATTTAAATTTATTTTAAATTTTAATTTAGTTATTTTTTGGTCAATTCTGCCGTTTTTTGTTTGATTTAGAAGTTCGAATTCCAACTTAAAATATTTTTCCCGATTAATCCCTTAACAAAAACCTCTAAATTTTATTTTCTAAGCTCCAAATTTAAAAATTAACAAGTTCTATTACAAATTTATCCCAATCGCGAAGTTTTAGCTCCTAAAACTAAAATATTTTAGGCTCTCTTTAAAACGCGCTAATTAAAATTTTGTCCTTCTGTCAGGACGTGACGCGAGCGCGATATTTGTAGGTACAAGGGTAGAGAATAGTTTTGAAAAAAAAAAAAAAAAAAGTTTTAAAATTTCTAGTAGATAGTTCCTCATTATTTTATATGAAAGTTGAACAAAAATGTTTTTCTTGATCTCTCGTGATGAACATACGGTTAAAATGAACATTTGTATCGATGCAATATTAAGAAGATGAACACGGAATTTTTTGAAAGTTTATCGTTGATGTTTACGTGGTGTTTAAATGTTAAAAAAACAAGTTGGAACTTCGCGGTAACAAAAAATTACCCAAGTGTTGAAAATATGTGAAAGTGCGCAGTCGCGAAAACATTATGGAACACGCGTCGTACGTGATCTACTTTAAAACAAAATGTTTTATATATATTCGAAGTGTTTTTTCTCTACGTTCGATTTGTCTTTGGTTTCCAAGAAACATTGAAAAAACTACATCAACAACAAATACAAGATCGTTTTAATTTTTAATCGCTTATTGATGACTAAAAACTATTTCAAAACTTTTTGGGAAATTTATTTTAACGTTATTCACACCCAAAATTTCCTAAAAAACTCGATCTGGTTGAAATGGAAAAAGCAAATTTTTCTATAACTGAAAATAATCGCCGCGCCAGAAACTGTGTACCGCATTATCTCAATAAAAATGACGTCAAAATAAGTTAAAAAAATAATAATGATAAACGCGCGACTTAAAAAACATATAATATGATATATTTTTAAACGAAGGATCTTGAAAGCAACCTTTTGAGTCCCCCAAATTATAATATTACGCAAAAACCCCCTTTTTATTCAACACATCGATGCTTTTTATTATCGTTAAACTAATAAACCGACGAATTTATTATCGCGATTATTAACGGCGTTACTAATCGCGAAAACCGCGAGAAACGCGCCCGATATAATATATCGGTATATCTACAAAATATAAGAAAATTAAAACGATAAAAAGGCGTTGCGGCGTTCGAAGTCGAAGCGGACGTCGAAATTTTACGATTGGTCACGATGTTGTATTAGTGAACGGTGATGTTCTTTAAGTGTTCAAATTTGATTTTTTGTGGTTTTTTTCTAAAGTTTTTTAAATTTAAATATTTGCTCGTTTTAAAAATAATTCCGTTTCGAAATGCGGTTAATTGGCGGACTCAAAAGGGTTGCTTTTACGATCTCTGGCAAGCGTGGTTTCGAAATACCACCAAAATGACGTCGATTGGTCGTCCGTATAATCGGACGATGATCGAATTTATTAATTTTAACCAATTTTACTAACCAAAATCGCGATACCCTTATATCGAACTAACCTAATTACGAGCTTCTACCATTTTTTGACGAATGGGAAGCCTCGAAGGCGTAGCAACCCTTTTGAGTGGTTAGAATAATAACTGGTTATGGCCTTATAGACTATAATAAGATTGTAACTTAACTGTGGAAAAAACGATTTAGTCCGTAAGTGACGTTCACGTTAATTACAAAAAAGCGTTTCAATTAGTTTATTCTTTGAAGGGATTCTCCAACATCGGGCCTTTGTTTTTCCCTTGGAACCATAACACCCCTACTCTAAGATTAGTCCAACCTTTGAAATAATTGTCCTTGAAAACATTGTAAATGACTGTGAACGTTTTCGGATATACCATTTCCTTGCCACCGTTTTGCATTCTGGAAAATGTTTTTGCAACCATCTAGCAAAATCATCGGAATGTTAAGGCCTCCGTTAAATAGTTTTTAATGATGTAGTAACCTTTTAACCTCCGATTTTGGGCTACGATAAAATATTTTCCAACTGCAAATTATTCTTCAGAATAAGTTTGGAAGGATTTTAGCCTAGGCCTAAATTTAGGCTCGGAACTAATCGCCAAATCACCTCGTCTCGTGACGGAATTGTGCCGAGATCGTTTAAGAATATATGGTTCTAATGCCTATGCCCGGATTGATTTTGGGAATTTTTAGCGGGGAAACGACGAACGACGAATCACCCGTGTCCTATTTGCGGCAAGACGTACGTCAACGAAGGTTCCTTGCGGAAACACATTTCCAGCCATCCCGAAGCCGCGGCAGCCGCTGCCGCGACCCCGTTACGAATGTGGCCATGCTCAGTTTGCCAAAGCGTCTTCACGCAGGAAGCCGGTATTATACGCGCGCCATACTTACGGAAAAACGTAAAGCGCCAATGTCAATCTACTATTCAAAGACTAAATAGTACTCGATGGGATAACCCAATATCACAAACAAGCCTGAACCATCGCTCGAGTAACTTGTAGTTAATTGTATAAGATTTTTCACCAACTAAACAACGTGGCACTTTTGTTTCGTGTTTATCGTAAAATTGAACCTAGAATTGTAGGTTGTCTACGGAAATTTAGCTTGTTTAGCGCTTATATAGCTATTTCAAACACAATATATTTCGGTTTATTGGCGTCTTTGAGGTCAGTGGATTGACATATAAGGCGCTCAATATCCACGATACGTTATTTAAATATAAAGCCTTCATTCGCGTCCAGTCCCACTAATGATTGTTCTTTGGGTTTTGGTACACAGGTCTCCTCCATCACATGGAAAACATGCGAATGGATCCGAAACATCAGTTCGCAGCCCAATACGTGCTTAGCCGGGCCGCTGCCGAACGACGGGAGAAACAAGGGCCCAGTTCTTCCGGTTCGAGCAGCGCGGCCCTCAGCGCGATTGGGGCCCCGGGAACCTCTTCGGACCCAGGACAGCAACAGCAACAACAACAGTTAATGGGACACGGCAGCGAACAACAGAGCAACGGTTCTCAACCGGGTCCTTCCGGTACGGTCATGACCGTCGGCATCCTGCCCTTAACGGCGCATCATCAACAACACCCTTAAAACGCCCCAGAACGAACTAATTGAAAACGAAATAAAAAAAAAAATAACGAGGGTCCTCGTTGAGTCGTTCGTTAAGCCTCGGTTTAATATAAGTTTTTCCTTATCGTTTTTCGAGGAAAATAACTTTTTAAGTTTATCGTTAAAACATTATAATTTCGGCCGAAAAAACGCGCTTCTGAATTACGAAAGAAGACGTCGTGACGTCACTTATCGAAAGAAGAACGCGAGGATTGAAGAATCTACGACGCCTGCGCGTGGAATTTTATTAAGCGACGTTAAAAAGAAAGAAACCGAATCCCGGTTTTCGGCACCATTTTTAATGGAAGAAGAATAAAATACGGTCAAGCCCTAAATGTTTGTCCAGAGAGACGGTTACGTTTGTAGTAGAAAAATAATTGATTTAGATTCAATGCCGTCGAATAATGATTCCATTTTTGTAAAGAATGGTTCAAAATCGCGAGGATACCGATTTAGATGCCAGTTTAAAACGTTATCCGTAATCGGTATCGATTCTCTGAAAGAGTTATCGATTTTTTAAATCAACGGAAAAAAAAAGTAAAACGTCAAGTCTTCAAATTTAGAAAAGTCCGCCGCCTAAAAGTGTCGATGGAAACAAAAATGGTTAAATTTAATTAGTTTAAAATAAGTTTAGTTTCGAAGAATGTTTTTTCTCGGAAGAATAGTTTAAATCGCCGCTTTCGTTTAAATCTAATTTTTTACGGTGGCGTTATATGAAAAAATTATTACAAAAAGGAACTAAAGGCCGAAAATAATCGCGACAGCTTCAAAAGCTTACGATTATTAGTCAGTCGAATTTAAATAAGTGGCGCGCGTATAAACTACATCTACATCCTATTAGTAAGTACTATTCATTTCCTAAGTTAGCGGGGTTATAAAGAAAAGGTTTCGAGTTCGCACACACCGTCTATTCTATTATAGGATGCATTCTGTGATAAAAAATAAATATGAACCTATATTGAGACAAAAAACATACAAAAATACCCTTTATTTTAAAATAAAAAAAAAAAAAATCGGTATCGAAAAAACCCAACGATCGCTAATATTAATAATAATCCCCACATTTTATTAAAATTCATACATTATCATCGTAAAAATTTAAAATTATAACTATTATAAAATTAAAAGTATAGGTTACCTTAATTTAAAAATTACTCAAATTTAAACCTAGTTGAAATAAATCGTCGAATCTCGAAATTTCGTTTTCAAAAACCCTTAGTAACTATTTATTCTCGAAAGCCAAATATTAAATAAGATTTATTTTCGGGGGTTCGCGTCGCTCCCTAGGAGTACGCGTCGCTCTGAATAACAGAATCGATCTTTAAAATCACAATTAGTTTATAACTTTTTAATTTCTAATTATATATTTATCCAATCACATCCCGTGAAAAATTCTCATTATCGTTACGTTTAAACAACGATTCCCCACACGATTTTATGTTTTTAAACACGCGCGTTTTAAAATAGGAATTTTCCGTCGTTTTCGTCCCTTTTATTTTGTCAGGGATTGATGATGGAAAGTTACAAATGAGTCATAAACTTCACTGTAAGGGCATTTGACCTATGAAAGAGAGATAGAGGAATACTGGGTGGGTTTATTATATTTCTTCCCCCCTATTAACGGAATCTCTACCTTGTGGAAGTTAATAGAATGCCAGCCAAACCTTTAGGCCCGAAATCTCGTCTAGGATTTGGCTCCTAATTGGTGGATATCGTTGTCTAGGCAACGGCTATATCAATTTTATCTCTCTCCCTCTCTAAAGCTTTGTGCAATGGATGCTATTTTCCATTCGTTAGAAGGATGCAGTACCATTACTCATAGTGTTTAAAATTTAGGAGAGAAAATACTCCAAACGCTTTTAAAGCGCAAATGCCTATCCAGAAATTCGTTCTTGTTCGTAACTTTCCCTAATCCACCCCTGGTTTTGTTTGTTTTATATCTAGTTTGGTTTTAATTACAAAATCGCCCGATTCTCGAGAAAAAGAAATAAATTTCGATACATTTCAATCCCCAGCATCAGTTTTCTCCCCCTCGAGCCGAGCGTATTATATAGAAATAAAAAAGTGTCGAAGGCGAATTTTTTTTTGTAATTAAAAAATTTCGCAGGCACTCTAAAAACGCGTCTCCAAAAATATACAAGTTGATATAATAACTAAAAAAATCTTTTTTAATAAAATACCACGCGTAAGTATATATATAAATATGAATATATTAAAATGAGAATACAAATAATGTTTAGTGTTGAATTTTCCCCGTTTTTGAAATCCTCAGTATATTAAAATTTAATCTTTTAGTTTGTAGAAAAACCAAATAATATTTAGTTAAAATTACAGCGTATAATCCTACTCTTCGTATTCGATAACGATATTGTTAAATAAAAAACGCGAATTAGAATATAGAATTTTCTTGGAAAATATTTGAAAAGGGGTGGTGGTCCGAAGTGTCAAAGAATGTAATTTTAAATTAATCTCAAAGATAATTTAAAAATAAAAAAACCGCGGCGCTATTAATTTTCATAAATTTTTAACTTAATTTTAAACTTAACGATTAGATCGTTAACTTTCTATTCAATTTAACGAGCTTGTTTAGAATAAATTTCAATTGGCAGCGATTAAATTGTTAGCTCTATATAGTTGTAAACTAAAGTTAAATATAGAGGTTCCATTTCTATTCGTTGAATCGAATTAAAATTAAAAACGCCGTTCTGGTAACGATTCAATCGTTAGATAGTTTTATCATAAAAATAATGACTGAAAAATATTCTCAAATAATAACAAATTTTAAATTACGATAAATTAACTTAATTTCAAATATAGCAGCGTTATTTTAACCTATTAAATCTTTTAAACTGATTTTTAATAGTAAATTATTCGGATGAAATTAATAATTTAACTTATTGAAATACTCAAATCTACGTCATCTAATGATTGAATCGTTATCCATATTACTAAATTAATTTAAATATTTAGCCGAATAAATTAAGAAAGGAATCGAATGTTTACGGTAATAATAATTATAAGCGTATCTGTCGATATTAGGGAAAAACAAACAAAACGCAACTGTGATTTTTTTCAAATAAATCGGCTTTATAAAAAGCCAGGGCCTGATTCCGAAGACCACCACTCTGGTATAAGTAGAAAAATCGTCTACAACCCCCACAATTTCAATCTACAAAAAAACCTAATTATCCAACTTTCTTCCGACGATAAACTACCCCGAAACAGTTTTATAAAATAAATAGAATCAGTTTTCCGTTAGTCGAAGTTCGTCAATTAGCTAAATATATCTCAACATGAAAAACAAAAAATAATTATCCCAGCAGAGAGTGTTTTTAATTCAAAAATCCCCAAAAATACGAGCTAAAATAACGCGGCCGATAACCAGTTCGAGCCAGTTTAAATAACCAGTCGATAATATAGTATTGTTTTATCATAAAAAACTTCTTTAAAAGAGTTTCAACGCCGCGAAAAAAAATGGCGGATTTGACCCCAGAAGTGTCAATTTCCGCCCCCAGTTTAAACAGTCATCGTAGACGCAAATACAGTTATAATACATCCACTAAAACGATAACGCGCCTCCATTCTGCGATCCAGCTGGTTTACGACTGCGCTTCCTCAAAAACAATGTGATAACGCGATTAAACGCGTTAGCCAGCCAGCCAGCCAGCCAGCCAGATAATATCGTGGCAATACTTTTGGCGTTACAATTAAGCGAAAAGCGAAAAAGATAAAAACCAGTCGTGGCGCGGATCGGGGGTGCGTCCGATACCAAATTATCGCGATTCTCACGTGATCGCGATGATCTAATCACGCAATCACAAACTCGTCACGCTAAAGGCGAGCCATAAGTACAATAAATACAAAACCCAGAACTCAATAGTCTTAAATCGATTAACGCAAAAATATAATTCTCGAGCCACAGCGGACGAAAATCTTTTAAGGGACTCGATTAAAAAAATAATAATCACCGTTTTTGAAATTCAACGGAATTTAAAAAGCGTTATATTTACGTTTAAATCAATTTACACGTAGATTTGAGAATATCCTAAATTAAAATGACCGCCGCTTACCCCGCCCCCTATATTGTCTTTTTGAAAAGCCAATTAATATCCCTAAGTGGGATATCATTTTCGTGATAATTATTTAAAAAAATTTAAATAAAAAAAAAATTTTAAATAAAAAAATAAAAATTGCCTTCCGATAATTATCGATCGCGGTCATCGTAACGACGAAAATGTGGAGAAAATCAAAACCTTATAAAAAATAATTCGATCTAAATAAATTCGATAATTTTTATTTTTATTTTAATTTCGGCAAACAAAATTTAATATTTTCAAAATTTAAAAAGTGCCATCTTTTTTAATAAAAGAAGTAAAACGTCCGCGATCTTAATTTCGAAATCGCGAAGAGCGTTTTCGTAACGTTTAAAATAAAAAAAAAACGCCAAAATATTATTTTCGTCGTTACGACGATTTTAACCTCGATCGCCTCAGCGTCTCTATCGATGTTTAAAAATACGTGATCGTCTATAAATTTTGTCCCTGTCGATAAACAAATATATCCTAAACGATTTTTCGTAAAATAATATCGGCTTTTTATAATTAATGAATTAAAAAAAATTACAAAAAAAAAAAAAAAAATGATAGCGTATTTAGCCTAGGATAGGTGCCAAGTTCCTAACTTTGGGCTCTTAGCGTTATTTTAATATTCGTATTTTAAAATAATTATCATTTAATTCGTCCGCGAAATTAAAGAAAAGTTAAATCAGTGATATAAATTAAATTTAAATTAAATGGATACGGCATAAAACAAATGATTTATGAAGTAAAATATTCGCGAAATCTAATTTAATGAATTGAAAAAAACAAAATGGTTCTTAAGTTTGCGAAAATCGAGGCGTTTAATCCTACAATTATCGATAACAAATTAATATCGATTATATCGATATTAAGGGGGATAAAATCGAACGTAAAAAAATAAGTTCTTACGCCTAAAACAAAAATTAGTGTTTGATATCGTTGTGTAAAGACAAAAAGGCAAGAATCAAAAGAAGTTACTGTACCTTTTATAATTTTAAGGAAAAAGAGAAAAATCCCATTTTGGTTGGTTGTCAAAAATTTAACAAATTTATCAGTCCGAGAAAGAAATGAAAAATTACGAGACGTTATCGATTAGAAGGACGATTTAAATATTTAGCGAGACTATGATCGTTTAAAACACGACGATCAATTTGAAATATATTCGTATTTAACGATCGACAATATACTAAACTTTATCGATGATTGATAATTATCAATCATCGATTAAGTTTATCCTAACGATCATGGACAATTTTTGTCGATCGCGAGTATGTAACTTATCGATAATGGTTTGAATTTTATCTTATCGATGATGGATACATTTTATTTTATCGATTTTGGATACATTTTAGCATATCGATCTTAGATAAATTTTACGTTGTATCGATCTTAGATAAATTTTACGTTGTATCGATCTTAGATAAAGTTTACATTGTATCGATCTTAGATAAAGTTTACGTTGTATCGATCTTAGACAAAGTTTATTTTATGGACCATAGATTAGTGATCCTAGATTAATTAAATAATTATCGATCATAGATTAATTTAACGATCGTGATTTTATTTCGTAGTTTAACGTGAATTTATATTAAAATTTATCAATCAGAATTTTAACAAAAGTTATCACGACATTTTAGAATAAATTCCCAAATCGTTCGTAAACTGATAGATTCTAATTTAAATATGATTCAAATATATTATTATCGTCTTATTAACCAATCACCTCTCGTAATTTTTAAAAGAAAGCGTTTTGCTCAAGATACGATGTTTTTATATAATTTAAAAAAGTAGTGAATATATTTCGCTCGTTAAAAATTATGAAATGAGAAATGTTTTAGATCGGATGGCGAACATAACGTGAGAAAAATCGTATTCGACTAAATTTCGTTTTTGATGATAAAGTGTGAGAATTCTATCGCATAACGCTAGATATATTTTTGTAAAAGATTAAGAAAGCGTTTTAAAAAATTATGGATAAAGATAATTGGCGTTTTTCCCCCATTTTTAACCCTAATTTTTTTGGTTTTTTGTTAAAAAAAAACCTTGTAAAGAGTTCTTAAATATCGATGACGATCGATAATGATCAATAACGATCGATTCTTATAACGATTTAACTTTTAAAAGAAAAAATATGGCTTTTTCGCAAAAAAAAAAACAAAAAATTCTAGTTTTAGATAATAAATCGAAACAAAAATTAAAAAATAGACTTTAAATTTTTGTCGTATATAACGTAATAACAAAAAGGACCCCCAAAATTAAAATGAATATTACGTTTTCAAAATTAAAAAGCTCGAAAAGTGCCTAAAGATATGGATTTAAATAAAAATCTGGGGGTCCTAATTGAAGTCCTTCAAATTTGGAACGCTAATTAAAAAAAGCGTTAATAATAATAATAATTAATCAGCCAGGGACTTGTTTGGCGACTAGCAATTCCCCGAAATAAAAACCAACAAAATGCTCTGTCAAAAATTTAAAATGAATACTCCGTGTAAAATATTAATACTCTTCGAATTTTTAAAAATTACCAAACCCGCCCCCACACAGATCTACAATTTAAGAAAAAAAATAGGGAGAATTTTTACGCTAACAAATAAAAATAAAGTCAAACACTGTGATGTTAACGATTCCTAAAGACGCGATAAATATCGTCGCGACGATTATATAAACTTATTCGATCGTGAAATTAAAATATCGATAGCGGGATTTATCGAAACCCGCGTAGTCGATAATAAATGAAATTTTAAAAGGGGCATTCTTGAATTTAAAATCGGGAAAAATAAACGATAAAAAAATCGATCGTATTTTGATCGATAAATATCGAGTTTTTTCGCATACTCGATTTCACATCTCGATCGATTCGAAATGATATAACGATCGTTACGAGACGCAAGAAAAACTATATTTAAAAACCTAAAATTGATCTCTATAAAAAATGCTCAGAAATCGATTTAAAATCGATAAATATCGATTACGCTATTTAAAAAAACTCTGAGCAATACGATTTTACCGATGATGATAATGACGACGTAATATAGTGACGAAATTCAAAGACATTTCACTAAATGAATTATGGTTCGTGATGACCATAAAAGAAAATTATGAGCTTTCAAAGGCTTAAATTTGAATTTTTCTATTTTTGCTTTAAAGAAAATATCGCGTTTTTTTGGCTAAATTGTTGTTTATTTGTTTTTGTACGCGCTTTAGATATTTTATTTTTTTTTATATAGCTTATTTAGACACATGCGCAATTGCGGCTTTACCGCCCACAACCCACCCTCCGTTAAGTTTGCTAGAGCTTATTTTAACTATTGTTTTTTTGCTATTTGTATAGGATTTTTGTAGTGCAGAATTTTAGCTTGATAATAACGCTAGCTTTGACAATTCCTTGGTAGACCTTTTTAACGGTGACCAGAGTCACGACCCATTAAATTACCAATTATATCGAATTACCCATTACATATAATTAAATTACCAATTATATCGAATTTAATTACCCATTACATATAATTAAATTACCAATTATATCGAATTTAATTACCCATTACATATAATTAAATTACCAATTAAATCGAATTTAATTACCCGTTCAATCGAATTACGTATTACATAGAATTAAATTACCAATTATATCGAATTACCCATTATATATAATTAAATTATCCATTCAATCGAATTAAATTACCCATTCTATCGGATTAAATTACCCATTCTATCGGATTAAATTACCCATTCTATCGGATTAAATTACCCATTCTATCGGATTAAATTACCCATTCTATAGGATTAAATTACCCATTCTATAGGATTAAATTACCCATTCTATCGGATTAAATTACCCATTCTATCGGATTAAATTACCCATTCTATCGAATTAAATTACCCATTCTATCGAATTAAATTACCCATTCTATCGAATTTAATTCGATTTAATTACCCATTCTATCGAATTTAATTCGATTTAATTACCCATTCTATCGGATTAAATTACCCATTCTATCGGATTAAATTACCCATTCTATCGGATTAAATTACCCATTCTATCGGATTAAATTACCCATTCTATCGAATTAAATTACCCATTCTATCGAATTAAATTACCCATTCTATCGAATTAAATTACCCATTCTATCGGATTAAATTACCCATTCTATCGGATTAAATTACCCATTCTATCGGATTAAATTACCCATTCTATCGAATTAAATTACCCATTCTATCGAATTAAATTACCCATTCTATCGAATTAAATTACCCATTCTATCGAATTAAATTAAGCATTATATCGAATTAAATTAACCATTATACCGAATTAAATTAACCATTAGATAACATTAAATTGAATTACCCATTAAATGCAATTTATTTTTTAGGGTGAATTGAAATACTTGAATTGCCACATTTAACTTGGATGGAATTAGATTGAATAACTTATTAGATGAAATTAGATTGAATAACTTATTAGATGAAATTAGACGGAATTACTCATTAGATGAAATTATATTGACTTAATCATTAGATGGAATTAGATTGAATTACTCATTACATGGAATTAGATTGAATTACTCATTACATGGAATTAGATTGAATTACTCATTACATGGAATTAGATTGAATTACTCATTACATGGAATTAGATTAAATTACTCATTACATGGAATTAGATGGAATTAGATTAAATTGCCCATTAGATGGAATTAGATTAAATTACCCATTAGATGGAATTAGATTAAATTACCCATTAGATGGAATTAGATTAAATTACCCATTAGATGGAATTAGATTAAATTACCCATTAGATGAAATTAGATTAAATTACCCATTAGATGGAATTAGATTAAATTACCCATTAGATGGAATTAGATTAAATTACCCATTAGATGGAATTAGATTGAATTAAAGTTAGCTAACATTAAATTGAATTACCCATTAGATGGAATTTATTTTTAGAATGAATTAAAATACTCGAATTGCGACATTTAACTTTAAATTATTTGAATTACAACATTAGTTTTAAATATTTAAAAATCCATTAGACGATAATTTAATTATCCTATATACCGAATTACATTTAATTATCCTATATACCGAATTACATTTAATTATCTATTAGACCGAACTACATTTAATTATCCCATTGACCCAACTAAATTTAATTATCAAATAGACCCAACTAAATTTAATTATCCCATAGACCCAACTAAATTTAATTATCCCATAGACCCAACTAAATTTAATTATCCCATAGACCCAACTAAATTTAATTATCCCATAGACCCAACTAAATTTAATTATCCCATAGACCCAACTAAATTTAATTATCCCATAGACCCAACTAAATTTAATTATCCCATAGACCCAACTAAATTTAATTATCCCATAGACCCAACTAAATTTAATTATCCCATAGACCCAACTAAATTTAATTATCCCATAGACCCAACTAAATTTAATTATCCCATAGACCCAACTAAATTTAATTATCCCATAGACCCATCTAAATTTAATTATCCCATAGACCCATCTAAATTTAATTATCCCATAGACCCAACTAAATTTAATTATCCCATAGACCCAACTAAATTTAATCATCCCATAGACCCAACTAAATTTAATCATCCCATAGACCCAACTAAATTTAATCATCCCATAGACCCAACTAAATTTAATCATCCCATAGACCCAACTAAATTTAATTATCCCATAGACCCAACTAAATTTAATTATCCCATAGACCCAACTAAATTTAGTTATCCCATAGACCCAACTAAATTTAATTATCCCATAGACCCAACTAAATTTAATTATCCCATAGACCCAACTAAATTTAATTATCCCATAGACCGAATTACTTTTAAATACCCATTAGATCGAACAAAACTATTTGAATTATCAATATTAGGTCAAATTATTTGACTTACCCGTATTAGATGGAATGAAATTGAATTATCCATCAGTTCGAAAGACGCCGGTATCCATTAGAATATTAAAATTTTATTCAAACTTACGAATCAAAATGTATAAATTAAATGAAATTTGGAATTTAAATATATTTGGCCTACTTAACAATAACTATATAAATTGGCAAATATTTACTTCCCCCAATAGCTTAATATTGTCTCGCACTTATCCGAATGTCTTAATTGGTAAAAATATATTGACCTATATATTTAAATTATAATAATAAATTTTTAATTATATAAATTTCAAAAAATTAAAGGTCATTAAAAGTATTTCGACCGAAATATAGATTAAATCCCATTGTTTCAATTTGCCAATTTAAATTCACAATTTTTCTCGTTTATAAAATGTTTTTAAATGTTAACTTGATCAAAAATATTTTTCCAAATATTAATTCCCCTTTACATGAATTGGCAAATATTAATTCCCAGTTTCAGGAATTGGCAAATATTAATTCCCAGTTTCAGGAATTGGCAAATATTAATTCCCAGTTTCAGGAATTGGCAAATATTAATTCCCAGTTTCAGGAATTGGCAAATATTAATTCCCAGTTTCAGGAATTGGCAAATATTAATTCCCAGTTTCAGGAATTGGCAAATATTAATTCCCAGTTTCAGGAATTGGCAAATATTAATTCCCAGTTTCAGGAATTGGCAAATATTAATTCCCAGTTTCAGGAATTGGCAAATATTAATTCCCAGTTTCAGGAATTGGCAAATATTAATTCCCAGTTTCAGGAATTGGCAAATATTAATTCCCAGTTTCAGGAATTGGCAAATATTAATTCCCAGTTTCAGGAATTGGCAAATATTAATTCCCAGTTTCAGGAATTGGCAAATATTAATTCCCAGTTTCAGGAATTGGCAAATATTAATTCCCAGTTTCAGGAATTGGCTAATATTAATTCCCATTTTTCATCAATTGGCTAATATTAATTCCCATTTTTCATCAATTGGCTAATATTAATTTTCCTTTACCTTAATTTGCAAATAGTTTGTCATTTTAATTTGAATTTGTACATACACGTAGTAATTCCCCATTGTCAAGATATGCAAATCTTAATTAACCATAATTTAAATTGACAATATTAATTCCCCTTTATCCTAATTTCAAAATATAAATTGCCGATAACTGTACGCGATGCATCCATGTTTAAAAATTAATTCGTTTTATTTGAATTGGCAAAAACGATCGAAGGATAAGTCAATAAATTAATTGCCAATTAGTATACCATTTTAAAACTTAATTACCAATTAGAAATACCATTTTAAAAGTTAATTACCAATTAGAAATACCATTTTAAAAGTTAATTACCAATTAGAAATACCATTTTAAAAGTTAATTACCAATTGGAATACCATTTTAAAAGTTAATTACCAATTGGAATACCATTTAAAAAGTTAATACCCTTTAGAATTCTTGCTGAATTTTAAATATCATTTTAAATTACGCTGTATTTCAATTCAAATTTAAATTATCCTGGATCCTATTAAGTTTACCCTTGAGACTAAGATTAAAATGTACATTTTACATTTAAATTATAAATTAAATTACCCTCTATCCTAAATTATAAATTAAATTACCCTCTATCCTAAATTATAAATTAAATTACCCTCTATCCTTAATTATAAATTAAATTACCCTCTATCCTAAATTATAAATTAAATTACCCTCTATCCTAAATTATAAATTAAATTACCCTCTATCCTAAATTATAAATTAAATTACCCTCTATCCTAAATTATAAATTAAATTACCCTCTATCCTAAATTATAAATTAAATTACCATCTACTCTAATTACAAATTAAAATACCCTCTATCATAAATTATAAAATTGCCATATATCCTAAATTGCAAATTATAAATTAAATTACCCTCCATCCTAAATTACAAATTAAATTACCCTTTATCCAAAAATTACACATTAAATTACCCTCTATAATAAATTAGATTAAATTACCCTAATTTAAAACTAAATTGACCAGTATACAAAATTTAAAAATTAAATTATACACTGTAACCGAAATTTAAAATTATAATTGCCTAGTTGTATGTATTCTAAAATTAAGTTGCCAAGTAGCCTAAATTATAAAATTGACCCGTACCCCAAATTTAGTCTGTGTTATTATGTAGAGCAAGTTAATATTTTCTAAAACATCGCCCAAAAAAGGAATTTATACTACCTAATTATTAAAGTTTAATTTACAAGATAAACTAATCATAAATATTATATAAAGATTCGAAATGAATTACTCCGATAACTCAACAATTTAGCACTACAAATTTCAATTAATTCAAATTAAACTATAAAAAATTAAAAAAGGCACTAATCTCAATTAAATAGTAACTTAATTGGTAATTCAAATTAATCTTTAACCCCAATAAAAAAATGAATTCCCCTTGAAATTAAATCGCAATTTAGGAAACTGACAATTAGCTTAAATAAAATATTAAATACTGATTATTATCAATTAAAATTAGGCCTCATTAATTATAAATAATATTATTAATCAATAATTTGATACTTTTATTAATAATCAAAATGAACAATAGAGTTAAATTTCCGACGCGACTATAAATCCAACTACCAAGGAATTGTCCTAAGAAAGTACTGCAAAAATCATATCTATATGTTGCTATATATATTTTTAATTAGCGCTAAAATTGTTAGTGTTTGTTTTCGCTTAATTGATAGAGCCAATTAGTGTTGCGTTTTTGTTTAAACCGCTTAATAGATTTTAGAAATTAGCAATTAGTATTAAACGCGCTTAGCGAAAAAAAGAAAATTAGAAAATATATACTATATTAAAGCCAAATAATATTATATAAAAAAAAAAACGAATTATAAATTCCTACGCTTTCATCGTTGTATTTTTAAAAAAGAAAAATTAGCGTTAAGCCTAAAAAAAAAAAAATATATATAAATAGCGCTTGTTGATGTTTACGCGTTTTAGAGCTTTTGATTTTAATTTTGTGTTTTTAGTTTTTTTAGTAGAAATTAGCGCGGCATACATTTTAGGCTTTTATGATTTAAAAAAATAAGGGAAGAACCCAGATAAATTCATTTTCTATTTAAAAAATAGAGAAATAAACGCGAGCTTAACTTTGATTTGCAAAAATCTTCTCAAAATGCTTTCAGTGTAACGCCAAAAAAAAAGAAAAATAAAAGAAAAAATACCAAAAAAAAAAAAAAAAATAAAACAAATGTATGGAAAAAATCGCTAAAGGCGATTAAAATAGTCTAAAAAATACCCAAATAAAAGAAAAGACTTAACGAATGGTTAAAAAAAATCACGTTTAAAAGTTAACACGACTAATACCGAAAAAAATGAAAAAATTAAAAGACGGACTTGGCTCACTAATTAATTTTTAATCATCGTTAAATTTTCGTTAAAAGAAATTTAGTTCTTTTTAAATAATCGCTAGTTTTTTTACGAAAGAAAATATTAAGGCTGTGATTCGAATATTAGTTATAATAATTAGAAGAATTAACCAATACCGTGCCAAAAAAATTCCTATACTTTTTAATAATCGATAGTTATCGATCGATACGAAACAATATCGATTATTTTTAAATAATGTTGTAATTTGTTTGTTTTTTTTCGTGTCAAATTATCAATTTAAAAATAAGGAGCGTTTAAAGATCCGTCAATTTAATTCAAACTTACTAAAAAAACGACCACTAGACTAAATAAAAATTGGTACACGTATGACGTCGTAATTACGGTAACCAATCAAATCACGCGGACGCCTACTGGACTCGGAAAAGATCGGAACTGATCGGGACCGGGCGTAACAAAATAATATTCGCAATTCACGAAAAAATGTTTGAAAATATAATTAATTATACAAAAATAAGAAATATTCAAAAGACTGGCTCGTAGCACTGGTAACTCGGTTTTGAAAAAAAAACGAAAAAAAAAAATGAACTCTTACGATTTTTGTTTAATTTTTTCTTACATTACATTTTTCAGCAATCTCGATAAATATCATTGAATGGATGTCATAGTTTTAATAGTGCTTTGTATACCTGTGCTAATCATTAAATAAAGTTGTCATAAAGCCTAATTCGACTATCATTTCTTAAAGTGAGCGTATATCACAATTTTTTCCAAGTCCTATGGATTATATTTTTATTAATATCATTTTTTTAATCGACAGAGGGAGGTCAGACCGTGTACGTATTCGACTAAAAAAAAACGATGGGACTCGGAAATCCGTAACCCTAGTTCAAACCCAGATTCAAGCAAACTTTCATTATATTAAAATGTCAAATTTCAATTCAAATATCGTTTTCGGTAATTATAATCAACGTATACGTGGCGTAATAGTAAAGCGTCGGGACTCTAAAATAATTAATCAAAAATTTTACAAAGGGTACCCCTGGAAAATAATAATACCCCCCCTGTAAAATAAATAATCAAAAATTTTACAAATCTCAAAAATCTCACTTTTCCAAATCTCAAAAATCTCAATTTTCCAAATCTCAAAAATCTCAATTTTCCAAATCTCAAAAATCTCAATTTTCCAAATCTCAAAAATCTCAATTTTCCAAATCTCAAAAATCTCAATTTTCTAAATCTCAAAAATCTCAATTTTCCAAATCTCAAAAATCTCAATTTTCCAAATCTCAAAAATCTCAATTTTCTAAATCTCAAAAATCTCAATTTTCCAAATCTCAAAAATCTCAATTTTCCAAATCTCAAAAATCTCAATTTTCCAAATCTCAAAAATCTCAATTTTCCAAATCTCAAAAATCTCAATTTTCCAAATCTCAAAAATCTCAATTTTCCAAATCTCAAAAATCTCAATTTTTCCAAATCTCAAAAATCTCAATTTTCCAAATCTCAAAAATCTCAATTTTCCAAATCTCAATTTTCCCAATCTCAATTTTCCCAATCTCAATTTTCCCAATCTCAATTTTCCCAGTCTCAATTTTCCCAATCTCAATTTTCCCAATCTCAATTTTCCCAATCTCAATTTTCCCAATCTATATTTTCCCAATCTATATTTTCCCAATCTCAATTTTCCCAATCTCAATTTTTCCCAATCTCAATTTTTCCCAATCTCAATTTTTCCCAATCTCAATTTTCCCAATCTCAATTTTCCCAATCTCAATTTTACCAATCTCAATTTTCCCAATCTTTTTTTACAGGGGGTGTATTTATTATTTTTATTTTTTACAGGGGGTGTATTTATTATTTTTATTTTTTACAGGGGTGTTTTTATTATTTTTTTTTACAGGGGGTGTATTTATGATTTTTATTTTTTACAGGGGGTGTATTTATGATTTTTATTTTTTACGGGGGGTGTATTTATGATTTTTATTTTTTACAGGAGGTGTATTTATTATTTTTATTTTTTACAGGGGGTGTAAATTTTCCAAATCTCAATTTTCCAAATCTCAATTTTCCAAATCTCAATTTTCCAAATCTCAATTTTCCCAATCTCAATTTTCCCAATCTCAATTTTCCCAATCTCAATTTTCCCAATCTCAATTTTCCCAATCTCAATTTTCCCAATCTCAATTTTCCCAATCTCAATTTTCCCAATCTCAATTTTCCCAATCTCAATTTTCCCAATCTCAATTTTCCCAATCTCATTTTTCCCAATCTCAATTTTCCCAATCTCAATTTTCCCAATCTCAATTTTCCCAATCTCAATTTTCCCAATCTTTTTTTACAGGGGGTGTATTTATTATTTTTAATTTTTACAGGGGGTGTATTTATTATTTTTATTTTTTACAGGGGGTGTATTTATTATTTTTATTTTTTACAGGGGGTGTATTTATTATTTTTATTTTTTACAAGGGGTGTATTTATTATTTTTATTTTTACAGGGGGTGTATTTATTGTTTTTATTTTTTACAGGGGGTGTATTTATTATTTTTATTTTTTACAGGGGGTGTATTTATGATTTTTATTTTTTACAGGGGGTGTATTTATTATTTTTATTTTTTCAGGGGGTGTATTTATTATTTTTATTTTTTACAGGGGGTGTATTTATTATTTTTATTTTTTACAGGGGGTGTATTTATTATTTTTATTTTTTACAGGGGGTGTATTTATGATTTTTATTTTTTTACAGGGGGTGTATTTATGATTTTTATTTTTTACAGGGGGTGTATTTATGATTTTTATTTTTTACAGGGGGTGTATTTATGATTTTTATTTTTTACAGGGGGTGTATTTATGATTTTTATTTTTTACAGGGGGTGTATTTATGATTTTTATTTTTTACAGGAGGTGTATTTATTATTTTTATTTTTTACAGGGGGTGTAAATTTTCCAAATCTATATTTTCCAAATCTCAATTTTCCAAATCTCAATTTTCCAAATCTCAATTTTCCCAATCTCAATTTTCCCAATCTCAATTTTCAAAATCTCAATTTTCAAAATCTCAATTTTCCCAATCTCAATTTTCCCAATCTCAATTTTCCCAATCTCAATTTTCCCAATCTCAATTTTCCCAATCTCATTTTTCCCAATCTCAATTTTCCCAATCTCAATTTTCCCAATCTCAATTTTCCCAATCTTTTTTTACAGGGGGTGTATTTATTATTTTTATTTTTTACAGGGGGTGTATTTATGATTTTTATTTTTTACAGGAGGTGTATTTATTATTTTTATTTTTTACAGGGGGTGTAAATTTTCCAAATCTATATTTTCCAAATCTCAATTTTCCAAATCTCAATTTTCCAAATCTCAATTTTCCCAATCTCAATTTTCCCAATCTCAATTTTCAAAATCTCAATTTTCCCAATCTCAATTTTCCCAATCTCAATTTTCCCAATCTCAATTTTCCCAATCTCAATTTTCCCAATCTCATTTTTCCCAATCTCAATTTTCCCAATCTCAATTTTCCCAATCTCAATTTTCCCAATCTTTTTTTACAGGGGGTGTATTTATTATTTTTATTTTTTACAGGGGGTGTATTTATTATTTTTATTTTTTACAAGGGGTGTATTTATTATTTTTATTTTTACAGGGGGTGTATTTATTGTTTTTATTTTTTACAGGGGGTGTATTTATTATTTTTATTTTTTACAGGGGTGTATTTATTAATTTTATTTTTTACAGGGGGTGTATTTATTATTTTTATTTTTTCAGGGGGTGTATTTATTATTTTTATTTTTTACAGGGGGTGTATTTATTATTTTAATTTTTTACAGGGGGTGTATTTATTATTTTTATTTTTTACAGGGGGTGTTTTTATTATTTTTTTAACAGGGGGTGTATTTATAATTTTTATTTTTTACAGAGGGTGTATTTATTATTTTTATTTTTTACAGGGGGTGTATTTATTATTTTTATTTTTTACAGGGGGTGTATTTATGATTTTTATTTTTTTACAGGGGGTGTATTTATGATTTTTATTTTTTACAGGGGGTGTATTTATGATTTTTATTTTTTACAGGGGGTGTATTTATGATTTTTATTTTTTACAGGGGGTGTATTTATGATTTTTATTTTTTACAGGGGGTGTATTTATGATTTTTATTTTTTACAGGAGGTGTATTTATTATTTTTATTTTTTACAGGGGGTGTAAATTTTCCAAATCTATATTTTCCAAATCTCAATTTTCCAAATCTATATTTTCCAAATCTCAATTTTCCAAATCTCAATTTTCCCAATCTCAATTTTCCCAATCTCAATTTTCCCAATCTCAATTTTCAAAATCTCAATTTTCCCAATCTCAATTTTCCCAATCTCAATTTTCCCAATCTCAATTTTCCCAATCTCAATTTTCCCAATCTCATTTTTCCCAATCTCAATTTTCCCAATCTCAATTTTCCCAATCTCAATTTTCCCAATCTTTTTTTACGGGGGGTGTATTTATTATTTTTATTTTTTACAGGGGGTGTATTTATTATTTTTATTTTTACAGGGGGTGTATTTATTGTTTTTATTTTTTACAGGGGGTGTATTTATTATTTTTATTTTTTACAGGGGTGTATTTATTAATTTTATTTTTTACAGGGGGTGTATTTATTATTTTTATTTTTTCAGGGGGTGTATTTATTATTTTTATTTTTTACAGGGGGTGTATTTATTATTTTTATTTTTTACAGGGGTGTATTAATTTTTTTTATTTTTTACAGGGGGTGTATTTATTATTTTTATTTTTTACAGGGGGTGTATTTATTATTTTTATTTTTTACAGGGGGTGTATTTATTATTTTTATTTTTTACAGGGGGTGTATTTATTATTTTTATTTTTTACAGGGGGTGTATTTATTATTTTTATTTTTTACAAGGGGTGTATTTATTATTTTTATTTTTTACAGGGGGTGTATTTATGATTTTTATTTTTTACCGGGGGTGTATTTATGATTTTTATTTTTTACAGGAGGTGTATTTATGATTTTTATTTTTTACAAGGGGTGTATTTATGATTTTTATTTTTTACAGGGGGTGTATTTATGATTTTTATTTTTTACAGGGGATGTATTTATGATTTTTATTTTTTACAGGGGGTGTATTTATGATTTTTATTTTTTACAGGGGGTGTAAATTTTCCAAATCTCAATTTTCCAAATCTAAATTTTCCAAATCTCAATTTTCCCAATCTTAATTTTCCCAATCTCAATTTTCCCAATCTCAATTTTCCCAATCTCAATTTTCCCAATCTCAATTTTCCCAATCTCAATTTTCCCAATCTCATTTTTCCCAATCTCATTTTTCCCAATCTCAATTTTCCCAACCTTTTTTTACAGGGGGTGTATTTATTATTTTTATTTTTTAGAGGGGGTGTATTTATTATTTTTATTTTTTACAGGGGGTGTATTTATTATTTTTATTTTTTACAGTGGGTGTATTTATTATTTTTATTTTTTACAGGGGGTGTATTTATTATTTTTATTTTTTACAGGTGGTGTATTTATTATTTTTATTTTTTACAGGGGGTGTATTTATTATTTTTATTTTTTACAGGGGGTGTTTTTATTATTTTTTTTACAGGGGGTGTATTTATAATTTTTATTTTTTACAGAGGGTGTATTTATTATTTTTATTTTTTACAGGGGGTGTATTTATTATTTTTATTTTTTACAGGGGGTGTATTTATGATTTTTATTTTTTTACAGGGGGTGTATTTATGATTTTTATTTTTTACAGGGGGTGTATTTATGATTTTTATTTTTTACAGGGGGTGTATTTATGATTTTTATTTTTTACAGGGGGTGTATTTATGATTTTTATTTTTTACAGGGGGTGTATTTATGATTTTTATTTTTTACAGGAGGTGTATTTATTATTTTTATTTTTTACAGGGGGTGTAAATTTTCCAAATCTATATTTTCCAAATCTCAATTTTCCAAATCTATATTTTCCAAATCTCAATTTTCCAAATCTCAATTTTCCAAATCTCAATTTTCCCAATCTCAATTTTCCCAATCTCAATTTTCCCAATCTCAATTTTCAAAATCTCAATTTTCCCAATCTCAATTTTCCCAATCTCAATTTTCCCAATCTCAATTTTCCCAATCTCATTTTTCCCAATCTCAATTTTCCCAATCTCAATTTTCCCAATCTCAATTTTCCCAATCTCAATTTTCCCAATCTTTTTTTACAGGGGGTGTATTTATTATTATTATTTTTTACAGGGGGTGTATTTATTATTTTTATTTTTTACAGGGGGTGTATTTATTTTTTTTATTTTTTACAGGGGGTGTATTTATTATTTTTATTTTTTACAGGGGGTGTATTTATTTTTTTTATTTTTTACAGGGGGTGTATTTATTATTTTTTATTTTTTACAGGGGGTGTATTTATTATTTTTATTTTTTACAGGGGGTGTATTTAATATTTTTATTTTTTACAGGGGGTGTATTTATTATTTTTATTTTTTACAGGGGGTGTATTTATGATTTTTATTTTTTACCGGGGGTGTATTTATGATTTTTATTTTTTACAGGAGGTGTATTTATGATATTTATTTTTTACAAGGGGTGTATTTATGATTTTTATTTTTTACAGGGGGTGTATTTATGATTTTTATTTTTTACAGGGGGTGTATTTATGATTTTTATTTTTTACAGGGGGTGTATTTATTATTTTTATTTTTTACAGGGGGTGTAAATTTTCCAAATCTCAATTTTCCAAATCTAAATTTTCCAAATCTCAATTTTCCCAATCTCAATTTTCCCAATCTCAATTTTCCCAATCTCAATTTTCCCAATCTCAATTTTCCCAATCTCAATTTTCCCAATCTCATTTTTCCCAATCTCATTTTTCCCAATCTCAATTTTCCCAACCTTTTTTTACAGGGGGTGTATTTATTATTTTTATTTTTTAGAGGGGGTGTATTTATTATTTTTATTTTTTACAGGGGGTGTATTTATTATTTTTATTTTTTACAGGGGGTGTATTTATTATTTTTATTTTTTACAGGGGGTGTATTTATTATTTTTATTTTTTACAGGGGGTGTATTTATTATTTTTATTTTTTACAGGGGTGTATTTATTATTTTTATTTTTTACTGGGGGTATATTTATTATTTTTATTTTTTACAGGGGGTGTATTTATTATTTTTATTTTTTACAGGGGGTGTATTTATTATTTTTATTTTTTACAGGGGGTGTATTTATTATTTATATTTATTACAGGGGGTGTATTTATTATTTTTATTTTTTACAGGGGTGCATTTATTATTTTTATTTTTTACAGGGGGTGTATTTATGATTTTTATTTTTTACAGGGGGTGTATTTATGATTTTTATTTTTTACAGGGGGTGTATTTATGATTTTTATTTTTTACAGGGGGTGTTGTTATGATTTTTATTTTTTACAGGGGGTGTATTTATTATTTTTATTTTTTACAGGGGGTGTAAATTTTCCAAATCTATATTTTCCAAATCTCAATTTTTCCAAATCTCAATTTTCCCAATCTCATTTTTCCCAATCTCATTTTTCCCAATCTCTATTTTCCCAATCTCAATTTTCCCAATCTCAATTTTCCCAATCTTTTTTTACAGGGGGTGTATTTATTATTTTTATTTTTTACAGGGGGTGTATTTATTATTTTTATTTTTTACAGGGGGTGTATTTATGATTTTTATTTTTTACAGGGGGTGTATTTATGATTTTTATTTTTTACAGGGGGTGTAGTTATGATTTTTATTTTTTACAGGGGGTGAATTTATGATTTTTATTTTTTACAGGGGGTGTATTTATTATTTTTATTTTTTACAGCGGGTGTATTTATTATTTTTATTTTTTACAGGGGGTGTATTTATTATTTTTATTTTTTACAGGGGGTGTATTTATTATTTTTATTTTTTACAGGGGGTGTATTTATTATTTTTATTTTTTACAGGGGGTGTATTTATGATTTTTATTTTTTACAGGGGGTGTATTTATGATTTTTATTTTTTACAGGGGGTGTATTTATGATTTTTATTTTTTACAGGGGGTGTATTTATGATTTTTATTTTTTACAGGGGGTGTATTTATGATTTTTATTTTTTACAGGGGTGTATTTATTATTTTTATTTTTTACAGGGGGTGTATTTATGATTTTTATTTTTTACAGGGGGTGTATTTATGATTTTTATTTTTTACAGGGGGTGTATTTATGATTTTTATTTTTTACAGGGGGTGTATTTATTATTTTTATTTTTTACAGGGGGTGTATTTATTATTTTTATTTTTTACAGGGGGTGTATTTATTATTTTTATTTTTTACAGGGGGTGTATTTATTATTTTTATTTTTTACAGGGGGTGTATTTATGATTTTTATTTTTTACAGGGGGTGTATTTATGATTTTTATTTTTTACAGGGGGTGTATTTATGATTTTTATTTTTTACAGGGGGTGTATTTATGATTTTTATTTTTTACAGGGGGTGTATTTATGATTTTTATTTTTTACAGGGGGTGTATTTATTATTTTTATTTTTTACAGGGGGTGTATTTATTATTTTTATTTTTTACAGGGGGTGTATTTATTATTTTTATTTTTTACAGGGGGTGTATTTATTATTTTTATTTTTTACAGGGGTGTATTTATGATTTTCATTTTTTACAGGGGGTGTATTTATGATTTTTATTTTTTACAGGGGGTGTATTTATGATTTTTATTTTTTACAGGGGGTGTATTTATGATTTTTATTTTTTACAGGGGGTGTATTTATGATTTTTATTTTTTACAGGGGGTGTATTTATTATTTCTATTTTTTACAGGGGGTGTAAATTTTCCAAATATCAATTTTCCAAATCTCAATTTTCCAAATCTCAATTTTCCAAATCTCAATTTTCCAAATCTCAATTTTCCAAATCTCAATTTTCCAAATCTCAATTTTCCAAATCTTATATTTCCAAATCTCAATTTTCCAAATCCCAATTTTCCAAATCTCAATTTTCCAAATCTCAAAAATCTCAAAAATCTCAAAAATCTCAAAAATCTCAAATCTCAAAAATCTCAAATCTAAAAAATCTCAAATCTCAAAAATCTCAAATCTCAAAAATCTCAAATCTTAAAAATCTCAAATCTCGAAAATCTCAAATCTCAAAAATCTCAAATCTCAAAAATCTCAAATCTCAAAAATCTCAAATCTCAAAAATCTCAAATCTCAAAAATCTCAAATCTCAAAAATTTTCCAAATCTCAATTTTCCAAATCCCAATTTTCCAAATCTCAATTTTCCAAATCTCAAAAATCTCAAAAATCTCAAAAATCTCAAAAATCTCAAATCTCAAAAATCTCAAATCTCAAAAATCTCAAAAATCTCAAATCTCAAAAATCTCAAATCTAAAAAATCTCAAATCTCAAAAATCTCAAATCTCAAAAATCTCAAATCTCAAAAATCTCAAATCTCGAAAATCTCAAATCTCAAAAATCTCAAATCTGAAAAATCTCAAATCTCAAAAATCTCAAATCTCAAAAATCTCAAATCTCAAAAATCTCAAATCTCAAAAATCTCAAATCTCAAAAATCTCAAATCTCAAAAATCTTAAATCTCAAAAATCTCAAATCTCAAAAATCTCAAATCTCAAAAATCTCAAATCTCAAAAATCTCAAATCTCAAAAATCTCAAATCTCAAAAATCTCAAATCTCATAAATCTCAAATCTCAAAAATCTCAAATCTCAAAAATCTCAAATCTCAAAAATCTCAAATCTCAAATTTTTTTATTTTTTACAGGGGGTGTATTTATTATTTTTATTTTTTACAGGGGTGTATTTATTATTTTTATTTTTTTACAGGGGGTGTATTTATTATTTTTATTTGTTACAGGGGGTGTATTTATTATTTTAATTTTTTACAGGGGGTGTATTTATTATTTTTATTTTTTACAGGGGGTGTATTTATTATTTTTATTTTTTACAGGGGGTGTATTTATTATTTTTATTTTTTACAGGGGGTGTATTTATTATTTTTCTTTTTTACAGGGGGTGTTTTTATTATTATTTTTTTAAAGGGGGTGTATTTATTATTTTTATTTTTTACAGAGGGTGTATTTATTATTTTTATTTTTTACAGGGGGTGTATATATTATTTTTATTTTTTACAGGGGGTGTATTTATGATTTTTATTTTTTACAGGGGGTGTATTTATGATTTTTATCTTTTACAGGGGGTGAATTTATGATTTTTATTTTTTACAGGGGGTGTATTTATTATTTTTATTTTTTACAGGGGGTGTATTTATGATTTTTATTTTTTACAGGGGGTGTATTTATAATTTTTATTTTTTACAGGGGGTGTATTTATTATTTTTATTTTTTACAGGGGGTGTATTTATGATTTTTATTTTTTACAGGGGGTGTATTTATGATTTTTATTTTTTACAGGGGGTGTTTTTATTTTTTACAGGGGGTAAAAATTTTCCAAATCTATATTTTCCAAATCTCAATTTTCCAATTACAGGGGGTGTATTTATGGTTTTTTATTTTTTACAGTGGGTGTATTAATGATTTTTATTTTTTACAGGGGGTGTATTTATGATTTTTATTTTTTACAGGGGGTGTATTTATGATTTTTATTTTTTACAGGGGGTGAATTTATGATTTTTATTTTTTACAGGGGGTGTATTTATGATTTTTATTTTTTACAGGGGGTGTATTTATGATTTTTATTTTTTACAGGGGGTGTATTTATGATTTTTATTTTTTACAGGGGGTGTATTTATGATTTTTATTTTTTACAAGGGGTGTATTTATGATTTTTATTTTTTACAGGGGGTGTAAATTTTCCAAATCTCAATTTTCCAGACCTCAATTTTCCAAATCTCAATTTCCCAAATCTCAAAAATCTCAATTTTCCAAATCTCAATTTCCCAAATCTCAAAAATCTCAATTTTCCAAATCTCAATTTTCCAAATCTCAATTTTCCAAATCTCAATTTTCCAAATCTCAATTTTCCAAATCTCAATTTTCCAAATCTCAATTTTCCAAATCTCAAAAATCTCAATTTTCCAAATCTCAAAAATCTCAATTTTCCAAATCTCAATTTTCCAAATCTCAAAAATCTCAATTTTCCAAATCTCAAAAATCTCAATTTTCCAAATCTCAAAAATCTCAATTTTCCAAATCTCAAAAATCTCAATTTTCCAAATCTCAAAAATCTCAATTTTCCAAATCTCAAAAATCTCAATTTTCCAAATCTCAAAAATCTCAATTTTGCAAATCTCAAAAATATCAATTTTTCAAATCTCAAAAATCTCAATTTTCCAAATCTCAAAAATCTCAATTTTCCAAATCTCAAAAATCTCAATTTTCCAAATCTCAAAAATCTCAATTTTCCAAATCTCAAAAATCTGAATTTTCCAAATCTCAAAAATCTCAATTTTCCAAATCTCAAAAATCTCAATTCTCCAAATCTCAAAAATCTCAATTATTATTTTTTACAGGGGGTGTATTTATTATTTTTATTTTTTACAGGGGGTGTATTTATTATTTTTATTTTTTACAGGGGGTGTATTTATGATTTTTATTTTTTACAGGGGGTGTATTTATGATTTTTATTTTTTACAGGGGGTGTATTTATGATTTTTATTTTTTACAGGGGGTGTATTTATTATTTTTATTTTTTACAGGGGGTGTATTTATTATTTTTATTTTTTACAGGGGGTGTATTTATTATTTTTATTTTTTACAAGGGTTTTTTTATTATTTTTATTTTTTACAGGGGTGTAAAAAATACACCTGTAAAAAATAAAAATCATAAATACACCCCCTGTAAAAAATAAAAATATTAAATACACACCCTGTAAAAAATAAAAATAATAAATACACCCCCTGTAAAAAATAAAAATAATAAATACACCCCCTGTAAAAAATAAAAATAATAAATACACCCCCTGTAAAAAATAAAAATAATAAATACACCCCCTGTAAAAAATAAAAATAATAATACACCCCCTGTAAAAAATAAAAATAAAAAATACACCAACCTGTAAAAAAAAAAAAAATAATAAATACACCCCCTGTAAAAAAATAAAAATCATAAATACACCCCCTGTAAAAAATAAAAATCATAAATACACCCCCTGTAAAAAATAAAAATCATAAATACACCCCCTGTAAAAAATAAAAATAATAAATACACCCCCTGTAAAAAATAAAAATAAAAAATACACCTGTAAAAAATAAAAATCATAAATACACCCCCTGTAAAAATTAAAATATTAATTACACACCCTGTAAAAAATAAAAATAATAAATACACCCCCTGTAAAAAATAAAAATAATAAATACACCCCCTGTAAAAAATAAAAATAATAAATACACCCCCTGTAAAAAATAAAAATAAAAAATACACCAACCTGTAAAAAAAAAATAATAAATACACCCCCTGTAAAAAAATAAAAATAATAAATACATCCCCTGTAAAAAAAGATTTGGAAAATTGAGATTTTTGAGATTTGGAAAATTGAGATTTTTGAGATTTTTGAGATTTGGAAAATTGAGATTTTTGAGATTTGGAAAATTGAGATTTTTAGATTTGGAAAATTGAGATTTTTGAGATTTGGAAAATTGAGATTTTTGAGATTTGGAAAATTGAGATTTTTGAGATTTGGAAAATTGAGATTTTTGAGATTTGGAAAATTGAGATTTTACAGATTTGGAAAATTGAGATTTTTGAGATTTGGAAAATTGAGATTTTTGAGATTTGGAAAATTGAGATTTGGAAAATTTACACCCCCTTTAAAAAATAAAAATCATAAATACACCCCCTGTAAAAAATAAAAATCATAAATACACCCCCTGTAAAAAATAAAAATCATAAATACACCCCCTGTAAAAAATAAAAATCATAAATACACCCCCTGTAAAAAATAAAAATAATAAATACACCCCGTGTAAAAAATAAAAATAATAAATACACCCCCTGTCAAATATAAAAATAATAAATACACCCCCTGTAAAAATAAAAATAATAAATACACCTCCTGTAAAAAAAAAAAATAATAAATACACCCCCTGTAAAAAATAAAAATCATAAATACACCCCCTGTAAAAAATAAAAATCATAAATACACCCCCTGTAAAAAATAAAAATCATAAATACACCCCCTGTAAAAAATAAAAATCATAAATACACCCCCTGTAAAAAATAAAAATAATAAATACACCCCCTGTAAAAAAAGATTGGGAAAATTGAGATTGGGAAAATTGAGATTGGGAAAATTGAGATTGGGAAAATTGAGATTGGAAAAATTGAGATTGGGAAAATTGAGATTTGGAAAATTGAGATTTGGAAAATTTACACCCCCTGTAAAAAATAAAAAAAATAAATACACCCCCTGTAAAAAATAAAAATCCTAAATACACCCCCTGTAAAAAATAAAAATCATAAATATACCCCCTGTAAAAAATAAAAATCATAAATAAACCCCCTGTAAAAAATAAAAATCATAAATACACCCCTGTAAAAAATAAAAATTATAAATACACCCCCTGTAAAAAATAAAAATCATAAATACACCCCCTGTAAAAAATAAAAATCATAAATACACCCCCTGTAAAAAATAAAAATAATAAATACACCCCCTGTAAAAAATAAAAATAATAAATACACCCCCTATAAAAAATAAAAAAATTTGAGATTTGAGATTTTTGAGATTTGAGATTTTTGAGATTTGTGATTTTTGAGATTTGAGATTTTTGAGATTTGAGATTTTTGAGATTTGAGATTTTTGAGATTTGAGATTTTTGAGATTTGAGATTTTTGAGATTTGAGATTTTTGAGATTTGAGATTTTTGAGATTTGAGATTTTTGAGATTTGAGATTTTTGAGATTTGAGATTTTCGAGATTTGAGATTTTTGAGATTTGAGATTTTTGAGATTTGAGATTTTTGAGATTTGAGATTTTTGAGATTTGAGATTTTTGAGATTTTTGAGATTTGAGATTTTTGAGATTTGAGATTTTTGAGATTTTTGAGATTTTTGAGATTTGGAAAATTGAGATTTGGAAAATTGGGATTTGGAAAATTGAGATTTGGAAAATTAAGATTTGGAAAATTGAGATTTGGAAAATTGAGATTTGGAAAATTGAGATTTGGAAAATTGAGATTTGGAAAATTGAGATTTGGAAAATTGATATTTGGAAAATTTACACCCCCTGTAAAAAATAGAAATAATAAATACACCCCCTGTAAAAAATAAAAATCATAAATACACCCCCTGTAAAAAATAAAAATCATAAATACACCCCCTGTAAAAAATAAAAATCATAAATACACCCCCTGTAAAAAATAAAAATCATAAATACACCCCCTGTAAAAAATAAAAATCATAAATACACCCCCTGTAAAAAATAAGTCAATAATACACCCCCTGTAAAAAATAAAAAATCATAAATACACCCCCTGTAAAAAATAAAAATAATAAATACACCCCCTGTAAAAAATAAAAAGAATAAATCACCCCCTGTAAAAAATAAAAATAAATACACCCCCTGTAAAAAATAAAAATAATAAATACACCCCCTGTAAAAAAAAAATAATAAATACACCCCCTGTAAAAAACAAAAATAATAAATACACCCCCTGTAAAAAATAAAAATAATAAATACACCCCCTGTAAAAAATAAAAATAATAAATACACCCCCTGTAAAAAATAAAAATAATAAATACACCCCCTGTAAAAAATAAAAATAATAAATACACCCCCTGTAAAAAATAAAAATAATAAATACACCCCCTGTAAAAAATAAAAATAATAAATACACCCCCTGTAAAAAATAAAAATAATAAATACACCCCCTGTAAAAAAAGATTGGGAAAATTGAGATTGGGAAAATTGAGATTGGGAAAATTGAGATTGGGAAAATTGAGATTGGGAAAATTGAGATTGGGAAAATTGAGATTGGGAAAATTGAGATTGGGAAAATTGAGATTTGGAAAATTGAGATTTGGAAAATTTACACCCCCTGTAAAAAATAAAAAAAAATAAATACACCCCCTGTAAAAAATAAAAATCATAAATACACCCCCTGTAAAAAATAAAAATCATAAATACACCCCCTGTAAAAAATAAAAATCATAAATAAACCCCCTGTAAAAAATAAAAATCATAAATACACCCCTGTAAAAAATAAAAATTATAAATACACCCCCTGTAAAAAATAAAAATCATAAATACACCCCCTGTAAAAAATAAAAATCATAAATACACCCCCTGTAAAAAATAAAAATTATAAATACACCCCCTGTAAAAAATAAAAATAATAAATACACCCTCTGTAAAAAATAAAAATAATAAATACACCCTCTGTAAAAAATAAAAATCATAAATACACCCCCTGTAAAAAATAAAAATAATAAATACACCCCCTGTAAAAAATAAAAATAATAAATACACCCCTTGTAAAAAATAAAAATAATAAATACATCCCCTCTAAAAAATAAAAATTATAAATACACCCCCTGTAAAAAATAAAAATAATAAATACACCCTCTGTAAAAAATAAAAATAATAAATACACCCTCTGTAAAAAATAAAAATCATAAATACACCCCCTGTAAAAAATAAAAATAATAAATACACCCCCTGTAAAAAATAAAAATAATAAATACACCCCTTGTAAAAAATAAAAATAATAAATATACCCCCTGTAAAAAATAAAAACCATAAATACACCCTCTGCAAAAAATAAAAATCATAAATACACCCCCTGTAAAAAATAAAAATCATAAATACACCCCCTGTAAAAAATAAAAATCATAAATACACCCCCTGTAAAAAATAAAAATAATAAATACACCCCTTGTAAAAAATAAAAATAATAAATACATCCCCTCTAAAAAATAAAAATAATAAATACACCCCCTGTAAAAAATAAAAATAATAAATACACCCCCTGTAAAAAATAAAAATAATAAATACACCCCCTGTAAAAAAAGATTGGGAAAGTTGAGATTGGGAAAATTGAGAATGGGAAAATTGAGATTGGGAAAATTGAGATTGGGAAAATTGAGATTGGGAAAATTGAGAATGGGAAAATTGAGATTGGGAAAATTGAGATTGGGAAAATTGAGATTGGGAAAATTGAGATTGGGAAAATTGAGATTGGGAAAATTGAGATTGGGAAAATTGAGATTGGGAAAATTGAGATTGGAAAAATTGAGATTGGAAAAATTGAGATTGGAAAAATTGAGATTGGGAAAATTGAGATTGGGAAAATTGAGATTGGGAAAATTGAGATTTGGAAAATTGAGATTTGGAAAATTGAGATTTGGAAAATTGAGATTTGGAAAATTGAGATTTGGAAAATTTATACCCCCTGTAAAAAATAAAAATAATAAATACACCCCCTGTAAAAAATAAAAATAATAAATACACCCCCTGTAAAAAATTAAAATAATAAATACACCCCCTGTAAAAAATAAAAATAATAAATACACCCCCTGTAAAAAATAAAAATAATAAATACACCCCCTGGCAAAAAAAAATTGGGAAAATTGAGATTTTGAAAATTGAGATTGGGAAAAATTGAGATTGGGAAAAATTGAGATTGGGAAAAATTGAGATTGGGAAAAATTGAGATTGGCCAAAATTGAGATTGGCCAAAATTGAGATTGAGAAAAATTGAGATTGAGAAAAATTGAGATTGAGAAAAATTGAGATTATTGAAAATTGAGATTATGAAAAATTGAGATTGGGAAAAATTGAGATTGAGAAAAATTGAGATTATGAAAAATTGAGATTGGGAAAAATTGAGATTATGAAAAACTGAGATTGAGAAAAATTGAGATTGTAAAGATTTCGTTTTTTTTTTTTTGATTTTTTTAGAAGGGGTACCAATTGTAAAAATTTTGATTTATTTATTTATCTTTTTTTTTTGGATTTTTTTGCAAGGGGTACAATTTTTAAATTGTAATTTTTTTTTTTTTTTTGATTTTTTTTTGTAAAAAAAAAAACAAAAATAAATTAAATATTTTTTTACAAAGGGTACCCCTTGGAAATGTTACACCCCTTGAAAAATTGCACCCCTTGAAAAATTACAATCCTGAAAAAATACACCCCCCCCCCCCCCCTGGGAAAAAATACAATTTTTTTTTGTAAATTTTTCCAAGGGATATCAATGAAATCAGCAACGAACGAAAATGAGCATACCTTATTTTATTAAGAATGTCTATTATTATGTACAAATAATAAAAAAAAAACGTTTATTCTCACTTAGACGCGAATCGTTCCAACCTTTTCTTCTTTCTGTCCTAATTTTTGTTGCAAAAACGGAAGTAAAAAAACTGGTAAACACGCGTAAACTTAATTACTTTAATTAGACACCAATAATCTTACCGATACTTCTACGTTTGACAATTTTAGAGATGGTACGAGAGTTCCAAAACGTTCCTTTCTTTTTAAAATTCGGTCTTTTTCTTCTACCTGTTTAAAATAAAATAAAATAAATTATTGGCAAGCTTGAAAATAAATTAAAAAATTTGAGAAAAATCAACAAATCTTGGAAAAAATAATCAAGAAATCCAGAAAACAAATTTTTCCAGAATACTGAGATTTCTCAATTTCTTTCCCGCAGATTTACGGAAATTAATATCTTTCCCACAGATTTATGGAATTTCATTTCTTTCCACAGATATACGGAATATCTTTCCACAGATATACGGAATATCTTTCCACAGATATACGGAATATCTTTCCACAGATATACGGAATATCTTTCCACAGATATACGGAATATCTTTCCACAGATATACGGAATATCTTTCCACAGATATACGGAATATCTTTCCCACAGATATACGGAATATCTTTCCCACAGATTTCTCCATTTCTTTCCCACAGATTTCTCCATTTCTTTCCCACAGATTTTTCCATTTCTTTCCCACAGATTTTTCCATTTCTTTCCCACAGATTTTTCCATTTCAATCCCACAGATTTTTCCATTTCTTTCCCACAGATTTTTCCATTTCTTTCCCACAGATTTTTCCATTTCTTTCCCACAGATTTTTCCATTTCTTTCCCACAGATTTTTCCATTTCTTTCCCACAGATTTTTCCATTTCTTTCCCACAGATTTTTCCATTTCTTTCCCACAGATTTTTCCATTTCTTTCCCACAGATTTTTCCATTTCTTTCCCACAGATTTTTCCATTTCTTTCCCACAGATTTTTCCATTTCAATCCCACAGATTTTTCCATTTCTTTCCCACAGATTTTTCCATTTCAATCCCACAGATTTTTCCATTTCTTTCCCACAGATTTTTCCATTTCTTTCCCACAGATTTTTCCATTTCTTTCCCACAGATTTTTCCATTTCTTTCCCACAGATTTTTCCATTTCTTTCCCACAGATTTTTCCATTTCTTTCCCACAGATTTTTCCATTTCTTTCCCACAGATTTTTCCATTTCTTTCCCACAGATTTCTCCATTTCTTTCCCACAGATTTCTCCATTTCTTTCCCACAGATTTTTCCATTTCTTTCCCACAGATTTTTCCATTCCTTTCCCACAGATTTTTCCATTCCTTTCCCACAGATTTTTCCATTTCTTTCCCACAGATTTTTCCATTTCTTTCCCACAGATTTTTCCATTTCTTTCCCACAGATTTTTCCATTTCTTTCCCACAGATTTTTCCATTTCTTTCCCACAGATTTTTCCATTTCTTTCCCACAGATTTTTCCATTTCATTCCCACAGATTTTTCCATTTCTTTCCCACAGATTTTTCCATTTCTTTCCCACAGATTTTTCCATTTCTTTCCCACAGATTTTTCCATTTCTTTCCCACAGATTTTTCCATTTCTTTCCCACAGATTTTTCCATTTCTTTCCCACAGATTTTTCCATTTCTTTCCCACAGATTTTTCCATTTCTTTCCCACAGATTTTTCCATTTCTTTCCCACAGATTTTTCCATTTCTTTCCCACAGATTCCTTTGTCTCCTCAGATTGATTAACTATCCAGATAAAATTGATATTTTTCTCACTTGTTTAATGGCTGGCGAAATAACTTGTCCAAATCTAGCGGCTCGCTGCTTTAATTGATCTACATTGACTGCCTGTGTGAGAAAAAAAAACATTTGAATTTAATACTAGGGTCGAGCACTCGTACAAGACGTATTCAAAATAAACTTTCCTTTTACTATGGGTATAGGAAAGTACTTCGAATCAATAAGGTAAAAGAATTGTTCGTTAAGATTTAAAAGGTTCGAGAAAAAATACAGAACGTTACTTACGACTGAAGATGATTTGATCGCTGACGAAGTTCCGTTGTTAGTTTTAGATGATTTTAAACTATTTCCGAATCTAAAAAAACACAAAATTTTGCGGACAAATGGTTTAGGGAAGTGTTAAAAACAACCCGACTTTACCTCTCAGCTCTAACTTTAAATTTAGTTTCATCTGATATCACTCCGAATCTCTTGGCTCGTAAAGTTAGTTTCTAAAATTAAAATTAAATAGGATTTAGAGCGTTGAATCTACGCTAAAATCTAATAAAAGCGATAGAAGTATTTGAATTACTTCCGAATCAACTGCGGGCTGAATAGTGATGATTTTCTTTCCTGATCCGGATGTCTCGCTGACTTTAGGCGTTTCTTCCTCTTTTGGTTTATCAATCTCGGCCGGAGACGCGGGTAGAACGATGTTAGCGTTTCGTCTGATAGTAATCTTGGGTTTTTCAGTGGGGTTCTTTGGTTTGATTTTGGGTTTCTCTATTTTTTCAGCGTTTTCTAAATCTTTTGCTTCCAAAATATCGTCATCTATAAGGTCTTGACTCTTCGTTTCTTCATTCAAGAGAGAATCATCGGCTAAAACGTCATCCTCATTTAAATCCTCGGTCGATTCTAAGGGATCTAATTAGAATTTGAAATGAAGGTTTTTGGTCGAATTATAGTCATTTATAATTTAAAGCCACGCAGCTGATCTATAGAATTTAGGATTAAATACTATTTACCTTTATTTCCTAAAGCGTTTTGAAGTCTTTGTAACAATTCGGTTTTATTACCGGCTACGCCAAGGCCCCTGGCTTTTAATTCGCGCTTCAAATCGGCAACCTAAAATTATTGATTAGTCTAATTTTTCGGCTATATATTAACGTTTAAGCTTACCTTCAGTGTTGCTAAACTTTCCGGTTTCAATTCGCTTTCATCCTCATGAGAAGAAATACTATTATTATCCATTATTTAATTTTGAAATAATTAACCCTCGGCAGCGTGCGAATGAAAAACAAAGGGGGAGAATCTGGGTCTGGGAGTGGGACTGGTGGGAGACTGAATGCTGTCTGCTAATAAGCTGGTTCAGGAACGGAAATAAACTTTCATTTTTGGGTCACTGGACAAAGAAATGTTCTTACAGGTATAGGAATTCTGGCAACGTATGATAGCTTTTTATATATCCGATATCTCTGTGCCTGAATCATACTCGTAATTTATTCCATTGATCACGTTATATACCTTCATTAATGGCGGTATTTTGAAATTAATGACAATTCGCCAATAATTGAATACGATTAATAAATACAGGTTTACTGGAAAAATGGTCCATACTGACTGCGTTCAGCGAGCCATACCCTAGCCTTCGCAGTGGTATCATTGGTATGTCTCGATGTCTAGTCATTCGTTCGAGGTTTATTTAAAACAAATTGTTAAATAAAACAAAACGTTTATTATTAATTTACTATTATAAAATGAACTTAAAAATTACATAAAATACAGATAATTTTTTTGTGTTCTTTGGCATTAAAATAATATTCTTTTCAACAAAGAATAAAACGAATTCACACCGGGATCGAGGTTAAACCTTAAGCCTTGGCAAAATAATTATAAATTACGAACGTCCTAAATCCGTATTAAGTTTGTAAAAATAATGTCCATCACGAAACTGAGGTTTCTCTGTTTTTTTACCAGCGGGTACGATAATTTTTCCTTTGAGAAGCTGATTCCCTTGCGTGGTTGCTTCGGACCGATTTCGACATAAGCCTTGGTCCAATAACCAATCAACCATCTCCCATCCCCAAAAGACAGACTCGTACTTCGTCCTCCTCCAACTTGAAGGATAAAGAATAATTTATGATAAAAAATTTGATTGTAATATATTTATGCGCTACAAATGGCTCAGAATAGTCAGCCCAATTAAAAAAATTAATAGTACCGAGCTCACCGGTGAATTTGCGAGGTTATTTTTGAAAATTAGGCTCGAGAAAGTGTTAGTTTGGATAAATAGAGACAAAGGCTTAGGTACGCGAGAAAAACCATGCTTAGTTTGTTATTTCGTTATTCAAAAGAGACGATTCTTTGCTTTAAAATGTAAAGCGGAAATATTAAGAAGTTTTGTTAGTTGTTTTTTTGTTAATAAGGGAAATAATAACTTAAAAAAAATTACACTTTATCTCTTGATAATTCGTCCAAACACTTTTGGTAGTGAAAAACCATGAACTGAAAACATACGTGTTGCTGTTGAGCATCTTCTTCGTCAAATTTATCTTCAAGTTTAGCTCTTCGAATTTTTTCAACGCTATGTGTAATATTGCATAAAAGAATCGTTATTATCATAATTACTAGATCTCTATCATAATTACTAGATTTCTAAAAGTCGTATTAAAATAATTAACCAACCATTTCTTCCATAATTTTCGTTAGGCTTAACTTACTAGAAAAATAGGCTTAACAGGATACATATTCTGGCTAAATAGTCTCTGGCCAATCACGCGAAAGCCGCGTGCATATTTGTTCAAAACGGTTGGTGGGATATTAAACTCATGGTTCCTTTCTTAAGCCTACTTTACATGTAATTGAAAAATAGCTTAATTTTTAACTATTGGATTAGGCATAGTTATTATAAACAATAACTATGATGAGAAACCATTGGTTGTCCGGTTCGAATTCCCTGTTTAAAAATTCATACGCGACTCACTGCGGCCATTTTGAAAGAAAAAGTTGAAGTTACATTATTCAATACGACAGCAGCTTAATATATATATATACTTACAAATTAACAATAGGAACAACAATCACATTAATATCACGACCAAATATGCACAGACAGAATAAAGCCTATATTAATAAAATGAATAAATTAAAGATTAGGCTTCAATTTTAAGTCAAATAAGCTAGAAATAATAATACATACCTGACCGTAATTAAGAATAACGTCTAAAAATTCTAGAGCGACGAAAATTCCCGTTTGACGATCTGATAAAACTTTCCAGATGGAAGTAGTCAATCCCTGACAATAAAATTAGACTATTAGACTTGAAGGGCAACTTTGAGCTAAAATTTTAACTTTTTGAGTTTATTTTCGGAATCATCGTACCAAAAAAGGTATTCGAGAATTGTTTCCCATTTTTTAGACAAGTTTTTGGTGTTTAAATTAATTTCTGTAGTTTCGGTAAAATTTGAATAAAAGTAAATATAAATTCGGACCAATCATATTATTTCAGCCTTCAACAGCGCTTGTAATGTGCTAAGACCTTGGTGGTCAAACGCCGGGCTATTAATTTAATGTTAGGACGTTACGCGCTGTTGAAAGCTGAAATAATAAAATTGCCACAGATTTATATAGCATTACAAATGATTATGGGCCCATAACTTAGAACGCTGGCGCGTTCTCTGAATTTACTTTTTTTAAACTTTACCAAACTTTAGAAATTAATTTAAACAACAAAAACGTGTCTAAAAATTCTGAAAAAATTGTCGAATACGTTTTTTGGCATGGTGATTCTGAAAATAAATTCAAAAGCTGTTCCATTTTTAGCTCCAAGCAGCCAAGCTTCCATTTATTAGAATAATAAATTAATTAATTTAATAATAAAATAATTAAAAACTCACCACCATCATGGACAATGATAAAATAATGAGAAGAGTAGCGTGTCGAAGAAATTGCATTTCTTTAATATCGACATTCGTATCTTTACTTTCATTCGAAATTAAGGTTTTTTCGCTGACTGACCTCTCTTTCAAAGATTTTGGCGTTCTTAAAATAAATTATAATATTAATAAACTACTTTGTAATCCGTTTAAGAGACGGGTTAAAATTAAATATACGTTTTCGATCTCCTATAGATTGAAATAAAACGGACAGAGTTTTAAATGAGATCACGAAACTATAAAAATCTGGGTCTCATTTCAAAAAATCGTTTTAGAAATGAATAAAAATTGGGTTTTTGAACTTTTTTGGGTTTCAACCGTAGTACATTACTAATTAACAGATCTTGACCTAATTGTAGTAATTTCGAAGCTCCAATCCAACTCTATCCGTATCTTTCGTTAACCAAAACAAATTTTAAATAAACTACTAACTTAGAAGTAGATTCTGAATCAAAATCTTCGATTTTTATTTCGCAAATTGGATCTAAATCAAAATAATATTAAATTTTGATAAAAGATTATTAGATTAACTATAATTAAAAAATAAGCGTACCATTAGTTTTAATAGGCCAATTAGTTGAATTATTAATTTCGGCTGTTTCTAGGGTAATAACATCGGGTTGAACCAGATCTTTATCACAGACGTCTAATTCGTTAGAAATGGAATTGGCATTTTGGTCCAGAGTTTCGAGACCACTGTGTATTCGGAAAAAAACGGCCAAACAACCACCCGTGGCAACCAGACAAAAAGATAGGATTACAACAGCCATACAAGCCTAAATAGGAAGAAATTATAATAAAATAAATTACACTATGTTAGCTTCGAATATAAATATTTATATTTATATATATATATATATATATATTTATATATATATTTATAAATATAAATATTTATGAAAAATTTCTAGCAGGGGAAAAAATATTTTGGAGCTGTTTTAAAATGTTCAATTAAGATTTTTTTTATTTTCTGTCCCGTGTATGTATTAATTGCACATTTGTTAACAAAATGTAGGTGGAATTTTTATAATTTTTCCATTTTTAAATGAGTTAATAGTTAGGTTCACAAAAATACTAATAATTTAAGTATTTGTTTCACCCCGAGTACCAAATCGCAAATCCTGGAACACTTCTACAGTGACTGGCGAGTTTCTCCGATGACCAATCAAAAGACGCTACACCTTCGGCTTAGTAAAATTAATATCTCTGGCGTAATCGCGCGTGTCAAGGGATTTCATTAAGCCAATGGTGTGGCGCCTTTAGATTGGTCTTAGAATTCCCATTACTTTTTCGTTTTTTTTTCACACTTTAATGTTTCCCTTTAAGAGAGGCAAGACTAACAGCACGTACCTCATTTTCTCCGAAGAGAAACGATGGCACAGCTTCTCGACCATATTCAATAACTTCAGTAAATTGAGTGGTAACAACCAAGCAAACCACAGTAATGATAGGTAGCCTGAACATTTAATACAATTGTAATCGGGTGAATGTGAATAAATTCGCGGAAGGGTCGTGTCAGGGGGGGGGGGGCGAATAAATTCGTGTCAGGTTCAGCTCGGCTAAGGCGGGGGCGAATAATTTGGCGTCAGGTTCGCGTCAGGGGGTGGGGGAATAAAATCGTGGCAAGCTCCCGCCAAAGGGGGCGAATAAATTCGCGGCAGGTTCCCGTCAAAGGGGGCGAATAAATTCGCGGCAGGTTCCCGTCAAAGGGGGCGAATAAATTCGCGGCAGGTTCCCGTCAAAGGGGGCGAATAAATTCGCGGCAGGTTCCCGTCAAAGGGGGCGAATAAATTCGCGGCAGGTTCCCGTCAAAGGGGGCGAATAAATTCGCGGCAGGTTCCCGTCAAAGGGGGCGAATAAATTCGCGGCAGGTTCCCGTCAAAGGGGGCGAATAAATTCGCGGCAGGTTCCCGTCAAAGGGGGCGAATAAATTCGCGGCAGGTTCCCGTCAAAGGGGGCGAATAAATTCGCGGCAGGTTCCCGTCAAAGGGGGCGAATAAATTCGCGGCAGGTTCCCGTCAAAGGGGGCGAATAAATTCGCGGCAGGTTCCCGTCAAAGGGGGCGAATAAATTCGCGGCAGGTTCCCGTCAAAGGGGGCGAATAAATTCGCGGCAGGTTCCCGTCAAAGGGGGCGAATAAATTCGCGGCAGGTTCCCGTCAAAGGGGGCGAATAAATTCGCGGCAGGTTCCCGTCAAAGGGGGCGAATAAATTCGCGGCAGGTTCCCGTCAAAGGGGGCGAATAAATTCGCGGCAGGTTCCCGTCAAAGGGGGCGAATAAATTCGCGGCAGGTTCCCGTCAAAGGGGGCGAATAAATTCGCGGCAGGTTCCCGTCAAAGGGGGCGAATAAATTCGCGGCAGGTTCCCGTCAAAGGGGGCGAATAAATTCGCGGCAGGTTCCCGTCAAAGGGGGCGAATAAATTCGCGTCAGGATCGCGTCGGGGGGGGCGAAGAAATTCGCGTCAGGATCGCGTCGGGGGGGGGGGGGCGAAGAAATTCGCGTCAAGGGGCAAATAAATTCATATTTGATTAAATAATAAATTCAAAATAACTTACGCGAAACCCAAGGTTAGAAGATAGGGGGTAAATTTTTGATTATCACTGTAATTCTGTCTATTTAGACAAATTGAAATAGCGATGACCGCCGTCCAGAATCGACACGCCATTTGACCTCCCGTTATCGTGAAAATTTCAAAATAGAGTCTCCAGCCTTCCGAAGAATCGGCGCCGTGCAAAGCCCATAACAACAAACCAATAGACATAAAGGCCTATTAACAAACGACCAATAAAGAATTGACAATTTGATTAGTTTACCGTGAAAAAAAATATTTTAATAAAAATTTAATAATTCGGAAATTGTAATAAATAAATTAATAAAATAATTTTAATTTATTTCAAAATTAGAAAATTTTGTAATTCCAGATTCAAATTTCTTAGATTTGATTAAAACCTGATTAAAGTATAATTAGATATTTAATGTTTCGAGATTAATTATTAAAGATTTATTATCCGGATTAGTAGCGAAGTTATTAAATGTTTAAATTAATTACAAACCTGAGCAGAGATTAAAGCCAACGTTATGGAATGAGGAGACTTTTTCCAACGACCTTTCATAACAAATATGAAAGCTACCCATATCTACAATAGAAATAAACATTTTATGTAAAGTACTTCAAAAATTATTAACAACTTACGCAAGCAATAACGCTAAGTACAGATAGACACAAAATTGTTTGTCTAATTTGAACCAAATACTCCAAAACGTCGTAAGCTTGTACGGCTAACATTCTAGCCGCGACGTACATAACAGGTCCAGACAAGAAAGTACATAACACCAAAGTAGTTGCCAACTGAAAATTGAAACCACAAATCAAGTACAATAGTTCGTATTTTCGTCCAAATTCAGTTAACTGACCATTTCTGTTGGAATTCCGAACTGCGAAGCGTACAATAAGACGACGGGCGCTGTTGGAACTGTTCCGTAGAGAAACCCGTAATCCGCTAAGTCATCGCTATCCTCAGCTCCGCTACAAAATATCTGAACAGTAGCTCTCGTCAATAGAGGTGAAAGAAGCCTAAAATATATAATATTTTAAGCTAAAGTAAAATATTCTATTTATTAATCACGAGAACTCTCTTACATTTTAATGGCCAATAAAATGCCAGGTATTAAGAAATTGGAACCGGAAACGTTGAAACTAGCACCAGCTACTTGAAAACCCAAAAGAAACAAGACAGATCCTTGAAAAGTCGAAGAAAATATCTGAAAATAAAATTTGCCAGGTTTACAACTATGGTAAACCAATATGTATTTTAATATAATCTTATTTAAGGGAAAAAAGATATGGGTCCACTTGATCGACTCCCAAATGTTTGACGCAAATAAATCTAGACTTTTGGGCATTTAAAAGTCATAATATGCCCAAGACATTATTGGTAAAACACCATACGCCTTACAGGAAAACATTTTTACCATAAAAAATTGAACAGACCTGCAAAACTCCTTGAATCGTAGCTGGTAGTTTCCCCTGAAAGGTGACGTTAGCGATGACACCCAAGGCAGTCATAAAAACGTTCGGATTGGTCAACACGCGTCGTAAAACGTGAAGATACGGTATCACGATGTATCGAAGTCGAATAAGTTTCCGGCATAAGGGTGAAGTTCGTCGAAGCGTCGATGGTTCATTTTCAATTCGCTCCTTTGTCGTTTGCTCGATTTCGATCATGAAAAATCCGATCGGATTCAAGATCACTAACGATACTAATCCGATGACGTACATAAAATCAGGATAAATGGGATGACGATCTTCGTAAACAGATTGAACTGTAACGAAAGTTAATTAGAATTAATTAATCAACAGATATCAAAATAGGCGAAATTTCGATAAGCCTGATATCCAGTGGCTTGGGGGTTGGTTAACCAGGTCTTTCGGAGACCCTAGTGAATGTTGGTCCCTGGTTAAAAAACTCTTTTCCCGATTTATAAAACGAATTTGATTTTATTTGATGGCATTTGCAATCAACTGTTTGAAAGTTTTGCTTTCTCTTTTCCAAGAGAAACTTGCATCATAACAAAATAGTCAAGTCCATAATTGAAGCTACCAGGCACCAAGAGTGATGGACATGGTTTCCCTTGTTAAGTATCTCGGTTACTTGAAGATGGTTATGAAAGAGTTACTTACGAATGGGATAAGCCAATCCAAAATCATTTACGTGAGTACAAAAGATAGCGTAAATGGCGATCGAAGCCAAATTGACCGGTCTGATGATGAAAGCTATGGTCACAGCCACGCCCACGAAGACTAGGAATTTTCCGAATGTGATTCCGCCCACGAAAGCCCAATTCACTCCCGTCAAATTTAAGGTGGCCAAATTGAGGAATAATAACGACGGAAGAGCGAAATTGGTCGAGAAAAAATTCAAACCAATCATTTCCGGTTTGGATAAGACTTTGAATCGACCGCATAAGTACCTGGAAAATAAGACTTAGTTGAAAATTTCGTGGTGCGGGAGGAGCCTAAATCTAGTTACGCCTACCCGCATAATATGATGGTAAAACATTCTACCAGAGTCGGAAGTAACTGATCAAATGCGTGGTCAGTAGTTGCAGCCGTTTCATTTTTTAAACTCTAAGAAATGTAAAAAAAAAAAAAAAAAAAAAATTTAAAACTAAAAACTAGCAAATTTTAAAAAATATTTAAATTTAAATACCGTGTTTAACGAATAATAATTCGTCAAGTTAATCATGGTTGTCATTAAATCAGGGGGCAGTTTAAAAATTATTTAAACCACAATTGTGTTCATTGATAATTTCTGAAAATAAAATTGAGATTCTAAATATTTATACTTGTTTAAAAAATATCACAAATACAATTTGTTATTTTTAAATGTTTAAAATTCTTGGCAATGAAATTGTATTTCTAAATTTGGAAATATTGGGTATATTTGCAGTATTTGTCTCTTAAAAGTCGTGCGCAAACTTACTAACTTCTGAAAATATTCTTGCGTTTTTTCGCGTGAACGCGTGTAAATGTGTACGCGACTTTCTTGGCTCTATCTGTCCACGCGTACGCGAAATACAGTCGCGACGTCTGTGTGCATCTAGCTTGATCACGACGTGGTCAAAACTTAAAATCACTTTGTGTGGAAGGGAAAACCTCGAAAAACAAGAAAATATACGGTTGTCCCTTAAAACATTGTCTATCTTTCCATAGAAATAGTAGTTCTGAAAAATTTTATAACGTCACTCGAATAAGTTGTGATCTAAATTCGAATTGTTTAATCCCCGCAGTTTGACGTTATCTTGAATGAAATAAATCTCTGATTCCATGAACTTTACATTTATTGTTACCGACACAAATTGGCAAAGCATAAATTTTAGTTTATTTCTTTAAACCAATTGCGTTCCTACACTAATTATTACAGTTATAACCAGAGATTTAGTGGAATTTTTTTATTCTTGTATTGAAAATAGCATCTGTACGAAGGCCATAAATAAAGCAAATGACACGTGGATGAATTGCGAGGTGATAAATTGGACAGTTAAAACTCTGTCTGCCATTAGAAATGATAAATGAAAATCAGTCTGGATTAATTTTTTTCTTTGCCAAGTAAGAATCGATAAACTAAGTATCAAAATTAATTCTAGAAAAAATTAAACGCCCTTAAATCAAAGCTCTAGACTTAAATTCAAGATGGAATAAACTGTCTAGGATTTATATCATATTTATATAATATAAATGTAGAAAATTATGTTGAAATGGCTTAGGTTCATTTGCTCGACTTCCAATTGATCGACAAGGAGTCCGTTTGATCGATTACCGTTTGATCGACTCCCATTTGATCGACTCCCATTTGATCGACAAGCCATTCCAATTGATCGACAGCCCAGTTTTTTAGCGAGTAACGAGTATAGGTCAGGTTAGGTTAGGTTAGGTTAAGGTTAGGTTAGGTTGGTTAATCTATTTATAATCGTTATTACGAAGTTGACCAATTGGGAAACGATCAAATGCACCCTTTGTTGTCGGTAATTTGGGATTAGGCATCAATCATTTGATCCCTTTGTCGATCGTTTGGGAGTCGATCAAGTGGACCTTTTGTCGATCATTTGGGAGTCGATCAATTGTGAGTCGATCATTTGGGTGTCGATCAAGTGGACCTCTTGTCGATCATTTGGGAGTCGATCAAGTGGACCCAAATCGTTGAAATTGGTTTGCCAATTTGCGATTGTCACTCAAAATTATCTGATTTTTTTTTTTTTTTTTTTTTTGCGTAAACACATTTAGTTTTGTTTGGTTCTACAATATTTTGACCTTGTACGACATAAAAAAACGTTCTAAATCTCGAATTTATATTACAATAGGTCATTCTAGAAAGCTCGAAAGACAGTCTAAACATTGGTTTTAAATCTGATTTAGTTTTAAATGCGTGATAATCAATTTTCCGTATTTCAATGCAGAATTATTATCGGGTTTGATATTTAAAAAGAGGTTGATAGGAATTTTTCATGAACTCTAAATGGATATTGAGTAGGATTTTCGAAAATATCGTTAAAAATGATTCAAAAAATATATATGCATATAAATTATAAATATAATTTAAACCTAAAGATTGGTTTTATAATTTTATTTATATTCTTCGAATTGTAATCGTGAATTTTAATCCCCAACGTTATACGTTTTAATTCGAGTAATTCATGTAAATATTATCTGAATTTACAATTTTTCTAGTCATAAACAATTAATCCGAAAATAAAAACAGCTTACACGCCCGTCTATTTCGTGAAAGTACTTAATTTAAAATATCTAACCTTTTAATTTTAAACTTATCTTTAAGTTCCATAAATATTAACTACGTCATCATACGAAAATAAATCTAATTTAATTTTTAAGTTTATTGGTTTGTAAATCTATTTAAATTCGATTAGTTTTCAAAATTCATCAAAATCCAAGTAGTACCTCGAAATATATTTTAAAATGAAAATTTAACTTACATTTGAAGAATCCACTATTTAAATTATAAAAGATGAACAGGAGATGATTTTACGGCAATCTCGGTGATAACAGAGCGATAAGCCGTGTGTTCTTTTAACTAACTGATAATATTAAAATAATATTCGGCTTGAGGAGCTTAATCCTTTTGACACTAGCGCGCCAAACGTTTCCGGAGAGATGATTTTATAGGTGTAGAGTGCAGTAGGCGATCTTGACTGGTCTGTTGTGTTGGAAAACGAAAGTATACGGCGCAAGCGCAACTATCCCATACTCGAAATGATGATTTAAAAGACCTTAGTGAGAAAATTTTCGTCGTTCTTTCGAAGCCTTAGCTCTTCCCGCCTGTAATAAAATAAGAAAAGGAAAAAATTATATGAAGAATCGCGTTTTAATAAGAGGCGAGCAAATTTTATATTATGGCGAGATTAAAGTCGGAAAATGCTTATCGCTGTTTATATATATAAACATATTACAAGGGAAAGTCTTAGGAAACACTTGGAGCTAAAAATCTAATTTATTTTCGGTATTTTCACAATTAATTCCTAAAATATTTAAAATTTCTATAAAAGTAATTATAAATTCTGGCCAATCATATTATTTCAGATTTCAACACCGCTTTTGTTCGAATATATGACGTAATTAACGATAATTTTCATACGAAACAGATTTTCTGAATTAAGTACTTTCACGAAAAATACCGCGCGAAACCGACTTTATCGCTGAATTTCTTATTGGAGTTTACGAAAAATTTACACAGAGTAAATTCTTTAGTTCAATTAACTAGAATTAATTTTTTTTGGTGCGAGTGAGAGGTGCCCTTTAAAGTGAAATTTGATGATAAGGCCGCGACCCCGACATCGAGACCCTGGGTAAATGAATAAAAAGGGGTTTACTTGATAGGCAACACAATTTTATAAAAAAAGTCTTACTCGGATGATTAAATTCAGTCATTTTTCATCATTTTTAGTGATATAAGAAATAAAATAAATTAGAGTTATATAACTTCGTAAATTTACTGAAGTTAAAGCGAGGAAAGTATACAATTAAATAATTTAACTAATAATTCAACCTTCGCAAATAATCCGTCTTTTTGTTTTGAGTAACATTTACGGTCGCGCTAATAAATAAAGGGAGAATGAAATGGAAAATTATAATTGTTTTATTGATTATGCTTCTAAAAATATGAATGTTTTGTGTAGTTAAACATTCAGGAAGTGTATACTTCTCTACTGGTCTAAATTGTAAAAATAAAAAACCTCTGATTTGAGCATGATTTAAATGATAATAAACTGTTTGGTTGCATTCTCCCTTTAAAGGGAGAATGCAACCTAATTACAAGTGATTTTTTATCGATTCCTTATCGTTTAAATAGGCCTAATCCATCGATAAAAAGTTAACAATACAAATATTAAACTAGAAATAAATTTAAAACTTACCCTGAAAATAGGCTTAGCGGGACTCGTGGAGGTCCTGAATCGCGTCCGTGTAAGGTCTAGCGACCAATGAGCAAAGGCCCGTCGTTCACGCGAGATCTCCACGAGACTTACGTCGCGCGCGATTGGTCGCTAGACCTTACACGCGAGGAAAACAGGACCTCCATGAATCCCACTAAGCCTATTTTCAGGGTAAGTTTTAAATTTATTTCTAGTTTAATATTTGTTTGTAAATATTTTCAGTAGTGGATTAGGCCTATTTAAACGATAAGGAATCAATAAAAAATCACTTGTAATTAGGTTGCATTCTCCCTTTAAAGAGTATAGTCGATAATCACTTTATCCTCCCTTTAAAAGACAATTTTAAATGTTTATGTATGGGTTTTTGATTTCTTCTAAAATAAGCATTAACTTCCTAGTACTGAATTTTAATTAATAATACGTCATAAAATCTAAGAATAAATTCGATTATTATTTGAATTAACTAGAAATAACATTCAGGGACATATAAATCAAAGTATTATTCCTCCACATCCCGTACAATAATTATACTTATATACTACAAGCTGAAGTATAAAATTTTGATGCTCATTACATATTCAATCCCATCGACAAGTCTGAGATGGAACTATATGTATCGAAGGTTGGGAGTTCGATTTTTTATTATCTAAAGGGAAGATGACACGCAATTTATATTCCTTAAAATATCCCCAAAACTGTTCGAAAATGACACTGACAAATAAATTTAAATATTTAAATGGAAATTAGAAGCCTAAAAGTTGACTCGGATTCAATAAAGTTATCGACTTTGAAATCATCTAAGCTAACCAATTAGCTAAAGTAATTAGCCGGTTTAATCAGATTTAACTGAGGTTTAGGTAGCTTTCTTAGTTCAATAACTTTGGTTAAATCTGATTGGGCTAATTACGCATTGTCTGAAAAGGGTATAAAGAATCGTCGATAATTTTAATAATTTTAAGAGGAACTTAATTTTATCATTTCATCATCCCTTGAAAGGATCAAAATGTTAACCTTCGAAATCATTATTGGCTAATTTCTTCATACTCAAAGTATCACAAATTCGTCATCTATTCTAGTTATCATAAATTATAATTTAATTTATGAAAGTTCTTCGACGTACAGTCGAACCAACTTCAAAAATAGTCAAAATATTAATTTAACGCTTTAATTATAAATCATTAATTTCAAACAATAAAATTAAACTAAAATATTTATACCATTTCATTTTCTTACGTAAGTTAAATTTTTTTTACTATTTTCCTCTTGTTTTTAAGCTAATTTTAACTTTGTTTAAATTGGGCAAAATTTAAATATACGTATTTTGATATTGCGCTTTGAAGCGTTACTATAGTTGCACATTTTGCGCAAGTGATAAATAATTAAGGTACTTAAAATGAATAATTTGGAAACCCGGTAAAATAACCGAGAGTTCGTGAATATTTTTTTTAATATCATCGAGTTAAAAAATGAAAATTTAATTTAATTTATTTAAAGGGAGACACACCAAAAAATATATTTCGTTCATGGGTGTATTAAGATCTAAAATAATCACTCAAAAATATTCAACCGTTTTCTTGTAAAGAGGATTTAAAATTCGCAACAAGACCCGATTTTTTTTAGAGAGATTTATAATTTCAAGCCGATTTTTTTTTTTTTTTTTATTCCATTCATTCTACGATTTATTCCACGCATGGGGCGCCACTTTAAATATATCCCCTTCATATAGTATTTTTATTTTTGGTATTTAAATTGTAGAAATCGTGTTTTAAAATAAAAAAAGAAGTGGTGACATATTCTCTTTAAGCCTTGAACTTGCGCGACTTTTTTTTTTTAGTAAAAACTTGAAAAGGTAGATTTAAAATTAAATTCGTATAAAACCTTCCTATAATAAAGATAATACGCAAATTAGTAAAAGAGAATGCGTATGTTCTTTAAAACAACAATAAGGCATAATGTGTCGTAATCATCATATTATAAGACAACAATTAACTTTGCGGATATTTCAGGGTCAATTTGAAAGTTTTTATAACATCAAAACGAAGAATAGATACGAAAACAAATAAAAATGAAAACAATATAAACATATACTTAAAAAAGCGCGCCTCGCCTCTTTTACGTACGGTAAAGGATATAATAGTTTGTTGTTTACGAGATTAAAGCGACTGTTGCATATTTTATTATTTATTGTCATCGACATTTGGGGGTTTTGTCTAATTGATCAATTTTTAAATGATCGTCAATTGGGGTTTCGTCCAATTAAGCGACTTTCAAAGATCGGCGATGTTTTTTTTTCCAATTGATAAACTTACAAATGATCGACAAATAAGCTTTTGTCCAATTGATCAATTTTTTAAATGATCGACAATTGAGGGGTTTGTCCAATTAATCAACTTTCAAATGATCGACAATTGAAGGGTTTGTCCAATTAATCAACTTTCAAATGATCTACAATTGAGGGGTTTGTCCAATTAATAAACTTTCAAATAATCGACAATTGAGGGGTTTGTCCAATTAATCAACTTTCAAATGATCGACAATTGACGGGTTTGTCCAATTAATCAACTTTCAAATGATCTACAATTGAGGGGTTTGTCCAATTAATCAACTTTCAAATGATCGACAATTGAGGGGTTTGTCCAATTAATCAACTTTCAAATGATCGACAATTGACAGGTTTGTCCAATTAATCAACTTTAAAATGATCGACAATTGAGGGGTTTGTCCAATTAATCAACTTTCAAATGATCGACAATTGAGGGGTTTGTCCAATTAATCAACTTTCAAATGATCGACAATTGAGGGGTTTGTCCAATTAATCAACTTTCAAATGATCGACAATTGACAGGTTTGACCAATTAATCAACTTTAAATTGATCGACAATTGAGGGGTTTGTCCAATTAATCAACTTTCAATTGATCGTCAATTGAGGGGTTTGTCCAATTAATCAACTTTCAAATGATCTACAATTGACAGGTTTGTCCAATTAATCAACTTTCAATTGATCGTCAATTAAGCTTTTGCATTCTCCTATTTAATCATATTTTCGCAAACGCTATTCAAATTTCATTTACAAATCGGTGATACTTAATTTTGTAGTTAAAAAGTAGGGTTTTACAACCCCTTTACACGTATGTTTGGCGATGGATAACGCTAACATTCAAAGTCACGGTTGTAAACGCGTTGAAAAAATAATACTTTAAAGGTTATATAAATTTCCGCTATAGTTTTTTTTTTTTTTTTTTTTTTTCGAGTAAAAATATAAAGAAACACGTGACGTTATTGCAGTACAATTGTTTAGTATTTTATCACAACGTCACAGCGTGTTAACTCACACTTTGTACGTGAATAAAATTCACACAAATCGACGGAAATAAGTTTTAACTTTTTGGGCGAATTCTTTCGACTGTAGCTTTTATAGGGTGATTTCGAAATTTCCGCCATTATCATTTTCACGATTATTATAAGTTTAAATATCCGTAAATATTATATTAGGGCTTTTAACACACAATCCATCATACTTTAAGTTAAATTGTAAATACTTGTTAATTTTTAAAATATACCGGCATTTATTTTTCAATGTTAGAAATATTATTTTTCAAAGGGAGAATGAATTAAGTCTGGTTTTTTTATTTCTTAGTTAAAAATAATTCTTATTTAATTAAATACTTAACTATAAATGACGGGCTTAGCTTGGATTAAAGGAAAAATAGACGTTAATTTAACAAAAAGCCTACGCTTCTTGAAACATGGTCAGGTTTTAATTTAATTGATTCAGATCCTAGCTAAGCCTACTTAGTAGATTTAATAATTAAGCATTTTTAATTAATTCCAAATGGAAATTAAGTAGCATTTTCGGAAATATCGTTAAAAAAATATTCAAAATATATAACAGGACTTCATTCTCCCTTTGAGAATAAACTTGGTTTTAGTTCCTTGAGAAGATAACTATTTTTTACTCATGTGACTTTTAACATAGCATACTTCTCACCAACAAAATAAATTGGCAGCGTTTTGCCTAAATTAAAATACATAATTTATTTTTTCTTCCGAAGATCATCTTTCATACTAATTATTTTTTTTTCACAACTAACTAATTGGTTATTCGTGAATAGGTAAAAACTAAGATGGATTTTATATAACTCTTTATTTTAAAGGGATGTTGAAACTATTGTGGCTCATCTTCTATACCTATATCAATTAATTAAATTTCTTAATGAGACCTCGTATCAAAGCAGACGACATTGTGACGTCAAAACCAATAATAGTGCACCCTAGTGGCCATTGAGGGAATATATACCTCGCTACTTTACAGTTCACGGCAGAACAATATGAAATATAAAATAAAACTCAATTTTGAATGTTTCACTCTCCCTTTAAAAAAATTATAACTAAAATTTAAATTTTTTAAGCCTTTTTTATTATTATTTCGGTACGAATTGCGAGACTTACTATTAACGCCAATATTCTTTTTCCAGTTTTCAAGGTTAGTAAAACTATTAGTTTACAGGGTATTTATTTTCTAGGTCTTATATAAATATAAAAGAAAAATTAGGCCTAATTTAAGCCTACAATTTAATTAAAAGGGAGAATGAATGATCCCCGCGAGTGAAAAAAAATTAAATAATTTTGTCAAAGAAATTAAACAGCAATTTAAAAGTCCAATTTAAACGTATTCTAATTAATTAAAAATCTTAAAGGGAAAGGCAACCCAACTTTAAAAGTACTTCCATTGAAAAGAGCATGCTTAAAAACCTACAAATCAAAACACATTATAGTGATTTAAGTCTTGGTTAATTTATAAATATCATTTTAAAACCGAAATTGACGTTCCTAGAAGAACGCCATATTTGCTTCCCGGCATTTCGAGTTTTAAAAATAAGGATCCGCTTCAATGATTGGCCTTTAAGTCACCCAATAAAGATTCGCGAAACGAAGGCCATTCGAGTCGCTGCAGTCGGATCGTCTGTTCGTAACTTCGTAAGAAGACCCGTAATTTTGTGATTTCTAACTTTCTACGAAAACATGACTAATTGCGTAATTAATGAATGCAGTTTAGTTCTTACCTTCTAATTCTTCAAATCAACTTAAGACTCGGTTAATACCTAGTAATGACTACTACTAGCTCAGCTGGCCGACCGACCTTCGGGTTAGTGTTCGCGCGCGGGATCCTTCGGAAGTAGCCTATGTTTCGGCCCGGCATATCTTATTTGACTCTAAAGAAATTGAGCGCGCTTATACCCGCATCTATTTTCAGCTAGAGTCAAGTGACTTTAGGTGAGAAATAAACCAATCGGCGAAGCCGATCCTCAGCAGGCATCGAAAGGGTATGAAAAAACTAAAATGGCGTTCACTAGAGATCACTTTTTGCTTATAATAAACGTAAATATCTTAATATCTACTAACTATTAAATTTTTTGCGATATGATATTAGTCGTTTTAATATACGCTCTATAATTTAAGACACACTTTTTTTTTATCCCGGTCTGTACCTTTAATAACTTTTCTACATCTCGTGTACTTTCTGCAATCTTGGAAAAGTCTTAAATTTACGTTATTAAAACCCTTTTTTAATGAGAAAAAAAGGTTGTTTCTAAAATTGAAATTGATTATATAATAATAAAATGGTTATATAAAACTTATTATCTTGTTTTATTCTTGGTTTTATAATTTTTATAAATATTTATATTATAGACATAGATAAGTCTTTAAGTCGCTTGGTTTTTCCGTTTCATCCTTCGTCGGCTAACTTGAATATTTTGTAACTATTGAGTTAACTTTGGATGAAAATCAAAAACCTCCTACTTTAAAAGATGTTTTCAACAAATGTCGAAAAAAATATGATACTTTTAAAGGAATAGTCTAAATATTTTTATATTTTAGTAAAAATAATTATTATTAAAATGAAATATTTACAGCATCAGTCAAAGATTCATCCAATAGAAAGTGAGATATAATTAGACGAAGGCTTTCCTTCAAATCGATTTCCAGCCAACTCGCGAATTAATTTCAAGAAATATAATAAAATTGATGTAAAAAATTCACTTAAATTTTCTCTTCACTCTCCCTTTGAAAAATTTCATATGAAAAACTCAAACACTATTAATTTAATTTATGCATGAACAGCGCATGATTATCCAACTTGTTAATTCCACGCTGCGTATTTTATTGTTAGACCCTTATTTTTATTTATAAAAAGCTATTTAAAAAATGTTTAGTCATGTAACAGTAGACATCTCTTTTGTTAGTTTAAAATAACTAGATTTTTAAGCAATTAACTAACCATGGTTGGGTTAGTTTATGATTTATATAATAATAATGATGTCATTCATTATACGTCAGCACGTGATTTAAATTAGTTACTACTTTGACCTTGAATTGTTTGTGCCGTTAGAGGTCGCTTATGAAACTTAAGCGCGTAAAAGCCCCTGTACCTTTATGTTTTCGTTTAGAATTTGAAATCGTTCTAAGTAAACTCGATCGGGCCTTGTCAAATTAATCTTTTGAAATAGAAATAGCGACATGTGACGTTGGTTTTACTTCTAATTTCAAAGCTATTCCATCATAGAAAATATAGTAAAAGAAATAGAAGCTTCAGAATATTTTGAAGGCGGTTTTAGTCGAGCTCAAACTGTGGGTATTTCTACTTCCGGTAGCTCTCCAATAGTCCTGGTCGATTTGCCGGAAATGGGCCCTTGTCTCATAGCCGCGCCGCCATCATTTTGTAGTAACAGGTTGCCAGACTATTTCTAATTTTATTTCCCACAAACCAAATTCAAGTTGTTAGTCCAACGCTTCCTATATGATAAAGTATAGGAGGCGTTGGTTAGTCTGTAGCTATTTTCACACTACAAAAAGATGGCGGACGATCACGTGACAAAAAGTTTTCCCCGCCAAAATTTTCGCGAGGTTCTCTAGACTTCCGGTTTTGGAAATCGACCAGGACTATTGGCGCTCCCGATTGACCAAGAAGGTATTGATTGAGCAGTCGATAAAAATAGTAAAGACTAAATAATAATAACTGATCTCCGGAAGTTGGATTGGAACAGCGACCAACTGTAGTTTCAATTCCTTCTAAGATTCCATAGAATATCTTAATTCCATAGAATAGTTCCCCTTAATTCCAGATATATTCTTAGAAAAGATTTAGATTAAAGACGTCATCTAGTTTAGAAGAGCGCCTATAGAAGGAAATTCATAAAAGTCAAGAAAATCGTAGGCGGTAAAGGTGAAATAGGGATTCAATAAAAAGGTATTAAAAGCCAGCGAGAGTTCCAAGAATTCCAGGAATGTGGAAAAGTTCCTCAAAACTATTTAATCGATCCGTCTTGATATCGAAGACACCCGAAACCATCTTATTTTCCTTAAGGAACGCTTCTAAACCCCATCTTATGTCCAAAAATAAATTGCCTTACGTAACCTAAGTTTAGGCGTCGTTTAACTTTAACGTCTAAGAAAGATTTCGGAAGCCTAACAGTTACGCGAAATTAGACGCGCGAAGAATTTAAATTAACTAAAAAACAAAACAAAGTATAGAAGATTCGTACGAAATAACTTTTTACAACAAAACGTACGCGTAGATGTCGAGAAAGAGTCGAATTTCCGGATATTGTCATTCAATGGGTATAGTCGCGTTTCATAATGGGTCTCTAGACAATAGCCGCGTTCATACCAGGCATTGGAATCGATTTAACCTGTTTTAAAACGTTTCACTAGAGTCGTGTGAACGGGAAATCGTCTTTTCTCGAATCGATTTGATTCGATTTCTCGAAACTGCTTCGGGAACCAGTTTCGTACCGATTCGGTTTCAACAACCGATAGATGAAGCTACGATTAATCAATTTATAACGATAATGCGTGAACACCTGACGCTTTAAACGATTCCTGGCGATTAGAATATCGGTTTGATTTTACGGTTTCAAATCGATTAAGTAATGCTAGTGTGAACGTAGCTAATTTAACACTTGGGTCAAAATGGTATGCATGAGATGTTTTAAGGAAGCTGTATATATTAGAGATAGAGGTAAACACAATTAAGAAATAGGAGCGTGTGTCGCGGGAAATATTTATCTGGAAATATTTATCTAAGCCAAAGGGAGTCTTTTGATTGGACGGAGGTTTTTTTTTTTAAATCAAAATAGTTTTCAATATTTTTGGCACAATTCTTTAGAAATGTTTTAATTCGCTAACAACCCTTATTTTGTTATTGTATACTAGATAAAAAATTCAGCTGATCTCCATGAATCCTGCTAAGCCTATTTTCAAAGTTTTAAATTTATTTCTAGTTTAATATTTGTTTGTATTTTTTTTACTAGTGGATTAGTTCTATTTAAACGATAAGCAATCCATTAAAAATCACTCGTTATTAGCTTACATTCTCCATTTAAAGAGACTGATACTGCATGGTTTGAATTTTAAAAACCTTAATTAAAAACATTAATTTTAAATTATTTTAAAAATCTAAGTCAGAGCGTGATTAAAATAATAAAATGAAATAAAAATATGATATTATAGTTATATCCAAAAAACCTTATCCTGGTTAACCAAAAAAAAAAGTCTTCTTAGAATTCTTACCAGTTTCAGAAATATAATTAGTTCTCCATACAATGAAATCAAGTTTTATATCTTAATACTTTAAAATTTGACTTTTAAGCGAGCTAGGGGGCGTTTTCCGTAACGTTTCAGAGCAAAAACTACCCGCGGATCTTCAATTATCGAGTCATGAAGATGACATTTTAAAACTCTTTTTTTTCTTTTAATATAATATAACGGAAATGCTTTGAAAAGCCAAAAATCTTGAACCGGACGCTTTTAGTTACGATGGGTAACCTTTGATAAGAATCTTTGGGATATAGATAATGAGATAAACATAACATTAATATTTTAAGGCGTGGCCTAAAAAATTCCCAGTACTGATGACTCTTATATTAAAAAAACAAGTCTTAGATCTATAAGAGAACTTGAAACGTAGTTTATTTCGCTAACCAAATACTAATGACGTCATTAGAAGATAGGGAGACAGCAAAGAGCCAAGGGGAAAGAAAGCCTGACGTCATGGAACCCCCTTACTGGGGGAGCGCTTGTAATTCCCTCATTAAGGGGAATGAGACTGAGGTGAGAGATAGAAACCTCTGACGTATCAATGTCTCCCTTGCTAACTCCATACGCTTTGAACCTTTCCTTATCGGCCTGATTTTTTAATGTCTCTAGAAGGCTGCCTATGAGTATGAAAATTATACAGCCAGGACTACAATAACCCCAAAATTTACAATCTCTTCCCTCCCGTGTTTTGGTGAGCGTAAAAAAGGTTTAAAACAAAGGAGTGATCAATGTCAAGAATGAGAGTTAGGCCTTTGCTCTAATGCATGTTAAAACTTAATAGTGCCTAGCGCTATCGATTTCCCGCCTGCAAATCCGATGATAATTCAGCGCAAATTAATATTAAATACAACGAAATCGACAAGTCATTATGTTCCACTTAAAATTTCATTTCTTCTCAAAAGTCGCGTAAAACATATATAAAATTTTAATTTATTACTATATAAAATTGATATTGATTAGGTTTTTTCCCTAATTAGGGTTTTTTCTCTAATTAGAGTTATTTCATCAATAAGCCAATTATGACACATTTAATCATTACGAATTCCTTCTCGTCAATAATTCGTCTAAGATTTAAACCGTTTGATCTTAATTATGTAATTAGTACACGTACTAAAAACATTTTTAGCGACTTTAATATCAAAGTTTTAAAATTTTAAAGGGCTGTTAATGAACTTCGGAATATGTTAATTCATATCACGCGTCGAAAGAGATTTAGATACATTTACACGTGATACGAAAAACCAGAAGCCGATGAAACCCTCCTTTAAAGTCTACTACTCCAATGTGCGATATAGCGCTCCTCTCTGTATGGGTAAAATTCCCAATTTTACGAGTTAGAAGGGGTCCTACTTCATCCCCCCTGTCTACGGAAAATTGGAAATTCTCTCTCTCCACAAACGACGACGTTTTTTGGACGAACTCCGAGGCTGCTAGAGATATTCGCTCGACGAACTCCCGCTCCGAAAACATCTACCGTTAGGAGGCGTACGGATCGCGCCTTTTGAGAATAACCCATACAGAGAGGGGTAGACAAGACCCGGGAGTAATAGACTTCAAAGGAGGGTTTCATCGGCTTCTGGTCTTACACAAAGAGGAAAATTCATTAAATTTGTTCAAAAAAGGTACAAATTGGAAAATTTCAACTGATTTCAATCAAATAAATCAAATGAAAAAACCAGAATTCAACAAATAAGGGGGAATATGTTCATTTTCATTTTAGATCCGTTTTGGGAAAGAAATCGCTGGCTACATTATCGAATACGATCAGAGCGAAGCTTAGAGATGATGGCTTTAAATATAAGCTGGACAAGTTAAATCATCAAAAACGTTTGATACAACAAGTCAAAATATTTTATCGTTTGAATGAGACTTTAAAAATGTTAAATTGGCGAATCAGAATTTAAAATAATGATGCTCGTAGCTTAATTAGGAAGACGATGGTTCTCGTTATCCTTAAATACTCGAAGAAACGGGGAAAAATACTTCTACCAGAGACTACCCACTCCTAAACGTTAGTTCTACATTTTCCCGCACTATTTTGGCCGTTAGAGGACGCTTATGAACGTAACCGGGTTTTGTAATTCATCTTTATTAAGTTAAGATATTTGTTAATATTCTTAGATTGTTAAAATATGCTGGTTAATCTCTGCTCTAATACATTGTTTACTTTACCTCGCATGGTAACGTTGATATAGCTAGATCTTTTAAGTTTTAAAAGGCAAACTATAATGAACTATTAAAGGGTTTTAAAATTGGAGAAAAAAAAAAAAATCAAAAGAACGATAGAGATGGATGTTAAAATTTATAATGATCATATAAAGGCTAGACATCACTTTCTGGTTGGCACAATAAATTCTCTTTGAAGTGTAAATTATATATATTTTCCTTCCGATATTATATATGTAAACGCAGAAGCCGATGAAACCCTCCTTTTGAAGTCTACTACTCTAATGTTCCATATAGCGCTCCTCTCTGTATGGGTAAAATTCACAATTTTACGAGATCGGAGGGGTCCTACTTCATACCCCTGTCTACGGAAAATTGGAAATTCTCTCTCTCCACAAACGACGACGTTTTTTTGACGAACTCCGAGGCTGCTAGAGATATTCGCTCGACGAATTCCCACTCCGAAAAATATCTACCGTTAGGAGGCGTACGAATCGCGCTTTTTGAAACTAACCCATACAGAGAGGGGTAGACAAGACCCGGGAGTAATAGACTTTAAAGGATGGTTTCATCGGCTTCTGGTAAACGTGGAAGAGGACAAGCCTTCCGTTTCTGCTTTTTAAAGGGAAACTATAAGAACATTAAATGGAAAGATTATCCAATTTATTTTCAAAATTCGCCCCTTAAATTTATTCCAACGCCATGGCAGTATTAAAAATGACATAACTGTTCAAAATTAAACGCTAATAACTAGACTACCCCTTTAATATTATTTCTGTATATATATTCGAGACTAATTTGTCTTTTTTTGAAACTTTCATTACACAGGGCTTTTGTTTTATACCCAAAATTGATTTATCTCTGAGAGCTTTCTTAAAAATTTAAATGGCAAATATATATAAATATCTACAAAGTGTTTCCTAGAATTTGAGAGAAATAAATTGGAATCGTTAGGGGGAATATGGAAGCGTATACCTGGAAGGAGAAATTGGATCAAATAATCCCTCAGGAGAGAATATACGGCCTTATTTTTAATCTATATACCTTGGGGTCGCTATTCCTAGGAATCAATATCGCGATTATGAAGAAAATCATTTTGGAGTTTTCATCGAGAATGAAGCTATGAAATTGTTTCTTAGAGATGTAGGAGTAACCAAGAGAATCTGAGATGAAAATTGAATCTGATTCTAACCGCGGGGGGGGGGGGGGACTTCGATTGGGAAAAAAAATAAAATATCTTGATTCGAAGAAAGGTTTTCGCGGAGTTCGTGGTAAGCTATCATTTCCGATTTTGGCCCCCCACCCTTTCAGTTTCAGCACCTCTATTTCCTAGGGCCAAAATTAAGTCGTGGTTTCCGAAAATCTAAAGAAAAACGAACGCGAAGGGAAGATGAAACATTTTTATTTTAATTATTATTCTAGATCAATTTATGAACTCGAAATTTCCATATTCATAAACTAACTTCCAGGGGATACGGCCATTGGGGTACAAATGATGAATTATCACAATAGATGGCGCGCCTGCGCCTCACTATCTCGCTCGTATCTATCCACGTATTACCACCCATTGCTATATGAAACGCGTCGAGTCTCGAAGAGTGAGGGGAGGGATTACAGCCTAGTTTGTCTCTTTGGTCATCAGAATGGGAACAACTCTTAACCAATCCGAGGGGGCAGACACTCGCGAATTCAGGTGTACAAAATTTTTGAACTCTTTGCACTATCAAAGCTGAACTCAGAGTTCATAAGAGTTCGAACTCAATGCACTGTCAAAGCTGAACTCAGGTGTACAGCGAATTCAAGAGTGTCTGACCCCTCGAACCAATCGGCGCACTGCCCCTGCAAGTTCCTCTTACACGAAATCAAGAGTCAGTCGTAGGTTCTACAATATATACGCGATCATAAAGTGATGACGTAGTTTCGCGCGGGGAAAAATTTAATTTAAAAGACATGTCACTCTCCCTTCATTGTTTAAATAATTTAAATATTTAAAGAGGTTTGAAAAAAAAAAAAACTCTCGAGTTGATCCTCGTTGACCACGCCCTTTTTATTTTCAAGGCAGAAATCAAATCGGTTGTAAAACACGGGGGAGGGGGGGGTTGGAGATCACGTGATAAGGTTCAATTACTCTCTCGATTTGAGCTCGATCTCAAGATGCCTCTTCAGTCATTTTCAAATCATTGCTTAACGCGCCAGATATAATTTTTTTTGCTATGAACACTGTAACAATCGTTTTTTTCACGTCCTTTTGAACCCCGCCCTAATCGGAGCGCGCGATCCAAAATGAAAAGTAGATATTAAAGGGAATATATAAGATGGAAAATTAAATTTGAGCCTCTTCCCAAAAAGCGGGTGAAATGATAATAGTAAAAAGAAGCTTCGTTCGCACTATCTTTAAAGAAAAGCGCGCAAATTTCCGCTCGATTGCATTCATTAATTAGAAAGCGCGGGAAAAATCGTAATACTTCTAATTTTTCCCACTTGGCGGCGTCATTTGACCTAATAACGGTACAGATTATCCACGAAAAATAAGCCTAATACTGATTTCGTGTTAATTTTTAGCTTACAGTTCCCCTTTACAAAAATCTGCTCCAAGATCATTTTGAAATATCATTAACGAAACGAGAGCGGATGGTTTCACCAGTTAAAGAAAAGGGAAAAAGTAATAAAACTCTCCCACTCACACCACCCTTTGTCTTTAGATTATTTTCAAAGGGACAGTGACAGAAGCAAGAACGTAATTAACGAACTGGCCTATTATTTATTTTTTTGTTGATGCGTTTTTAACGATCTTTACTAAAATTCTACTCAATTTCCATCCGGAGTTCGTGAAAAATTCGCAACAACTTCGCTTCAATATTTATAATTAATCATTTTAATTTATCATTTTAATTAATCAGTTTGGAAGCTAGCTATAGGGCAAGGCAGATTTATACATCGTATGGAATAAAAGTAGATTTGGAGACTGATAATTATCATATTAATATTTTCTAATGGTTTACGATATATCATTAATTACAAATTATTTTAAATACATTTTACCCTCCCTTTAATATATAAAATATTATTTTACTTAAGCAGTGACGCCATCTAACGATAGTCAAGAAAGGTTTATGGTGATTTTCTCTTAAAGAAGATTCATTTTAAGAGAAGCTGATCGTGCTAGAGAGCCTTTATACTATTTTGAATAAAGCTTATTTGATTGGTTAACGGGCTTTAGATTTACGTTTACGGCTCTTACGTCATCGATTAAGGAGAGCTGAGAAGGAGCGGGGGGTTAAAAGGGGTTTAGAGTGTGTCTCTGAGAATCCTTTAATCGCCTCTCCATTCCTCTACCGGAAGAAGAGAGGCGGAGAGAAATGGGGGGGGGGGGGACTGATTTATCATCGCGTCAATGCGCTTTGATTGAAAATCTAAATCTTACAAACTGAACCTCCGAATTTCATTAAGGTCTTGAATAAATGCTTCTATAGATATATATTGAAATTCACCGTGACGTAAGTTTCCCGCCTTTAAAAGCGCGCGAAGAGGCCATTTTGATTTCAAACTAATGCCGTTTTCCATTGGAATTGTTTAACGGAAACCATGGAGCCATGAAAATTGGACACCATTAAATATTATTGATGACTTCCGGATGTTAATTATTGCTAATATTGTTGCAAAGATATTTTCGAAGCTACGCGTTTACATATTGAAGTATAAGATTGTGCATATCCTTGATATGATAATCAAAGGAGATTCTGATTTTCTTCGCATGGAAGTCTCGCCTTATCAACGGGTCTTTGGAAGAATCCATTCAGGTTCCATAAGAATATGGGAGGGCCGCGATTCAATAACCATCCTCCCAAACTTTGTAGCAAAAGTTCGTCCGCTTCGAATCGATTTTTCAAGTAAATCGCTCCTGACATTATATTATTAACCCGCGCCACTAACGACCTTGACATAATATTTTGGGTAATAAAAATGGAGCCGACCGAAAAAAGATCTAAGCGTACAAATGTTGCGAAAATTGCAGACGAACTTTTGTTACAAAGTTTGGGAGGATGGTACCAGAGGCTAAAGCTATGCTCCCATATTCTTATGGAACCGGAATGGATTCTTGGTCTTTGCTCATTGGTTGTTGACTCTTATACGCGAAGAATTTAGCATATTTTCTAGATAAGTTTTAAATTTATTTCTAGTTTATTATTTTTGCTTGTAAAAACTTTTACTAGTGGATAAATTAATTATTGTATTTAGCAATTATATTAATTAAAATCTACTATATAGGTATATTTAATTATTATAACAATACCTCATTGGATAGAGTGTACCAACTACACCGAACTAGCATAACTCCAATTGGTTTAAGTCTAAATTGTAATATATAATTTCAAATTCAATTTAATTTTTGAAATTCGACAAATATATTTTTATTCCGAATGTACTCGTGTTGAATTAATTGTTTTTTTTTTTATTGACGTTTTCAATACACGATTTTCGAGTTAAAACTTCGCCTCGTTTCTCATTGTCGACGAAAGCTAATTTTCAAGGAACAAATATTGAAACAACGTATTAGCTTTAAAGGGAAACTATTTCAATAAACTTACGGAATTTACCGTATTAATTTTAGACTCTATTAGGGCCTTGTCAAATTGATCTCGCGAATCTAATCACGAAAATGACGTCAGTTTTACTGCTCATTTCAATTTGTGCTCCCATATGGAAGATTAAAGTAAAGAATTCGGGCTACCCAATGAAGAAAAATCTTCCAATTTGATCAAAAATGAACCAAATTGGAAAATTTCAACAGAGTTCGACCAAATCGTATTAACGCGGCTTTCTACTCAAATGTCATGATTTCAAAAATAAAAAACTTTTCAGATTTTTTTCTTATAGTTTCCCTTTAAAATGGAACTAAGGAAGAGTGTATTTCTTGAGTATATTGGTCTACGACCCTTCTAAGAGCAAACATGGCCCATATATTTACGCTTCGGCATTTTCCCAAAATTAACTAAAATAAACTTCGGGCGACACTGCGGAGATTCGATCAAATAAAACTTCAAAAATCAGCACCGTTCGATTTATTTTAAACTTAATTATAATTAAACACACGCCAGGCCTAAGGGATTAGTGCTTCCTCAAATTAGACGAAATAAATTTAATGGAAAGCTAAAATAAATATATTTATTTAGCCCTAAAACATACGTATCATATCAGGAACTCATAAATAAATTAAGAAGGAATATTTATCTGGCTTGATTGCGTGTCATAGTCCACGCCCCCTCCCATGAGATACAGAAGGGTAGGAAAAAGGAGGCGGGGTCTTATTTTCCTTAGAGAAAACAGGGTCATGTAGCTAGGACAACCAAATATGGTTTCTTGCCACTCACGTCTGCAACGTAATTTTGATCTTGGGCCTTAATAATTCTAAAATTACTTAAAGATTTGTTAAATTATTGAAATCACGATTGGATCGTGTTGAAATTTACACCCTAGCTCTGCTCGTTAGGTAGCTATTAAGAAATTACCATTATTCGTTACTATAAACGCCCTGAGATGGCGACAGTGGTCTTATTTTAAAAACCGAAGATTACAGTAAATTTAAAACTATATAAGTTATAAAATAGAACAGTGGAAGTTAGGACGTAGTGATAATCAACATTAAACTCTATAGAGAAAAAGTAGTACAACGTCTTACACTAATCTAGGCTATATTTCATTCTGTAACTCACAACCTGAAGCCTCAAAAAGAAAAAAAGCAACATACCAAGTCAATCCCAAGAGGGACATCTTTAAAGGTGTCTTTACATCGGTTCAAAGAACCCATCTCCCATGGACCCCGTCTACACACGCCCCATCACAAAAGCAAGAAGGATCAGATAAGGAGAGGAAAAGTAGGGCTGCGTTGAGTTAGAGAGAGAAGAGCCAACCTCCCACTCGGGTGGAAAGGGGGGAATAGGAAATTCTCGAGGTAAACTGTTGTCACGTGGTCGCTAGCTAGCGCGTCTCATAAAGGATTCGTTTTACCCACGTGACAACAATTTACCACGAAGCATCTCTACCCCCGTCTGTCTCCCGTTCTCCCAGAGTGGGAGTTTAGGCCGACGCAGTAGGAGCCGCGCGGTTCCCACTTTTCCTCTCCTTATCTGATCCTTCTTGACAAAAGGTTTCGAAAGAAGGGAAAAATTGATAGGGCTATTAGGGTTAACGACTGTGGTGTAGCAGCTCAACGTGTTCTACGTTAAAAGAGTTCAAGCTTGTTCCCTTCACTGTCGGACAAGTCAATTTGTCTATAAACATTAGGGCGTTAACACCGACATTACTCTAAAACATCAGTCCATTCAAGGGCATTGATATCTTAAATAGGGCTTCATTTAAAAAGTAGTTTTTCAAAATACTACATTGCATAATTAATCTTGGTTAGCAAGTTCAGTAATTCCCAGACAATTACCCGAAAACGCAAGTTACAAAGATGTAATTTTTGCGTAACTAAAATCCTTCTGGCTTTGACAGCTTGTTAACAATAAAAACACATGATTTGTGTCATTAATAAAAAATATGGACAAACATATTTCATACAACGTCAAAATAAAACTCATCTAAAATTTATTTTTTAAACATATTGTGGAAAAAATATCTTCCAGACGACGCATTAAGGTCACTGGGCGGAATTAATTGAAATAAAAAAGATGCGTGGTTAAATCTAGCTTTAATAATATAAAAGGCCTAATTTCTATAGTCAAAATAACAGTTTCAATTTGCGTAAGACGCAACCCTAATCCACCTTCTATATCGTAATAATTTCTCAAGGTTTTATGTCTTCCTTACATCAGAAGCCGATGAAACCCTCCTTTGAAGTCTACTACTCCAAGGTTCGATATAGCGCTCCTCTCTGTATGGGTAAAATTCACAATTTTACGAGTTAGAAGGGGTCCTACTTCATCCCCCCTGTCTAAGGAAAATTGGAAATTCTCTCTCTCCACAAACGACGACGTTTTTTGGACGAACTCCGAGGCTGCTAGAGATATTCGCTCGACGAACTCCCGCTCCGAAAACATCTACCGTTAGGAGGCGTACGAATCGCGCTTTTTTTAAATTAACCCATACAGAGAGGGGTAGACAAGACCCGGGAGTAATAGACTTCAAAGGAAGGTTTCATCTACTTTTGCTTACATTCGTAAGAGTTGAAAATTAACTAGGTTTCGACTCATAGCTTAGTAGCTGCAGCATTCCAAAACACGAGAGCAAAGCGGTGAAGCGATATTCTACCAACAACATCAATCAATATCGCGCAGTCTAGCTAGCAAAAGAGAAATAATATAAAAAGAGCCTGCGCATGATGAAGTATAATATTTTACAAGTATCCTCCCTAAATGGACCACCATTTGTCATCAAAGCTATAATATATAGAACTTATATCATATTTAGTAGCCTCTTCAAACAGGGGGTGAAAAAGTTAAAGGGACAAATAGCAATTTAATTCAAATTGGGATGACAGAAATAATATCATCTTCATAAATCGATTTATTATATAAGCTATGTTCACTCTTGACACGTTGGAACCGTTTTCAAACCGTTTCGAATGTTCAAATCGACTTTCAAAGATATTAATTTTGTTTTTTGATGAAAAATCTACACGGGTGACTCCAAAATTTTAAAAATTGAACTCTCCAAAACGGTTTAAAACGGTTTCAAAGTCTGTAGTGTGAACGCAGCTATAGTTTCATAGCTACGGTCGCACTAGCATTTCGTAATCGATTTGAAACGGTAAAATCAGACCGATATTCGAATGGCCAGGAAACGTTTTATATAAGAGTTACGTGTTCAAACATTATCGATATAAATCGATTTATTGTAACTTCAACTATCTGTTGTTGAAACCGAATCTGTATGAAACTGGTTCCCGAAGCAGTTTCGAGAATCGAATCAAATCGACTGTTCACACGACTCTAGGGAAACGTTTTGAAAAGGTTTAAATCGATTTTAAGGCCTAGTATGAACGTGGCTTTAGGAATTGAAACTGGTTCCCGAAGCAGGCACGAGAAATATCGATCTTGATCAGAGTCTAGTAAGGGATTTAGATTAAAGAGAATATCGTGTCATATTCCCTTGACCAATTCGTCGGAAGTTATCAGGCAGTTGGCGAGTTATATAAGGCTTAAGTTGGCCATTCCCTGCTAGAACCTTATCGTTGCGAAACAGATAGGAATGTCCTTGTTTGATTAATCAAACACTAGCGAAGGGATTCGAAGACGTATATCGTCACCGTCATCAATCTAGATCAAAAAGTCTCTTTAGAAATCCCCACCAACACTCGTGAACGAAATTTAAGGTTACACTCCTTTCATGAAGCGGAGATTTCTCAATCATCTACCTTTTATTTAGGAGAAAGTTCGTTAACTAATTGGTTAGTGGTAATTAAAGGGTAAAAGAATAAAATTTTACTCGTGGTTAGGATGTAGTCTCCCTTAAAGGGAGGATGCAACCTAACAACAAGTGATTTTTTATCGATTCCTTATTATTCTTAGAACCCGGTAGGGTTCTATGTATTGGGCCCATCATCATCTGTAATGCTATTTTGATTTCCTAAAAAATTCAGTCTCTAGCCAATCAAAACGCTCCATTCTCCCATAGAATAACATTAAAATCGACTCTTTCGAGGACAAGTCCAGTGATTGACAGAACTAAAAGAGGAATTATTTGTTACAGATATAATCACTTTTAAATGGTAGAGCAAGGTTCGAATGTTGAACTTTTCAAGTTTCATTTAAAAATATTAAGTCTAAGTATTTTAAAATTAATTCTAAAGTTGACCCTTTTTTTGGTACTTAGCTGGTTTCGCGCATGGCCAAATCGTAATGTTATTCTATGGGATTTGGTTTTTTGAAAGTGGCTTACCTTTCAGATTTATTTTCTAATACTTCCGGATATTTTTCAGACTTGGATTTTCCGTGTGGTATGAATTAAGATTCGAGCTTTATTTTAAGACTAATTTCATAATTTTACACCAATTAGATGGCCCACAATCTATTTATGAAAACGGAGGGAACAACAAGGCGGAGAAATAGATTCGCCAAAAACCTAAGCCTAATTTGACAAATTAGGCTTAGGTTTTATATGGCTTTTTAAAATCACGAGCACGAGCGCGCGCGCTTGATTTGGAGGCTATGGGTATTGAACTCTAATGACTTAATTTCTCCTTCTTCATATTTTTGCCGTTTATAGACTGTGACCAAACTAATCGGTATAAAATTATGAAATTAGTCTTAAAATAAAGCCTGTAAAATATTTGGAAGCATTAGAAAATAAATCTGAAAGGTAAGTCTCTTGCAAAAAATCTAAATCCCATAGAATAACATTAATTTTCAATTTCTCCGCCTTAAAAGTACTCTCCTTTTTAAAAATGAGTGAAATTCCGAACGACTTGCCATTCCGAACGGCAATAAGGAAGGTATTAACATCAAAAATAATGAAAAAATTAATTGGAATTTGGTTTAAAGGGCAATGGGGAAAATATAAAGATTTCGCTGCGGCTGTCGGAGGTATTAACATCAAAATTGCTGAAATAATTAATTTAAATTTGGTTTAAAGGGCAATGGGGAAAATATAAAGATTTCATTGCGGCTGTCGGAGGTATTAACATCAAAATTGCTGAAATAATTAATTTAAATTTGGTTTAAAGGGCAATGGGGAAAATATAAAGATTTCACTGCGGCTGTCGGAGGTATTAACATCAAAATTGATGAAATAATTAATTTAAATTTGGTTTAAAGGGCAATGGGGAAAATATAATGATTTCGCTGCGGCTGTCGGAGGTATTAACATCAAAATTATGAAAAAATTAATTTTAATTGGGTTTAAAGGGCAATGGTAAAAATGTAGAAATTTGACTAAATCAAGTGCGGCTGCCCCAGCCATTAACATCAAAAATTATGAAAAAATTAATTTTAATTGGGTTTAAAGGGCAATGGTAAAAATGTAGAAATTTGACTAAATCAAGTGCGGCTGCTGCAGCTATTAACATCAAAAATTATGAAAAAATTTAGTTTAATTAGGTTTAAAGGGCAATGGTAAAAATGTAGAAATTTGACTAAATCAAGTGCGGCTGCCCCAGCTATTAACATCAAAAAAATGTAAAAATTAATTTTAATTGGGATTAAAGGGCAATGGTAAAAATGTAGAGATTTGACTGAATCAAGTGCGGCTGCCCCAGCTATTAACATCAAAAATAAGGAAAAAATTTATTTTAATTGGGATTAAAGGGCAATGGTAAAAATGTAGAGATTTGACTGAATCAAGTGCGGCTGCCCCAGCTATTAACATCAAAAATTATGAAAAAATTAATTTTAATTGGGTTTAAAGGGCAATGGTACAAATGTAGAGATCTGACTGAATCAAGTGCGGCTGCCCCAGCTATTAACATCAAAAATAATGTAAAAATTAATTTTAATTGGGATTAAAGGGCACTGGTAAAAATGTAGAGGTTTGACTGAATCAAGTGAGGCTGCCCCAGCTATTAACATCAAAAATAATGAAAAAATAAATTTTAATTGGGATTAAAGGGCACTGGTAAAAATGTAGAGGTTTGACTGAATCAAGTGAGGCTGCCCCAGCTATTAACATCAAAAATAATGAAAAAATAAATTTTAATTGGGATTAAAGGGCACTGGTAAAAATGTAGAAATTTGACTGAATCAAGTGAGGCTGCCCCAGCTATTAACATCAAAAATTGTGAAATAATTAATTTTAATTGGGTTTAAAGGGCAATGGTAAAAATGTAGAGATCTGACTGAATCAAGTGCGGCTGCCCCAGCTATTAACATCAAAAATAATGAAAAAATAAATTTTAATTGGGATTAAAGGGCACTGGTAAAAATGTAGAAATTTGACTGAATCAAGTGAGGCTGCCCCAGCTATTAACATCAAAAATTGTGAAATAATTAATTTTAATTGGGTTTAAAGGGCAATGGTAAAAATGTAGAGATCTGACTGAATCAAGTGCGGCTGCCCCAGCTGTTAACATCAAAAATAATGAAAAAATTAATTTTAATTGGGATTAAGAGGCACTGGTAAAAATGTAGAGATTTGACTGAATCAAGTGCGTCTGCCCCAGCTATTAACATCAAAAATAATGTAAAAATTAATTTTAATTGGGATTAAAGGGCAATGGTAAAAATGTAGAGATTTGACTGAATCAAGTGCGGCTCCCCCAGCTATTAACATCAAAAATAATGTAAAAATTTTTTTTAATTGGAATTAAAGGGCAATGGTAAAAATGTAGAGATTTGACTGAATCAAGTGCGGCTGCCCCAGCTATTAACATCAAAAATAATGTAAAAATTTTTTTTAATTGGGATTAAAGGGCAATGGTAAAAATGTAGAGATTTGACTGAATCAAGTGCGGCTGCCGCAGCTATTAACATCAAAAATTATGAAAAAATTAATTTTAATTGGGTTTAAAGGGCAATGGTAAAAATGTAGAGATTTGACTGAATCACTTTTAAAGGGCTAGTCTTTTAATATAGAAGTTAACACTTTCGTGTTAGACTGAAGTGACAGATATTATATCAAAAATGTCTTTGCGAACAAAGACCCAGAAGGACATGTTATGGCCTTGAATGTCTGAAGTGACAGATATTTAATTTTCTTTTAAAACATTAAATTTAAATACAATTAAATTTTCTTTTAAAACATGAAATTTAAATACAATTAGATTTTCTTTTAAAACGAAATTTAAATATAATCACAATCTGGCACGATTTAGAGTTTCAAATTTCAATACAACTGATTTTATTCACTCGGAAATATTTAAGAAAAACATAACAGACGATTTTCTCCCATTGACGCTTAACATTAAATTTCGATAGAAAAATATACTTAATTTAGCTTTGGCTTTAGGCATAGACTCAAAGTTCTATGATCTGATCTCATACCTTAATTGGATAATGTTTTCTATGGATAATGTTTTCTATGGATAATGTTTTCTATGGATAATGCTTTATTATAACTCTTCGACTTTAGTCGAGGCAATTTGTTCTCGTTCATGTTAGCTTATGAATGCTTATCAAGGAATTTAAAGGGAAAAAAATTCCCCATATTTTAATTTTTAATCTAGGTTGCAAACGAACAAACCTAATCCATGGATAATGTTTTATTACAACTCCTCGACTTTAGTCGAGGCAATTCGTTCATGTTAGCTTACGGATGCTTATACAAGGAATTTAAAGGGAATAAAAATTCACCATATTTTAATTTTTAACTTGGGTTGCAAACGAACAAACCTAATTCATGGATGTTTTTTTATAATTCCTAATAACTAATTAGTGGTCCCTTATGGAAATCATCATTTTAATTGTACGGTTTTAATGAAAAGAAAAATGAAAGTATTACAATTTATTTAAAAAGCTTATCCGCTCTAAAATTCGTCGGTTTGAAATTCTCTCCGCTTGCGCGCGCAATATAGCTTTGAAAGTACAAATTGTTATGGTTTGCGTCGTCTGCTAAGCTAGAAAAGAAGGTGACTTTAAACGGGCTTTAAAAAACACATTTCCCTTTATCATATACCCATTCCAATAAACCGGCGAGTATTTTTAACGATCCGTTCAATTGCGAGTCGTGGAAATTCGGGTTAAACTAAGAAAACATAAAGTGGACTCGCGTTATACTGAAAAATAACAGTTCAATACACGTTTTCCCTGAAAAATAATTAAGCGAAATTTAATGTTAAGCGTCAATGGGAGAAAATCGTCTGTTATGTTTTTCTTAAATATTTCCGAGTGAATAAAATCAGTTGTATTGAAATTTGAAACTCTAAATCGTGCCAGATTGTGATTATATTTAAATTTCGTTTTAAAAGAAAATCTAATTGTATTTAAATTTCATGTTTTAAAAGAAAATTTAATTGTATTTAAATTTAATGTTTTAAAAGAAAATTAAATATCTGTCACTTCAGACATTCAAGGCCATAACATGTCCTTCTGGGTCTTTGTTCGCAAAGACATTTTTGATATAATTTAAATAGGCCTAATCCACTAGCGAAAAAATTTACAAACAAATATTAAACTAGAAATAAATTTAAAACTTACCCTGAAAATAGGCTTAGTGGGATTCATGGAGCTCCTGATTTCCTCGCGTGTAAGGTCTAGCGACCAATCGCGCGCGACGTAAGTCTCGCGGAGATCTCGCGTGAACGACGGGCCTTTGCTCATTGGTCGCTAGACCTTACACGGACGCGATCTCCATGAATCCCGCTAAGCCTATTTTCAGGGTAAGTTTTAAATTTATTTCTAGTTTAATATTTGTATTGTAAACCTTTTATCGGTAGATTAGGCCTATTTAAACGATAAGGAATCGATAAAAAAATCACTTGTAATTAGGTTGCATTCTCCCTTTAAAGAACGCGTCAATTGATAAACTGATTTCTTCGCGTGAAATGAACTCTCTTACAATACAAAATAGAAAAAAGCGTACGAACGATATAAAGGTCAAAAAATAATATTCGGAATCGCTTACTTATGGATTCCCTTTTGTCTGTCCACCGAATTAACGGCAATGAAATTAATCAGACACAGAATGACTTTTAACCCCGAAATTCTTTCATTCTTAAGTTTAGCCTGAATTGCTTCAAAACTATCGGACGAACTACGAATAGAGCAATGGGAAAAATTTCTAGAACTATGGGTCCTAAGTGTATTGACTGTTCCGTATAATAAACGGATCTGAGATGACTAAAACGTGCAGTAAGGGCTAGATAGGAGTAGGGTTTGAAAGCTGGTTAACGACTACCCAAGGACTCGTAACTACCAACGAGGGTAATGGATTGGAAACTTCTCCAACTCGGCCTAGGCAACAGTATATCCTTAAAGGCTAACAAGCACCCAAATCTATCGCGAAATGGTCTAAAAATCGCCTATACAAAATTCCCTTCATAGATATTCAACCGTTTTCTCGTAAAAAGGATTTGAAATTCGAGTAAAATTTCAGAAAAGAGGAGTGGCTAAAGTTTCGCGCCAAATTCTGTATCTCGCGCTGGAATTGTAGCTACCCCATCTTTAGAGAAAAAGCGCGGGAACTTGATTTCATTCGTTTATACAAAAGCGCGCGAAAAATCTCGCGATAGTTTCAATTTCTTCCGTGCGGCGGCGCCACTTGTGGGTGGATTATTTAGCTACGGTCGTACTAGCATTTCTTGATTGATTTTGAATATTCAAATCGCCAGGAATTGTTTTAAGCGTCACGTGTTCAAGCATTATCTTTATAAATCGATTTATCGTTGCTTCATCTATCGAATCGATTTGAAATTGGTTCCCGAAGCAGTTTCGAGAAAAACGAATCAAATAGATTCGAGAAAAGACAGCGACTCCAGCGAATCGATTCCAAGGCCTAGTATGAACGCGGCTAATGCAATTTTATAAAATTTTCAATTTACAAAATTTTTGTTTCAGGCTTTTGAAGGTAGAAAATTAATTTTAAATGTACTAAAACTATAATAATTTTTCTACTCTATCTTTTGAGCAGAAAATTCAATTTTTTTCTTTTATTTATGATCGCGTGTTACCCTTTAAAAGAAAGATTCCACATAAAAAACATTAAAGCTGTATATAAACGTCTCTTTTCGTCTTGGGTCCCTTTGCACCCTTTATAAGAAGTTTTTAATCATTGAAAAAATAGGGTTTATTGAGAAATTTTATATCCCTTTAAAGGTTGTTATTGAGACTAATATAAAAACGTCTTAGTTTTAAACCAAGAACAATTCATAAATATGGGCCATCACTAATGTACTTGGTTTATGACAATCTTACAACGCAATTAATTGCAGGGTCAGTTACGCCGTTTTGTTAACGGTATTTCGATTGTTTCTAAGACTGGAATTTTTTTCCGTTGATGACTTAGTCTCGACGTTTATGATCTAGTTAATGATTATGGAGCTACCTAACCATATTTTTCTTTTTTTATTTATTTTTTTCTTTTTAAACGAATTTGAGAACTTTATTCGCTATAAGTCTAATATAACTTTTCAAATTAGTGTAAAGTTTTTAAGTGTAGTTTTATTACGAGGGCCAAATAACTAGTAAAAAGATGTCTACGCTTATAAAAAAAATTAAGGTCAGTTTTCACGGTAAATTATGAAATTTAACTTTAATTTTGTTATATGACATATGTATATATAATTTGAATCGTTTTTTAACGATCTTTCCAAAAATGATACTTAATTTTAATTTGGAGTTTGTGAAAAATCCGTGAGAGCTTCACTTTAAAATTAACCCTCGGAATAAAATATTAATATGTTTTGGCTGGGTTATACATCAGTAATTTATTAAGTTGTAGTTTAAAAAGTAATCAATATAATTTTAATCCTATGACGTTTTAACAATTGCGTATAAATCCGCGTCTAATTTCTCCATATTGCAAACTATTCTTGTATATTTCATGGCGGGGAAAAAGGGGGGGGGGGGGGGGAGATCAGACCCGAAAAGGAGAAAAACTCAATTATTAATTCCAGTGGTTTTATTCGGGTTTTGCGCCCATGTCTTTTGAATTATTCAACGTGATGTCTTCGATCCATATCGCCAGAAAAGAAAGAGAAGAAAAATCTTCATAACGAACCCTGACGAGGTCACTTATTATTTAAAGCCTAGTTAGGCTTAAATAACTAAAAGAAAACTGGGTTGTATTAACTTTCAAATTTTTTTTATTTATTTCGTAGATGAGATGAATTATTAATGAATTTGTGGATCTATTTCTTAGCTACGTAAAATAAATGTAAGCAAGGGTCATTTGACAGCTAAGATAAATAATACGAAGAATGAATGTTTGTCCCCACAGGGACCCTTAAAGAAAAAAGAAATATAGGAATGTCCCCCCAAAATATTCTCTATATACTTTTCCTACAAATCACGCGGTCTCTTTCTTGTAAGTACTTATAAATAGAATTTCGAAAAACAGTGACAGAGTGACTTTAATGTCAGACGCAAATTAACTAACCCTAGCTGATCTGTATACAAAAGATTGTGGTTCTTCTGCTTCCCTATTCTCGTCTATAGTACAACCGGAAGTCCCTACATTTTCCGGAAGTAGTCTTTTTTTGTCGTACCCCTAATTCCCAGCCAACAGTGCGTTAAATGACGTCTATGCAGTCCGAATATGATTTGTTTAATGTATTAGATGCAATAAAGTGAAAGGTATCGATGGTGGATGACGTCACTTAAAGGAAGACGCGTAGCAAAATAAACCATATTGAAATGGGTACGTGTAGTGTATGGTCTAAAAAGAGTCTACATAAAATTGCATTCAAAAATATTCAATTGTTTTCTCGTAGCGAGGATTTGAAAATCATATTAAAACTGTTTTTTTCGAGAGGAATTTTAATTTTCAAAAAAGGGGAGCTTCTAAATTTTCGCGCCATTTGTATCTCGCGCCAAAATGTATCTTTCGAATAAAGAGCGCGAATCTCAGCGCATGCCAATCATTTATTTTAACAAAAGCGCGCGCCAAATCTCGCGATATTTCAGATTATTTCCGCAAGAAGGCGCCACTTGTTTGGAACTTTGGATTTAGCTGCGGGTACACCCTTTAAAGAAACAGTGATGTATACAAAAAATAGTTTATACTACACTACAAAATGATTACGGAAGTAACACTATAGAACTTGCAATTTAGTTATAAAAGCTCGCAAGCAATGTTGTCGGTGAACAAATTCTTAGTCTAACACGCCTTCTGTCAATTGCTTCGAAGACAGTGAACAAAATGTACTGGGTTCCAAAACGGAAGACGTAATTGGATTTTATAGTTCTGCTCAATTGGAAAATTCAATACGTGCAAAGTTACAGCCTGCTCACTATCTTTAAAGGAATAGTTCCGCATTTTTTTTATACTTTTCTTTATCTATTTTTACTTCCGAGTGCCAAAAACATAAATAGTTTACTCATTTGATGACATCATAGCATTGTCACCAATAATTAATTTATTATCCTAAGAAGATGACGGGAAAAGATATTCTAACCCCTTCCTCTTGTAATTGTTATATTTGCACCATCTCAATAAAAACGTTTATTGTAAATTGTGAGACTAACTCTTTAAAATCAAATCCGAATCTTGCAGGAGGATGAAAAGATTCTATAGCTTTGTTAGTATTGTCATCACGTGGTAAAAAGAACTATCGTCAACTGGGGGGCGGACGTTTTCTAGTCGACATTCCAAAAAAAGAAAAATAAAAAGTCGTGGTCCGGGTGCCTGAAACGAACGGTATGTACCGGAACGTCATGCACTGCCTCATTTGTCAAAAAATTGCTCGCGGCGTTCCGGTTTTGCATAAAAGCGCGAGAAACACGCTAACATTTTGGGATTTTTCTACGAATGCGTGATAATACAAGTCCTCCCATGGAAATAAGACTAAATGTTGACAGGGAAGAGCGCTGCAGTGTCCCACATATCCCAGCGCTTCCATTTCCTTTTCGAACTCATCTTCGTCCGGGAGATGAATTCGGGCATTCCTATATTATCATTTAAAATACGTCAAGCGGAATTGTGTTCTTCTAGACATTAACTCTCAAAAACTTCGCTAATGGTCTCTATATTATTTCCCTTCCAAATTATGTTTCCTGTTTTTCATACGTATATGGAAATAAAATTGGGAATTCTATTAGTTTATCGATATCAATTTAAAATATATTAACAATATTTCGTTTTCTAATAACAGCAGAAGCCGATGAAACCCTCCTTTGAAGTCTACTACTCCAATGTTCCATATAGCGCTACTCTCTGTATGGGTAAAATTCCCAATTTTACGAGTTAGAAGGGGTCCTACTTCATCCCCCCTGTCTACGGAAAATTGGAAATTCTCTCTCTCCACAAACGACGACGTTTTTTTGACGAACTCCAAGGCTGCTAGAGATATTCGCTCGACGAGCTCCCGCTCCGAAAACATCTACCGTTAGGAGGCGTACGGATCGCGCCTTTTGAGAATAACCCATACAGAGAGGGGTAGACAAGACCCGGGAGTAATAGACTTCAAAGGAAGGTTTCATCGGCTTCTGATAACAGTTTATTAAATTAAAGTCGGTTATTCCATTCAACATTCCCATCAACAATAATTTTAAAATATTTTAGTTTCTTTAGTTGGTTTTCATAATATCGTATACTCAAAAATAAAGTCCTAAAACTTCATTCCTTTTCCCTTAGCGCTTAGATATTCCTAAAAATAAAATAAGTTTAACCAGAAGCCCATGGGGCTAAGTCCCGCGGGACTCTATGTAATACATGTACCCCTCTTTTTGACCTACCCCCTTTGGCGGATGCTTACGAATAAGGGGCGTAGTACAATGAAAACGCGTGAATAGGCACATAAAAGGAATAACGATTGGAGACCTGGTGTTGTAATCACGTCAACTCTATCCCAACTCTACTCTGATTGGCCATATTTTAATTTTAATTTCCATCGACTTCTGGTTTTAACCATAATACAGACTCTAAATATGGAATAGCATTACACATGACAATGGGCCCATAACATTATAAGCTAACGCGTCTACTGAATTCGCATCTTATTTACAAATCCTTGTACATTCCTGCATATTGGCAAGTCCGAACCCGTATTAGAAGAGAAAGAGAACATTCCAGCCCCTGAGAATACAGTCCCATGAATGACCGGACAGTCCAGACTCGACAAAAGATCGTTCGGATGGTACAAAAGCGTAAATTCTCCGTTTTCCTCCACAATGGCATAAACCATTTCGAGAAGAAAGCGACCAAGCAATAGGAGAACGTCAAATAATATCTAGAAGATATAAGAACCAAAATGGATCCACCAGCTGGCGCCAAAAATCCCACCTTTCACGAACCTACATCCCCCCTTCAGTGTGGTATATATATTTGATCCCAAACATAGTTCACGACACTCTATAAAGGTATGTTCACACGATGAAGGGATATAATGAACATAGTATTAAGGTACTTTCACACGAGCGAATTTTTCCCATGGCCCAATAAATTGTTGCAATTAGTTCACACGCTGAACAAAAATAATAAATTCATAACACCAATTTTTACAAACAGCCAATCATTATAGGTATGACGTTTAATCTGTCGTCACGTCAAGTTAACTTTCTGATGATATTTAGATTTGAAGGTTAATTTCATTCGCTAACCGAAATAAACTAATCAAACAGCAGTCTAATCTTCAATCGAAAAGAAAATGGCGGATAATTTTTCACTATCCAGATTGATCGGAAAATAATCCCTAACACGTGGGGTTTACGTCATAATGTGTCTAATACGTGAGTTGGTCCGATAAGTTGACTAGAAATTGGGTCAGCAATTTAATTTTTCTGGGACGACTTTAATTTCGCCAAACTGAGTTGAATCAACTCGAGTTGTCCCAACTAGTTGAAGGTAAAAATTGGCCAATGTGAAAGCCCCTTTATTTAATTTTGTAAACTAAATTTGGTTGTATAGTGGTAATATAAAACCCACTTTTTTGACGGTTCTACGATCTTTTAAACATAAATTGGCGAACTTGACGCGAGATCAATTTGATAAGGCCCGAATCGAGTCAACAGTTGCTTGTCTAATTTAAGAAAAACTGTTTAAATAACCGATTCGTGAGAAGTTCCGGCCGTACTACTACCTAATTCCAATCAATTTATTTATAAAACAATTTTTCTAACCTTGAAATAAGTTTAGCAGTTTCGCAAAATAAATTAATAATATTCTAAATAGCTCATTGAGTTTATATTCTGGGAGTATTAATAACAGAACACGTTTGGTAGTCGTTGTAAGGAGTCCAAGGATCTAAAAAACAATTCATTGGGGGCAGGCAAATTGTTATTGATGTATAGCTTCCTTGCAGGTCCCTCCTTTATCATTTTGGAGTCAGGGACTCTAAAAAACTGGAATATTACAAAAAATTTACCTACCCACTCAATAGAGGTCGCTAAGCTTTAAATTGTATGGAATAGTTAAGATATTGATAACTGACATCTTGATACTAAATAACATTAACTAATATTAAATAACTAATATTAACATTTTAATAACAAAACCTGGGGAGGTTCGTAAGCGTCCTCTAACGGTCAAAACAGTGTGGGCCAAAGTATGAACTAACCAAAACCACGTGGACGTCTGCACATTCATTATTATCATCATCTTTATCTATTAAGATATATATCAATTGATTAAATAGTCCTATAGCTAAGTTTTATGGCACGAAGGGATTCTTTTGATTGGTCGGAGGTTCTCCTTTTAATCCAATTACAAAACCTGAATATTTTCCGATTTTTTTTTCATAATTCAGACAAGAATATAACCCGAATATATATTTTAATAGTAGATTTTTTTTAATATTAGAATCATATATTATAGTGCAAATAGTGGATTATAATAATAAATTTAAAAATGTATTAAATCTTACTTAATCTCGAACAATAATCCTTAATCCACAGCTGGAAACAAACACTTAAGTTTTTCCTAACCAAATTTAGTCAAAGCTTTCGCAGCATCGCGATTAGATAGTCGAAAACTAGCGAACAATTTTACGGTCTTCACATTCTGTGTTTGGCTACCAACATCTATAGTACGCGAGTCAATGTACACGGCGCTAGTTCTAGCTCAAAAAAGGCAGCTGTACTCTTCAAAATGAACAGTAAATATATAGCGGTATTTTATAACTTTCAATGATTATTGTTCGTACAAAAAAACTCCCTCGTACTCAGTCTAATAACTAATACCATAATATTTTTGTTTCCAAAAACAAAAGACGTATGTATACAACACCCACTATATTTGATATAATTTATATTTCAGAAGTCTGGATAAAGTTTTGAAGCCACATAAATTAAATCAATAATTTCTGTCTATCACGATGTGTCATTCGCTAATTTGTCATTGAGCTATTTCTACTTCCTACATTGAAAGAGTTTTTTTTAAAGTGAATCTAACACAAATTTCTCACGAAATATAAAATGAAATTGAAGTATAATTTTTAAATTATGGGAAAAATAAATTATTACAGCATGAATCAGCTTTTGAATTTGGGCATTAAAAGCGCTGTTAAAGGCTGAAATAATATGATTGGTCCGAATTTATAATTACTTAAAATTTTATCAAACTTTAGAAATTAATTTAAAGACCAAAAACGCGTCTAAAAATTCCGAAAAAATTCTAGAATACATTTTTTATCACGATGATTCCGAATATAATTTAAAAAGCTCCAAGTTTGCCTTTAAGCCAAACCTACAATGGAATGTTTTACCGCGTAATGTGTTTCATTTTTAGGATCAAAATAAATAAAAAAACCATTCACCCTCTCTTTAAAAGTAAGAAAAGGTTAAAAATCTAATCCATAGACCTTAGTCGCAAATTGTGACATAAGCTACGTTCGCACTTGACACTTTCGAACCGTTTTCAAACCGTTTCGGATGTTCAAATCGTTTTTTAAGATTGTAAATTTATTTCTTGATCAAAGTTCTACTCGAGTGACCCCAAAATTTGATCATTTGACCTTTCCAAAACGGTTCAAAACGGTTTCGAAGTCTGCAGTGTGACTTGAATCAAAATTGGGTATATTCATCCGACGTTGAGAAAATAAAGAATTTTCAAAAAATATTCGCTCGGTTTGCGATAGCCCCCCCCCCCCCCCCATGATTTTTATCAATTCATATCAACACATCTGCTCTTGAATAAAGAGTTAATAGGCCGTTTCCTTGAAAAATATGACTATAATTTTGAAGGACAAGGTTATGAAACTTAAGGATGACGTAGGGTTTTAAAAATAAAACATTTACGTATTACAATAATATCCTTCAAAACAATCCAGTATTTTCACGCAATGATGGAATTTTTAAGCCGCGTTCATACTAGGCCTTGGAATCGATTTAAACTGTTTCAAAACGTTTCGACGAAGTCGTGTGAACAGGAAACCGTTCTCGAAACTGCTTCGGGAACCAGTTTCATACCGATTTGGTTTAACAACCGATAGATGAAGCTACGATAAATCGATTTATAAATATAATTCGTGAACGAATGACGCTTAAAACGATTTCTGGCGATTTTAATATCGGTTTGATTTTACCGTTTCAAATTGATTAAGAAATGCTAGTGTGATCGCGGTTATATTTTCACATACACGTACACGATATTTGATATTTAACTGGAATTAAGTTTGAAAAAAATCGCGTTTAATTTACATCATGATTCGATTTCTTCAAGCAAGAGGAGGGGCCTATCTTTGTTAACTCCCATAGTCCTGGTCGATTTCCAAAACCGGAAGTCTAGAGAACCTCGCGAAAATTTTGGCGGGGAAAACTTTTTGTCACGTGATCGTCCGCCATCTTTTTGTAGTGTGAAAATAGCTACAGACTAACCAACGCCTCCTATCCTTTATCATATAGGAAGCGTTGGACTAACAACTTGAATTTGGTTTGTGGGAAATAAAATTCGAAATAGTCTGTCAGCCTGTTACTACAAAAAGATGGCGGCGTGGCTATGAGACAAGGGCCCATTTCCGGCAAATCGACCAGGACTATTACCCTAAAAAAATTCTAAAAACAAACAAAACCAAAAAAATAGATCCAAGAAAACAAGAAGAAAAATGTTCTTCCGACATGTTTTTTACGTTTCAAGAGAGATGTACCTATAGTTACGAATAATTTTTTTTCTACGGATTTAAATATTATATACCAATCCTCCGTGGTATATTTAGTTAAGCTTTTTCCGAATGATTTATATATCTCGACACAAAAAGAAAATGGAAGTTAAGGCTTAGGAAAAAATTTACAAATAGGGTAAGAAAACATTGCCCACGCACTCGGGGCTAGAAAAATAAATAATCCTGTACCGGTACAGCTATATGTACTGAAAATGGTAGAAATTTGGTTCTTCGTAGTAGTACAGTCAGAAGCCGATGAAACCCTCCTTTGAAGTCTATTACTCCCGGGTCTTGTCTACCCCTCTCTGTATGGGTTATTCTGAAAAGGCGCGATTCGTACGCCTCCTATCGGTAGATATTTTCGGAGCGGGAGTTCGTCGAGCGAATATCTCTAGCAGCCTTGGAGTTCGTCAAAAAAACGTCGTCATTTGTGGAGAGAGAGAATTTCCAATTTTCCGTAGACAGGGGGGATGAAGTAGGACCCCTTCTAACTCGTAAAATTGGGAATTTTACCCATACAGAGAGGAGCGCAATATGGAACATTAGAGTAGTAGACTTCAAAGGAGGGTTTCATCGGCTTCTGGTACAGTCTAAAGTAGAAATTCTGAAGCCTTAATCTTATTACTGTTACAATTGAATTTTTTGGAAATTTTCAGATCTGAAATTGTTTACACTTAAATCGGAACAAATATAAATGACGCAAATTGGTCTACGAGTGCGAAATCAATTCTACCGTTTCAAATCGATTAAATGTTAGTGTGACCGTAGCTAAAATGAAATTGTCAAAAAAAGATATTTTTTTACGATATTTAACGCATTTAACGTATTTAACAATCATTTTCCTACGCAAGGTGGTAGGAATTGATCTGGATTAAGTACTTATACGAAAAAGACCGCGCGAAAACTAACTTATCGTGGCGAAACTTTGTTTTAAAAATGTCGAAAATGGTGATTAAAAAATAATTTTTTTTTACTATCACCGTAATTTATTCTAAGACGTATGTATATATATTTTGAATCGATTTTTAACGATCTTTCCGAAAATGCTACTCAATTTACAATTGTCCCCTTTCTATGCAGTGAGAATTTAAGTTGAAATGAATTACAATCAATATTATAAAGGCTATATACTTCTGCGGGTACAATTACTAATATACCATAACACACTTACGAAGAGTTGCGTTAAAATATCTCTCCGCGATGTTAGAGATAAAGGGCAACGTAGCTTTAAAGGAACTGACAAATCAAGATAAAATGAACTATATACACTCGTACCGTACACGTAAGAATCTTTCAAGCTCGGCTTGACGAGGTCTTTCACTAGTACCCTCATAAATGTCTATAAAAAAATCTACCCTCATACGGTCGAGTTCAGAATGGTCGAATACAAAAGAAACCGTGCTTGCATGCTACGATGCGGGGGTGGGCGGGGAGACATGGAAGGAGTAGGGCAATAGCCCAACCTTTCCCCACCTCAATCCCTCCCCCTTTCGACCGACCACTTCACTGTATAAAAGAGGACAATCGCGTGTTTGAAATTCTTGGGTCGGCCTGTCGATTTTTTTTTTATAGAAATTTATTTTTATACGGGACGAGCTTAAGGACCCCCAAAAAAATCTTAAAACTTTAAGCCCCGTTTTCAATTTGCTTTCGTTTTTCCAAGAGAAGATACCCGCTTCTACGTCACTTGAGCTACGGTCACACTAGCATTTCTTAATCGATTTGAAACCGTAAAATCAAACCGATATTCAAATCACCAGGAAGCGTCATTATATTTATAAATCGATTTATTGTAACTTCATCAATCGGTTGTTGAAACCAGCCGATTTGAAATGGTTAAAATTGCCAGGAATCGATTTAAGCGTCACGCGTTCACGCGTTATCTTTATAAATCGATTTATCGTAGCTTCATTTATCGGTTGTTGAAACCAGCCGAATCGGTACGAAACTGGTTCCCGAAGCAGTTTCGAGAAATCGAATCAAATCGATTCGATAAAAGACGGTTTCCCGTTCACACGACTGTAGCGAATCGTTTTGAAACGGTTTAAATCGATTTCAAGGCCTAGTATGAACGCGGCTAAAGTGAGTCAATCGGAAATCAACCTCGTTCGATGAGAAATAGACTTTAATATAGTATTTTCGGTTGTTTACATATAAATTAAATGGTTTATATTCGCCTAGAAATAATCAAAGGATTAGGTACCTTTCAAGGATATTACTGAATATCTTTCTATAAAGAAAATGTTTCTCTCGAAGTCTGAGAAGCGCAAAATATCAATTCCCAATATTTCTCTTTCCTTACGATATGATGTAACACCAGAATCAATAAAGTCAGAACTGCGAATCTATACCGCACCACGGTCAACGAACGAGACTGTCCGAATCGCGCGCCAAAACTCTCTTTAAATAATTACGTCACGTGGAAATAAGTCTTATCCGTTTACCCATAAGTCTATCAATTTATTCCATAGAAGTTAACAACTCCCCGCCAAGGAGGATCAGAGAAGGAGAGGAAATGTGGGGACGGCGCGGTTCCTACTGCGTCGGCCTAAACTCCCACTCTGGGAGAACGGGGGTAGAGACGTTTCGTGGTAAAATGTTGTCGCGTGGGTAAAACGAATCCTTTATGAGACGCGCTAGCTCGCGACCACGTGACAATAGTTTACCTCGAGAATTTCCTATCCCCCCTTTCCACCCGAGTGGGAGGTTGGCTCTTCTCTCTCTAACTCAACGCAGCCCCACATTTCCTCTCCTTCTCTGATCCTCCTTGTCCCCGCAAAGGTACAGATACCGGCAGATTCTGATTCGAGACACTCTGGCGGCCGCAGACGCCGTGTAAATAGTGAAATCGGAAGCGTAACTCTTTGGAGAAATTCCAAGGTTGGGGGGGGGGGGAGATAATATATCCAAGCGCGGCCCGCCTAAATTCCATCCCTATCTCCCGACTCAAAATATCGTGGAAGAGTCCAAATCACTCGAGCAGGACAGGGGTGATGACTTTTTGTCTATTTTTAAGTGGTAGGCTAGTACGTTTACCTGGTCCTTTACTGATAGTATTAAGCTATGGGGCGTTGTTTACTTTTATTGAATGAAGTGATAAACTTTTGGTTTACCTCTTGAACTTATCTTATCAATATTTTTTACGCGTATTTCATTGAATTTCCCATATACGACGAAAACTTCGGGGAAAAACTTGGATGGGGGGTGGGCGAACATTCCGTTTACACCTACAGAAAGAGTTTTGGAAAGAATTCAACACGTAAAATACTATCCCGAATACCTTTTACAACCCAGTCAGATAGAATTAGAAATACCTTTATACCCGGTGAAATTTAAAACTTATCAGACGTAGAATTCCATTCCATTCAAGATATATTTTAACTTAATAAAGAAATGTATAGTAAAAGGAGAGAAATCGGGTAAGCGTGCCTCGTACGATATCACACGTACCTTTTAACTTTCAACGGTATTAGCTCTAATCTAATTGATACTGAACAGATTAAGAATCTAACTGAGATTTCAACGATCATTTTTAAATCATAATAATAAAACCCTTTCAGGTTCAAAGTGGGTTTGTGGTTATAGTGATACGGGGCGTTATGTAATTCAAGTATGATCGACTTTTTTTTCAGGGGGGCCAAAGTTGCTCCGCGATAAAACCGATATCTAGCTCCCAACTACGAGCCGCCTTCGTGGTTGGGATCAGCGGGAACGTTCTGGAGCTACAACAGAGCCCCCTAGACGTAGGCTTTTCCGCACTACGATAACGGCTAGACGGCCAAGTCTCTTTCAGAGAAACGAATAACCTCCTACACCCCCATTTTAAAAGATAAAGTCTCGCGAAGATATCCAACTTCAAAGGGGGATTCCATCAAGATTCGAGCGTTTTCAATGAAGAGGTTTTGGGCAAAAAAGTAAATTTTTCGTCATAATTAAAGCCGCGTTCACACTAGATACTTAGAAACAATTTTCAACCGTTTTGGAAAGGTCAAAATAGAAAATTTTAAGGTCAACTGTGAAGATCCTTTGTCAAAGAATGGAATTACTTGATTGAAAAGTCAATTTTAATATTCAAAACGTACTTTGAAATCTATTTTAAAATTGCTAATGAGCGTAGCTTAAGGTAAACTTTCATGTTCATTGAAAACGGGGCTTAAGACTCTTAACCATGAATAGCTATCTTAATATCATATTATATAATGGTCCATTTTGTTGAATTCCGTTTTTTTTCATTTGATTAATTGGATCGATTTCGGTTTGAATTTTCCTATTTGGATAATTTTTGGCTAAATTATATTCTTCCTTATAAGATAAGAGGATTTAATTGGTTATTCTATTGGAGCGTTTAAAAATGAAAAGTAAAACCGACGTCACAGTTATATGATGTATACTTTAGGATAGGTTCTACCAGAAGTAGATGAAACCCTCCTTTGAAGTCTACTACTCTAATGTTCGATATTGCGCTCCTCTCTGTATGGGTAAAATTCCCAATTTTACGAGTTAGAAGGGGTCCTACTTCATACCCCCTGTCTACGGAAAATTGGAAATTCTCTCTCTCCACAAACGACAACGTTTTATTGACGAAGTCCAAGGTTGCTAGAGATATTTGCTCGACGAACTCCCGCTCCGAAAATATCTACCGTTAGGAGGCGTAAGAATCGCGCTTTTTGAAACTAACCCATACAGAGAGGGGTAGACAAGACCAGGGAGTAATAGACTTCAAAGGAGGGTTTCATCGGCTTCTGCTAATAGTTAGATTAACTTCGTTAATTATTGTCCAATTTTGTTGTAATTTGGATCATTTTGAAGCTGTAATTAAACTCTACGCGATTACTTAGTTAATCAATTATTAATCTTCGTGAGACTTATTCTTTTAAGGCCATCTTTCTCAGCGTTTCCCCTTCCTACCCCTACACCCTTCTCATTCTCATTCGCTTCTACTGTAGGTTGTATTCGCCGCTCTCTCTTCTCCGTCAGAATGAAATCCGTACTCGGACCGAATGGAGGTTCGCGGAAATCTCCCATAATAAACGTTGCTCTCTTTTTAATATTTAACCTTCAAAAAGTCATCGCCGATAAGGATTTAAAACTAGTTTAATTAATCTTCGACGTAACTAAATCATAATGAAGCGCAACGCGCCGTAGAAATTAATTTTCGGGGAAAAAAAAACTAACTGTTCAAACAATTCGTCTTAAGTGAAACGAAAAATCTCTCCAGGATTAACTTTTAATTCTTTAAAGAGGAGATCGTAAAATTGGTAAAAAAAATTTTTTTTTATTATGGTTGTGTTTATTTAAATTTAAATTTCAGTGTCGAATATTTTTGAAATAATTAAATTCATTTTTAGTACGAAATCATACCTTGATAGTGCTTTTAACTTCAAAACACGTGATAAAGGTTACAGAGTTAAATTAAAAATTACATTTAATCGTATTAAAGTGTAATCTAATTAAGTAGACGATTTTTTTAAATTAAAATTTGGTTTTTGAAAATTTTATTTTAAACTAAATTTTGAAATTCTGCATTAATTATTTAACTTAATTATAAGTTAATTATAAATTAATAATTTACTTGACATTTTCTGTCGTGAAATATAATTTCGATTGAAATTTAAAACAAACAAATTAAAAATTACCATATTTCGTAATTTTTTGACAATTTTTGGACTTGAAATTGCTTAAAGCGAGGCTAACTATTTTAGGAAAGTTAGTTAAAGAACGAATCAAAAAATATATAAATATATAAATATGTAAAAATAATTCTAAACGCGAATATTTCATCGTAACCTTCATCACGTGATCTAGTTTGTGATAAATCACTACACAATGGATAGAAAAATATACTTTAAACCTTACCTATATAGCACAAAAACAAATGAACTAAATCAACTAATAATAATACACGTGTACCATCAAAAAAAAATATAATAATGATAATAATGAGAGTTTCTCGTGACCCAGTCATTGGTAATCAGATAACATGAAGCATATTACGTGACCATCGCTCGTCACGAGATAAAACTAGCTCTGGCGAAATATTACTAAAGGGAAGGTGAAATGAAAATTAAAATAGTTTTTCCTACAAAATTGAAATTAAATATAATAGGTAATTTTTTACGATATATGACGTATTTCTGGAACAAAAGGATTATTTTGATATTACTAGTCCTAACCGCGAGAGTAAACTAGGCTCTACAATAACCTCATGACCGTGCAATTGATGACGTAGTAATTTATTTTTTAAATTTCGAAAATGGTTATTTTAAAATATGTATTTTTACGGTTACAGTAATTTTTCAATGACATGTATATATATATTTTGAATCGTTATTTAACGATATTTGCGTTAAATTTACTCAATTTCCATTTACTACCTCACTTTAAACAGGTTTTCTTAATTATTAGTTTAAATTAATTTATATAATTAAAGAAATCTTCAAATTTCAGGGGCGTAAAATCGGGCCAATCGGATGATCCCAATTAAACGCCCCAACTTTCGACAGTACAGATTATAAATATTTTTGTAATAAAAGGCTTAAATAATATGATTTACCTGAATTTTTCCTATAAACTGAAATTGAAACCCAACCAAACGTCAGAATTTAAATTAAACGATGAAATAAAAATTAATTGTAAATAATAATATTCATAATTTTTTGGGGACGGAAATTCTAAAAATAAATTCGAAAACCATTTCAGTTTCCCTTTAATTTCTCCAGTACTGATTGTTGAAATAAGACTGGAATATTTTGACTCCATATCGAGCGAAACACCGATATTTAAATCATGTTCGTGCGATGAAATCAATAATTGTAAATTTATATCAATGTAAGCCTAAATCTCGATTATTCCTAACATTTGGAAAATGTATATATAACCTTTAAAGATCTCATTGAACCCCTCGATATTACTCAGGGGGTATTATATTTAGGCCTAATCGTTCGGGGATCCCAATATACATAATGGGCATATTTCCAATAGCATCATGGGATTCATTGAATTTAATCGACTGACTAATGATCACGTAGCGATGTCTATTTAGAAAAATATATAGTTATGTTTCTGCGCCAACTCAAAACCCTATCTATTCTCACTTACAGTCTTGGAAGGAACCGTAATTTCATAGAAAAATCTGTTTTTAATTGGTATATTAATCCATTTAAAGGTTGGAATTGAATTTAGGAATAAAATTTTCATATATTATAAAAGAAATCGAAATTTATCGAAATTAATGGAAAGATCTTTTAATGTGAATTAAATTTTAATTTAATGTTAATGAGAATTAAATGGAATATTTAGTGTTAATGAAAATTAACTGGAATGTTTAGTTTTAATGAAAATTAACCGAAATATTTAGTTTTAATGAAAATTAGCTGGAATATTAAGTTTATTTTCAAAACCTTTCAAATTTGATAATACTCCTTGAACTATCCTAAGTGAACTAAAGAATACACCAAGTTCATCGAAGTAAATTTACAATTTGAAATCGATTTGATGTATTTCAGACAATATCTGCTATATATTTTAGAAGACATTATTAAAGAATATGTCTATGACCGAGAATTTTAACTAAAATAAAATTGTGGACATTCAAAAAACTTAAAAGAAATAGTTAATTATTGGGTGTGGTTTTATTTTTAATTTTGCTGAATTTTGTTCAAATAAGTTATTCAGGGTCAATCCAGTTTATATACCCTAGTTTTCACGTAATTATCACAGCCAAGTAAAATTATATTAAAATTATCAATTCTGTAAGTACATAGATAAAATATATTGATAACGTTTCGAGTTGTACGACTATTTTTTTGGGGCTTTGATTAAAATTTTCCTTATCTCGCTATTAAGTTCTGAAAAACACCTTTAATTTATCAAAAATTTTATAATTCTGTCGTTTAAAATGTTGAATAAAATAAAATTAAAAGTAAAACACTAAAAATCCAGGTGACCTGATCTAATTAAACATAAATTATTGTACAGAAACAACAACTAAAACCAGAAGTAGATGAAACCCTCCTTTGAAGTGTACTACTCTAATGTTCGATATAGCGCTCCTCTCTGTATGGGTAAAATTCACAATTTTACGAGTTCGAAGGGGTCCTACTTCATCCCCCTTGTCTACGCAAAATTGGAAATTCTCTCTCTCCACAAACGACGACGTTTTTTTGAAGAACTCCGAGGCTGTTAGAGATATTCGCTCGACGAACTCCCGCTCCGAAAATATCTACCGTTAGGAGGCGTACGAATCCCGCTTTTTGAAACTAACCCATACAGAGAGGGGTAGACAAGACCAGGGAGTAATAGACTTCAAAGGAGGGTTTCATCGGCTTCTGCTAAAACTAATTTTAATTTAATGAAAAAAACCTCTGAAATTTTCCATAAATAAATATATTTGGTTAGTTTAAAAACCCTTTAGAAAAAGAAACAGCGCTTTAAAAACAAAATTACGGTATCATTAAATTGTTCGATAGTTGAAAAGGACCCACTTGTAGCTGTAGTACCCTGATTTATTTTTATCCCAAAATAATTACTAAAAACTAAGAGCTCAAATACGGGGATACATTCACCCTAAATATAGAAGTGCTAGATTAATCTTATATGTTGATAGGCAAAACATTTTATCTCTTGCCTTTAAAAATAAAAACTTGAGTGCCTTTGTCTATATAATAAAAAATAAAATTACTAACGAACAATATCACGTTCTTGTTAAACAAAAGAGCGGATTTAAATAATTATTAAGTCACGAACGTTCTAGATAATATCCTTTAGATTTTCAAATCGAACAAAATGAAAATAATGAACTATTAATAATTTCTACAATTGTTGCCGATTCGACCCTTATGACTTTTAATTATCCAATTATAATCTTCAATTGTTTCCGCATTTAAATGATTAAATTATATAATTCATCGCGGCTTTGAAATTTAAAGGGACACTAAACCTACACCATTATAGAGTTAAAATTATTAATTTCATGGAAATAGTTTTACCTAGGACTAATAACAATGGATATCTATCTTAAAGGTATTTTTCATGAGCTCCAAATATAAATTGAGTCATATTTTCGGAAAGATCGTTAAAAAACGATTTAAAATATATATACATATGTCATAGAACAAAATTACAGCGACAGTAAAAAAATTATTTTAAAATCTAAATTTTCGAAATTTTTAAAAATAAAAATTTAACGCAATACTACGTCATCATTATGGTCACGTGGTTCTGACACCTACGATAAGGTTGCTTTCGCGCGGTCTTTTTCGTAAAAGTACTTAATCCAGAAAATCCTATCTTTCGTACCAAAATCTGTGTTAATAAACTAAGGCCAAAAATCACCTTTATATTTTTGACATTTTTTTTTTTTTTAATATGGCGTTTTAATAGAGCAGCTAATAAAATTTAAAACACAGAAAAGCCCTATTTGGATATAAATGTTTTGATTTTTATGGAAACAATATAACACAGCACCTAATTTGGAATAAATTATATTCGAAAAATATTAAAATTAGCCTTGATATGAAACTTATTTTAAATATTTTTCTAGCCTCTTAATTTTATTTTCTTGAATTTTTCTAATATCTTTATAATATTACTTTACATCGTACAAAGTTTTAAGAACCTTGAGCTAGAAATATTCTCAAAAGAAAAACCCTAAAACTTTCAAGTTATATATCACCAAATTCGGAAAATATTGAATCAGCATAAATTTTTAAACTTTTTCAAGTTCAGGAGAGAAAAAATAAAAATAAAATAAAAATAAAGACCTCGAATTTGTGTAGGAGTTCAAAGTCGAGTAGTAATTTAAAGAAAAACCAGTAGTTTTATTTTTATCTTCCATATTAGGACCTGTATTTATTACCCAAACCAAAAATTTTTAAAAGTCAATGACACCTTTGAAATTCTTTCGACATTTGAAATCTAGTCATTATATAGGTATAATTTAACTAACTTTTTTTCGTTAGTAAAGCGATAATAGCTAGTTTATCATGATGCGGTTAAAATTTAAACCTTTTCCTTTATAGTTAAATTATTTTTGAATATAATATGACTTTTATTTAATATTTCACCCTCCCTTTAAAAGGTCTCACCTTTCAAATATAAGAGTCACGCACATCCCGTGACATCCCCCAGGGTTGATGACGTAACAAATTAGCGTTCTTATACCTGTAATCGTAAAACAAGTTTTCCTAAGAGATACACATTCGCACGCGACGATATTCGTATTCAATGGGAATTTGCACGATCTATTTTTTTCTCTATGACGTTTATAATTATGTATCCAGCCGCCTATGGTTTTCTCACTAAGTAAACTAGTTTTGAACATAAATATATACCCTATTCATTCAATATGGGTAGAATTAACGTCTATAAACTAAATCCCTCTATTTTGTTTACGTTTGATACATTAAAAATATATAGTAACCTAGCTAGAAGAAATTTCCCGCCAATACTGCGTCATCAATATGGTCGCGTGTCTATTGCAGAGCCTACAGTTAAATCTCACGTGATTAATAGTATAAAATTTTTAAAAAAATCATTTTACTCTCCCTTTAAAAACTACGTCTACGTAAGCGCCAACTAGCTCGCAAACAGATTTAAATATTGTAATTCAATATTAATAATTTAAAGTAATTATATAAATTCGTCTACAACCCCCCAGTAGCGAATTTGATAAAAATAACCCATTTTTTTTGGGAGTTTTGGTTTTAAATTACAACAGATGCGTTTGTTAGATTCACTCGTATACAGAATGACACATTAATTTGTACCACCGTGACTTATAACGAAGGAAATACTGCTTTATTAAGTACTTCCGGTAGTGGGTGTGGGGTAAAATAATCGGAAATGCCCTACCTATTTCTAACGAAGGGGTAATAACTTCCGGCTCTTGTTGCTATTGAACGATCACCATTGATTCGTTGAAGTATTTCATATAATTAACGGATATATCCACTTATAATTAGTGACGGCATATAATTGAAAGGTAAATTAATTTAACTGATTTTAATTAGAATTTCCGTTATTTTGAAACCTCGCGCTGGCTTTCACATTCGAGAACTGATTAATGATTAAGCGAATGATTGATTGAGCTATCAAAAATTTGAACTTTGACCTTAAAAAAAACAGATTTTATAGAAACAAAATCTAAGACTAAAAACGAAAGCCCTACTGTTGGCAAAAAATTATGTCTACTAATTAAATTTTATGTATCATTTTATGTAATTAAAAATCTCAATTCCGTACCAGGAATAATTATAGCATCAGAAAGCGCTATAAAATTAACGGTGAGTACCCTCCAAAAAAAATGACAGGGTTTTTCTCAACTAAATGAAGATTCGTAGCTTCATGGCGATGCCAACAAAAACTAGTCTAAATATAAATCAAAGACAGTCATCTGATCTCATTTACAGAGGATTTAATTAATAAATGCGCCCTTCAAGCACGCTTTTTAATTCTTTGAAAGAAATATCTTAAAGGGAGAATGAAATCTAACAAAAATTGAATTTTATCGATTTCATATCGAAAAATAGGCTTAGATCAACTGAATTTATTCGAATTGATGGGTTGGAGACAAATTCTTTGTTATTAAAAGTCTCACGGAGATCTAGCCTTAACGACAGGTCGTTGTTTATTGGTCGCTGTCCCATCAATGGATCTCCATGAATCCAGCTAAGCCTATTTTAAATATTTAAATTTTGAATCGTTTTTCAATGATCTTTCAAATCATTCTACTTTATTTTTTCATTTGGAGTTCATGTAAACGTCATTACCTACGTCACCCGATTATTACAATAATTATATTCAACTAAACTTGACTAAATTAACAAGTTGAATAAGTTAAAACTAATTTTATGTACCTATTAAAACAGAATCAAAATTCATAATTTAAACTCCAATAATATCTTCAATAATTGTGGAAAAATTCTCCAATACGTTTTTAGCGTAGTAACAGCGATTCCTAGAATAAATTAAATTTGTTTTGTTCTCCCTTTAATTTTTTTTTACTTTCTCAGCATTGAAGAAGAAAAAAGCTACATCTTTTTCCGTCCCGTCTTCCCAAGATTCCCCCCTACACGCGTGCATGCAACTGCGTTATTTTTTCTTCATAACTAAATGTCAAAAATCTGGTAGGCGTGATAAAGGGAGACTAAAATGGTTCAAACTCAATTTTTTATCGCGTTATTATTGGTTTTACAAAAATTAATTGGGGATTTAGACGGAATCAGGTGACTCTAATTACGTGTAAAATATAGTTTAGTTTGTTTGATTCGTAACATAAACGTGTAAAAACCATCAACCAATCATAGCATAGCCCAATCTTTTCAATTTCAAATTTAGAAAAAGGCCTAACTTTCAAGTATAAGTTAAATTAATTTTAAATTATCAACGAAAATCCAACGTAATCAAAATATTTAACTAACCATTATTAATAATTGACTAATTAACCAAATATTTGTGGATTATCTTGTCCAAACCTGGACCTCTAATTTATGAATTCTAATTTTTAATTAATAACAATAATAATAAAAATATTTTATTCGAACTTGCGACGATTTCCAAATTTTTAAAACGTCATATTTGAACTCTCCGTGGTTCAATCAATCAGAAACTATGCTTTTTAGTTACGGGACACTCAAAAGTAAAATTCTACTAATGTGGTAATCTAATTTCGTTTCATTTTCCCTTTGAAGAAGTTAGAAGTGTGAGATGAGTCCGAGACAAAAAAAAAAAAAAAAAAAAAAAAAAAAAAAAGTCGCGAATGTCACCGAGTTTTTTCTTTTTCATCCTGCATGAGACGTTCAGCATCCTTTATCCCGTTTTTCCATCCTCCGGATGCTGAATTTTTCTTATTTTTTTCCCTCGGACTGAAGCTTTCTCTCCATCTCAATATAGGCATATAATATTTAGGATAATTTCAAGTTAAAACTAGACTAGTCCATAAAGGCTGTTAGGCCTATATCTTACTTAAAAATTCAACCTAAAGAATCAACGTTTGTTACGATAAATCTTTAGTAAATTCTCACATTGAAATATATCTCATATCATGCCATTTCAATTCGAAAAGGCGTTAAATTTAAAGCTACGCTTGGTGGCTTATTTTCTAGACAATGTTGGCTAACTCAACTGGGATCTATTTAAAGAGAAGTGTATATATATCTTCGGAATCTTCCATTTACAGTTATTTGGGAAGGTCTTTCTAGAGTGTCCTTAAAAAAAACTCTTCACCACGACCTATTTAAACTTAAACTTGTCCCCTTTGAATATATAAAGTTGAAAAGGGTTCTATGACGAATTCGAATTCGTAAGATTAGTTTACATTGAAGGAAAAACCTTCAATAGTGTCAGGCGCAAAAAGGACCAGACGGGGTAATGATTTGGACTGAATAGTTTTATTATGTCTTAATTCTTACAAGTTAAAATTACTATAAAAAATGTTTGTACGGCGCGAATACTTTGGGCGGCCGCGGAATACGCTCGGCTGACCGCGGGATATTTCTATCTCCGCGGAGTTAGGGCGTGAGAATTCGGAAGGTGCTTTTCAGCTTTCCCTGGCTTCCCTACAACCCTTAGCTTCCTGGGGCAAGCTTTTCAGCTTAATGCTTCCCAGTTCACTAACTCTTGGCGGGCTTGGCTTTTCAGCCTTAATAATTCCCGTCAAGAGAAACTCCGAAGAGAAAGTGTTCTTCCTTGGTCAACGCGACGGCTATTTATACCCGAAGATTGCCCTCGGTTACGCAATCCTTTCGTCGCCGGTTTCTCGGCGATCCGGTCGCGTTCGGGCTTGGATTTCCGCTGTCCGTCCGACAGCTCCCCGTGGAAACAAGAGCCGACTCGGCGTTCATCTCGGTCGAGAGGAAAAGGTCATCGTTTGCGTCCACGTGGTCCGTGATGTACTCGGTATCGATAATTGTAGCAGCCTCCACCTGGGATACTGGTTCCTGGAGGGAAGCGGCAAGACGACGTTGTGTGCGGCGATCGTTGCGGCGTTGTTGTTTTTCTAGCCGTCCCAGGACTTGGGGATTGAGCGGAGCCACCGTTTTTAGGTTTTTAAGATGGGTATTAAAACGTTGCCGGCGGCGTTGGGCCGAAGGTTTCATGGTGGACGGTGGGAGAAAAAAAAATTACGTGGACTGGGTAAAATCGATGCTGACACTAAAGTTCGGGAGAAGAAAAACAACCAAAAAATAAACAGGTTAGGAGGGAGAGGGGGAAAACCGGTCCGGAATAGAACGTCGTCGAGTAGAGCGTCGAACGCCATTCGGAGGGGGAGTTGGCGTGAAGGCCACCGGAGTCGTTAGCGGGGGTTGATCCTCTCGGGCCTGGGAAGCGTCCCTATCAGGGGGGGTGGTGCTGTAAGGAGAAAGTTTAGCCGGAGCGTCCTCGCTAGAATATTGCACCACGCAGGGCAATTCTGTGAAATGCACCCGACGAATAGACTCCAAATATTTCTTTCGGTTCACGTAGGGTTTTAAACGTTCGACGGAGACTATATCTGATTTACCCCCATCTGATGGGCGAACTTCGTAGTTATTTTCGGCGGTTTGTCGAATTATTTGGTAAGGACCGGCGTATTGGTGTAATAACTTTTCGGAAAGACCCGGCACTCGACGTGGTTTATTTAGAAAAACAAGATCTCCTTCCTGAAAGTGGACTTCACGGCGGCGAAGGTCAAATCGTTCTTTATCTTTATGCTGGGAGATGGCGTGACGATCGGCTGCCAAAGATCGGGCTCGTTGGGCATATAAAATATGTTCGAAACCAAATTGGGTTCGTAATGTACCCGAAGGGAGTTGTAAGGCGGCGTCCAGTCTTAGATCTGCTTCGTAGCCGTGTAACAAGAAAAATGGAGTGTATCCGGTAACGGCGTGGGTGGAAGTATTGTACGCAAATACGAGGAAAGGCAGGAATCGATCCCAGTCCTTATGGTTGCCTGATACGTACTGAGCCATCATATCGGCTAGAGTTTTATTAAACCGCTCTACCAGCCCGTTCGTCCGAGGGTGATACGCTGTGGTACGTTTGTGGTGAACGGAAAAAAGTTTATTGATTTCTCCCATTAGGCTATTAACGTTTTCCGTGCCCCGATCCGTGATTAATTCTTTCGGAGCGCCGTAGTGAAGCATGATGTCCTTTGTAAAAAACTGCGCGATTTCCTCAGCGGTCCCTCGTGGAATAGCTTTAGCGCTTACCATGCGAGTGCAATAGTCTGTGCAGACTACTATGTGTCGGTTGCCATTATGCGATTCAGGAAACGGGCCGAGTTTATCCAAGCCAACTCTTTCGAAGGGCTTCGTAGTGGGTGGGATCGGCTGTAGAAGGCCACTGGGTTTGCCGGGATATATTTTTTGTTGTTGACAAGAGACGCAAGATTGGACATAGTTGGTTATTTGGGCGAGCATCTTGGGCCAGAAGAAACGCTTGCGTATTCGTTGCCACGTGCGTGGAAGGCCTAGATGACCCGCAGTAATGTCGTCGTGCAGGGCGTATAGGATGGCGGTCCGGATCTCCTTGGGGGCCACGATCACTGATTTCAGCCCTTCATCGGTGCGAACGTGGCGGCAGAGAAGGCCGTTTATTAATTCAAAACAGCGGGCCGTGCGAACAAGTTGGTGTGGCGCAGATAAGGGTTTTGCCTCCAAGAAGCGTATAATGGAGTCCATAAAGGGATCTTGTCGTTGTAGACTCGGTATGTCAAATTGCGATAGGTCCAGCGAGTCCACCGTATCCGTGGTGGATAGGGAGTCATGAATGACTGGAGCTGGTTCAAACGGGGCTCGTGAAAGAGCGTCAGCGTCCAGATGTTTACGCCCACTTTTATATCGAATAATGGGGTCGAACTCTTGGAGCGTTAGCGACCAGCGTGCCAGTCGTCCATTAGGGTTTTTAACGGATGTTAACCAACATAAGCCATGGTGATCAGTTATGATGGAGAGTGGGCGGCCGTGAACATAGGGTCGGAATTTGTTAACGCCAAAAACGATAGCTAGACATTCTCGTTCGGTTGGACTATAATTCCGTTCGGCGGAGTTGAGAAGGCGGCTAGCATAAGCGATCACCCTTTCCTGGTTGTTAATCCTTTGTTTGAGGATGGCGCCGATCCCATAGGCGGAGGCGTCGGAATGTATTTCAAATGGCGTGTCCCATTGCGGATGCCGAACTATCGGGGTAGATATTAGGCAGTCTCGGAGGTGCCGAAATGCTTCGTCCGCAGCTGCGTCCCATACGAAAGGATTAGTCTTTTTGGTAAGTTCCGTTAAAGGTTTGGCGATACCGGCGAAATCCTTAATAAAGCGGCGGTAGTAGCCGGCCAGTCCCAGAAACTGTTGGACTTGTTTCATTGTTTTGGGTGTAGCAAATTTTTCTACTGCTTCTAAGTTACGGGGGTCGGGTGTTATACCATTTCCGTCGATGACATGGCCTAGGTATCGGATGCGGGGCTTGGCAAAAGAACATTTGCTCGGTTTAATTTTGAGATTGGCCCTTTGTAAGCACGTTAACACTTGATTAAGGTGAAGTAAGTGTGAGTCGAATGAGTGTGAAAAAATGATGATGTCATCGAGGTAAGCCATGGTAACTTTCCACATCAGCGTACCCAAAGCTTTGTACATTAGTCTTTGAAAGGTGGCCGGGGAATTACATAGTCCCATTCCCAGTACGTTGAACTCGTACTGTCCGTCCGGCGTGACGAAAGCTGTTTTCTCTTTAGCGGACTCGTCAAGTGCAACCTGAAAGTAGCCCGAGGCTAAGTCCAAGGTTGTGAAAAGGGTCGAGCCCGCAAGTCGATCTAGCGTGTCATCGATCCGGGGAAGAGGATGAACGTCCTTTTTGGTAACGGAGTTTAGTTTTCGCCAATCGACGCAAAAACGCCACGTACCGTCACGTTTCTTTATAAGGATGACGGGGGCGGCCCAAGGGCTGCAAGATTCCCGGATGATACCTTGTTCTAGGAGTTTGTCGACTTCTTTCTGGAGGACATCTCGTTCTTTGAACGACTTCCGGTATGGATGAGAGCGCGTAGGAGCGGCATCACCGGTGTGAATCTGGTGTTTAATTAGGGTGGTTCTGCCAAGATCGCCTTCGTGTTTCGAAAAGACGTCCGCGTGTTTTTTTAGAAGGGACCGAAGTTGTTCCTTTTGAGTGGATGAAAGCTGGGCTCCCATATCCAATTCGGTAGGGAGGGTGGACTCCGGAAGTACCATATCCTTGTCCAGGAGGTTTACCTCGATGACCTCGTGTGCTTGAGCCAGGGTAGCGTTACGAGGGAGAATGATTGCACGATGGTGCGGGTTGGCTACGCGAATCAAGGCGCGGCCATGATCGAAGGTCGTAAGTGTTTTACAAATAAGTAAGCCAAATCGTTGGTAGGTTGACGGTAGGGGCTCGATCATGCGGGAGCCTGACACCAATGACGCCTCTACTTCGAGGACGAGCTCGGAGGAAGGCGGGATGGTAATATCGGCCGTGTTGCGTATTAGGTTGTGATGGCTGAAGAGTGAGTCTGGCATTGGAAAGGATTCGTTACCGAGAGTAATGGACCGTGTTTTAAAATTAAGTTCAACTTCGTTGTCGTTGCAGAATTCCAGACCAAGTAGTAGTTGGTATTCAAAGTTTTTGATTATTAAGGCTTCGACGTGGTAGGTTGTGTGACCAATTTGGATGTCCATGGTACTTAACCCGAGAGGGGTAATTAGTGACCCGTCCGCCACGCGTAATCTAACCGAGTCGGCGGGGCGAACAGGTAATTGTAAAGTCTGTACGAGAGCCGGTGTAATAATGTTTTTTGTGCTCCCGGAGTCTAGTATGAGGTTGAGGTTTGTCTTATTTATGGTTGCTGGTAACGTGACTAGTTTGTTGGATGGACTAAGGAGGAGAGGGTAGGACGGTGTGGTACCTCCTTTTACCACCGTCGGTTTCCGTTTCCCGAGTTATTTTGACCGCGACCGTTTGGGTGTGGTGACGGACTGCGACCACGTCGCCAATCGGATGAAGTATGGTTGGGAGAAAATGGAGATGGACTTCGGTCTCTGGGGTTGTAGTTGGTATTGGGTCGGAAAGGTGACGGGGTGCGGTTCTCCGTAGGGTAAGCGCTTGACCGGTACGGGGAGGTTCCGCGGTTACTTGACGGGTAACGGTTCTCTTGGTGACGAAAGTTTTCGCGACAGTAAGAAGCGTAATGGTCTTTACGTCCACATTTGTAACAAGACACGGGTGCTGGGCTAGGTTCTCGGCGGCGCGATGATGATCGTAGGGAGTCCACCTCCTGCCGTATATCTTTTAAGTCTCGACGAAGGGCGTCGAGTTCCCCGTTGCTAGTAGACTGAAACAGGGCCGGAGTGACTGTTTGAGGGGCCGGACCTGTGGTTCTGGCGGCCAGCAAGGTAAGAAGCTCGAGAATTTTTCCATCAGTGGTGCTTGCGGGAACAGTGATTGAAGTGGCTACGGAGTTGAGTAGGTGTAATTTTTCCAAAAAATCCTTGGGACTGGCTGGGCACATGAGGATCAGTTTGTCCCTAAGTTCTGGAAGGAGGCCCCGAAGTAAATAATTTATCTTCTCGGAATCGGTCATAGTGGGGCTGGCCAACGAGCATAATTTCATTGTGTCTCGGTAATAGGTGACTGGGTCAACTCCCGGAAGTTGCCTATGAGCCAGTAGCTCATTAAAAATTGCTTGGGAGGATCGGCCAAATTCGCCCAATAATGCCGACTTCCATTGCTGCCAGGTGGTACGAGGTGCAGTAGCCGTAATACGAATTTGGGTTGAATACCAGGCCAGCGATTTTCCTCCAAGGGCGGACGGAAGTAGGGCGATACGATCAGCGTCAGTTTTTCCGGTTGTTTTTTGTTCAAAAACCGTAATGAAATCATTCACGTCTTGAGTTTCGGGGTCAAATTTGAGCACGTCTCGTTGGAGATTTAAAGCGTTGAGCGCTGCCGTAACGGCGGCGGTAATGTCGGCCGCGGATGCCATGTTTACAGGAGGGAGTGGTGTAGATGGTGATACCTTACGGCGATTCAGAATTGATAGCCCAGTGAACTCGGGGGCCAAATGGTGGGTTCGGCGGGATATTCGACGTTGAAGCTCCGGTAGGCTGTTTTCGGCGAGTACGGATAAATCGGCGCGGGAAGGAGATCCCGGCGGGGAATAAATCACGGTGTCAGCCGGGGAAGCGGGCAAGCTATATGTGGTATCAGAGTCGTCGCTCATAGGCGACGGTCGAGCGTGGTACGATCGGTGCCCGGCGCCTCCACCAGTTGTCAGGCGCAAAAAGGACCAGACGGGGTAATGATTTGGACTGAATAGTTTTATTATGTCTTAATTCTTACAAGTTAAAATTACTATAAAAAATGTTTGTACGGCGCGAATACTTTGGGCGGCCGCGGAATACGCTCGGCTGACCGCGGGATATTTCTATCTCCGCGGAGTTAGGGCGTGAGAATTCGGAAGGTGCTTTTCAGCTTTCCCTGGCTTCCCTACAACCCTTAGCTTCCTGGGGCAAGCTTTTCAGCTTAATGCTTCCCAGTTCACTAACTCTTGGCGGGCTTGGCTTTTCAGCCTTAATAATTCCCGTCAAGAGAAACTCCGAAGAGAAAGTGTTCTTCCTTGGTCAACGCGACGGCTATTTATACCCGAAGATTGCCCTCGGTTACGCAATCCTTTCGTCGCCGGTTTCTCGGCGATCCGGTCGCGTTCGGGCTTGGATTTCCGCTGTCCGTCCGACAATAGGCAGAAAAATTCGGAGATACCGAGATTAAAAGATGGAAGTCTTAAAACGAAACTATCCAATATTTGATAAATTTGTTTCGGGTTAAAAGGTGAGACCCGGCTAAACCCTAATAACTAATTTTATGCTCAAAAGATTGAGCAGAAAAAACTATATAGAAATATCAGAAGCCGATGAAACCCTCCTTTGAAGTCTACTACTCTAATGTTCCATATAGCGCTCCTCTCTGTATGGGTAAAATTCCCAATTTTACGAGTTAGAAGGGGTCCTACTTCATCCCCCCTGTCTACGGAAAATTGGAAATTCTCTCTCTCCACAAACGACGACGTTTTTGGACGAGCTCCAAGGCAGCTAGAGATATTCGCTCGACGAGCTCCCGCTCCGAAAACATCTACCGTTAGGAGGCGTACGAATCGCGCCTTTTGAGAATAACCCATACAGAGAGGGGTAGACAAGACCCGGGAGTAATAGACTTCAAAGGAGGGTTTCATCGGCTTCTGGAAATATATATAGTTTTAGCCTCACAAGTGGCGCCACCATACGGAAATTGTCAGAATTATCACGAGACTTAATTGGCGCCCGCTTTCGCAAAAAATTAAAGAAATTAAGATACGCGTGAAAATTCACGCTTTTGCTCGAGAGATGAAATTCCATCGCGAGATACAAAATTTGTATTAGAAATGGCGGGAAAGTCATAATCAAACTAGGCATATGGTTCAGACATATCTATAATTCTTATTATTTAAACAATGATATACCATCAAGATTCAAGTAATAAGACGTAATCATTGTTTATGCTTAATTCTGTCGAATAATAATTAATTTTAAACTAATAATTAAACAGTACGAAGTATTTTTAGTATAAATATTTTAGAGCTTGGATTCCCTTTAATACAAGTCTAAAGCGAAAGTAGCCTTATGGTCTTTTAATCAGCAAAAATCATCCCATTCTTGTGTTTATTAAAACATGAATCCAGCTAAGCCTATTTTCGTGGTAAGATTTAAATTCCCTGGTGGATTAGGCCTAGGCCTAATATGTTGCATTCTCTCTTTAAAAAAAATGATCTCCCTATGTTTTAAAACCCTATTGTTGGTCCGATTCGAGTTATTTGACGCTTCCCCGACTACCAATAAAGTAATTTTCATTCGCACGGAATGCTAGCTGGGAAGATTTCTAAAAACTTGGATATTTTTCCGGTGAAATATATTTTCCGGATCAACGCCCATATCTTTCTCTATTTTTTCCGCCGCATTTTCCGAGAGATATTCCGAAAGAATATTTCGATTTTCTATTTTTCTTGGCATTTTTTCTCGAGCCGTTCCATCTTTTGAGAGATTCTAAGATTTATCTGGAAAGGGTTGGAACGTCAAATAAGAGGCCCTATTTTTTCTTCCATATTTTCCTCGCGGTTTCCTAGCTCTAAATATAATGCTTATGGATTTGATTCAGTTGCCAAGTGGCCACGCCCATATAATTTAAATGTAACTATACGTTCCTGACGTCACGAGAGTTTTTTTTTCCGGTGATAAGATAATTTTTAAATCATTATAAAATTTGTTTTGATTTAAATTTTAGATTAATTTTGTAATACATGGGCTGTTCTTCGCGTTATAAACGAATTTATGGTGGTATAATTATTTACTGTAAAAATAGGGTTATAACGTCAATCGCGTCATTGAGACGAAAAACATCTATGACAGCTCGATCCCCCAAAAAAAATTAACTTTTAATTAGTAGCCGATCATTAAAATTGTTCTCAATAATTCTATTATATAATTGAAAAAAGAAATCTAATTCTTAGTCGGCGTAAAATCCTTTAAAGGGAAGGTGAAAGAAAAATTAATTGATTTTTTTATTAATTTTGGATTTAAATTAAATGGAAAGTTGCAGCTAAAAAAATGAAACAGATTTGAATTTATTTTCGGAATCAGCGTGCTAGATTTTTTTAAATTTTTAGATACTTTTATGTGTTTAAATTAATTTCTAAAGTTTGCTACAATTTCTTTGAAAGTCCCATTTAAAGTTTCCCTTTAATAATAACAGAGGTATATAATAACCCCCTTCTGGGGGAAGTATGAAAGCCCCTATACTACCAATGCTAAAAATCACGATCAACAAGAGCCCGCTGCTGACTATCTAGGCCACTAGCACGCGCTGGACTTCTCAATGTCGCTACTCTAGTAAATGGTCTTTGTATAAACAAGACGGCTCGGTTTGTGTTTAGAACTTCCTGTCTCAGGAGTCAGGCTGTCTGTTAAAATGGAGTCGAAGGTTGACTTCAGCTCGCGAGTTCCGGAAGTGCGCGTAGGGAAAATTTAGTGAGGTTCAAAATGGTGTAACTATTTTTTGGGAGTAAAGCGGTGTGTCGATCCGCCGCGATTTACGCCGGGCACTTGTTGTTCGTCGATTTTGCCAACCTTTCATACTTCCCCCCGAAGGGGGTTATTATATACCTCTGATAATAATAACTTCATTTTCCTCTTCATCCTCCCTTTAAAAACAAAAAGATAAATCTAAGATCCCGTTTTTGCTCCAGAAAATCACTCGCGTGAAACTCAAAAGCAACCATTCAAAATCCAAATGTAATGGAAAATAAAATAAAAATTGTTAAGCCTAGCTTCCGTAAAAATACTAACAAACAGCATTTTACGATAAAGAAAAAAAAAAAAAAAAAAAAAAAAAAAAACTTATCCTTTACTTTAATCTAAAATTGCGTGTGTTTTTATTTCAAATCTTGGTTTGGAATCTCGAAGAATAAAATAAAAGGTCCGTAACATTTCGGAGATAAAAGACCCGCAAAGAAAGAAAAAAAAAAAAAAAAACATATTTTTGGGTTTTCTCCCTTTCACCCTATTCAGAAATGGCCCCCCTTTAATAATTCCCTTTTTGGAAAATCCGATTTAGATTTTCGATAAGGGTTGCTGCTTTTTTTTAAGCTTCGATGAACGAATTACGATCTATACGGGAAAGGTACCTAAATAAAAATATGTTGCTTTAGTCTCAAACTTATATTAATTTCATTGTCTATTGGAAGGAAAAAAATATTTACTAAAAGATATTGGGTAAAGGGAGAATGAAAGGCCAAAACAACCTAATTTTAATCGATTAAGAATGCTAAAATAATGAGAAAAACAATAATATAACTCACCAAAAATATTTCCTTATTTTATAATCAATTTCCAAAGTTCCGAAACTTGCGGATGCTAAGCCTTGGCTGCCTAGCTCGGCGAACTAGGCGAGCACAAGCCGTATTTTTTTAATATTCCCGTCTGATCTAGTCGCCAATCACGAGCGAGTACGCGTATTTTTAAAATACGCGTACTCGCTCGTGATTGGCGACAAGAACAGCCACGAATATTAAAAAAAAAATACAGGTCGTGCTAGCCTAGTTCACCGAGCTAGGCAGCCTAGGCTTAGCATCGAAACTTTGGAAATTGATTATAAAATAACGTAAGTATTATATTATATTACTGTTTTTCTCATTATTTTAGCATTCTTAATCGATTAAAAATAGGTTGTTTCGGCCTTTCATTCTCCCTTTAAAGAAATTTTAACTTCTTAATTATAAATTATAATTATGAAATATGATAATTATACTTAGGCTCGTCAAAAATGATCATTTTGTCGAAGCGTCAACTAAGCGTTTTTTGAAAAACTAATTATAATATATTTCAAGCGTTGGTAAGTCGGGGTCTAATTTCAAATAGGCCCATTATAGCGAAAGGCGTTAGGTATATAGCCAACAGGGAAGGTAAGATCTCTTTAATACCCTATTTCTGATGTATATTAAACTTAAAATTGATAGATTTACTATATGGATAGAGAAGAGACCTCTTATAACTCCGTATTAAAAGTGAATTACCGTTCGGAGAGGATAGCACTCTCTCAAAAGCACTTTAGAAATTTCAAACGACCCGTGTCGAGCTCCCCGGTTAACTACGAGAAGGTTGGGAAAGTTTGAGACAACCGTAAGGTGTCAAAGGAAGGGAACAGGCTTCGGGCAAAACCAATTAAATTGGCTATAAATAAAAATTCAAAAGAAATAAAGTTTGCTCGCTCTTGGAGCGAAAGAATAGAGTCACCTGAATGCCCAGGACTTCACGTTTATGTTCTTAAAACGATAGTGACAAAGGCTTAACTTTAAAATTACTTTTTCTAATAGTAATTGGGTATGTAGATAAAAGTTCAGCTAAAACAGCGTTTTTGGTTAAGTTAGATTAGGTTTTGAGAAACACTCTTTGCAATCGAAGGCCAGTAGTCAATTTTGTAGAGGTTTTAACAATAAAAAATGTCCACCGAAAGTCATTTTGATAGAGAAAAAAAAAAGTTCTAAAAATGGCTATTTTCAAACATTTAAATCACAATTAGGCTTAACTTCAGAGATGTTTCTAAATTATAATCAGTATCTGATAGATTTCTAAAGAATGAATCAGTTATAGAGTTTAAAACGCTCTATCAAAATTGATTTTGATAGAAAATATCTATTCTAAGAAAGGTTACTTTCAAAACATAAATTAGGCTTAACTTCTAAGCTAATTTTTTAAATGATTATCAGCTTCTCTAAGAGTTTTCACGAATGAATATCTTAGAGTTTTTAGCGCTCCATAAGATGTTATAGAAATATTTCTATCAAAATTGAATCTTGATAGAGAAAAATCAATTCTGAAAGAAAGATCATTTTCTAATTACAATCGTAAACTTTTCTACCTCTAATTAAATAAGTTTGTAAATTGAAATAATTTAACAAATATACGTGTACTTGGAGCTATATAGTGTACAGCTCTTTAATAAGTTAATTTCACGTACAAGTATTCATTCCAAATTGATTTTTCTACCGACCTTGTGGGTTTCAAAGATGGTCACCCCCAAAAAAAAAAGCAACAAACGAACAGAACATTTCGCAAATTGCGAGTGATAATGGCTATTACCGTTTTTTTTACAAGCGAATTAAGCAAACAACCAAAGTCACGCGAAGTGTTTTTCGGATAACAATGATATAAAAAGCCGTTTTTAGCTACACCTCAAATAGGGTGGGGGTGTAGCTATTATATTCGTTTCGGCGTTGACGTTGGAAAAGAAGAAACAGTCGCGTATAATTACTTGAAAACCGCGAAAAACCCTTCGAAACTTGACAAACAGTATGTGTCAAAGGAGAATGAACACCACTATCTTCAGGTTCTTTTCAACCAACAGAGGAGTATCTATTCTACGGGCTTGCCAATCTTGTTTTTCTTACTTTCAGCCTAAGTTTGCGCCAAAACCAAAACCAAGAAGGATCAGATAAGGAGAGGAAAAGTGGGAACGGCGCGGCTCCTACTGCGTCGGCCTAAACTCCCACTCTGGGAGAACGGGGGACAGACGGGGGTAGAGATGCTTCGTGGTAAATTGTTGTCACGTGGGTAAAACGAATCCTTTATGAGACGCGCTAGCTAGCGACCACGTGACAACAGTTTACCTCGAGAATTTCCTATCCCCCTTTCCACCCGAGTGGGAGGTTAGCTCTTCTCTCTCTAACTCAACGCAGCCCCACTTTTCCTCTCCTTATCTGATCCTTCTTGCCAAAACTACCAGATGAAAAAAAGAAGGAATTTCTACGACGTAGCTATTAAAATGTTGCTTGCGTTACTTCTCCAATCGTTTTATCGCGAGATCGATTCTGTGGCGTGAGAGGGAGGAAGCTAGAGCCGCGTTCACACTAGAGACTTTAAAACCGTTTTGAACCGCTTTGGAAAGGTCAAATTTTAAAATTTTGGGGTCACCCGTATAGATTTTTCATCAAAAAATCAAATTAAGATCTCGAAGAGTCGATTTGAACATTCGAAACGGTTTGAAAACGGTTTGAAAGAGTCAAGTGTGAACGTAGCTTAGGAGTAATTGTGAAAGGAGGGGGTTGAAATAAAAAGAGAAAAAAAAACCGAACTTTTTATTGGTTGGTATCATGGTATCGATAACGAATAAAGGTTATTGCTATTGTTAGAATCAGTTTGAAAGTGCAATAGGTTCAAAGTATTCATCTATAGGAGATTTTATAGAGGGAGGAATCTTTATAGCTTTGAACGCGTTGATGTATCAATATTGTTTTGTTTAAATATTTAATTTTACCAGGAATTTACGGTACGTAGGTAATATAGGGTGTATCTATATACCAATTACTTTTCACAGAGATAAAACTGAGCCTAGCTTTGTACTTAACGAATTATGTAACTGATACGAACTTTTTGTGTCATCCGAAACTACTGGGTGTTATCATACAACAAAATAGAAAAAATATTCTACGATCCTTAGAAAGGATAAAAATTTCTATATAAAACCGGTTTTATAATACTAATTTCATTCATTTGAAGAATGTAACACAACCTATAGAAAAAAAATGAGATACAAAAAAAAATTGGTTGATTTTTTTCCGGAAAAACTGTTGCTGCCTTTAGACTAGAAGATCGAATGTGCCTTTAGATATCCTCTTATTTTCTTACAGTCTTCCCATATAATAGCTATATTAAGTCTACCATCAAGGGGTCAACCATAAAGTTAAAATCGCGTAGATATTGTTTTAAATTATATTAAATAAGAGGTATCCAGACAGTCTGGATCAGGGACGGAAATAAGGAATTTTTCTTATTGGACAAATATCCAGTAACCCCCCTTAAAAATTCAAAAGTTATCGGACATTTAACAAAATTACCGGACAATGATACATTTCTTGTATTGAAATGTACTTTTTTTTTATCGGACATTTGTCCAGTGACCCCCTCTTAAAAATAAAAAGTTATCGGACATTTGGAAAATTTATCGGACAATGACCAGTGACTTGTGCTTATTTCCGTCCCTGGTCTGGATAAACGTGGAGTGATTGTCAAGGAGTCTTCGCGCTAGATGGCGCCAGGGACTCCAGCCAGAGAGTGAGAAAACTCAACTGTCGACGAAAACATGGGTGTAACACGAAAAATTTGCCCTTTTTTTAGGAGCAGCGACGCGAAGGAGAGTAAACGCGCTGAAAGCTACGTTCCTTCCCCCAACTACATCTGTATTTCGAACTATCTTTCTATAACGTGCAGTGATGACGTCATCACTCCACGTAATAAAAATTAAAACTTTTCATATGGAACTTAGAGGGTTAGGTTTATTTACTTCTGATATTACGTAGCGTAAGTCTTCCCTTTCATATCTAAGTATCAAAATGGTATCATTAAAATATATAACCATAAAATTTTATATCAAATTCTTGCGTGATGACGTGGGGAGGTATTTCGAGAGATTCAGGGATACTAATTCAAAATCAAGGTCATATATCATATCACGGTTTCATTTTGCTTTCGTGATGATATTCAAAACCGGGAAAAAAATGCCAGATTACTTAAAATTTTGAAGAAAAACGCGGAAATGAAACCCCAGTTCGTGAGAAAGAATTTATTATTTATTCTAAAAATAAATTCGAAATATATTCAGTCAGAATTTTCAGTTGGTAGAAAGATAGCTAAAGCCGAAAATATAAATACTCAATAAAAATACAAGATTTTCGCACGTTCTGGCACAATTGATAAGGTCGCTTTCGCGCGGTTTTTTTCGTAAAAGTACTTTGTCGACGAAAATTATCGTTAATTACGTTCCAAAAATTAACTACGTCAAATATCATTCTTATTTTGAAGAGATAAATTTTAAATACCACTAACGGAATGAAAATACCGAAAATATAATTCCTAACGTAACTGTAATACTTTTTAATATAATATTATTATTAAAATGATTATCATGACTCCCATCAGTATCATAAATTATTACTTTTTATTTAATTATCGAGTGTAATCACCATTGTAATTTAATCTCAATTAAATCCCAAGTAAATAGTTTCGTCAATGATTATTACTTTGTCTCCATTGTGTTCTAAATTCAATTAAATTAAATTACGTTGTATCATCATTTTAATGACAATAGTAATTAAAAAAAACAAAATAATTGGTTTCTTCTATTTTTCGATTATAAGAGGAAAGTTAAGAATCATTTTAGTTTAATTCTTCTTACTAAAAACAAAGTTAAAAGCGGTGTTCTAGATTTACTAAAAAGATCAAAAACTTAAGAAAATCCTTCAATTTTAAGATTAGAAATGGAAAATCTTCAGATAATCTGATAAAAAAAAGACATTGTACGCGGTATAAGACACGTGTTTGTGTCGATTTAAACTTTTGAAGGGATATTGAAACGTTCAATTGACCTACTTTTAAATTATTAAAATTTAAATTCTAGTTTTTGTCGTCACTATAGCAACGTTCACACTATGCACTTTCAAAGGCAAAAGCATCCCAAAACGGTCGATAACATCGATTTCAAAGTCTCAAGTGTGAACGCGCCGTATTTTATTTCTAAAATCTAAAGACTTTTTCCACAATATTAAAAAAATGTCAAAAATAAATTTTTCGGAAAATGCTACTGTATATAGAAAACTTATGAATAATAAAACCAGCAGGTGTTCAAAAGCTTCCTCTAACGGCAAACAGTTCGGGCAAAAGTATAAACTAACAAATCCACGTACGTCTCAACCGAATTTATTTATCCACAGCAGACGCACACGCGGTTTTGGTTAGTTATTACTGTTTGCCCGCACTGTTTTGGCCGTTAGAGGACTCTTATGAACCTAGCCAGGTTTTGTTAATCATCTTTAGCTATTAAGATACGGTATTCATTATTAATAGTGCCCCAATTAAAATTTTGGAACTAATCCATTTCATATTCCCTTTAATTCTATATATAAAAAAAGGCTTATATATTGTAGTATGGTCCGAGAACTAACAAAGCGTTTTATTATCTTTTACAGATATTGGTCTCTATATAAGCAACGGAAAATAAAGGCCAGAAGTGTTTTTTCAAGAAAATCCGTCCAAAAAAAAAAAAAAAAAAAAAAAAGAAAAAAATACAAAAAAGATAAAAACTTTTAAAAAGAAAGCAAACGGCCCATTGTTTCGTGGTTTATTCGCTTTCTTTCTCGAGAAAGATAGAATTTCGTGAGAGATTCCAGTCAACGTACGCGTTTACGCGTGAACCTTTATTACCAAACGCGTGTTCGTGAAATTCGGTTGCAACAAAAAAGGATTACATCCTGGGCACGCGAAAGATTTTAGTTTTAGTTTCGTTTTAATGTTTCTTTACTTTTGATTTGATTTTTTTGTTTTGTTGTTAGAATTTCTCGCGTTTCTGTTTTAAAAGCAAGTGTTTTTGTTTGAAAACTGCGTCAAAACGAGAAGAAATTTCCCGTGTCGCGTTATATTTGGATTAATAATTCAACGGTGGAATTGTTTTCTTACAACAGCCAATGGAAGAGTGGAACTGCAAATTGGTTCTGGTTGGGAATAGCAGAAGTGGCAAAACATCATTGGTTCAAAGGTTCATTCAAGATCAATTTTTAGAGGTCAGATCATTTTTAATTTAAACTTTTCGTTTATTATATTTTGTTTAAATTGGAAAAGGTATAAGATGAAAATATGGAATATCAGGAAAGATTTAGTCGAGGCAAGGAGGATCAGAGAAGGAGAGGAAATGTGGGGCTGCGTTGAGTTAGAGAGAGAAGAGCCAACCTCCCACTCGGGTGGAAAGGGGGGATAGGAAATTCTCGAGGTAAACTGTTGTCACGTGGTCGCGAGCTAGCGCGTCTCATAAAGGATTCGTTTTACCCACGCGACAACATTTTACCACGAAACGTCTCTACCCCCGTTCTCCCAGAGTGGGAGTTTAGGCCGACGCAGTAGGAACCGCGCCGTCCCCACATTTCCTCTCCTTCTCTGATCCTCCTTGGTCGAGGTATTTTGTAATATAAAGTTTCGTGAAAGGGCAGGAAATAAGCTACTAGCATTTCTTAATCGATTTGAAATGTTAAAATTTAATCGATATTCGAATCGCCAGGAATCGATTTAAACGTCACGCGTTCACGCGTTATCATTATAAATCGATTCATCTATCGGTTGTTGAAACCAGCCGAATCGGTACGAAACTGGTTCCCGAAGCAGTTTCGAGAAATCGAATCAAATCGATTTGAGAAAAGACGGTTTCCCGTTCACACGATTGCAGCGAAACGTTTTGAAAGGGTTTAAATCGATTCCAAGGCTTAGTATGAAACGGATTTAGATTCGTAAAACGAATGAAATCAATCGCGCGCTTTTGAGAGAAATGGCGCGAAAATCTCGCCACTCCTCTTTTTCTGAAAATTTAAATATCTCTCGATAAAAATCAGGGTTTGATACGAATTTGAAATCCTCTTTCCAAGAAAACGGTTAAATATTTTTGAGTGAAATTTTCAATAGACGATTTTTAGTCCGCACTATACCATTTCTATATATTTGTACTGAATAAAATTTTCCCACGTGTCTCTGACATTTAAAACACTTTTGAATACTTAAGATAAATAGTTTCGTTTTATACTTTATACGAATTCCCTGGAACATCGATAAGTTATCCGCAATATTTATCAGCGCGATTTCAAGGATAATCCCTACGTTAGACAGTCGGTTGACTCGAGACTGAGGGGAGCTTTGACTATCCGTATCTTCGCTAAAGTATCGCGAAACGGGATTAACCATCAGGGCGGCTAGAAGAAAAACCTTTGGGAACTGAAATCCAACGTCGGGATTAGTCGAGCATAATTCTTACTTCACCAAACATTCCCCAAATCTCAGTCAATAGATAACTTACGTTACCAGAAGTATATTACTCGTAGAAGTAGATACTTTTACAGAATTTACAGCGCAATTATAAATATAATTACAATATGGTTAGAGAGAGATTAAGAAAATAGAGTTTGTGATATTCAATGAACAACGATAATCTGGAGAGGAAGTCAATTTCGTTTTCAAGAATAGATATTATTATAAAATGGTAAATCCCATACCTCTCCTCAACCTTGGAAGCAACAAAGAATGGCCGTTAAATAGAACCTGTTCTGTGCAATTATACCCTTTTTTCAAGGTTGGGAAGAAGTATAGGACTTTTTCAACCTTGGAACCAAAATAAATTGCAGTTAAAAATAACCCGCTTACGAGGGAAACGTACATTTTTCCAAGGTTGCGATCAAGTTATTTTATTATTATCATCTATTGAAAAAATTCTCGAGGCTTCTTTTAAACGCGCGTGACGTCATAGTGTCTAGTTGTTATTCATTTCAATGTGCTCCCATCATCACGTGACAGTGTATACCTAGAAAAGGTGAGACAGGTCACGAAATTCACCTTTATCCCATTGGTTGAGAGGTAATGGCGATCCCACTCGACAATACCCGGCAAGCTTCACGCGGGTATACTTTCAGATACTGGACTTTCGAGGTTAATAAGTTACATTTATAGGGTATAGTTTAGGGCGGGAAGTGAGCCTATATAACGCTAACGGAACAGTTAGTGGCTTATTATAGTGTTTTGAGAGAGAAGGTCCAATGGCCCCCCGTTCTTGTACCAAGAATCCTAGCTGATCCGTATATAGAGGAGCTAGTCGCGGTGGATCGTGAAAAATGATGGGTTTTTCCTTCACCGGACTATCATTTTAGGCTGTCAGTGACTCTGAAGAATACCTTCCGCCACTACCAACATCATCTATTACCAGACTCAAAGTTCAAAAGCAGTTATCATGAACTATTTGATTTCTTACGAGGTTTAACATTATGTATTCATTCGCCTATCTTAAAACAATTTTGAAAATTGGTTTTGATTATAAGAGTTGAATTTGTCCACCAACTTTACACGGAATGCATTGAAAGGTTGGATATTTATAAAGGCGCGTTTACACTTAATGTGAGGCTACCACCATTTTCTTTCTCCAAATTTTTATGGATTACATTTTTAGGTTTATCCGAGTCGACATATTCAAAATATATATGTTAATTTTTCCCTATCTATGACGTATATTTGTGGAACGTAATTAAGGGTTGTACGAAAGGTGGTTGACTTTCTGGATTAAGTACTTCTACGAAAAAGACGGCGCGAAAGCGACCTTATCACTCGTGCCAGAACGAGCGAGAATTGTAGACCAACAATACCCACTCGACCATAGTGATGACGTAGTATCACGTGTCATTTTTATCATTTTTACGCATTTAAACCAATGAAGATCATTATTGGACGTAACGTTAAGATTTATCAGAACATAGACAAGTATCCAGCAGTTCTTTCAGCTTCATTCGGTATAGTTTGATGGACAAAAGGTTGGCTAGAATCTTGACAGGACGTCACTTTATCATGGCAACCTTGGCTGTATATGGAGCGGTCAAAGACGACCTGACCACGCGAGCAGTCGATATAAACCCCCCGCTTTTCAGCTTCTACGAGTTAGAGAGCCACGTGCGCGCGCCACCGGAAGAGGTCAATCGTCGGATACGAGCCCAACCACGCTCGACGTTTTCATTAAACGATGACGGTAACCGATAGACGCCAATTGAACCCTACGCTTCTTAAATTAATGATCATTGGTGTAGAGGAAAGTAAGTCAATGACGTAGCTGTCACCAGTTATCTAATATATTCAAACCTCCGAACAAATGCTAGTCATCTTAAGTAACTGTCCATCATATAGTTAATATATATAAGTAATTGTTCTCGATAAACAGTTAGAATTACAATTAACCTCGAATAAAGTCGCGTTCATACTAGGCCTTGGAATCGATTCAAACAGTTTCAAAACGTTTCGATTTAGTCGTGTGAACGAGAAACCGTCTATTATCAAATCGATTTCTTAATCGATTTGAAACGGTAAAATCAAACCGATATTGATCGTTTTAAGCGTCACGTGTTCAAGCATTATTTTATAAATCGATTTATCGTAGCTTCATCTATCGGTTGTTGAGACCGAATCAGTACGAAACTGGTTCCCGAAGCAGTTTCGAGAAATCGAATCAAATCGTTCACACGACTCCAGCGAAACGGTTTAAATTGATTTCAAGGTCTAGTATGAACGCGGCTTATTTAAAATCAGAGCTGTTAAGAAAAGTGCACCTCAAGACCTTTTTTTTTCACATCTATACCCCAGTCACAGTGACATTACGAGCTAAGTAATGTCAATAGACACTTTCCTATATAAGTCACGCTTAAAGAGTCTCGTATCGGGCAAATTCAATTAGTATATAGCTCCTTCGTAAAAGATATCCTTAATTCTTTGGGTTTTGGGCTTTTGGCAGAATCAGAGAGAAAATTTTGGTTACCGCTTAACCGAGCAACTATTAAGAAGAGAGAGATTGAAAGATGTGGAAGGGTAAGGAGGTTGGTTATACAGTGACGCCAACGTAGAGTCAAGGCAACCAGATTAAATATTTAGAAAGGCTTTAACTCGCTTTAACTCCATTAGCGAGAGCTCGGTCACGGATCCCATCGATTTTGCGCCGAGTACTAACGTTGACCCAAAATATACCGAACAAACTTGGCCCCATGGAGAAATAGCGAAAGTATGAATAGAAAATTGTGCGTAGGAAGGCGCGTACTGCCTCAGAGATTTAAGATTTATATCTTTTAGCAACAGGAAGTAATAAATTTTAGTTTAAAAACGCATTTAGCTAAAATACTGTTCCCTTAATTGTTTAAATTGACTTTCTTTGTCTAAGTCTTAAAGCAGACGATACATTACAACCAATAAGAGTCGTCGTCAAATATTGTAACAATAAGTCAACAGGTTAGACCAGTCTTAATCTTCGGTCACGCTAGCATTTCATAATCGATTTGAAACGGTAAAATCAAACTGATGTTCAAATTGCCAGGAATCGTTTTAAACGTCACGCGTTCACGCATTATCTTTATAAATCGATTTATCGTAGCTTCATGTATCGGTTGTTGAAACCAGCCGAATTGGTACGAAACTGGTTCCCGAAGCAGTTTCTAGAAATCGAATCAAATCGATTCTAGAAAAGACGGTTTCCCGTTCACACGATCGATTTGAAACGGTTTAAATCGATTCCAAGGCCTAGTATGAACGCGGTTTAAGTGCCGCTGTCCGTAGAAAACATCAGAAGCATAATTTAACTTAAATATTCAGTTTAAGTATCCCTTTAAAAATGAAGCATTCTTTAAATAAAATCGATTAGTTTTAATTTTTAAACGAAAATTGGTTAAAGAACGATTGGTTGTAGCCCGCACTAACGGACTTTCAATAGCTATCTCGAAACAACTTCGAAAATAATACTTAAGCCTTTGTTTATGTTTTAATATAAACCGGCTACTTATGGTAAAGATTATGGCCCTAAAACAAGAGTTAAATGAAAAGTTACACACCTATAGCTTATAAAATATATTTATATCGAAGCTTAAAAGTTTTCCGTTACAATAAAGTTGATAATCCTCGAAACCGAGGCTTATCTATAGCTTCATACCTCGTTCCATCGGTAAAAGGTACAGTTATCTATTCAGGTTCATTATAAAACTCAAAAATAGTATAAATAAAGCGCTTTTAAAGTCTAAGCCTTTGTCAAAACTGAACTAAATTATTCCAAAAATTCCACACCATATAATCCTTCCTTCAGTCAAAGGGTGGGTGAAAATATCTTTTAAATTTTGCATATTTTGATTTCAATTACGGAAAATCAAAATTCTCCCCATTATTGGTTTAATAAAATAGTCCTGGTCGATTTGCCGGAAATGGGCCCTTGTCTCATAGCCGCGCCGCCATCTTTTTGTAGTAACAGGTTGCCAGACTATTTCTAATTTTATTTCCCACAAACCAAATTCAAGTTGTTAGTCCAACGCTTCCTATATGATAAAGTATAAGAGGCGTTGGTTAGTCTGTAGCTATTTTCACACTACAAAAAGATGGCGGACGATCACGTGACAAAAAGTTTTCCCCGCCAAAATTTTCGCGAGGTTCTCTAGACTTCCGGTTTTGGAAATCGACCAGGACTATAGACCTCTTGCGTTTATTTGACTCCCTCCAAAGGTGGTAGACAGCCCACTGCGTCAGACCTGTAAAGGGGGGGGGGGTGATGAGATCATGCGCAGTGACGGCGATGTTTCATCTCCCTTTGCATGTTTGAGTCTGTGGTTGTCAATAAAACATTCATTTTCGTTTCCACCATCTCTTTAAGTCTACTAGAGTTTGACAAAACTCGAAAGAAAGTAAAAGTAGACTTAAGCCTAAGTAGGGATGTGTTGCAGCGTTGAAAGGGACTATTGGAAAACCATTTTGTTAGGGAAATTTTGGTTATTTCTAAGATAGTGATTATGGATTTTTCTTGGGAGATTCTAACTTCATCTTTATTTTTACGTGGTCTCATGGTCTGTCGAGAATCGCGAAAGATTTTCTCCGAGCGACATCGCCATCAGTGCCTTATTCTTGCCAAGCTAAATCGGAATTAATGGGAGGGATGAATAGAAACCTATTTCTTCGAATAGAAAAGATGGAGAAATTGTGCTGGGATTTAAACAGATTTGAATAAAAATATCTCGCATTTTTAAGCAGTTAATGACAGCTAATATTTGACAAAATCAAAGCATTTTTAGACAAATTAACGCCCTAATATTAAAATAAATTTTTAGCTCCAAGTGTCCCTTTAATTTGTAAACGAAAAAAAAAAAATTAAATCTCAATAATTTTGACCCAATATATACTTTAATTAGTTAATAAATATAAATTAAAAGAAAGTGGTTTATCCTATTTGGTTTTTTTTTTCACATCTTGACTGCGTGCTTCAGTCATTCGAAAAAGGAGGCACCGAGCCGAGAAGCCGACTTCAAGAAGATAGAGTCGCCAGGGAGCGCGAATCTACGCGGGTGCGTACAAGAAAATCACGAACCGACTCGGGAAAAACGCCAAGAAACAAAACTATTCCCTAGTGGTTACGCGTACGTTACATTATCCCCGACAAAACATCTTTTCAGTTCATCCCACCCTAAGGTTACAATTAATACGTAACCATACCCCCCGAGAAATCTTAGAAACAATCAAAGGGAAGATGACAAGGAAAATAAATCAAGGGAGTTTCATTAAAGTGAAACTATCACCATTTTTTTCGAAGGGCTTGCATTTTTATTTCTTTTTATACTTTTAAAAAACCCGTATTTAAAATTTTGCAACACTGGTTGACACGTTTGTAAGAGCCATCTGGATTAAGTACTTTCACAAAAGACAACGCGAAAGCAATTTATCTCAATTTAGCACATATTCGGACTATTAAACAATGGACTCTTATCGTTAATAGATAAAGACGAGGGGCTAACTACTCTGACAAAATTTGTACACCAGATTTCGGACTTAAAATTAATTTGTTGGAATTCACGTGATTTTCATTATCTAAAGACAAATTTAATTACATTTAAAATAATTTCTCGAGATTTCGCAATCCATTGAGCTGGATTAACGGATCTGGAAGGTAATTAACGATAATTTTCATACTAGAGTTAGGACTTGATCTGTATTAAGTACTTTTACGAAAAAGACCGCGCGAAATCACTTGTAGCCTCTACAATCACGTGACATAAGTTACGTTTACACTTGCCACTTTGAAACCTTTTTCAAACCGATTCGAAGGTTTAAATCGACTTTCCAAGATATCAATTTGGTTTTTGATCAAAGATCTACACGGTTGACCCCAAAATTTTATTATTTGAGCTTTCCAAAACGGTTAAAAACCGTTTCAAAGTGTCTAGTGTGAACGCGGCTATAGTGCCACGACGATGGCGATTATAAAATCTGTATTTTTACTGATAGCGGTAATGTTTTCATATAACCAAGAATCCATTCAGGTTCCATAAGAATATGGGAGGGCCGCGATTCAATAACCATCCTCCCAAACTTTGTAGCAAAAGTTCGTCCGCTTCGAATCGATTTTTCAAGTAAATCGCTCCTGACATCTATTATTAACCCGAGCCACTAACGACCTTGACATAATATTTTGGGTAATTCTTAGAACCCGGTAGGGTTCTATGTATTGGGCCCATCATCATCTGTAATGTTATTTTGATTTCCTTAAAAAAATGGACCTTTAGCCAATCAGAACGCTCCATTTCCCCATTGAAATAACATTAAAATCGACTCTTTCGAGGACATGTCCCTTGCATCGCAGAACTAAATGAGGAATTATTTGTTACGGTTAAAATCAATTTTAAGTGGTAGAGCAAGGTTCGAATGTTGAACTTTTCAAGTTTCATTTAAAAATATTAAGTCTAAGTATTTTAAAATTAATTCTGAAGTTGACCCTTTTTTTGGTACTTAGCTGGTTTCGCGCATGGCCAAATTCGTAATGTTATTCTATGGGATTTGGTTTTTTGAAAGTGGCTTACCTTTCAGATTTATTTTCTAATACTTCCGGATATTTTTCAAACTTGGATTTTCCGTGTGGTATGAATTAAGTTTCGAGCTTCATTTTAAGACTAATTTCATAATTTTACACCGATTAGTTGGCCCACAGTCTATTCATGAAAACGGAGGAAAAAGTAAGGCGGAGAAATAGATTCGCCAAAAACCTAAGCCTAATTTGACAAATTAGGCTTAGGTTTTATATGGCTTTTTAAAATCACGAGCACGAGCGCGCGCGCTTGATTTGGAGGCTATGGGTGTTGAACTCTAATGACTTAATTTCTCCTTCTTCATATTTTTGCCGTTTATAGACTGTGACCAAACTAATCGGTATAAAATTATGAAATTAGTCTTAAAATAAAGCCTGTAAAATATTTGGAAGCATTAGAAAATAAATCTGAAAGGTAAGTCTCTTGCAAAAAATCTAAATCTCATAGAATAACATTAATTTTCAATTTCTCCGCCTTAAAAGTACTCTCCTTTTTAAAAATGAGTGAAATTCCGAACGACTTGCCATTCCGAACGGCAATAAGGAAGGTATTAACATCAAAAATAATGAAAAAATTAATTGGAATTTGGTTTAAAGGGCAATGGGGAAAATATAAAGATTTCGCTGCGGCTGTCGGAGGTATTAACATCAAAATTGCTGAAATAATTAATTTAAATTTGGTTTAAAGGGCAATGGGGAAAATATAAAGATTTCACTGCGGCTGTCGGAGGTATTAACATCAAAATTGATCAAAAAATTCATTTTAATTGGGTTTAAAGGGCAATGGGGAAAATATAATGATTTCGCTGCGGCTGTCGGAGGTATTAACATAAAAAATTATGAAAAAATTAATTTTAATTGGGATTAAAGGGCACTGGTAAAAATTAGGGCTGGGCGAGTACTCGATTGATTCGAGTAACTCGATCGAGTACCGAGTCGAGTACTCGACTCGGTACTCGATCGACCTCATTTTACTACTCGTGACGAGTATCGAGTATTGGTTTTACTACTCGACAAACTACTCGATAAGCATTCGCGATAAAAATTCGCGGAACCCATTAGAAACTCGGCAAGGCTAGTAAATAGAAATTAATATCGAATTCGTACACAAAAGAAAGTTAAGAAAATAATTGTAATAATTGTAATAATTGTAATAATTGAAAATAATTGTAATAATAATAAAAACGCTCAGGCTGGCTCTTCGCCGCCTGCAGAGGTACAAAAGTCTAGAGAGGGGTTGTCATGTAGCACAGTTATATATTTTTTTTAAATTGATGGTGCGGACGACGTGATAGAGGCTATTTGAAAACAGCGCCTCTATCGCGTCGTCTGCTCCATCAATTTTTACTAAAAATTATAAATGCCACCTGACAACCCCTCTCTAGACTTTCTTATCTCTCCAGGCGGCGAAATGGAATTTCTTGGCGGGATAGGACCTGCCTGGACCCTGCAAGCGTTTTAGTTTGGATTTCTGTCTTCTGAAGTTTTAATACAAAGCCTGCAGGCAATGGAGCTTATATTCTTTTGGATTTTTACTTTTGGGTCGTAAGATGGGAAACTGGAACTTTCTTTGCAAACACTTATTATTTCTACATGAAAATATAAAAGTTCCTGAATCTAAACAGTGAAATTTTCTAACTTTTGTTCTGACTGATCTCTACTTCATGTAATGTGATATAACACAAAAAGCGTTAACAGTTGTAAAAGTTAAAAATATGATTTTCTTTATATTGTTATTGTTAATGTGGAATGGTTAAACCTAAGCTCACTCCTTAATTAGTTAATACTCGCGAGTAGTAGGCTTAAATACTCGCGAGTAGTAGGCTTAAATACTCGCGAGTACTCGAGTGCATGAAAATTAACCAAGGCCCAACTACTCGATACTCGACACAACATTTAATACTCGACTCGGTACTCGACAACGAAAATTTTTGGTACTCGATACTCGACTCGGTACCCTAAAAGTACTACTCGCCCAGCCCTAGTAAAAATGTAGAGATTTGACTGGAATCAAGTGCGGCTGCCGCAGCTATTAACATCAAAAATTATGAAAAAATTAATTTTAATTGGGATTAAAGGGCACTGGTAAAATGTAGAGATTTTACTGAATCGAGTGCGGCTCCCCCAGCTATTAACATCAAAAATAATGTAAAAATTAATTTTAATTGGGATTAAAGGGCAATGTTAAAATGTAGAGATTTGACTGAATCAAGTGCGGCTCCCCCAGCTATTAACATCAAAAATAATGTAAAAAATTTTTTTAATTGGAATTAAAGGGCAATGGTAAAAATGTAGAGATTTGACTGGTTCAAGTGCGGCTGCCCCAGCTATTATCTTCAAAAATAATGTAAAAATTAATTTTAATTGGGATTAAAGGGCAATGGTAAAAATGTAGAGATTTGACTGAATCAAGTGCGGCTGCCGCAGCTATTAACATCAAAAATAATGAAAAAAATAATTTTAATTGGGATTAAAGGGCAATGGTAAAAATGTAGAGATTTGACTGAATCAAGTGCGGCTGCCCTAGCTATTAACATCAAAAATAATGAAAAAATTAATTTTAATTGGGATTAAAGGGCACTGGTAAAAATGTAGAGGTTTGACTGAATCAAGTGAGGCTGCCCCAGCTATTAACATCAAAAATAACGAAAAAATAAATTTTAATTGGGATTAAAGGGCACTGGTAAAAATGTTGAAATTTGACTGAATCAGGTGAGGCTGCCCCAGCTATTAACATCAAAAATTGTGAAATAATTAATTTTAATTGGGTTTAAAGGGCAATGGTAAAAATGTAGAGATCTGACTGAATCAAGTGCGGCTGCCCCAGCTGTTAACATCAAAAATTGTGAAAAAAATCATTTTAATTGGGTTTAAAGGGCAATGGTAAAAATGTAGAGATCTGGCTGAATCAAGTGCGGCTGCCGCAGCTGTTAACATCAAAAATTGTGAAAAAATTAATTTTAATTGGGTTTAAAGGGCAATGGTAAAAATTTGGAGATCTGACTGAATCAAGTGAGGTTGCCCCAGCTATTAACATCAAAAATTATGAAAAAGTTAATTTTAATTGGGATTAAAGGGCAATGGTAAAAATGTAGAGATTTGACTGAATCAAGTGCGGCTGCCCCAGCTATTAACATCAAAAATAATGTAAAAATTAATTTTAATTGGGATTAAAGGGCAATTTTAAAAATGTAGAGATTTGACTGAATCAAGTGCGGCTGCCCCAGCTATTAACATCAAAAATAATGTAAAAATTAATTTTAATTGGGATTAAAGGGCAATGGTAAAAATGTAGAGATTTGACTGAATCAAGTGCGGCTGCCGGAGGTATTACCATCAAAAATTATGAAAAAATTAATCTTAATTGGGATTAAAGGGCAATGTTAAAATGTAGGGATTTGACTGAATCAAGTGCGGCTCCCCCAGCTATTAACATCAAAAATAATGTAAAATTTTTTTTTAATTGGAATTAAAGGGCAATGGTAAAAATGTAGAGATTTGACTGAATCAAGTGCGGCTGCCGCAGCTATTAACATCAAAAATAATGAAAAAATTAATTTTAATTGGGATTAAAGGGCAATGGTAAAAATGTAGAGATTTGACTGAATCAAGTGCGGCTGCCCCAGCTATTAACATCAAAAATAATATAAAAATTAATTTTAATTGGGATTAAAGGGCACTGGTAAAAATGTAGAGATTTGACTGAATCAAGTGCAGCTGCCCCAGCTATTAACATCAAAAATAATGTAAAAATTAATTTTAATTGGGATTAAAGGGCAATGTTAAAATGTAGAGATTTGACTGAATCAAGTGCGGCTCCCCCAGCTATTAACATCAAAAATAATGTAAAAATTTTTTTTAATTGGAATTAAAGGGCAATGGTAAAAATGTAGAGATTTGACTGAATCAAGTGCGGCTGCCGCAGCTATTAACATCAAAAATAATGAAAAAATTAATTTTAATTGGGATTAAAGGGCAATGGTAAAAATGTAGAGATTTGACTGAATCACTTTTTAAAGGGCTAGTCTTTTAATATAGAAGTTAACACTTTCGTGTTAGACTGAAGTGACAGATATTATATCAAAAATGTCTTTGCGAACAAAGACCCAGAAGGACATGTTATGGCCTTGAATGTCTGAAGTGACAGATATTATATCAAAAATGTCTTTGCGAACAAAGACCCAGAAGGACATGTTATGGCCTTGAATGTCTGAAGTGACAGATATTTAATTTTCTTTTAAAACATTAAATTTAAATACAATTAAATTTTCTTTTAAAACATGAAATTTAAATACAATTAGATTTTCTTTTAAAACGAAATTTAAATATAATCACAATCTGGCACGATTTAGAGTTTCAAATTTCAATACAACTGATTTTATTCACTCGGAAATATTTAAGAAAAACATAACAGACGATTTTCTCCCATTGACGCTTAACATTAAATTTCGCTTGATTATTTTTCAGGGATTACGTGTCAAACAAAAGGAAACTTTTCGTTCGATAGAAAAATATACTTAATTTAGCTTTGGCTTTAGGCTAGACTCAAAGTTCTATGATCTGATCTCATACCTTAATTGGATAATGTTTTCTATGGATAATGCTTTATTATAACTCTTCGACTTTAGTCGAGGCAATTCGTTCATGTTAGCTTATGAATGCTTATCAAGGAATTTAAAGGGGAAAAAATTCCCCATATTTTAATTTTTAATCTAGGTTGCAAACGAACAAACCTAATCCATGGATAATGTTTTATTACAACTCCTCGACTTTAGTCGAGGCAATTCGTTCATGTTAGCTTACGGATGCTTATACGAGGAATTTAAAGGGAATAAAAATTCCCCATATTTTAATTTTTAATTTGGATTGCAAACGAACAAACCTAATCCATGGATAATGTTTTTTTTATAACTCCTAATAACTAATTAGTGGTCCCTTATGGAAATCATCATTTTAATTGTACGGTTTTAATGAAAAGAAAAATGAAAGTATTACAATTTATTTAAAAACCTTATCCGCTCTAAAATTCGTCGCTTTGAAATTCTCTTCCCTCGCGCGCGCAATATAGCTTTGAAAGTACAAATTGTTATGGTTTGCGTCGTCTGCTAAGTTAGAAAAGAAGGTGACTTTAAACGGGCTTTAAAAAACACATTTCCCTTTATCATATACCCATTCCAATAAACCGGGAGTATTTTTAACGATCCGTTCAATAGACGCTTAAAAATATTATCCTACAAGCGAGTTTACCCGTAATACATTCTCCCCGTGAACCGGAGGAAATGAGGATTTCTCTGATTGGTTGGAATTTACGGCCAATTTTGCCAAGTTTTACGAAAACTTGTGGCAGTCCCTCTAGGTTGCTAGAGATATTCTGGCAGTCTCTGACTCGGGAATCGGTATACTGTCGTCTGCATTACATTGTCGTCAACTTCGTAACTAGTTATAATACGCTTTATCCAATACGCTTTATCCATTATTCTCCAGGGACGGAAATAAGAAATTTTTCTTATTGGACAAATGTCCAGTAACCCCCCCCCCCTTTAAAATTCAAAAGTTATCGGACATTTAACAAAATTGCCGGACAATGCTACATTTCCTATATTAAAAAGTACTTTTTTTTATCGGACATTTGTCCAGTGACCCCCTCTTAAAAATAAAAAGTTATCGGACATTTGGAAAATTTATCGGACAAATGACCAGTGACTTGTGCTTATTTCCGTCCCTGAATTCTTATCATTAGGTAGTCGATGCATACTCGCTTTGTTTTTAATCAGTGAACTTTGTCCACGACTAACGCTTAAACAATTTTTAACGGAACAAACCGAACCACCTTTGCCAATTAATCGATTCATTTTTATTTTAAATCGTTCTCTAAAACCGCGGATAAATTAGAATTCCCTAAAAATAGTTTCCTTTCCTAAGCCTTACAATTTACACTAATAGTTTTGAAGCAGACGGAAAAAAAAAACTATAAAAAGTGAAAAAGATAGACTAGGATGGCGCCACGGCTGATCCCTGCGAAACCCTCCCACTTCTTTCGACCCCCTTTTTTAAGAAATCCTCACTACTACAGGAAAGAAAACATGCAGGCGAAATATTTTTAAGGGTCTATTGCGAGTCGTGGAAATTCGGGTTAAACTAAGAAAACAAAGTGGACTCGCGTTATACTGAAAAATAACAGTTCAATACACGTTTTCCCTGAAAAATAATCAAGCGAAATTTAATGTTAAGCGTCAATGGGAGAAAATCGTCTGTTATGTTTTTCTTAAATATTTCCGAGTGAATAAAATCAGTTGTATTGAAATTTGAAACTCTAAATCGTGCCAGATTGTGATTATATTTAAATTTCGTTTTAAAAGAAAATCTAATTGTATTTAAATTTCATGTTTTAAAAGAAAATTTAATTGTATTTAAATTTAATGTTTTAAAAGAAAATTAAATATCTGTCACTTCAGACATTCAAGGCCATAACATGTCCTTCTGGGTCTTTGTTCGCAAAGACATTTTTGATATATAAAAATGGAGCCGACCGAAAAAAGATCTAAGCGTACAAATGTTGCGAAAATTGCGGACGAACTTTTGTTACAAAGTTTGGGAGGATGGTACCAGAGGCTAAAGCTATGCTCCCATATTCTTATGGAACCTGAATGGATTCTTGATATAACATATGTATATATATATACATTTTGAATAGTTTTAACGAGCTTTCCGAAAACACTACTCTAATTCCATTTGGAATTAGAAAAATTCATTACAGCCTCACTTTAATAAACGTCGAAACGAAAAATACGCGGCTATTATAGAATCAGAACCACCATAAACGCTTCATCGAGTATACAGCGCTTGCAAGTCTGTTATATCTTCGTCAGTCGTCACGAAAGCACGAAAGCATTGAGATAAAAGAAGGGCCTCAGTATTAATTATATCAAAAATGTCTTTGCGAACAAAGACCAGAAGGACATGTTATGGCCTTGAATGTCTGAAGTGACAGATATTATATCAAAAATGTCTTTGCGAACAAAGACCCAGAAGGACATGTTATGGCCTTGAATGTCTGAAGTGACAGATATTTAATTTTCTTTTAAAACATTAAATTTAAATACAATTAAATTTTCTTTTAAAACATGAAATTTAAATACAATTAGATTTTCTTTTAAAACGAAATTTAAATATAATCACAATCTGGCACGATTTAGAGTTTCAAATTTCAATACAACTGATTTTATTCACTCGGAAATATTTAAGAAAAACATAACAGACGATTTTCTCCCATTGACGCTTAACATTAAATTTCGCTTGATTATTTTTCAGGGAAAACGTGTATTGAACTGTTATTTTTCAGTATAACAAGAGTCCACTTTATGTTTTCTTAGTTTAACCCGAATTTCCACGACTCGCAATTGAACGGATCGTTAAAAATACTCCCGGTTTATTGGAATGGGTATATGATAAAGGGAAATGTGTTTTTTAAAGCCCGTTTAAAGTCACCTTCTTTTCTAACTTAGCAGACGACGCAAACCATAACAATTTGTACTTTCAAAGCTATATTGCGCGCGCGAGGGAAGAGAATTTCAAAGCGACGAATTTTAGAGCGGATAAGGTTTTTAAATAAATTGTAATACTTTCATTTTTCTTTTCATTAAAACCGTACAATTAAAATGATGATTTCCATAAGGGACCACTAATTAGTTATTAGGAGTTATAAAAAAAACATTATCCATGGATTAGGTTTGTTCGTTTGCAATCCAAATTAAAAATTAAAATATGGGGAATTTTTATTCCCTTTAAATTCCTCGTATAAGCATCCGTAAGCTAACATGAACGAATTACCTCGACTAAAGTCGAGGAGTTGTAATAAAACATTATCCATGGATTAGGTTTGTTCGTTTGCAACCTAGATAAAAATTAAAATATGGGGAATTTTTTTCCCTTTAAATTCCTTGATAAGCATTCATAAGCTAACATGAACGAATTGCCTCGACTAAAGTCGAAGAGTTATAATAAAGCATTATCCATAGAAAACATTATCCAATTAAGGTATGAGATCAGATCATAGAACTTTGAGTCTATGCCTAAAGCCAAAGCTAAATTAAGTATATTTTTCTATCGAACGAAAAGTTTCGGTTTGTTTGACACGTAATCCCTGAAAAATAATCAAGCGAAATTTAATGTTAAGCGTCAATGGGAGAAAATCGTCTGTTATGTTTTTCTTAAATATTTCCGAGTGAATAAAATCAGTTGTATTGAAATTTGAAACTCTAAATCGTGCCAGATTGTGATTATATTTAAATTTCGTTTTAAAAGAAAATCTAATTGTATTTAAATTTCATGTTTTAAAAGAAAATTTAATTGTATTTAAATTTAATGTTTTAAAAGAAAATTAAATATCTGTCACTTCAGACATTCAAGGCCATAACATGTCCTTCTGGGTCTTTGTTCGCAAAGACATTTTTGATATAATATCTGTCACTTCAGACATTCAAGGCCATAACATGTCCTTCTGGTCTTTGTTCGCAAAGACATTTTTGATATAATATCTGTCACTTCAGTCTAACACGAAAGTGTTAACTTCTATATTAAAAGACTAGCCCTTTAAAAAGTGATTCAGTCAAATCTCTACATTTTTACCATTGCCCTTTAAACCCAATTAAAATTAATTTTTTTCATAATTTTAAATGTTAATAGCTGCGGCAGCCGCACTTGATTCAGTCAAATCTCTACATTTTTACCATTGCCCTTTAATCCCAATTAAAATTAATTTTTTCATTATTTTTGATGTTAATAGCTGGGGCAGCCGCACTTGATTCAGTCAAATCTCTACATTTTTACCATTGCCCTTTAATTCCAATTAAAATAAGTTTTTACATTATTTTTGATGTTAATAGCTGCGGCAGCCGCACTTGATTCAGTCAAATCTCTACATTTTAACATTGCCCTTTAATCCCAATTAAAATTAATTTTTTCATTATTTTTTATGTTAATAGCTGGGGCAGCCGCACTTGATTCAGTCAAATCTCTACATTTTTACCATTGCCCTTTAATCCCAATTAAAATTAATTTTTTCATTATTTTTTATGTTAATAGCTGGGGCAGCCGCACTTGATTCAGTCAAATCTCTACATTTTTACCATTGCCCTTTAATCCCAATTAAAATTAATTTTTTCATTATTTTTGATGTTAATAGCTGCGGCAGCCGCACTTGATTCAGTCAAATCTCTACATTTTTACCATTGCCCTTTAATTCCAATTAAAAAATTTTTTTACATTATTTTTGATGTTAATAGCTGGGGGAGCCGCACTTGATTCAGTCAAATCCCTACATTTTAACATTGCCCTTTAATCCCAATTAAGATTAATTTTTTCATAATTTTTGATGGTAATACCTCCGGCAGCCGCACTTGATTCAGTCAAATCTCTACATTTTTACCATTGCCCTTTAATCCCAATTAAAATTAATTTTTACATTATTTTTGATGTTAATAGCTGGGGCAGCCGCACTTGATTCAGTCAAATCTCTACATTTTTACCATTGCCCTTTAATCCCAATTAAAATTAACTTTTTCATAATTTTTGATGTTAATAGCTGGGGCAACCTCACTTGATTCAGTCAGATCTCTAAATTTTTACCATTGCCCTTTAAACCCAATTAAAATTAATTTTTTCACAATTTTTGATGTTAACAGCTGCGGCAGCCGCACTTGATTCAGCCAGATCTCTACATTTTTACCATTGCCCTTTAAATCCAATTAAAATGATTTTTTTCACAATTTTTGATGTTAACAGCTGGGGCAGCCGCACTTGATTCAGTCAGATCTCTACATTTTTACCATTGCCCTTTAAACCCAATTAAAATTAATTATTTCACAATTTTTGATGTTAATAGCTGGGGCAGCCTCACTTGATTCAGTCAAATTTCAACATTTTTACCAGTGCCCTTTAATCCCAATTAAAATTTATTTTTTCATTATTTTTTATGTTAATAGCTGGGGCAGCCTCACTTGATTCAGTCAAACCTCTACATTTTTACCAGTGCCCTTTAATCCCAATTAAAATTAATTTTTTCATTATTTTTGATGTTAATAGCTAGGGCAGCCGCACTTGATTCAGTCAAATCTCTACATTTTTACCATTGCCCTTTAATCCCAATTAAAATTATTTTTTTCATTATTTTTGATGTTAATAGCTGCGGCAGCCGCACTTGATTCAGTCAAATCTCTACATTTTTACCATTGCCCTTTAATCCCAATTAAAATTAATTTTTACATTATTTTTGAAGATAATAGCTGGGGCAGCCGCACTTGATTCAGTCAAATCTCTACATTTTTACCATTGCCCTTTAATTCCAATTAAAAAAAAAATTTTACATTATTTTTGATGTTAATAGCTGGGGGAGCCGCACTTGATTCAGTCAAATCTCTACATTTTAACATTGCCCTTTAATCCCAATTAAAATTAATTTTTACATTATTTTTGATGTTAATAGCTGGGGGAGCCGCACTCGATTCAGTAAAATCTCTACATTTTTACCAGTGCCCTTTAATCCCAATTAAAATTAATTTTTTCATAATTTTTGATGTTAATAGCTGCGGCAGCCGCACTTGATTCCAGTCAAATCTCTACATTTTTACCAGTGCCCTTTAATCCCAATTAAAATTAATTTTTTATGATAATACCTCCGACAGCCGCAGCGAAATCATTATATTTTCCCCATTGCCCTTTAAACCCAATTAAAATGAATTTTTTCATCAATTTTGATGTTAATACCTCCGAGAGCCGCAGCGAAATCATTATATTTTCCCCATTGCCCTTTAAACCAAATTTAAATTAAATTTTTCATCAATTTTGATGTTAATACCTCCGACAGCCGCAGTGAAATCTTTATATTTTCCCCATTGCCCTTTAAACCAAATTTAAATTAATTATTTCAGCAATTTTGATGTTAATACCTCCGACAGCCGCAGCGAAATCTTTATATTTTCCCCATTGCCCTTTAAACCAAATTCCAATTAATTTTTTCATTATTTTTGATGTTAATACCTTCCTTATTGCCGTTCGGAATGGCAAGTCGTTCGGAATTTCACTCATTTTTAAAAAGGAGAGTACTTTTAAGGCGGAGAAATTGAAAATTAATGTTATTCTATGAGATTTAGATTTTTTGCAAGAGACTTACCTTTCAGATTTATTTTCTAATGCTTCCAAATATTTTACAGGCTTCATTTTAAGACTAATTTCATAATTTTATACCGATTAGTTTGGTCACAGTCTATAAACGGCAAAAATATGAAGAAGGAGAAATTAAGTCATTAGAGTTCAATACCCATAGCCTCCAAATCAAGCGCGCGCGCTCGTGCTCGTGATTTTAAAAAGCCATATAAAACCTAAGCCTAATTTGTCAAATTAGGCTTAGGTTTTTGGCGAATCTATTTCTCCGCCTTACTTTTTCCTCCGTTTTCATGAATAGACTGTGGGCCAACTAATCGGTGTAAAATTATGAAATTAGTCTTAAAATGAAGCTCGAAACTTAATTCATACCACACGGAAAATCCAAGTCTGAAAAATATCCGGAAGTATTAGAAAATAAATCTGAAAGGTAAGCCACTTTCAAAAAACCAAATCCCATAGAATAACATTACGAATTTGGCCATGCGCGAAACCAGCTAAGTACCAAAAAAAGGGTCAACTTCAGAATTAATTTTAAAATACTTAGACTTAATATTTTTAAATGAAACTTGAAAAGTTCAACATTCGAACCTTGCTCTACCACTTAAAATTGATTTTAACCGTAACAAATAATTCCTCATTTAGTTCTGCGATGCAAGGGACATGTCCTCGAAAGAGTCGATTTTAATGTTATTTCAATGGGGAAATGGAGCGTTCTGATTGGCTAAAGGTCCATTTTTTTAAGGAAATCAAAATAACATTACAGATGATGATGGGCCCAATACATAGAACCCTACCGGGTTCTAAGAATGACGCTAACGTCTCGAAGTGACCGTGCTTTGAAGCGAACTCGAGGTCGAGCCCAACCCAAAGGAGAGAAAGACATTCACCGAAGATAGAAATGAATGAATCAATTCCCAATGCGGGCGTTTAAATAACGACAACTTAAGAAACGAAAACGAAGGTTAGAAGAAAACGGGGATGAATGAGATTTAGTACAGATATACCACGAGCAAGTTAAGCTGACGCTACGAGTTTAGGGTTTTCCCAGCAGGTTCGTTTGAAAGCCAATAAGCGGTATAGGGGCGCGAAGACTCCGAAATTGGTAACCCGGGTTTTATATAAGACTGAGCAAAGAGGGGCGGAAGGGTGGGCGGTTACCGAATTTATTACCCAATTAACTTCGCGGGAGCAAACTGAACGTTCCGAGGTTCAATCTTGGCTCAATAGAAGCCATGTTTTCCCAACTTTTTTTTTGTTTTTAAAAGATTTGCAATTTTTTTTTAATCGGATTTTAAACAAAAACAAGGTTGATTGGCGTCGATGGATAATTTACTTTCACGTAACATCTTAACCAATGATATTAAAGTTTTAATCACGTGATATTTTATAAATACAATAATGTGTTTTTAATAGTATGAAAAAACTTAAGTATTACGGCCTTACTTTAAAGCCGCGTTCATACTAGGGCTTGGAAATGTTTCGCTTTAGTCGTGTGAACGGAAAACCGTTTTTTCTCGAATCGATTTGATTCTATTTCTCGAAACTGCTTCGGGAACCAGTTTCATACCGATTCGATTTCACCAACCGATAGATGAAGCTACGATAAATCGATTTATAACGATAATGCGTGAACACCCGACGCTTAAATCGATTCCTGGCGATTTGAATATCGGTTTGATTTTACCGCTTCAAATCGATTAAGAAATGCTAGTGTGACCGTAGCTTTAGAAAACTTAATATATTTATTTTAGAACAATAAATTCACTCGATGTCGCGGAGAAAATTATATTTCTATTCTAATTTAATTATTATATTATGTAGATGAGATACCGGTTAAATTATTAAATTATCGATGACCAATGACGGTAGAGAGAGAGAGGAAAGCTCAGAATCAAAGTGATGACGTAGTATCGCGGGGAATTTGAATTTTAAAAATTTCGAAAATGTCGATTTTCAAATATGTCGCTGTAATTTTAATTGTTCTATGACATATGTATATATTTTTTTAATAGTTTTTCAACGATCTTTCCGAAAATAACACTCAATTTTAATTTGGAGCTCATGTGTGACAGCCTCACTTCAAGCTGACATCAGTAATTGAATTCGTTTGAGAAATATATCAACACGATTAAATTTAGAAGACAAATTGTTCTAAATTTATATTTAAGGTTTAAATATTATATTTGGAATATATTATACGGAATTACAATTTTAGTTTGGACCTAATTTCATAGCTTCAATAATAGGAGTTTAAATCCATTTCAAGATTGGAACTATAGTTGACATATTTCGATTAGAAAATTTTGATTAATGGTACCTCAAGATCTAGCCAAAATTCCAAAATTATGGTAATATTAAAATGGGTTGTATATCACGAATTCATCCACTGACATCGCCAATATAATTTGATATTTATTTAAATTATAATTAAATTTAATGATTCTAAAAATTTATAATTTTTGAATTAAAGGGAAACTGAAATGCAAAATTAAACTATAATTATTTAAAAATAAATTAGGGACTACTTTTGGCTACGAGGTTTAACATTTTGTATCAATCCGCCTAAGGTTTGGCCATTATATAAACTCTCGTTGACTTATGGCTCCTGAAAAGCCGAAATAATATATTTGTACCGTTTAAAATAGTCCAAAATTGGAAGGAAACTGCTCAACTGGCAACCCTGAATGTAAATGTACTGGCAGATTCTGATTCGAGACACTCTAACAGCGAAAATAGTGAAATTGTAAGCGCCACTCTTGGAGAGTTGGGGGGAGGGGAGACAATATAACCAAGCGCGGTCCGCCTAAATTCCGTCCCTATCTCCCGACTCAAAAAAAATCTAGGAAGAGTCCAAACCACTCTAGCCAGACAGGGGTGATGACTATTTTGTTTATTTTTTTAAGTGATAGGCTATGACATTTACCTGTCCCTTTGCTGATAGTATCAAGCTACTTTTATGGAATGAAGTTATATCCTTTTGTTAAAAGGTATACAATTATTTTACAGATGGAATATTCCTTTCAAATAAAATTAAGTACCTAGCTATGGTAAAATTCCTTTCTAAACATTAATGGATAAAATTTCAGACAAATGTATTTTTTCTTTCTTTCCTTAGTTTCTAGTATATGATCTACTAGAGAAATATTTGCTTATCTCAGGAACGTATAGCGTCATTAGAAAAATGACCCGTGCAAACGTTAGGGTTAGGACAGAAATGAAGAAGTTTTTCGTATACTTTAAAAATAAAAAAAAAAAATATAAAAAAAAATATTTTAAGAACGAGCTTGGTAGATTTAAGGTTGGGGGACCCTCGTAAACAGTCAACCTAATGACCCGTATCGAGCTATTTGGCGGGGGTCCGGACATTTTACAGTGGAACGCGCAACACCCACCACCCACGACACAGAGGAGTAAACTAAAAAGAGCTGAGAAATGTTTTTTTCTTTTTTTTTTTTTTTTGAGGAAAAACTCCGAATAAGAAATATTTTATTCCCAAGCAGATCCTAGGACTTTATAAGACGTATTATGGTTCAGAAACAGGCAGAATTTACAGCAAATAGAAAGCTACAAAGGCTTAAAAGGTTTGGTAAAAAGTAAATATAAAATCGGACCAATCGGACTTCAACAGCGCTTTTAATATCCTAACATTAGAAGAATAGGTCGGCCTTTGATGGCCAAGGTCTTAGGCATCAAATGCCGTCCTATTCTTTTAATTATATGGTATTTTAATTGCACTGTTGAAATAATATGATTGGTCCGAATTTATATCTATTTTTTAAAAATTTTACCAAACTTTAAAATTTAATTTAAACAGCAAAAACGTGTCAAAAATTCGGAAAAATCAACTGTAGGCTCTACAATAGACACGTGATCATAGTGATGACGTAGTATTGCGGGGAATTTATTTTAAAAATGACAAAAATGACGATTATAAAAACTGTCGGGGTAATTTTGTTCTATATGTATATATATTTTAAATCGTTTTTAACCGATCTTTCCGAAAATGCTACTCAATTTCAATTTGGAATTCATAAAAATCCGTTACATCATCCCTTTAACAATACGGTTAAAAAAATGGTTTCAAAGTAACAATGCGAACACGGCTTAGGAGCTTTTATAAGATTTATACTGACAGAATCAAAGACTTCTTAGGTTTGAAAAAAAAATACAGAAAAACGGGGAAAAATCTTTATACTGATATTTCATTGTCTCCGCCTTTGACTTTACTACTTCTAAATAAATGGACGTATTACATATTTCGTTACATTCTTAAAATGAATCTAAACTCGCATTTAAAACGTGAGTTTTCATCGTTAATTTATTTTCCTTTCCAAGTCTGAAATTGAGTTTATAATAGAAGCTGCGAATGAGTTTTTTATACCTTTTTTTTTCCCTAGTTAGAAATCCCCTCCTGAGTATATAAACTCCTCCATTTTATGAAGTGTTATGTCGAGGTAGGGCGTTAAAGGTGGGCGGAGTGGGGCGGGAACCGACTCTCTTAAGATCAACTTGGTATTCCAGGGCGCGTGCCTTTTTGTCTTTATTGGCAATTTTGGGAAAAGCGCCCTCTACCAACATTTTAACGCGGTCCCATGAAAAAAAAATGAATATACGAAGCTAAGGGGGGTCTTGATATTATATGATATTACGTATTCCATCTGGATTAAAATTAGGGGTGTTTCATAAAGAACTAAACTGACGAAAATTAGAAATATACAGTCTGTGTAATCTTTTCATGAAAAAGGGTTTAAACACAGAAGCTAATAATAAGTTTAAATCATTTTTATTTAACTTATTCCTACAAATATGCTTAACAAGGATCCAAGGCGTATTTTTAATAGAACCACAAAATATCTCGCCTAATTAGTAACGATTTAGTGCTAATCGAGGGACTAATCACTATCGGATTAACTGTACGGATTACGCGTAATCATTTTAACACTGTCAAAGGCAGGAATTCTAAAGATTACACGTAATCCGCTTTAGTACAGTCTGTACACCGAATACGTTGAATGATTGGCCCCTCGTTCGAAATCTAAAACAAAAACCAAGGTTTAAATATTGAATTACAGCGAATTTGTAAATTCACCACTAGACTTAAATATTAGTTGCAAAATTTTTATGTTTTCAAATTTCAACGTTGCTATAGTATCGGTACTTTTATATGACCCCTTTCTAAGTTCCCCTGGTGTTAACTTTATGGGTGATCCCCGAAAAAGGTAATTTTTATCCCTAAATCTCCCGTAAATAAAAAAAAACTGGAACGAAAAAAAAAAAAAAAAAAAAAAAAAAAAACGTGAAAATGAGGAAGCCAAGATTTGGGAGCGAGTTAAAGCCAAAGAGAAACGACTATATCAAGTCCATTTCACCTTGAATTTACAATACAAACGAATGTATGCCATAATGCTTATCTATATCTTTACAGACAGCGATAGGCCTACAGAAAGAGTCCTTTTTACTAGTTGAAAACTAAATATAAACGCGATTAACTAGGAACGAAGTTATGAGCAACAAAAAAAGGTTCATATATCAACTTTAAAGGGAAAGTATAGTTAAAATTCAACGTTTTGCTAATTATCAAAATATAATTATTATAAAAACTCGTTGAGACGATACAAAATATTAATAACTCAACCTCGTAATTTAGCGCGTAATGGTAATTAATGGTTTGCTCTGATACAGTTACCCAAAATAGTAATTTAAACATTCTTGGAAGTTTCAAATACGAGTTAACTTTTTAATAATTACTCGTAATTGGTGTCGTTAATTACATATTAATTAATTTAGTTAATTTCCGAGTCGAGAAACTGAAATTAATCTAATAAATACCCTAGAACTATTCAGATAAAAAAAAAAAAAGTTGGGAAAAATCTGTTTTAACTTAGCGCCTATAGTACTTAATTATAAATCTCTTCCTAAACCTCCCACGTTTTGTTAATCGTTTCGCCTCTTAATGAGCCTTATAAAGTATATATAGAGAAGACGAACTACCCTTATCTCCAACGCTAATCCGAAAGCCACTAATCTATCTAGACGAGAATTTTGGGCTAATAGGGTCACAGTATAACATATTACCTATTACTTATTCCACCCAGAGTTTGCTACGTACGCAAATCATAGGCTATTTTATATCTCTATGAGTTTCCAGCAACTTTAGCTCGGAATTAATGTAAATTCAATATTTTAAATTTCATCCCATGTTAGTTGACAGCACGTAGAAAGCTATAACTAAGACTCCTCCTATATATATATTAACAAACGCGTATAAAGTGTATTCTAGTATTCTTAACTTCACGCGTGCTGCAAACACGAGGTGAACTTAATATAGTTCATAATTTAAATTTAAATTCAATTAGGGTTAAACTACCACGCAAAACAGAAGCCGATGAAACCCTCCTTTGAAGTCTATAACTCACGGGTCTTGTCTACCCCCTCTCTGTATGGGTTATTCTCAAAAGGCGCGATTCGTACGCCTCCTAACGGTAGATATTTTCGGAGCGGGAGCTCGTCGAGCGAATATCTCTAGCAGCCTTGGAGTTCGTCCAAAAAACGTCGTCGTTTGTGGAGAGAGAGAATTTCCAATTTTCCGTAGACAGGGGGATGAAGTAGGACCCCTTCTAACTCGTAAAATTGAGAATTTTACCCATACAGAGGAGCGCTATATGGAACATTGGAGTAGTAGACTTCAAAGGAGGGTTTCATCGGCTTCTGCGCAAAACTAATGTAAAATGGTTTAATTTCTCTTTAATTTGATTTAAATTTAAAAAAAATGTATGATCCATAGTTTCACTCTCCCTTTATGAAAAATAGCGCGATTGTTAAAATATTCAAATGTCGTAATATGACGTCAGTAAGCCTTTCAAATATTGAAGAGACAAGAGTGAATAAAACGAGTCATGTGTGACTTCTTTCAGCCGATCAATTTGAATAAAGGTTGGGGGTTCGATTTGCTTTTCGAGAAATTCCATATTTTCTCTCAAACTCTTATATGCTAATCCGTAAATAGAAAAATTTGGTTTTTCTTTAAAAAAAATGAATTTTAAAATGAATATTAAATTTATTTTTTTCAGCTTTATACTCCAACGGGGTTCGAGAAATACGCCGTTACCTACGAAATGGCGGAAATCAGAATACACTTCCATTTATGGGATACTTCCGGTAATTAAATTAATTACCTTTTGAAATTAATTTAATTTGAAAGATATAAAGATAATATTTTGTATTTTTAAAGTTAAGATATTAGATTTCTTTCTTCATTAAAATTTAATTGCTAATTTCAAATAATTATTTTTAATATATTTTGATGTATAGGAGCTCAAGCTTACGACACTGTCAGGCCCTTAGCGTACCAAGACTCAAAAGTCTTTTTACTGTGTTTTCAAATCGGTGACCCAAATTCCTTAGACGATACACTCAACAAGGTAAGATGCCAATCCTAGTGTTCGTGTTTGAAAAATGACTCGTCAACCAAAATAAGTGTTTTAGGAGTAAAGCCGCATTTTCATGAATTCGATATTTGAAACACAGGTCAGGGAAAACACAGGGAATTTTAAAATGAACCGAAAAAGGTCAGGGAATTTTAAAATGAACCGAAAAAGGTCAGGGAATTTTAAAATGAACCGAAAAGGTCAGGGAATTTTAAAATGAACCGAAAAAGGTCAGGGAATTTTAAAATGAACCGAAAAAGGTCAGGGAATTTTAAAATGAACCGAAAAAGGTCAGGGAATTTTAAAATGAACCGAAAAGGTCAGGGAATTTTAAAATGAACCGAAAAGGTCAGGGAATTTTAAAATGAACCGAAAAAGGTCAGGGAATTTTAAAATGAACCGAAAAAGGTCAGGGAATTTTAAAATGAACCGAAAAAGGTCAGGGAATTTTAAAATGAACCGAAAAAGGTCAGGGAATTTTAAAATGAACCGAAAAAGGTCAGGGAATTTTAAAATGAACCGAAAAGGTCAGGGAATTTGAAAATGAACCGAAAAAGGTCAGGGAATTTTAAAATGAACCGAAAAAGGTCAGGGAATTTTAAAATGAACCGAAAAAGGTCAGGGAATTTTAAAATGAACCGAAAAAGGTCAGGGAATTTTAAAATGAACCGAAAAAGGTCAGGGAATTTTAAAATGAACCGAAAAAGGTCAGGGAATTTTAAAATGAACCGAAAAGGTCAGGGAATTTTAAAATGAACCGAAAAGGTCAGGGAATTTGAAAATGAACCGAAAAGGTCAGGGATTTAAAGATATTTCAAGAAGCTAGGAAATTACAATTATCTGCAGAAAATATCTGGGTAGTATTAGCTGAAACGGTCAGGGAAAATCGTTGAAAAAAGTCAGGAAAAACCTGGAAAAGTCAGGGAATTTCAATCTGAAAAAACTGTGGCAACCCTGCTGCTGTCATTGGCTCTTTGTCGCTTTTTTCTGGAAATTATCTTGAACATGAAAACAGACAAAACTTTCTCACGAGATATTTTGATATTTGTATTAATTATTTCAAGCTAATTTTACGAAAACAATAATTTCAAGTCCGAATTTTCTTCGAAATTAATTTAGGCTTAAGAGAGAAGAAATCAGAACTTTGTTAATTGACTGTTAATTAAACAAATCTTAATATTTTTAGGCCTAATTTAAAGCTTGTTATCTAATATATAAATAATATTTTACGTCTACATTATCTACTTTCTTAATGTCATAACACAACGACCACAAATCAAGAGGACCTAGCAATGACTATTTCATTTAATTTTGATATTTAATAAAGAGCGTTTGACTATTACGCAAACTCCTATATACAAAAGTATATAGAAATATTCAGAAAACTAAGTTATGGTCTAATGATGATGGATAGAGATAGAAATTTCAGACTCCCGGGCGGAGTGTCTTATACATTACAATCTTAATTATTTTTCCGGCGTTTTATTTAATAAACAGTGGCACCCAGAGATCAGACAACAATGCACCAACGTTCCCATAATTCTTTGCGGTTGTCAGAGCGATTTAAGGTCAGACACGGATACTATCTGCGATTTGGCGAAATTTAAAAAATCACCAGTAACGTCTGAACAAGTGAGTTTCGTTTAAATAATTTAGAACGCGTACTTGAACGTGTAGCTTATCTTCTATTAAAGTTACATTTTTTCCCAAGATAAATAAGTCCTCTGAATTATCATAATCTAGCCAAACCTCGTGAAACTAAAGGGTTTAACATTAAATTAAATCAAAGCGCGTTCATCCTGAATGTCGTCTTTACCCTACACACTAATGGGCGTCGAGTAAAACACTTCTACAGGGGTCGTTTAGAAATAATAGAAAATATCACCCTGAGTAGTAGCTTCCTCCTGAACATTACTGTACAAATGATGAAACATTTTTACAGGGGCCATAGGAAATACATGGGGTAATTTCACCCTGAATGGTCGCTTCCCTCTAAACATTAAATTGTGTCCAATCAGTTAGTAGGGAAACATATACTAACTATTATCCGTCAAAAATGAGGGTTGTTTAATATTAATATTTCTTAAACAAAGCCAAACAAATTATAATTTCCAAATCTCTAATCCCCAAAACATATAATAACTAAAATTAGGCCTAGGCCTCGCGTTAGGCTTAATCGACGTTTGAAATAATTTGAAATAAAAATCACGTGACTCAAGTCTCGCGATAATACTCTGAAACGCGGGAAAAAAATTTAACTCGGCGCGTGTTTTGAAATTCAAACTCAAATTCAATCGGAGTTTGCAACGAAGTTTATCATAACGCATCTATCTTCGCGTGTGCATTTTAGCGTTCCCCATAAATGTACAGACAGACTTACCTGTCTGTAATATAATATAGATAATAATTATAATTTTTTCAGGCCGTTAAATTCAAATAGTTACGAATAAATTAAAAATTGACTATTGTTCTATAGTTCTTAATTTAGAACAATTTGAATCTAAGGACAAAACCCCCACTGGCATAAATTAACGGCTATAAAATTTTAAATTAAAAAATAGGCGCCATTAAGAATTGGAAACGAGTTGGAAAAATCGCTAATTGAAAACTATATACTACGAGAGTCGTATATATGTCTTTCTCATTCTCGTTTTCGAGAGAGAAATAGTGGGTGGTTGGGTTGGTTGCGGAGCGAAGAGTGGCGGTAGAAATAAGGGATTAAAAGTGGCATTTTAGAGCCAAGAAGTCCTCGGGGCCAAAACCAAAAATCAATTGAAACGGAAAAATAAAAGTAGAAACATGCTAGCCCACCCGGCCAGCCATACAACTATGGGATTAAATAGGAGGAAGTAGTAACATTTCCGCGAAGCCCACATACCTACATCTATATTTACGTTTTAAAGGGACAGTGACACGTTGAAATGACAAATTAGATTTATTTTTTCGCCTCATTAACCATTGGCGTCGACGAAAGAACGTATAATAAATAAATTTAACTTCATGATGGTTAAAATTTTTCGTTAGGCCTTGGCCATCTCTAGGCGGATAGGGGCGTTGACGTACGTGGAAACTAGCGCCAAAATTGGAGCGCGGACAGTACGAGACGCTTTCGAAGTAGCCGCTTTAGCCGCCTTCGGAAAGCTAAATAAGAACCACGTAATGCCTTCCATGCAAAGACACCGGTCATTCCTCAAACTCAGGTGCAGAAGTAAAATGGACCTCAAAGACCCCAAAACGAGAAACTGCGCCATCATGTGATGACGACTAAAAAGCTATAACTTAAAAAAAAGGGAAACGCCCCCTTTCGCGCGCGCGTGCGCGACATCTGGTGGTTCAAATGTTATAGTAATAAACAAACAACTGATCTCCAAGTTATTAAAGAACGTAAATATCCCCAATCCTATATTTTGATTTCATTTATACGAAAAATTTGAATGACAAGTTAGTTAGAAAATATAATTAACGAGCAATACATTATTCGTATAGAACTCAATTTTAGCTTCAAAACGAGACCAATCTCGTCAAAATCGCTTAATAATTAAGAAATTGGTGAATTTTTTAATAATGATCGTTTTCCAGCATGACGTCACGTTGCATTTCATAAATTTGTAACTTTCTTATTTATGGGTCGATTTAAGCGTGATTGATCTCATTTTAAAGCTCTTAATGAAGGAAATTCGAATCTGGCCCTGTAATTATGTTTTTTAACGTAATTTGATCTTCAAACAACAAAATGATAGAATTTTCAAAATGTATAGATATTTAAATGTAAATACGGGAATATTATAGTTTTATAAAAACCACGAGAGATATTAATAAAAAATTAAAACGGACGTAATTGATATAAGTGATTGAATTAAAAAAAAAATATGTACTATAGTGAAGTTTTGAATATTTTTTATGGAATCAGTTCGATGACGTAGACCCAATTTAAAATAAATCAGTTAATTGAATTATAATTAAAGAAAGGTTAAACCCAACCCCGCGGGAACTATTTTACGAGAAATTTCGAAGTAATTGGGCAAATTATTTTGTGAACAGAAGTTATTGGTATGTAATTAGTACTTAAAATAAATCTAAAGCAAAGGTACCACGAAATCTAAAGTTCGGGTACTTGTCAGCTTCAGAATTTAATTTTAATTATAATTATAATAAATATAAAAGTAATAGTTAAGGCACGATGACCTTAAACCAACCCCACATACATTGAAGCCTAAAACAAAATTTATAGACAATGGTTATTAACTAATAATATTATTATTATTAAATTAATTAAAGCTAATTCATTATTATTTAATAAACTTTTTCTCAACCATGAAGTAGGAGTCTCGTTAATTAATCTAACGTAACCCAAGATAACCAAACCCAACATAAACAAACCGAATCCAACTAATTTTTGGCAAAAATAATGTTTCAAGTTAGGCTTAAATTTAAGTATGGTGAGGTCGGTTTACGATATGAACTTAGGAGAAATGAATAGTGATAAAATTAAGCCTAAATTTGCTAAAAATAAAAATATGGAAAAATTAAAAGAAATTGGAGTATTAAATTAAAATTGTTAAATAATTTATTATCATAAATATATAAACCGCAAATTGGGCCTCTTCGATTGAAAACTAATTTGGTCGCGTGAAGCTTAGCCTTTAATTGTCATAATTCCACGCCAATATCGGTTAAAAATTAATTAGGCGTGTCAGAAACCAAAGCGTCAATTACATAAAAAAAATGAAACATATCTTAGTGAAAACAAATTTAAATAAACCAAATAAAACGTGGAAATTTAGTTGTAAATTTCAAAATCGTTGATGTTTATTAGAATTATTATGTTTCTATTCCCATATCCCTTCTCCATTTTCAACAAAATAGCTAACCATTCCTCGTTATACGAAATCTGAAACTTGTTTTTTTGTTTATATATATATATACATTAACAAGCGTTCACCGGTTCGGTGAACCGTGGACCGTATTTTCTATAAATCTGGGAACCACGGGAAAAGAGAAAAAGTTTCGTTTTATTTTTACGAGCAACCTATCGTCGCGATAGAAGACGTTAATGGGCATCCCTATACCCCATTTATTTGAATTTATTGTTCCTATTAAAGCGAGGTGGCTAGTAGAAAAAATATATTTGGACCAAGGCCTAAACGAGAGTTGATATTTTCCGCGTGTTTTTAGTTCCGAGACTTTTCCCGCCTTTTTAGTTCGGCGAGAGACTTCTCGCTTCTTAAATTTTAGCGCGAGACGTCTTTTCCCGCATTTTTATTTAGGCGTCAAATTTTGGCGCGCGACTTTTACTTAAGATTTTTTTTTTTTTTTGGCGCGAGAATTTTCCCGCCTTTTAATTTTTTGTCTCGAGAATTTTCCCGCCTTTATTTGTCTCGAGAATTTTCCCGCCTTTATTTGTCTCGAGAATTTTCCCGCCTTTATTTGTCTCGAGAATTTTCCAGCCTTTTAAATTTTTTTCTCGAGAATTTCCCGCCTTTTAATTTTTTGGCGCGAGACTTTTCCCACCTTTTTCCATCCCATCAAATATTTTAAGGACGAAAATTTGTTTGTTTTGCTAAACAAAGGCTTCAAAAAAATTACGGAAACCCGATTTCATACAATGTTCTCGCCATAGCGTCGCGAATAGAAGTTAAATTGATTTAAAATAATTTAAACTATAAATAAACCAAAAATAGACTATCACCACGTGACCATCCCAAAAGTGTACTTAAAAAAGTAGAAAATACGTTTTTCTGGATAAACAATAAAAAAGAACAATTTTTAAATAAAGTTGGTGAGTTTAAAAGTTAAAATAAACTCGTACGAAGGTTTTTTTAAAGAAAATCTAAAGATTTAAATTTAACTGTACGAAAGTAAAATTCCTAACTATTCCCCCAAAATAAAAATAAATATAACTATTACTGTAGAAAAAAAAATGTAAAAAGAAATAAAGTTAAAGATGTTATTAAATAAATATGAAAACTTCACTGTATTGAATAATGAAAAATTAAATTTATAAAAACAAAAACGTAAGAAAATTACGATCGTCGAAATAAATTGTTATTAAAAAATATTAATGGCTGTTAATTTTTTTCTCACTTATTCATGGGGGCATTTGTAACATCTAACACCCGAAATATGGTTAGTTAAAGTTTTCTTAAATGTAAAAATTATTTCAAGTAATGACTTCTCTCGTATATTTATGTAGGCGTCAAATTTTGGCGCGAGAATTTTCCCGCCTTTAATTTTTTTGGCGCGAGAATTTTCCCGCCTTTAATTTTTTTGGCGCGAGAATTTTCCCGCCTTTAATTTTTTTGGCGCGAGAATTTTCCCGCCTTTAATTTTTTTGGCGCGAGAATTTTCCCGCCTTTAATTTTTTTGGCGCGAGAATTTTCCCGCCTTTAATTTTTTTGGCGCGAGAATTTTCCCGCCTTTAATTTTTTTGGTGCGAGAATTTTCCCGCCTTTTATAATTTGATGCCAATTTTAGCGCGAAACCTTACCCATCCACTATTTTAAGAGCAAAAATTTGTTAATTTCGCTAAAACCGAGGCGTGCGTGTGGATTTTAAATCTCATTGGATATATTGTTCGTGGTTGGGGGTATTCTTTCTTAACAGAAGACTGCTAAGCCTCGACTACTTTATAAGACTCGGCAGACACACGGGAGGTTTTGTTAACCGCTATGAACGTCAGTTTTTCTGTTTCCAGAATAGTCCCAACCAAGATTTAAGTAAAATAAAAGTGTTAGGGAAAATTTAATTTTACAAAATAAATCTTTTCCGCTATACGTAGTTACATTAAATATTCCATAATTACGAGTAGCGCCCAAGGCTTAAAACTAATTAATCGAACGAGGGTGCGAGCTTTAAAACTTCAAAAGAGCGCGAAAGATAAATTCCACCAGCTCCCTTCTCTTTCTACCATACCCTTTTCCGTATAGAATTAAAACTAAGAGGTCAACACAAATGGAGCGGCACAAACAGCCCCGGGGTCCGAGAGTTTCGGAGATGATATAATTATTCTAAACACTACACTCGTCATCTGGAGAAGTCACCGAAGTTTGAAGGTAAGATCCGGGTTAAATCAACGGTAAGGTAATGTTAAAAAGTGGAAGTGTTAATAGCCCTTGATTGGTGCAAAGTAGTCTTGAAAATGTTGGGGGAGAAGAGTGTGCTTAATCTATTTTGCTTCTCATTTCAAGCTTAATTCTAAAAGTCCTTGACGATATGTTCGTCACAGTACAATATTCTGTAAGATTTAAGCTAGCCAAGTGTAAGCCGCGTTCACACTAGGCCTTGGAATCGATTTAAACCGTTTCAAAACGTTTCGCTAGAGTCGTGTGAACGGAAAACCGTCTTTTCTGGAATCGATTTGATTCGATTTCTCGAAACTTCTTCGGGAACCAGTTTCGTACCGATTCGGTTTCAACAACCGATTGATGTAGCTACGATAAATCGATTTATAAAGATACCACGTGAAGATGTGAAACTGATATTTTTGCGTTAGCTTGGGTGTGCTCGTAATATTGAAGGTAGATATATGAGGTATAAGTCCAATTAAAGTCGTTTAAACATTAATTTCAACACGGTTAGTAAATTTAACATTATATTCCGTTTGATGTAGGCTTATCTTCAATTGTAAAAGGGAATAATCTTTATAAGATGAGATTAACTAAAGCGAGTCATCTAATTTTGTTTTTTTCGTCGTGCCTTTGAAGTTCTAGATAAATTGGAATGTTTAAAATGAAAGAACCAATATATAGTAAAGCGTAAAGAAAGCGTCCCAATTGAAAGATTCAGTAATAAAGAAGTTTGGGTAGCTACTCTTCATTCTTCCTTTAAATATATATCAATTATAGGCATATCTATCTTTATTTGTATTGTAAGTTTTAGGTTGAGATGGAATTCCATTGGAAATGATGAAAGGAAAAGTTGTTTTGCCGCAACCTCCTTTTGATCAATGGACTCCTTAGTTTCCATTGATCTATCTAGATCTTTCTTTTCTTTCTTATATAGACCAGAAGCCGATGAAACCCTCCTTTGAAGTCTACTACTCTAATGTTCCATATAGCGCTCCTCTCTGTATGGGTAAAATTCACAATTTAACTAAATCGGAGGGGTCCTACTTCATACCCCCTGTCTACGGAAAATTGGAAATTCTCTCTCTCCACAAACGACGACGTTTTTTTGACGAACTCCGAGGCTGCTAGAGATATTCGCTCGACGAACTCCCGCTCCGAAAATATCTATCGTTAGGAGGCGTACGAATCGCGCTTTTTGAAACTAACCCATACAGAGAGGGGTAGACAAGACCCGGGAGTAATAGACTTCAAAGGAGGGTTTCATCGGCTTCTGCTAAGACGTAAATTATTTCTGGAAGGTATTTAACGATAATTTCCATGAGAAAATATATGACTTTCTGGTTTAAGTACTTCCACGAAAAACACCGCTCGAAAGCGAACGTATTCAAGTTATAAAACGCCTGAGAATCTGTTTTTTCCCTACCGTAAAAATGGCTATTTCTAAGACAATATTAACACAAAGATTAATTTATTCGTAGTTAAATTTTTTCTGAAGCTGAGGCGATTATCGTAACTGCAGTTACAACATGTAAGCAATGAAATCGTTGAGGATTTAATTGGTTATTCTATTGGAGCGTTTAAAAATGAAAAGTAAAACCGACGTCACAGTTATATGATGTATACTTTAGGATAGGTTCTACCAGAAGTAGATGAAACCCTCCTTTGAAGTCTACTACTCTAATGTTCGATATAGCGCTCCTCTCTGTATGGGTAAAATTCACAATTTTACGAGTTAGAAGGGGTCCTACTTCATCCCCCCTGTCTACGGAAAATTGGAAATTCTCTCTCTCCACAAACGACGACGTTTTTTGGACGAACTCCGAGGCTGCTAGAGATATTCGCTCGACGAGCTCCCGCTCCGAAAACATCTACCGTTAGGAAGCGTACGGATCGCGCCTTTTGAGAATAACCCATACAGAGAGGGGTAGACAAGATCCGGGAGTAATAGACTTCTAAGGAGGTTTCATCGGCCTCTGCTATAGCGAATCGTTTTGAATCGGTTTATATCGATTTCAAGGCCTAATATGAACGTAGGTAGTATGAAACTGGTTCCCGAAGCAGTTTCGAGAAATCGAATCAAATCGATTCGAGAAAAGACTCCAGGGAATCGTTTTGAGACGGTTTAAATCGATTCTAATGCCTAGTATAACGCATTGGTGGGTTTGCCCAGTTTCCTCCCCAGCTGGCGCCCATGGTGATAACCTTATATTAAATAGATTATAGTGTCACACTTCCTTTATTATCTACTTCAGGTACAAGATAGTAAGCTGATGTTGTAATGTATACCAACGTACACTTTTGGAAAGTATGTAATTCCTAATGATAAAAACCCTTTTTATAGTAGTAATTTCGGTTCAAACTAAGATTGTAATTCTCGTTATGTATTTTATTAGATGGGCCTCGGTCTATAAAGCTTCTGTATACCAAATATAATATTGGTTTATGGAAAGCTAGGAAAAGAAAATTTCTAATATATTTTACTTTCCTAGATAGGTGGTTCTATTATGTTCGATATTACGTTCACCATGTTCTTTTTGTTTCATTGGGTGTGTCCTTATGTTGTATTGATATTTAAGGGGACCGGGAAAAACCCGCTAGTAATATAGATTTCGATTGGATATGATTTTTCTGACATGTCGTTCAATAATATTTGCACTATTTTCTTTTGATATAGAAAGAAAAAGTTGACATTGTAGGAAAAGCTGAAGCGTAATGATACATTATGTTAAATCTCATAGGAAAAAGTATCCAATAAAAATAATTAAGTTAGGATTGGCCATAAAATTTTACATCTCAGGGACAGGGTTGACCTATTTTTAAGAAACTTCAACGAGTATGAACTTAATTTTAATACGAAAGGTTGTTGACTAATCTGGATTAAGTACTTATACGAAAAAAACGGCGCGAAAGTGATCTTATCGCGTGCCAGAATTCACGAGAATCAACTGTAGGCTCTAACAATAGACTCATGACCATAGCTTGATGACGTAGTATTGCGAGGAATATTTAAAAATTTGGAAAATGGCAATTATAAAATATTTATTTTTACTGTCACGGTAATTTTGTTTTATGACATATGTATATATATTTTGAATCGTTTTTTAACGATCAACCCGAAAATGATATTCAATTTCATGAAAAATGGGTACAAACCTTAAAATATTTGTATTACATTTATTATAGTTTGGTAAATTCTTGTAAGAATTCCTTTAAATCTAGCACTTGGTAAACACATTTTTTTTTTTTATTTTCTAGGATTTTTAGAAGTTTTCAGGAGATAGAAACTTGTGATAAAAAGTATGAAGTCTCCTTCAGAATCCATAGAATAATATTGGAGGAATATGGTAGAGGTGTGCCTAGTACTCGGAGTTGAAATAACTTTTAATAATTGGATAAATCTAATTATATTCAGATATTACCATTTTGCTTAAAATTAATTAATTTATCCGAAGATAAAATAAGATATTAAATATTTCTTTCCGTTTTTAAACAAAAATTGGAAATTTGGAGCAAATTATTTAGCCCCCCCCCCCCAACAAAAAACGGCCAAATTTGAGATAATCTGTTCAACTGCTAACCCTAAATGTTTGAAGTTCTAAGGGCTGTCAAATTTGAATGAGAAAACTGATGTTAATCGAAGCGCCACCCTAGAAACTATTCCTCCAAGGATAAATTCCAACTCAAATGAGAAGTGTGTACTTCTACTACTTATACTATCCTACAAGGCTGGAGATAAAGTACGCCTTGTAGCCTTGGTTTCGCTGCTAAATGAAAGTGAAATATATGCCCTATATATTTCAGATTTTTATATAAAAAATGGGAGATTTAGTCTTAGAGAAAGTAAGTGTATATGCCCGGCCTTCTATTGAGTCTTCAAACTAAGGATAAAGACAGTTTTTCTTAAGCCTAACCTTTTTTTTTTCTCCTTAGCTACTCTAAAATCTCTTACGTATATCAAAAGAAAAACTTACTTTAGAGCTTTTATTAAGGGTTTATTTTTATTTTAAAAAAATACTTTTGCCACGTTTACGTCACTCACAATCTTAAAAATGGACCTATATTCCTATAAAAACCGGTTTCAAATAGAGATTTTGGTTCATTCCTAACTTATAAATTTAATAAATTAATGTTTAAAAATTTTCGAGTATTTTACGAAAATATAATTTCATTTAAAATGAAATTCAGATACAACGAACTGATTTCGGCATAAATTTAATTAAACAAAATATACCTATTAAGCGAAAGTTTCACGCTGTCCCCTTACCGCAGCGCCCTCTATTAATAAATATCCCCACGTATTCCTATGGAAAAGGATAAGCTCCGTGGTAGGTTGATCTTATTAGTGTGCCTCCGACATTTAGATTTTTATTTCCGGTAATAGGCCAAATTAATATAAAATACTCTTTTTCGTCTCTCCGTTTTACTTCAATATTTAAGCAGATGACGCGATATTGCGAGTAATTAGAGCCGAAACTAAAAATATATAAAATTAATGACGGAATTAAGAATTTTACTCTTATATTTAATTATTATTTACTTATGGTATTATTAAATATATTCTTCTCAGTAACGAAATTCTAAGGTCATTAATATTCAAAATGTTTATTCCATTGTATATATATTAACAGAAGTAGATGAAACCCTCCTTTGAAGTCTATTACTCCCTGGTCTTGTCTACCCCTCTCTGTATGGGTTAGTTTCAAAAAGCGCGATTCGTACGCCTCCTAACGGTAGACATTTTCTGAGCGGGAGTTCGTCGAGCGAATATCTCTAGCAGCCTTGGAGTTAGTCCAAAAAACGTCGTCGTTTTGTGGAGAGAGAGAATTTCCAATTTTCCGTAGACAGGGGGTATGAAGTAGGACCCCTCCGATCTCGTAAAATTGGGAATTTTACCTATACAGAGAGGAGCGCTATATCGAACATTATAGTAGACTTCAAAGGAGGGTTTCATCTACTTCTGATATTAAAATAGGAATAGTGTAGCCAACTTATTTCGTTCGCGAATATATTTTCAATATAGCAGAGAATAAGGTGAATTGCTACATAATGTAATCCTTCATAGAGTGCCCTAAAAATACAAAGATACAATTAGGTCTCGTCCGCTTTTGCGGAAAGACGCTGTTACCATGGATACGGCGCGAGTCTCGATTCCAGCATCTTTATACAGAGCTCCCTATAGTATATAATACTTTTCCTTCTCTTCTTTTCAACGCTGATATAAGAACAAACAACTTTCTAGTAAATCTATATAAGTACATCCGCGCGTGTTGCTTCGGAAGTTGCTTCAGATTTGTGCCCTCTCACATGGCCCGCCATTTTTCGGCTTCAAGGGAGAATGAAGCCCGATTAATAGAGATTCAATTTTGGCTAATCGAAAATTAGTTTAGCCCGCCGAAAGGGTTGCTTAAACCCTTTTCAGACGAGGCGTAACTAGCCGGTTTATTCAGTCTTAACCGTGGTTTAATCACAATTAACCGAGGTTTATTGAACTGAGAAGGCTATGTAAACTTCGGTTAAATCTGATTTAACCACGGCTAATTACGCCTCGTCTGAAGAGGGTATTACGCGAAATGTGTGACAGATTCTTTGACTCTAGACTGTCTTACAACATTTTACTGTAGGTTCTATAATATTTTAATTACGATAAAGAAGTTAACGTTTCATTGTCCCTTTAAGTTAACCCCTTTTTCTCTCTAGCTTACTCAGTTTTATCTTCATGAAAGTAAAAATTTTTGATCGCTACGTTTTCATAAAGCCTTAGAGCTTCGCGTCTTTGTAAGCTCGCCCTGAAGCAAATTTCTCACGAAAACAATTTTTTTGGATATTTTTTCCATCTTCCTCTTAAAAAAGCTTAAAGAAATAGTGAACTATAATTAATTAAACTTTAATTTTATAATTAAACTAGCCTATATATAAATCTCAATGATTTTCCAGAAGAAATTATCCTTAACTCGTCAAAAAGTATGAATTAAAACCAAAATTACGCGCCAAATCGAAGAAAGTATTCGTTTTGGAAAAAAACTTAGGTCTCATCTTCCCTTGGAGAAAATCTTTAACGATTATGCTAGTACCCTGTTCAGAGCCTTACAATTTATCCTATTTTCTTTATCAAAGATGGCTGGGTTGGTTGGTGAGGTGGGTTTTATGGTTCGGTCTTAATTGAAGAATGACGTAGAGGACGAGGAAGGTTGGGTTCAACTGTTTGCTTTTCTTCTATTCATTTTTATTTTTATTGAAGCAACGACCGACGTATCTAGAGCCCAAATCTCTGGGCATCTTTTATTGGGTTAATCAACCCTCTTATTTGGAGATTTTCTGAAACTTTGATATCCCTTTAGCGACTTGAAAAAGTTAAATTTATTCCTAAAAGAAGTGAACTTATTATAACCACGTTTATAATGTCATTATCATAAAATAAGTAAGATTAAAATAACAACTCAAGTGTTGGCAACACTGCTCATTTAATTTTAAGAGATTTTAAGGTCTAAAATTGTTTAAAAAGGCCTAGGATTACTTCTGCCTGTCGCCCTCCAAGCTTTCTCTTGCCTTGTTACCCAATAGGAAGCTCAGAAGGTGAACCCGCGTCCAGTGAAACAGGTAGAAGAAATTCTACGCCTTTAAGAATAAATTTATAATCAAATTTTAAAATTTGGATTGACTTTGGTATCTCAGTAAATCGGGTCATGTCTGATATATTTAAACTAATAGAATAAAGTTAACATCTGCAAATATACATCCGCGTATCTCCTTCACGAGCGCTTCTATACGTTATTTCCAATTTCTTAGATAAAACTGTATCAGTTTCTAGATTGGAATAATTTCTAAATCTTATCTAAAGGTGTTAAATCTAAAATGGAATTTATGTTAATTTGGTTCTTATCTCTAAAAACGTTCTCTCGATCGAATCTTGATCAAATTTAAATTTAAACTTTCAATTCTTTGGAATAAATCGTCAACTCCAAAAATCGATATTAAATTGACTTTAAATATTTAAACTTGATTTCAAATTTAATTATACTTAAATTTAAGTATATATATTTATAGGTAAGGCTAAATTAAAGTTAAACTTAAAGGCAAGTTTTTCTAGAAATATAAATTTGGCCCCTTCCTTTTTCTCTCGAAAAAGAGTCTACACGCGAATTTCAAATCTTCTTTCCGAGAAAACGGTAGGATATTTTTGAAGTATAGATTCTTATTAGAGGATACAACATACATTTTAATAAATTTTATTGAAATTTCACTACAACAACTTGAATTCAAAACGAACGAAGTAGTTTTGGTATCATAGAAATATAAAATTCATTCGTGGTGAAAACCAATCATCGATATGACATCCCATATATCTTAACCCAAGTTCCTTTATAACACGCAAAGGTGAAACCTGCCATTTCTCTGTCTATATCTACATATACACACACAGTTGATAAAAATGTGCACGTTATCCTTTCTTTAAACCGAAACAGAGAATGGAAATCTTACACCGCCTTGGGATAAAGATTACTACCGGTACTTGAAAAACAAAGCTATAGTGTTTGTTTGGCGGTATCTTCTTCAAAATTGATGGTACCCAAAGACGGATTTTATCGATATTTCTCTCAAAAGAGTGTTTCAACAAATGGAAATAAAACTAGCTTTTACAATAGAATCGTTTACATCATTATTCGATACGGAGTTAAACTGATAAAATAGTTTCAATCAAATGTTGACGTCAACCCTAAAGGATACTAAAGAAACAGCGTAAGTGGTATTACATTATAAGAAATACTATTGAAAAACAAAAAAAAAAAAAAATTGAGAAGGTCATTTTGGTTCCACTATCACGTATAAGGGCTCGAATTCTAAGGACCAACGAAAAATTCTGATGGTTTCAATGATATATTGAAAAAGAAAATGGGGTTTCAATAGTCAGAGTGGAAGCTTCAAGTTCGGTGGTTGAATGTTATTTGCTATTTCATTTTACTTGTTTTTTAATATTTAAAATATTTAAAATTTTCTCAGGGACAAATTGATTAATTATACCTAAGGTTTGTTTAAAATAGTTGAGCAATTTTTATGATAGGATGGTTAAAAGTTGGGCAAGGTACAAGCGGATGTGGATTGGAAAAAAATTCGTTTTGCTAAAATATATTTTGGTAAAGGTTGGGTAATGTTTGTAGATTGGGTTTGCAAAAGCAATTGAAGACAAATTTACAAAAACAATTGTGATAAAGTTGAGGAAAGTTTGCAAATTTGGTTTGCAAAATTTATTTGACCAAATTATTAAGATATGGAAAAGGTTAGATAGTGAAGAATAATTTGAAAAAACAAAATTCGGTCAAAATAGTAGGGTTTCATAAAGGTTATAGGAATTTTTATTTTCCAGCGCGTTCTGCTGATAGTTTTTGGCCCCCCTAAAGTTCCACGTTAGTTTTCATCCACAGAATCTCAACGACTACGCCGTAAAAATTGTATAAAAAAGATGATATGGCCAACACAATGGGTTATTTCTATTGCCCGATATAGTGGCCACCAAAAAGTCAAAAGTTTTTATTTCGCTTTTAGTACTTTGGGGCTGGAAAACGATATTGCTCCGCTATTGATGACGATAAAGGGACGGCGAAACATAAAAGACATATCGCAATCCCTTTAAAATAAACTTGACCTTTCGATTTTTCCTAACACTTTACAGAACTATTTTCATCTCATATTTATTTTAACATTATGTATGACTACGCGTCAGCCTTCTCTTATACCGTTTGAATGAACACAAACTGATTTTGAGACGCAAAACGCTAGACAAAAAATTAAACCTTATATTCTAGGAATTAGCGAAGGTTTACGTGTTAAACGTCAAATTTTTTCCCAGACACGAGTCACTAAGTTCAGGATTACAAGTCGAGACAAAAGTAACGAAACCAACTAGCGGCAAACCCCAATTAATGTAAAGTACAAGCCTCATTTACAATTACGATTCTATGAGCAGTTCTCACGAATTTCATGACCTACCGATTATCAACCCAAAGGTATAAAATTTTGAATATACCCAATCAGGCGCTTCGACATGCCTAGCTTAATTTTCTAGATTACAATCAGTTCTATTACAATAATCTTAATTTCAATTAGACCAGCTCTTTAAGATCAGACGAGAACATACAGAGCTCTAGAAAAAAACGGAGAAATTTTTCTAACGATCGAATGAAACTGGAAATGAAAAAAAAAAAATCTAGATAGTTGGTATATACAGTCGCTAGATTTCGTTACCAGCAGCAGCCGCTCCCATTACGACTTTTAAGATAAAAGAGAAAAAAGATTAAGGTAACCTTTTTTCCAAAGTGTGACCCAGACGTTACCAATATATCGTACGAGAGAAACGTGACCGAAGTAACCAATCAGACACTAGAGGGGTAAAAAGTTTCAACTCGTATTGACTATAGGGTGTGTGTGTAGAATGGTGAAACTGCATCAGGTTATTCTGAGCCATTTCAAAATCGCTCATTTTAGTTTGTATCGTAAGAATCTAGGAAATGCGTCTAATCTACATTAATACGTGGTAAATTCAATCGAATTTAATTTATAATTTTAAATTGTCCATAAGGTTAGAATCGTAACAGCAAAAATGATACGAATTTCCCAAATAATTGATTCGAAATAGAAAAACTGCACACTTTTCCAACTTCCGAGTAGACAGACTGGCTTTTCTTTATTTTAAAACACTCTAGAGATGCCATTGATGCCATTTAGACATGGAACCGACGGGCTCTGAAATTTAAGGACAGCTAGGGACTAGAGATCGCGAAGTTATAAGGAAAAAAAAAGGGCTGGGATAGAAATTGGAGCGAAATTCAGGTGTCCACTTATCAAAGAGTGAGCGGGCGAATTTAATCCCAATATATGTCACTTATTTTCAAGCGTAAAGAGAGGTGTAAGGCCTGTACAGAAACTTAATTTTCTAACATCTAGAGAACGAACATCTCCCTCCCTCTTCAAAATAAAAAATAATCGAAATAGAATCCCTATACTATTAACAGAAGCCGTATAAGACCCAACATGTCCGATAATTCAAGGGCAAGTAAAGTGTTGAAGGTGATCAACGTCTAATTTCATGTTGAATTTGATAAAAAAAAATAAGTAGGCTTAGTATGTATACTGACTGTAAGAATAAAGACATCACTTCTCTCATGATTGGCTGGAGACTGTTTAAAATCAACAGGAAGATATTAAACTATAAATGGATTCTTGTAAAGCTTACTTTCCAAGAAACTTAAAATATATTTGTATATTTAAGGTATATTTTTAACGATTTCATTATCCCTTGAAATTTTACTGAGCGGTCATTTTAAGTCCGCATTCTTCGACGTGTTGAAATCAGGGACTGATTTGTTTAAAGCGTAGCTGACATTTCGCCGGAAAATGGGCGAGGATTAGAAGGTTTAACTGGGAGTTTTATATTTAATCTATTGGGTCAGTAATTGGAATTGACACCTGGCGTACGCGTATGGTTCGAACGAATAAGGTATAAAGCGTTTTGAAAGCCTCATTTTTGGCGGGAAAAGGAAAAATGAGAGCGTGCCTTGGTTTTGACACCCAAAACTTTGCGACACCTTAAAGGGAGGGTGAAAAACTATTCATTCTACTTCTTAACAATCTGGAAATAAATCTCTCTTGATTGATTTTGGCATAAATTAATAGGAAAACTTCCAACTAATCAAAGACGCCCACGAACCTTTAGCTTATTAAAATCCCCGCGACACGTGTTGCGGCACACCCTTTAAATATTTTAGGCCTAACGTGTCTCTTGAATTGTAAGTAACAGTCGGGGCTAAAGAAATTGTCTTAGATCAAAAATCAAATTGAATTATAGGTTAAAAACCGGTCTTCCTAGCTGCCTCTGTAGCTCTATAGAAAACACGTGATACAGACAACCAATTAAAATCGATTTTGGTGAAGTAATCTTTCAATTGGAAAGCCGGAAAGCTCTCGGTTTAGAGTACGCAGAACGGGGAAAAACTATCTCTCTTCTCTTCGCGCCCGCATACAACAGCTATTTCGAAGCGTTAATTTTCAGTATTTTATACAGTTCTGAAAATAGACTAGATTGAAAATAAGCAGCGAAATTCTAAGATCAATAAAACTAAAGACGCGTTGCCGTTTTCGTAATGCTAAACCCTTTTTATTAAGAACAAAAAAAAATCGTGTTAAAAAAATAAAAGACATCTCGGGGAGCTCTACAAGATGATGGCATTAAAAAATTGGGTCGTCAGGGCACTGGTGGTGTCCGGATGTTAGAAGTAAAGAAGCCTAATTGACATTCGAGCCACTACACTGATGTACTCGGAATAAAAAGAATATATATAGCCACGTCTCAGATGGAAATTCAGTACGGGTAATCTTTTTTTATTCTTTAAGATATTTTGTTTTAAATCTTGGAGATAAAGGGGTAACTAACTATAAACATACAGAAAATTCAAACTACATTAGAATTAAAAATATAGCGAAAATAATTCAATGTACAAGGCGTGATGGCAGCTCATTAAAGGGATACTGAAAATATATCTGTTTTCCCTATTTTAAAGAGAGGTTGCCACGGATTTTTCACGCTGTCTAAAGGGACATTGAGTATCAGTTTAAAACTGGTTCCGACGATCATTCAAATTTGAAACGGTAAAATCAATCAGATATTCAAATCGCCTGGAATCGTTTTAAGCGTCACGCGTTCACGCGTTAACTTTATAAATCGATTTATCGTAGCTTCATCTATCGGTTGTTGAACACCGAATCGGTACGAAACTGGTTCCCGAAGCAGTTTAGAGAAATCGAATCAAATCGATTCGATAAAAGACGGTTTCCCGTTCACACGATTGTATAGTGAAACGGTTTAAATCGATTCCAAGGCCTAGTATGAACGCGGCTATATTCAGCTCAACTTGGATAAAGGAAGGGTTGACGTAAAATAATTAAAAAAATCATTTTAACGCTCCTATACAATAGATTAGAGTTCAGTATCCCTTTAAAAGGCTTTCTAAACATTGTTTCCTTTGGGCTTATGTCTCGTACCAAGGAGGATCAGAGAAGGAGAGGAAATGTGGGGCTGCGTTGAGTTAGAGAGAGAAGAGCCAACCTCCCACTCGGGTGGAAAGGGGGGATAGGAAATTCTCGAGGTAAACTGTTGTCACGTGGTCGCTAGCTAGCGCGTCTCATAAAGGATTCGTTTTACCCACGCGACAACATTTTACCACGAAACGTCTCTACCCCCGTTCTCCCAGAGTGGGAGTTTAGGCCGACACAGTAGGAACCGCGCCGTCCCCACATTTCCTCTCCTTCTCTGATCCTCCTTGCTCGTACACGGTTGGGAATCCAAGACTCTCGGTAAAGTCTGGAAAGGAAATAAGAATTGTAGCGGTGGAAGAATTCACTGACGTCGTGTTGCGAGAGGTGAAAACAAGATTGAAGAAAGCGGACGAAAACGCGAAACGGAACGACCTAGAAGAGCAGCTGGAAAAATCTAGGCTTCACGGAGTTAGGTTCGAGCGTGTCTCAAGGCGTTTTCCGTGTAATGAGAGAGAGAGATAGAAAGATAAGTGTACGAGAGAGTGAGAGAATTTTGCCCGTTTGTGTCTCTCTTAGGAATCAGTGAAGCGCGCCACCCTACTAGAGTTCCAAACAATCTCCTACAAACTACCTTTCGACCCAACCTCTCCTAAACTGTGCCTGATGGTAAAGAGAAGATGAATGAAATTTGGACAGATTAAGTAGATCCCCACTTTCATACTTTAAAATAGATTAATTTCATGTTAAAGTCGACAAAATCTAGGATTATTTACTGGACACTTGTATCTTAACAGATAAAGATGAATAAAAAACCTGGTCAGGTTGACAAGCGTCCTCTAACGGCGGAAATAAGCGAGGGCAAAAGTAGGAATGAACAAAACCTATAATTTAGCTACGTTCACACTTGCCACTTTTAAACCGTTTTCAAACCGATTCGAAAGTTCAAATCTACTTTCCAAGATATTTATTTTGTTCCTTGATCATAGAATTACCCGTGTGACCTTTAAATTTTATAATTTGACCTTTCCAAAACGGTTAAACAGCGTTTCAAAGTCTCTAGTGTGAACGCGGCTTTTCTGGCGCAAAAAGAGGTTTATCATTCATTATATTAAACTATAAATTAACCAAAATATTTGATTATGAAACACGAACAATTCTATACTATTTAAATACTCGTTACAGCCTTAGAAAGTAATTACACTTAAATATAAATACTGGTTTTTATATCGGACTTCAGATCCTTACCAAGATTGTAACTGTGAATAAATATTATCAATACTTATTTTTTTCTATTAAAATCTTCTAAACCTTCGAAAGCAATTAATAATCGCGTTTCAACGTCCCTTTAAACTATTCTCTCCGTACACCCGGGCTTTAGATTTCTCTGTTCTATTGTCTTATCCACTTTAGAAAGAGCGAATATTGTTAAAGTGTGGATGTGGGATTAATTGCAAGCGTCCCCCTCAAAGTAATAAAATCGGTTCATTCGGTTCGCATTCGCGAACGCACCGTTCTCTCTCGTATAACGATATTCCGAATCGGAAATGGGTTGAGCCTCTAGGGTGGAATTTAAGCGACTACTATAAAGCCGTGGAAAACTGAAGGTTTATGTCAGCAAGCGCCAAAATTCCGACATAAATGAACCAATGGGTTGCGTGGTATACAAGTTTCAACGTTAGATAAATTTCTATACTTCGCCAACTCGCGTAACAATTCTATAAATATGGTAATTTATAATTACCCTGGTAATGTACCTTATAAATTATCAAAGTAATTGGTTAATTATTCAACTATAAACAATTCTATAGCATTATGGTAATTCACAATTCCTAATTATTGAAATTTATCTAAAATTATATTATAATGTTGAATATCGGTAATCTATAATTACGCTAGTAATTATACGTTTATGAGTAAATGATTAAATATTGAACTATAATACAAGAGTAATTTACATTCTAAATTACCAACAAAAAATAGTTTTATGATTTAAATAATTTAGCTATATGGCAAAGCCTGGGAACGAAGCCAACTTAAGATAATCATTACTGGTAATTAAATTTAAACCTCATTAAAAAATTTCCGAAATAAATTGAATAGTTAACTTTTCATTAATTAAACTTAAACTATCAAACAATTTTATTTACAGTCAACCCCTACGAGTTCATCTTCACCCATAACAGCGATGCACTGCAAGTGTAACATTTCTAAAGGCGCTATAAGAAAATACATTAGAAAACTTGCCCCTAATTTTAGGCTTCATTCTCGGCTATATAATATTTATTTTAAAAATTTTCGAAGTTGGAGATTATAACATGTATTTTTACTGTCACTGAAATTATTTCTATGATATATGTATATATATTTTGATTCGTTTTTTAGCGATCTTCACAAATATGCTACTTAATTTATATTCGGAGTTAATGAAAATTAGGTGGCAACCTCCGTTTAAAGACCTAATTGAGAAATATTATTTAAACTACATTTCAAACTTGCGTTATTCGATGAAACAGCTTAAGAAAATATATTGGGAGTGTAGTTGGTATAAATATTAATAATAATAAAATTATGTAATACAAAACCAGTCAAATTTTCCATCTCTTATGACAAGAAAAAAGCTACGTTCACACTACAGACTTTGAAACCGTTTTAAACCGTTTTGGAAAGGTCAAATAATAAAATTTTGGGGTCACCCGTGTAGATCTTTGATCAAGAAACAAAATTAATATTTAAAAAAGTCGATTTGACGACTCGAAACGGTTTGAAAACGGTTTCAAAGTGTCAAGTGTGAACGTAGCTAAGAATGGTTCCCGAAGCAGTTTCGAGATATCGAATGAAATTCATTCGAAAAACGACTCCAGTAAAACGTTTTGAAACGTTTTAAATCGATTCCAAGGCTTAGTATGAACGTGGCTAAATAATAAACCAGTTTTTTTTTCTCTTTACTCGCTAGGAATTCTAATCTACAAACCCTTCACAGTTTTTTTCCAAATTCCTCACGCATCCGCGAGGGACTAATTGAAGGACGCTTACGCAATAGTTTCCTACTTGGGCTTAGCTACTGCAGTTGTAATCTCGAGAGTTGAGACCACAATTGCAATATAAAAAATATCAGTGGCAGTCTCACTTTAATAACTATGAAACATCAAAGTTTGTCTGGAAAATGGCTGGGAAATTTATAAAAGCTATTTACAAATAGAATAAGTAGAAATTTTCAACACGTTTAAAGCTACTCTTACATTTAAATACGATTAGAAATAGAAGGCAGCCTAGCTTCGAATGATACGAAATCTCAAGATGAATAGAAATTAGTTTACAGAAACTTCAAAAAGGCTTCCGTCGTCTATTCGAGCTAAGTTGAATCGGGTTGAAACTTCAATACATACTATTTATAAGGTCCACTTCATAATCCTTCGTTATCAAGGAAGGAATTAAAAAGGTAACTAACCTAGAATGTAAGGAATTCCCGACCCGAAACTGTCTGAAGGGACAAGATTGATTATAGTTAAAGCATAAAGTTGGAAATTTTAATAAATATATGCTTAGATTGCGTGCTAACGTGGTATTAATAAACTAGCTTATCAAATATCATTGAAAATATTTTTAAAAAACAAAATAAAATTAGTAATTTTTTTTTTAATGCATCTTATATTTTATCAAAGCCAGCGCAAGCTCCTGAAGTATGGGGGATTTTAGATTGTCTGATTGTCATTTTTTCTCGATAGGTGGCGGGATCATTCAACGATTTTGTGGACGCGTCTCCTCCGTTACAGTGGCAGCCCGGCGTAGGAGATGATACTACGTCGGGTTGCCACGGTGACGGCAGAGACGCGTCTGCAAAATCTTTGGATAATCGCGCCTCTATAGTGGAAAATTGGCGAACTAAACTAAAACACCTTTAGATTTTTTTCGCAAGCTCTGGCTTTGATAAAATATAGGGGGCGTTGCTATAGATTATATTTTTAGTTAAATAATTAAAATGTCAAATCATACCTCTTCAAAATAAAAATATGTTTTTTTCAATATATGGCTTATAATTAACGATAATTTTCGTACGAATGGTAGTTGTTTTTATGGATTAAGTACTTATACGAAAAAGACCGCGCGAAAGCGACATTATCAATAGTGACAGAAGGCTCGAGAATCTTAGTGATGACGTAGTATCGTGGATAATTTTTATTTAAAAAAAATTAACTTTAATTTAGAATTAGAAAAGCATTTAAATTCAAGTTTAATCTTGTATGAAGTAAATAACTTATTTTTATTTATTTTAGACTTTCTCTGAAATATTTCAGTCTAGACCATTTTTTCCTAACCCTATTCTTTGCACAGCTTTGTATATTGCTAAAATTTAAAATTTAAATATTTTCAACATATGTTCTATATGTTAAACTCGTTGTTTATCATACACCTAAAATTTAGTAAACAAAAAAACATAAAATTGAAAACGTTTCGTTGAAACATGTTAAAACAATTTTTTTCTTCTGTAAATAACCAAATCTTTTAAACTTTAGATTTTCTAATTTAAATAAATTGGTTTTGAACCCAATACGGCATACATCACTACTCTAAAAACCTCTTTATGAAAAAATAAAAAACTCAAAATTTAAAGTGAAGCTGACACAATTTTTTTTGAAGGGTCAAAGGTGATCTACTTTTGTTGAATCCAAGGTTGAAATTTTTAGATTTGAACTATTTCTGACAAAAATAGATTTTCCTCAAATGTTGGGAAAGAATATTCCTCTCGTTATTTACATGGCGCGGGATTAATTTTACAAGGCAGTACGGGGTTAATTTTACAAGGCAGTACGGGGTTAATTTTACAAGGCAGTACGGGGTTAATTTTACAAGGCGCGGGATTAATTTTACAAGGCGCGGGATTAATTTTACAAGGCGCGGGATTAATTTTACAAGGCGCGGGATTAATTTTACAAGGCGCGGGATTAATTTTACAAGGCGCGGGATTAATTTTACAAGGCGCGGGATTAATTTTACAAGGCGCGGGATTAATTTTACAAGGCGCGGGATTAATTTTACAAGGCGCGGGATTAATTTTACAAGGCGCGGGATTAATTTTACAAGGCGCGGGATTAATTTTACAAGGCGCGGGATTAATTTTACAAGGCGCGGGATTAATTTTACAAGGCGCGGGATTAATTTTACAAGGCGCGGGATTAATTTTACAAGGCGCGGGATTAATTTTACAAGGCAGCACGGGATTAATTTTACAAGGCAGCACGGGATTAATTAATTTGAATGCTAAAGCCAATCATAAAAATTATTTTTACTGTCGCTGCTACGGAAATTCTGCCTAAATTTGCGCGACAGCCTCACTTTTAAAACTTCAAAGAAAATATAAATTTAACCCTGCCAATGGAGTGGTAGTCCTTTTAACCCTCTTTGAAAGAAAACCCCTCTCAACTTTGATATATATTTTCGGGGTTATTTTTTAGTCTAATTTAAAATTGCCTCTTTTCTCACCAAAAGGAGAGTGATAGAGAAAGAGGTTGCGGTTCCTGCCCACGAAGAATTTTTAACTTCGAACCTAGAACTAGCCAAGAGTAAAAGAAGAAAAAAATAAATACAAATCTAAAAAAAAAAAAATTGGGAGAGAGAAAAAAAAAAGTAGACGAACTTTTCTGACAAAGTCGAATCACGCGCGCTGGCAAATCGAAAAGTTTCGACGATCCATCACGGAATCTGTGGCATCCGCCGCGAACGCCAGCACCGAGCCAAGCGACGTGGTCTTAGCTATATTAGACTCTTACAGGATAGAGGGAAAGGGGCCAATAAGGGCCCCCGGAAAATGGGACCCTTACCATCCGAAGGATACGGAGTCAGATAGAGAGAGAGAGAGATGGGGAAATGCCGGAGAAAAACTCAACAAAAAAGATGCGGAAGAGGAAAGGCGGCTCAAAAGAAAAAGAGAAACATCAAGCATCTTTTAAGGAAGGGATGAGGATGGAGTGAAGAGCTAGAAAAACGAGGATGCGAGCGCCAATAGTCGAATCCCGATTAGAAAAGGATGTAACTGACTTTAATATAGATAATACATTGTTAAGTATATAGATCTTTAAGTTATTAATAATTTATTTAAAGTGAGGCTGTCACCGTTTCTTTCCTCGAATGCGATGAATTATTTTTTTGGTTTATCATACTATTAAAAACCCAGTATTCAAAATTGTATACCTCTATATGTAAAAAAATTAAATTTTTTTAAAAATATAGTTTTTTTACGATATATCCTAAGACGTAAATATGACTTTCTGGTTTAAGTACTTTCACGAAAAAGACCGCTCGAAAGCGAACGTATTCAAGTTATAAAACGCCTGAGAATCTGTTTTTTCCCTACCGTAAAAATGGCTATTTCTAAGACAATATTAACATAAAGATTAATTTATTCGTAGTTAAATATTTTCTGAAGCTGAGGCGATTATCGTAACTGCAGTTACAACATGTAAGCAATGAAATCGTTGAGAAACCGCGCTGTATCTCTCCTTATTTGGCGAAATAGAGCAGCATGGTCATGCCGAAGGGGTTGTTCTTGCCTCTCCACTCCCGTAAAGGGAGAATGAAAAGGAAAAATCATTTTTTATCAATTCCACTATTAAATTCCACTATTGAATAGTGCAAAAAACGGGAAAGATTCAGATTTTAGCATTGAATTAAAAGAAGAACCTTCGACTAATCAAAACGACTCCCCCTTATACCTTTGGTTATGTAAAATACCGGCGACACGCGCTGTCGGACGCGCAACATTGTGCGAAGGTGAAAATAATCAAGAACAATTTTTAGCTATCGATTCAAAGAGCGAATGTCGCGGAGATTTTATTAAGACCATTGATTGGTCGGAGGTTCTCATTTTAATTGAATGCCAAATTAAAGTCTCCGATTATTATTTTTTTTTAATTCCTGAATGTTTTACTACACAAACGTTCAAATTTCCCTCTTCATCCTCCTTTTAAAAAACTCCTGAAAGCAGCGCGGGAAGGATGAAAGCGCGGAAAAAGGAATGAAAGAAGTAGAGAGACGGCGAGCAACGCGATGCTAGAATAGATACAGGAATCAGATTTCACGCCCGAGACGAGTTTTGAGAAGCGAGTGACGCCTTGAGTGGAAAAAACTATACTACCGCAACCCTTCTTTCGAATCAAACCAATTCTAGATGTTATAGAGGCCTAGAGCTTGATTCGCGATAGAACAAAAATATATTTGAGTTTCTATATATAGTTTAACGTCAACTAGAATTCGAATGACACCAACATTCACAGTTTTCGGTCGAATTTCTACACATTTTTCAAATTAATACAATATCGAAAAATATGTATTTTTAATTTCCATACCGATTAACTACGAAATTAAAATTAATTATTAAAAAGTCATGGGGTGTCCGGGATTTTTCATAAGCCCCAAACGGAATCTGAAGTGACTTTTTATATCTTCAAGTCCGAGTATACCGCGTCTAACTGGTTCTTATTAACTACGTTCACACTAGCAGCTCTTAATCAATTTGAAACGGTAAAATCAAACCAATATTCAATCGTTTTAAACGTCATTTGTTCACGCATTATCTTTACAAATCGATTTATTGTAGCTTCATCTATCGGTTTTTAAACTAAACTGTTTACGGAAGCAGTTTCGAGAAATGGAATCAAATCGATTCGAGAAAACAGTTCCCGTTCACACTATAATGTTTTGAAACGGTTTAAATCGATTCCAAGGCCTAGTATGAACGCAGCTAAGGCTACTTCACGAACTTTACCACTTTAAAAAAAAAAAAAACTTAAGCCGCGTTCACACTACAGACTTTAAAACAATTTTTAATCGTTTTGGAAAGGTCAAATTATAACCTTCTGGAATCACTGGTGTAGATCTTTGATAAAGAAACAAAATAAATATCTTTTAAAGTCAATTTGAACATTCGAAACGGTTTGAAAACGGTTCCAAAAGTGTCAAGTGTGAACGTAGCTTTTCATAAACGCCGATTTCCATGGCAAAAATTGACTATTACATTTGGAATCATATTACAATCACGCAACAATTTTAATTTTAATTTACTATGTATTGTTCCGGCAACCACATATTATACGCTAAGTCTCGGTGGTTGCCTGCAACATAGTAGCAAGGAGGATCAGAGAAGGAGAGGAAATGTGGGGCTGCGTTGAGTTAGAGAGAGAAGAGCCAACCTCCCACTCGGGTGGAAAGGGGGGATAGGAAATTCTCGAGGTAAACTGTTGTCACGTGGTCGCTAGCTAGCGCGTCTCATAAAGAATTCGTTTTACCCACGCGACAACATTTTACCACGAAACGTCTCTACCCCCGTTCTCCCAGAGTGGGAGTTTAGGCCGACGCAGTAGGAACCGCGCCGTCCCCACATTTCCTCTCCTTCTCTGATCCTCCTTGATAGTAGTATTATTATTATTATTCAAAGGTTCTCCTTTTAAATACTAAAATCAGAACCAGATTTTTTGTACAATTTAGAGAATTCTTCGTACGTTTCAATACCCAAGAATTAAATATTTCAGTACTAGAATATATTCACCCTCTCTTTAATAATTTAATATCTCTCTTGAACTCATTCTGAAATTGATTCCAACGCCTAAATAAGCGCCAAATTCTTTAGAAACATAAATTCTATGAACTTTTACAGATTACTTCGTCCGATAATTAATCTTTTCCTCCCCATAAACGTATAAATCAAATAAAATCTTTGAATCATTATACCAATCTTTACAATTACGTAAATACAACTCTTTCACGCAAAATATTCTGACGAGAAAGAGTTAACGTAAAACATAGATTGGGAGCGGGGAAAAAATTCAAAATAAATATATACACTCAATCAAACGTATCAACGTTTGGAAATAAAATAAATTTTACCTCGCTTTCCTTTCAATGAGGGAAAAATCTAAATCCTACAGGGATTCACCAATCAAAAGTAAAAATATGAAAAAAAAAAAAAAAAAAACTCAAGCGTGGCGGTAAAGCTATGATAGAAGAAAAAAACTTATAGTCTACTAAACATATCTACATCCTTTTAAAGGGAAAGTATAACGAATATAGTAGCTCATATTTTAAAGGGAGAATGAAATGAGTTCTTTAAACGATTCCTTATAAGGTACGTTCACACTACAGACTTTGAAACCGTTTTAAACCGTTTTGGAAAGGTCAAATAATAAAATTTTGGGGTCACCCGTGTAGACCTTTGATCAAGAAACCAAATTAATATCTAAAAAAATCGATTTGACGACTCGAAATGGTTTGAAAACGGTTTCAAAGTGTCAACGTAGCTTTAGAGAAAATATTAACTACGATCACACTAGCATTTCTTAATCGATTTAAAACGGTAAAATCAAACCGATATTCAAATCGCCAGGAATCGTTTTAAGCGTTACTTTTATAAATCGATTTATCGTAGCTTGATCTATCTGTTGCTGAATCGGTACGAAACTGGTTCCCGAAGCAGTTTCGAGAAATCGAATCAAATCGATTTGATAAAAGATTTTCCCATTCACACGACTCTAGTGAAACGTTTTGAAACGGTTTAAAATCGATTCCAATGCCTAGTATGAACGCGGCTAAAGATTCATTTTCAACAACCGATAGATGAAGCTACAATAAATCGATTTATAAAGATGATACGTGAAGGATTCCTGGCGATTTAAATATCAGTTTGATTTTACCGTTTCAAATCGATTAAGAAATGCTAGTGTGACCAAAGCCTATTTAAATAAGAGTCCCTTTAAATATTTTTCACTTTTCCTTTATACATTTCCAATGGATCTCTTTTTTTTTTTTTTTTTTCTGGAAGAAAGACGCTAGCGTCTAGCGAAATGAAAAGGGGTTTATATATCCATATATAAAATCGATAAGCGAAAAGTGAGGAGCGAATCGGCTCCCAGAAGAGCTCCGGAAGGAGAAATCGAACGAAAGAGAAGATGAAGGAACGAGGAAGAGCGTCAACCCGGGCGAAGAACGTTCGCGAATACCCGTTTTCATAATTTATATCGGAAATTTCCTCGTACGACGCGCGCTCCCAATAGCTCAGTAAAATATTAACCTTTTCGCCATATTCTCGCTCCGATGCTGGAGTCTCGAAGGGGAAAAACTCCCTAACCCATCTCAATCCCCTTCCCGCCTTTCGTTGCGTGATTTTTTTTTTTTTTTTATTATTAAAACTCCGGGAATGACTAACAGTTCACGAATATCTTGGACTGAAGTATACAACCTCTTTCATTTATTTTTAACCCTTTAAAGGAGGTTAAGGAAAGGGGGACGTCACTGCGCATGAGCTCATCATACCCTTTATAGGTCCGATTCAGTGGGTTTCCTACCCCCTTTGGAAGGGGTAAAAGTAAATGAAAGAGGTGTATTGTCAATTTTTTATTGATTCTACAAGTTATTTGGTTTTTATTTAGCCACTAAATTACAGATAGGTGTCGTTGTTAATAGTCATAGGTACTAGATCATATCTTAATAGATAAATATGAATAAAACCTTGCTGGCAGGTTCATAAGAGTCCTCTAACGGCCAAAAAAGTGCGGGAAAAGTAAGAACTAACAAAATCCAGCGTGTGGCTGCTATTGATAACGAAATTAAGCAGACGAAAAGGTAGTTTTGTTAGTTCCTACTTCTCCCAGCATCGCTTTACCGTTAGAGGACGTTTATGAACGTTAGGTTTTAAGTATCCATTGTTAATAATTTTATATTCGGCTATAGATTTCCAAACTCTTTATGAGTTAATCCAAAGAACGTTAATAAAGGTATAAATTTACGAACTATTTCTCTAAATCAAAAAGGTTTAAGAGGGGCCATTATTATACTCGTTCCGTACATCTTGTTGGTCCGATATCTCTTTTTTTCTGGGGAGGGAGGTTCGTCTTTTATAAGGGTATAAGATTGTGAGAAGCTGAAGAAAGGGGTAAGGGATGGAAAAAAAAAAAATTGAGTATATCTGGAAATAAGGGACATCCGTTTCGACGACGATACATTGCTGCCGAACCTCCTTCTTAAGAGTTTTTTCTTACGCGCTCCGTTTCCATCCATAATTCTATTTTGGATATATCAGGGGGGAGTGAGGGTATACGTAATGGCCCCTCCCCCTGAGCTAGTACTTTTTGATCGATGGAATTTGGTTATTTTGTATTTCACGCTACTGGCTCTTCTTGGAAGAAGAAGAAGAAGAAAAAGCGTTTGGCTTTTGCAGCTTTTTAAAAGGCAAATTTTATTTAGAAAGCTAGTATTGCATGGGCCATAAAGCTGGAGGCACTTTTTAGCGAATTAGTCTAATAGAGAGACACTTTAGGAACTTTTTAAAAAAGCTTTTTATACCCACGCAAGGACGTAAGTAGTTTATGGAATTTAGAATTAGATTTTACAGTCAGTCTTCTATTTTTTTTTTTTTTTTTTTTTTTTTATCTTGAAAGGGAAACTAAACCTGTTTAATATTTATAATTGTTTTGGAATGATATTATACTCGAAAAAAATCATTATTTAAACAAGATAAGTCGCTTAAAGAAATTTCGGATTAAGAGAAAAAGTCTAGAAATCCTGATGGCAATGAAAATTTGTCTTTAGAAAGAGGTGTTTTGTTCGAATTGGTTCACGTGCCTTTTTTAGACCTTATCTCATTGGCTTCAGAAATTCTGAACTCCTCGAGAAAATGTAAAATCTGAAATTTCTTCGAAACGGATTTAGGCTTAGCGTTGGTGTCTTGATATATATCCAAGCTACGTTGTCACACTAACAATTCTTAATCGATATGAAACGGTAAAATTAAACCGATATTCAAATCGCCAGGAATCGTTTTAAGCATCACATTTTCACGCATTATCTTTATAAATCGATTTATCGTAGCTTCATCTATCGGTTGTTGAAACCAGCCGAATCGGTACGAAACTGGTTCCCGAAGCAGTTTCGAGAAATAGAATCAAATCGATTTGATAAAAGACTGTTTCCCGTTCACACGACTCAAGCGAAACGTTTTGAAACCGTTTAAATCGATTCCAAAGCCTAGCAGGAACGCAGCTAAATTGATCAACTTTTAAATTATCGACTCGGAATTATTCTCAATTGATCGATTTTCAAATGATCAACAAAGGAGTTATAATATTCCCAATTGATCAGTTTTCAATGATCAAATATTTTAACTCAATTCATTTCAATCAAATCTTCCAAGTCGATAATTAGAACTCGTATCGGTTTACTTATAACGATGCATTAGCTCAGATTTTAAGATAAACAAAATATATAATCTTAAAGGGAGAATGCAACCTAATTACAAGTGATTTTTTATCGAGTCCTTATAATTTAAATAGGCCTAATCCACCGATAAAAAGTTTACAATACAAATATTTAACTAGAAATAAATTTAAAACTTACCCTGAAAATAGGCTTAGCGGGATTCATGGAGATTCTGAATCGCGTCCGTGTAAGGTCTAGCAACCTATGAGTAAAGGCCCGTCGTTCACGCGAGATCTCCACGAGACTTACGTCGCGCGCGATTGGTCGTGAGACCTTACACGCGAGGAAAACAGGACCTCCATGAATCCCACTAAGCCTATTTTCAGGGTAAGTTTTAAATTTATTTCTAGTTTAATATTTGTTTGTAAATTTTTTAAATAGTGGATTAGGCCTATTTAAATAATAAGGAATCGATAAAAAATCACTTGTTGTTAGGTTGCATCCTCCCTTTAAGATCGACGAAAATTAAAGTTTAATCATTAATATCATCTAATTAAAATTCCGAGAAGTCTACGCTTATTCTCGAATGTGTCTCGACTATCAGAAGTTTCAGTTACTCGCGACTTTACACGAAGACGATGAGGACCGAACATAAGCTTAAACAAACTAGACAAAACAAGTTTAAATAATGATGGTTCCAATTAAATAATTCAAGCGTATTTATTAGAAGTTTGAAACGAAGTTCAAAAGAACAGAGTTTCATCAATTTCGAGTGAGTTAATAAAGTTAATACGAACTTCGCTTATAGAAAAGATAAGTCTATCGCCTTCCATCGTATTAACACTCACCCTTGGACGGGATAGTCAAAGTGTCGAGTTAATATTTAGAAGAGCATACCCATATCTTTATATTTAGATCCAGGTTAACCAATAACCGCGCGGTTACCGATCAAGTATTCGTCAAGTATCAGTGAATGAAGATTAAAGCTAGATAAGTCAATTGGAGATGTATTTAATTTAACTATCATTCCACCTTTCACTATATTAACATATTAATATATATACAGTTTATATGAGACAGAGTTTGGGTTGGATCGAGAACTAAAGCCTGTCGCGCACCAAAATACTCCAAATAAACTCAATTGTTTGCGCTAACGTAGAAGTGTGTAATGCAAAATTTCGCCTATTTTTAGGTAGTCTTTAGGCCTAATATCAAAGAACTTACATTCCTGTAGATATTAATGACATGGCAACTAGAACAATAGACGAATAACAAAACCTTGCATTCATGAGCGTCCTCTAACGGCCAAAAAAGTAGCTTTACTTTTAATTTCATTGTACTCTTACAGAATAACGAAAGAAATTTGGATTAAAATCTAATTTGGTCAAAAATGGTCCTTCTGAATTCGACAAAATAGCCCAAATGAAAAGGGCATTATATTTTGATCCATTTTTGTTGAATTCAAGTTTTTTCTTATAAGCTACGTTCACACTAGACACTTTGAATCCATTTTCAAACAGTTTAGAATGTTTAAATCCATTTTTAATTCAAATAATTCCATTTTTTGACAAATATTCTCTATAATTGGGCCCCCAAAAATTTCAATTTTGGCTATTTCAGTCTCTAATGCGAACGCGACTTTAGTCTATTTTGATCGAATTGTATTGAGATTTGCCAATTCTGACCATTTTAAACGAAATTAAATTATTTTTTCTCATTGGTTAAGCCGATTTATTTCTTTATTCTATGGGAGCGCATAAAAATTAGAAGTAAAACCGACGTCATTCAATTTCTAAAAAGATTTGTCGATTTGAAAAGGACCCGAAAATTTCTTTAAAAATACGTCAACAAAAATTTATTAATTTTCTCTACAGAGTTGCGCGTGCGCAACAGGCCTGAAAGACTAGAGCTTAGATCGAGTTTGGGTTATTAATGTTGTTTACGTTAGTAGAGCTAAGGTTTTCTCCTCCCATCCTAAATCCTCTATAGCGAACCAACGATTTACTAAGGAGTAAATTGTCCCTATATCGTCAAGAAGCAGTCTTGAAAACCCTCTCCTGTCTAGCCCTTGAAACTGGTTAATATTAAAGGTAAATGAGACCGATCTAAGAATGGACCTAACTATACGATTGTGATTCAATTTATCGTTGCATTCCCGGACTCCGTTCTCACGGCGTCTTCGAGCTTATTTCTCGTCTCGCCTATAACTTCCATTGATGAAACTATGAAATATAATCTACGAGCATCTAAGCGTAGTACGAAGCCTCTACATCGAGTCTTCGATCCGAAAATCATTCGCCTCCCGAAATTTAGGCCTATAATATAAGGACCACTTACATACAGAGCGCGAGTACAGAATGGAAATGCTAATAGCCAACGTTCGTAACTTTATCCCTGAGCAAAGTAATTAAAACGTAGAATGCAATCTAATTCCTTATCGTTTAAACATGTTAAACTAGAAATCATTTTAAAACTAACCCGGAAAAAAGGCTTAGCTGGATTCATGAAGATATCGAAATTCTTACCATATGAAGTTTATAAAAAGTCTCATGGAGATCTCGTCTTAACGACAAGCATTTGCTCATTAACCGATGACCCATCAATGCAAAGAAATTCGGGATATCTATGAATCCAGTTAAGCCTATTTTATATTTTTTTCTAGGTTAATATTTGTTTTTAAATTATTTTACAGTATTTAAACGATAACAAATAACTTGTTATGTTGCATTATCCCTTTAATTATATTTTTCTCATTTTAATAATAAATAAAATTGGGTTTATGTATATTATAAATATAATTTAAATTTATTTTTAAACTAAAACTTTAATCGTATTTTTCTCCTTTAAATAATAATTATAATTTGCCGATTTCCTCTAACGCCACAGGCAAGTTCTCCGTTTCCCCTCTCTTAGACGACAGTTGTAGCCCCCTCCCCCGCGGAATTTCGCCTAGCCGAGAAACGTTGAATGCGCCACCTGGCTTGGTTTGCAGCCGTCGCTACGTGGGGCGATCAGTTTCCCAAGATCCTCCTCGGTATTTCATTGAGGCCGAGGAAGCCCATTCCCCCAGTGCTTACCCTCCCCATTCACTCCAAATAAAATGCATTTCCCAATCTAAGCTCTCGTTGATAATTTCGGTTCATCTATTTCTGCTATTAATATCATCTAAAACAAGGCTCTATTTTAAAGATGGTTACAATGTAACTTATCTCGAAATAGGAATAGAGTTTTGGCGACGACTTGGGGAAGCAATTAAAACAGATGTTCCTCTTACAATATACAATAATCGGAGATTGTCAACTTATTTAGAAACAATAGAGCAAAAATATGGAGAGAAAGATTCAATGATATAATCGTAACGATCTTAAGTTTTCCTCACTTTTGTATCCATTGCGTTTAAATCAGCCGATAAACTAAACAAATCGTTTTGAGATTCATTCGAAACAAGCAAGTTTGTACGCGCTGCAAACTGATTGGTTTAATAGTAACACTGTCACAGATTTACCAGACAATCTAAATGGAATAAGGGAAACATTTGCTTGAGAAAAAAATGGTTAAAGTGCAGCACTCACTGATTTTTCATGAACTCCAATTGGAAATTGATTAGAATTTTCGGAAAGATCGTTAAAAAACGATTCAAAATATATACACATATTTTATATTCGCCCATTTTCGAAATTTTTAAAATAAAAATTCTCTGCAATACTACGTCATCATGGTCGCGTGTGTATTGTAGAGCCTACAGTTGATTCTCACGCGTTCTAGCACGTGATAAGGTCGCTTTCGCGCGGTATTTTTCGTAAAAGTACTTAATCCAGAAAGTAGTACGAACCGTATCGTTAATTTTGCCATTTTAAATTTAAGTTTCTTTCTAAATGCCTCAACGTCAGAGGTATAAAATTTTGAATAATATAATAACTAAAATATAACCCATACCAGAAGTATATAATAACCCCCTTCGGGGGGGAAGTATGAAAGGTAGGCAAAATCGACGAACAACAAGTGTCCGGCGTAAATCGCGGCGGATCGACACACCGCTTTACTCCCAAAAAATAGTTACACCATTTTGAACCTCACTAAATTTTCCCTACGCACACTTCCGGAACTCGCGAGCTGAAGTCAACCTTAGACTCCATTTTAACAGACAGCCTGACTCCTGAGACAGGAAGTTCTAAACACAAATCAAGCCGTCTTGTTTATACAAAGACCATTTACTAGAGTAGCGACATTGAGAAGTCCAGCGCGAGCTAGTGGCCTAAATAGTCAGCAGCGGGCTCTTGTTGTTGGTGATTTTTAGCATTGGTAGTATAGGGGCTTTCATATTTCCCCCCGAAGGGGGTTATTATATACCTCTGCCCATACGCATTCGAAAAAATTAATCGTTTTCTCCAGTTTATTTTTGGTACTTGATCCAAAAAGGCTTCCATTTAATTTTAAACATTTACTTATCACATATTCAAACAGAAAAAAAAAACTAAATATATTAATTTAAATTTAAATTTAATTCAAACTCGTCAACCCAGAGGGTGTAAAATTTTAATTTAATCATAGCTTCTAGAATGAAATAACTAAAAACCTTTTCACTGAGTCTACGGGAAAGAAATTGGTGACAGATTGACTTTAAAATACAACTTAAGGATGACGCGGTCTCTAGGTCGGAAACTCGGAATAGAAAACGTTAGAACGACGAAAGAGATTGGCTAAGAAATAATTGAAATGCTGGGCGTAAGAAAAACTAAGAGAAATCGAAACTTAACAATAAAGTTTTCAACGAAGACGATGCAGACACACAGTCGTACCATTATCATTATACAACTCGAGGTAACACCGGGTCTATTATCGTACCCATTGTAAACTTAGACTGTTTATAATTATAGGAAATATGGGCGGTGATGGGAGGTAGAGAGTCTGGGATTCACTCTCATCCTTCTGGTATACGAGCTAAGGAAAGCCGCGGGCAAAAAGACAAAAGAGCTGGATCAAAACTACACCCAGACACGCTTGGTTTCCATCAAGATTTCGACCCGACACTCATACAGTCTCCTACCATCTAACCCATCGCGCCAAGAGAGAGAGAGAGAGAGAGTATATTAAGAAATTTTCAAGCGGCTTGGATTTTGGTGGTCAAAAATGGAAAAAGAAAACAAGATGATAACGACCATATTTTGGATGGATTGGATTTTTTTAAATTGAAAGAAAATACTCTTAAAAAAATTGGGTGTCTATAGAGAAATACACTATGTATATACAATGCATGAACAGTTTAATTAAATGTGAACATTATTCTCCCCTCATGAACTGCCCAACTAATGTTAACACGAGAAATTAACGAATCCTAATGAACGATCCAACTCCATTCGAGGTCTCCAAGCTCTAATGAAGTCAGATCGAACACAATTACCCCCTTAAAGACTACCCAACTAACCTGAACACAAATAATTAACCTTATAACGTACTTTATATGAACGATCCAACTCCATCAGAGGTCTCCAAGCTCTAATGAAGTCAGATCGAACACAATTACCCCCTTAAAGACTACCCAACTAACCTGAACACAAATAATTAACCTTATAACGTACTTTATATGAACGATCCAACTCCATCAGAGGTCTCCAAGCTCTAATGAAGTCAGATAGAACACAATTACCCCCTTAAAGACTACCCAACTAACCTGAACACAAATAATTAACCTTATCACGTACTTTATATGAACAATCCAACTCCATCAGAGGTCTCCAAGCTCTAATGAAGTCAGATAGAACACAATTACCCCCTTAAAGACTACCCAACTAACCTGAACACAAATAATTAACCTTATAACGTACTTTATATGAACGATCCAACTCCATCAGAGGTCTCCAAGCTCTAATGAAGTCAGATAGAACACAATTACCCCCTTAAAGACTACCCAACTAACCTGAACACAAATAATTAACCTTATCACGTACTTTATATGAACAATCCAACTCCATCAGAGGTCTCCAAGCTCTAATGAAGTCAGATAGAACACAATTACCCCCTTAAAGACTACCCAACTAACCTGAACACAAATAATTAACCTTATAACGTACTTTATATGAACAATCCAACTCCATCAGAGGTCTCCAAGCTCTAATGAAGTCAGATCGAACACAATTACCCCCTTAAAGACTACCCAACTAACCTGAACACAAATAATTAACCTTATCACGTACTTTATATGAACAATCCAACTCCATCAGAGGTCTCCAAGCTCTAATGAAGTCAGATCGAACACAATTACCCCCTTAAAGACTACCCAACTAACCTGAACACAAATAATTAACCTTATAACGTACTTTATATGAACGATCCAACTCCATCAGAGGTCTCCAAGCTCTAATGAAGTCAGATCGAACACAATTACCCCCTTAAAGACTACCCAACTAACCTGAACACAAATAATTAACCTTATAACGTACTTTATATGAACGATCCAACTCCATCAGAGGTCTCCAAGCTCTAATGAAGTCAGATCGAACACAATTACCCCCTTAGACACTACCCAACTAACCTGAACACGAGGAAGTATAGCCTTATATGAACGATCCAACTCCATCAGAGGTCCCAAATCTCTAATGAAGTTAGATCGAACACAAAACCCCCTTACAATCTACCGGAGTAAAATTTCTTAATATTTATTCACTCGGGGTACGTATAAACTCCTGGTATAACACAATAGTACCCAAAAGTTTCCACTTAGATTAGTAAAGAATAAGTAAAAATCTACGAGCAAGCTGGAACTGACAATTTCCGTGGGGGGAAATTACATACAAATGACCCCTCTATTATTGGAGAGTTTTAGGTTCAGTATATGGTCAAGCTAGGTGGATCATGGTGGTGGATATGTCTTCAAATATGTATTGAAAATTCCGGATAGGGCATGATATCTGGAACAATTCCAAAATAGAAATGAAGGACGCGTATCAATGACAGCTGGTGACTTGGTCCCCCTCTCCCCAGTGGAAAACAATCAAAGGATATGGCTTGTGGCCATTGCCCAATAAGACCCTAAGTCTCGGACAGCTAGAAAGCGTAATAATGGGATCGCGTTGATATTAAAAATAATTTTAATATGGGAAGAATAATATTTTTAAAAATTTAATTTAAAATTTTATTAAAATAAAACTGCGTGCTTATTCTCTATTACTAAAAAATAGTTTACAAAATGCTGAGGCATATTGATACATAATGTAATTTCTCATAGAGAAAAGTCATTATAACCCGAGTCTTCGTACTTTTAGAATTCGCAAGGATTAAAACAATTAAGGCGAATTCTAAGAAATGTGAATTTTAATATCCAACGTTTTATTACGACGTAACCTTTTAATAGATAAAGCTTAAATCTTAATTTTAATTACCTTCGGATAAACCCAACACCCATTTAACTATAATCTGAATTTAAAAATTGCATTTTTTGGACACAAGCCATCCAAAAATAAAATATCTGAGTAACCCAAAATTATGGTTATCAGATTCCAACAGCACTAGTCGCGAATAGAGATCCTTAAGTCTGCTATGTATAGATAATAAAACCGACTAATTAAATAATCAGTCCTGGCTATACAAATTACAAGGAGGCTTAATTAAGAGAAACGCTTGTTGCTAGGAAATGCTCCGATGAGATGGGAGAAGATAAGACTATTTGGACTCCGAGACCAACCACACTTTACAGTAATGTTTCCCGGGATTAATTATAGTTTTAATTTCATATATTTTGACAATTCAAATTGGAAAATGGAGTTGGCCCGGCCGTTGTAGAAATGGAACACAATGTTGTTTCCGTTTCAAAATGACCCAAAATCGTACAATGGAAAGATAGATATGATATTCTAGAGTCGAAATGAAGGAGACCTTAAATTTAGATTACTTTATTAATGTACTTAATCATCGTAGGACCGGGCGAGCTAGTTTCAATTCCGCTTAATTATCAGGACAAAAATCACCTATTTCGCGATGTACGATTTGGTTTTCGAACGCCGTTTATTTGTTCAACCAATCGGAAAACTCTAAAGGACAACTCACATATTGGTGTTTTTAGTTTAACTTTCTTAGAGTCTGACTATCACCATTTTTTCTAATGCCAATTTTTAGTTTTAACATATTATTAAAACACCATATTCAAAATTGTATAATCCCTGGATTAAAGGCCTAAGATTACTTCTGCCTGTCATCCTGGAAACAAACTCATCCTCCAGGCTTTCTCTTGCCTTTCTACCCAAAAGGGAAGCTAAGAAGGTGAGCCCACTTCCAGTGAAACAGGCAGGTGACAGGCAGAAGAAATCCTAGGCTTTTAAGGCTTTCTTACGAAAATTCAAAATAATTTTTTATTTTTGGATTTATGACGTTGCTACTTTCTAGAACGTAATGAATGTAGGGCTTTCTGGATTAAGTACTTTTACGAAAAAGAACGCGCGAGAATCAACGGTAGGATCTACAATAGCCACGTGACCATAATGATGACGTAATATTGCGGAAAATGTTTATTTTAAAAAATTCAAAAATGGCGATTTTAAAATATTTTTTACAATCGCGGTAAATTTTTCTATGACATATTTATATATTTTTTTAATCGTTTTTTAACGATCTCTCTGAAAATGCTACTCAATTTTAATTTGGAGTTTATGAAAAATCCATTACAACCTCACTTTAAAGGAAAGGAAAATGATTTTTCATTGATTCTACTTCTAAAAATAACACGTTTGCGTTGTAAAATATTCAAAGAAATGATGTATATGAATTGTATTTTGGATTTTCGAAAATATCTAGAAAATTTGCATAAAAATTGCCCTGGGTAATTATATCTTCCATTATTGTAAAGCAACGAAAATCCTTATTTTTAATAGCCTTGATAAAGAGATTGTTCAGCTTGGAGCTTCGTATAATAACAACTCTAGAAGGATTAAACTCTGATTCCGCGCAAATTTTAATTCCTAACTAATTAGTTGTCATTCCAGTCCGAGACGTCAAGCTTAGAAGCAAAATATTACGTAACGATACTCTTTATTACTAAAACTAAAGCTACCTTCACAATGTTTTACTTTTTTCCCGGTTCAAGCCTTTGTTTGTTCATAGGCGAGGCTTACCGACGTTTTAAATTAAATATTTTTTACAAATATATAAAAAAGGTAATTTTAAACCCTCTCAAACTAATTAGTTCATATTTTTTGAAACCAGTTTCATAATTTATTTTTATCATCACAGACATTATCATATTAATCGAGTTTATTTTAAGATAAGTCAACATCTCGTTATCTCGAAACCTAAGCGATTTGGATTTGAAAATTTATTCCAGAACTAACACGAATCGATTTCTAAACATTGGTTTGATAACGAGTCAACGAAATCGAAGAGAAACGCAAATATGTATGTATGAACTACGCTAAAGCCACGTTCGCGCTAAAGTATCCCAAATCGATTTGAAACTCTAAAATCAAACCGATATAATCGCCGGGAATTTTAAGCATCATCTTAAAATCAGTTTCCAAACCGGCGTTTCGAACCGAATCATCTACACAAAATTTTCTATTTTGTCTCTGTTAAAAATCGATTTTAAAGTCTCTAGTGTGAACGCGACAATTAGAGACATTAGTAAAGGGGTGGAGGTCGTGTCGAGGACTGCGTATATTGAGCCATTATTAAATTCGGATATTTCCGCCATCAATTACCGTCTGTTTCAGCGGAGATTATATTCATTTGTAATTTTACTTCGACCAGGAAAATTTAACAGATTAAATACAAATGATAATTGGGCTGATATTGATTTTCACAAATATAAGCTACATGGAACATAATTAACGATATACCGTTAGGGGAAGCTTATGAAAATTAAAATATTAAATATTAAAGAAAGTATGCAACCAAACAAGTTACTTTCTAACGATTCCTTATCGTTTAAATAAACCTAATCAACTAGTAAAAACATATTTTCAGCTATATAAAACAATTTTTAACTCTCTCAAAAAGTAGGCTTAACAAGGATCTACAGATATAGTTTAATATCTCGTCTTTAACGAGTCTCCGGCCAACGAGCGAAAGCGCGCGCCTCTTAAGCCTATTTTGAAATGTTTTATTGTCGCGTGATTCGTCGGAGGCCCGTTAAATACGAGATATTAACCTCTCCATGGATCCCTGTTAAGCCTACTTTCAAGAGAGTTAACCGATAATCAATAGAAATTGAATTAAATTCATTAAAACATGGGTTGATGTGGATTTATTTTTTGTTACAAAAATCAAGATTGCCGGAATGTCGGAAACTAGAAAATTTTCTTTAAAACTATACGTCGAAAAGAACTTAAAACCTAAAACCCTAAAAAACACGCAGGATATTCTCTTTAATAGCATCGCGTTAGGCTTAAGAAATACCTTATCTAGTCAAAGGGAATCAAAGTCAATTGTCACCGCTAAGACCTTGGCTATAAGACTAATCTGGTCTAATAAGAAAAACTTCATTCTTTTGAGAAGGTGCCAAGGCCTAACTTAGAAAACGTAGTTCCGGGCTTAAGGGACTAATTATCTTGACCAAAAGAAAAGGGGGGAGGGAGATTAGAAGAGGAAGTAGGTGGATCCTGTAGCAGTTTTGACGCCTTCATTACACGGTTAAACAAATTCCAATAATACCGGGGGTTCTAATAACAAAAGATCCAACCTAAAAGAAAAGGAAGCTACCATTCGACTAGTCCCTGTTAATGAAAGGTAAACGGGGATAGGTAAAAACATCGTGTTTCGATGTTAAAGAAAGAATGTAACCTTACAACGAGGGGTTTTATATTAAAGGAAGATTATTAGGTGAAAATTTCGTACCCATTTTAATTTTTTATCTGATTCCTTGCAATTAAATATATCCTGCTGAATTTTTTCACATTTTTTAAAAAATTATTTCGATAAGAATTAATTATTTAAAACTTAATTAGGCTTAGCTATGTGTTTGAATTTTTCACTGTTGCCAAAGGACCAATCAGAGCTAAGAGCCAATGAAAGGTGACTCCAATTAAGTTTGATCGTAGAACTCCTAGCGACATCTAGGTGATAATATAAAGATCTTGGTTTTAATTGAAGATTTGAAATAGAATAGTTTACTAATTTTCTCCAAAAGAAGCAGCAGCAACTTTTTAAAAACTATAAGCTTTGCTAGTAACGAGCTTTGGATGATAATGATGCCTACAATCTTTTATAAACCTAATTTTCATAAAAATCAAATCCAAAATTTAAACTACGTTATCACCTAGATGTCGCTAGGGTTTCTACTTTTTATCTTAGTAAGTCGGGGGATGAGTCCTTGGTTCTGATTGGCTTCTTGGCAATAGTAGAAAAATTCAAATGCATGTTTAGGATATAAAACTTTAAAAAATATTTTCTAATAATATTTGTACTTCAAAAATTATGAAAAAGTTCAGGGGAGCATATTTTTACATAAGGAATCAGAAAAAAATACTTCATTTCAGCTAATAGTATCCCTTTAATTATGGTTAAAGTAAGCCTAATCCTAATTTCATTCTCCCTTTAAGAAAAAAATTAGAATGTATTAAGGGGAAGAAGCCGAATTAACAGCTTCAACATCCTCACCGTACAGCGTCACCTAGCGAGAAATTGCTCGTATACAACAAGGTTTAAAGGGTATATAAAGTCAGAATAATTGGCCATACTACTTTTATTTCTATCGGAATTAACGTTACGTATTCATTCGCGTTTGGTTTTATCTTTATTGCAAACTCAAGCGTAATATTTCGGAAGATTTTTAAAAAGTAAAAGAATCTTTATACTCGCTTCAGTCGCTTATATGACTACGAGCAAAGTGTGAGAATGAAAATTAGGGCGCGGAAAGATGGGGTGGGCCAACGTAATTTACTTAATTAAAAAAGGGGAACCACGAGCCTGATGATTACAGCTATAGCTATTGTACTACAAGAGATGTTCCAAAATTGATTATGTAACCACTAAGGTCAGCTAACTCGCTGGGTCATTTCCATTTTTTTTCAAGGCTGATTATAAAATTATTGATTAAGGTAGGATTAGATTTTACGCTTTATATTTTGATTAAATTTATTTACGAGTTGACTAGCTATTGCCGGAGTCAAAAATGATGGGATTTAGAAAAGGATTATCGTGGTTTTAATATTAATTAGTTTGCAACATAATTCTACTCGTAAAATTACTTCTTCGTTTTCCGTGACCTTTTCAGCTAATACTACCCAATTTTTAACCTTTTATTTTTATATAATCGCGTTCGACAATCTTTTTGCGCGCGTATCTTTGTTCTAATCTATACAACTGACACGGTCAGCTGAGATTGTAATTTCCTGGCTTCTTGAAAGATCTTTAAATTCCCCGACTTTTTCCTGACTTGTTAATTCAAAGGATATCGCGAAATATCAACCAGATAAAAATAAGGTCAAAATAAAGATATTTAGGTCATTGTAGATAACTAGAAGTTCGGTATATGGACTAGCAAATGCCCAAAAAAAATGGTCTAATACAATTGATGGAGAAGGAAACTCAAAAACAACATAATAAGAAATATTGTAAAAGAAAAAAATTCCTTTCAACGTCTAGCCAAAAATAAACAACATATTTACTCGGAATTTGCAGCTTATTATAAAGATAAGGCTTCCCTCTATTTCTCTATAAGAAAACACGTGGTCTAACATCGTACTCAATGACAATTACAACTGAAACCAACTTTATCTTCGTTTTACTTTCGACCCAGATACTTCCGCACCTCGAATCTAATTTCGTTCGCGATTTCACGGTGAATTTTGTGTAAAAATATTAGGTTCAAGCTCAACACACAATGGGTAAAATTACGTAGACCAAACGTTAACTATATTAACCAATTATAATCGAATAAAATTAAAGTTGCATGTATTGCAACGTTAGATAGATAAGTAGACTATAATAAACAAAAACTAATTACGTCAACCCGAGAACATAAGACAATAAAATTAGATATTCAATCTTGTTATAAAGATAAGGAATAACAAAACCTGGTGTTCATAAACGTCCTCTAACGGCAAAACAATCGCAAAAGTAGGAACTATCCAAACTAGACAAGAACGTGCTTTTGTTAGTTTCTAATTTTGTAACGATTTGCCGTTAGAGGACGCTTATTAAACGTATTTCTATCTATTCCCGTTTCTCCTAACCAATTCCTATAAAAATAAAGCTACTTTGGCAACGATTTGCCATTAGAGTACGCTTATTAAACGTATTTCCATCTACTCCAGTTTCTCCTAACCAAATCCTATAAAAATAAAGCTACTTTGGCAACAATTCGCCGTTAGAGGACGCTTATTAAACCTATTTCCGTCTACTCCCGTTTCTCCTAACCAAATCCTATAAAAATAAAGCTACTTTGGCAACAATTCGCCGTTAGAGGACGCTTATTAAACCTATTTCCGTCTACTCCCGTTTCTCCTAACCAAATCCTATAAAAATAAAGCTACTTTGGCAACAATTCGCCGTTAGAGGACGCTTATTAAACGTATTTCCATCTACTCCCGTTTCTCCTAAACAATTCCTATAAAAATAAAGCTACTTTGGCAACAATTCGCCATTAGAGGACGCTTATTAAACGTATTTCCGTCTACTCCCGTTTCTCCTAACCAATTCCTATAAAAATAAAGCTACTTTGGCAACAATTCGCCGTTAGAGGACGCTTATTAAACCTATTTCTGTCTACTCCCGTTTCTCCAAACCAATTCCTATAGAAATAAAGCTAACTTTATCACGTAACCAAATAATTGTAGAAGAAGATAGATAGACGAACACGTACAGGTTATATTTTCTCAACCTACAGCTGATATTTATAAATTCCTGGTCATACTTTACTCTCCCTTTATCTTTAACCGCATTTAACGCATTCTGTGTTGGTTTTAAGAGTTTTCAACGGTCTATAACGTCATGACCAGACTGTTTTGTCGCCTTGGCTCCCAGACAAATACAAAGAAAAAGAATAGGAGAGGAGAGTTTGATTGGACCATATTACGTCTCGAACACAATTAAAAGGATGCTCGAGGCAAGACCCTACAGATCAATTGAATTCCGCGAAGATGGGGGGGGGGGCTAAAAGATATCAGAGTGTCAAATACAGATAAACCGCTAAAAGGAACATCCAACGCGGTTCACACGGATAATATAGATGCTTGGTTTAATATAAAATGATTTAAATCTAAAATTAAAGCTATTTATGTCATATTCAGGGCGATTTTGACTAATCGTTTTAGGCGAATTACGAACGAAAATTAATTCAATATTTACGCTAACTCGCGAATCAAAAATAAATTAGATTTTGAAACGTAATAAGTCAATATTAATTGATTCGAATTAAGGAATAATTAAGTTAATTCAAATGGAAAGGGACTAGAAATGTCGCGAATATTAAAGGGATAAAATAATAAGGCAGTATTTGAACAAACCGCTAAGCCTAACATCATTTTCACGTTGATTTGAAACAATAGTTTAAACGTCATAGCTCATCATTTAAAAATAGACAAAAAAGTCAACACCCCTGTCTGGCTCGAGTAATTTAGACTCTTCCTCGATATTTTGAGTCGATAAAGAAATTAGGCGGACCGCGCTTGTCTCTATTGTCTTCCATCCCTAATCAAAGCGAGTGTTAAAACTCGTTTAACGAAGAGATATAGAACTCTTAATAGATCCTTGTTAAGCCTAAGTTAAAAATATATTTCTAACTTAGAATTTGGCCAATTCAAACTATAATATAACTACGAAAAGAAACGAAGTGTATGAAAATGAAGCCCTACTAATGAACAAATTATGATAGAAATTGGATTTCTTACAAAAAAAATCACATTCGCGTTGATTGAAAAATAAATTTAAAACGAAACGAGAAACTCGCGTCTCTTAAAAATAATTTTGACGTTCAATTTTTAAAAAAAATGTTTCAAAAGAATGGAATTGAATAGCGCCGAAAGAAAACGATAAAATACAAAAGATCGAGTTTGAATCAAAAGAAAAGGTTTTTCAAAACTCTTTAAAAAAAAATACTAATTGGAGAAAATAAAACTCCAATGAAAAACACAAAACGAAGAGGCATACTCCATCGAGAGAGTCCATTTTATGGCGAATTACCAACAGATTGCAACACCAACAAAGGTAGACTATCCCATTTTATTTCAAAACTGTTTTTTTTCTCTTAAAGGGAAAATGAAACCTAGCAAAAAGTGATTTTTTATCGTTTTAATTGGCCTAATATGCTCATTGGTCGATGACCCTTCAATGCGAATTAATTCAGAATCTATATAAATCTAGCTAAGCCTATTTTCCGGGTAATATTCAAATTTATTTCTAGTTTAAAATTTGTAAAAAAATTTATTGTTGGATTAGGCTTATTTAAACGATAAATTGATAAAAAAATCACTTATTAGGTTGCATCAAGAAGGATCAGATAAGGAGAGGAAAAGTGGGGCTGCGTTGAGTTAGAGAGAGAAGAGCCAACCTCCCACTCGGGTGGAAAGGGGGGATAGGAAATTCTCGAGGTAAACTGTTGTCACGTGGTCGCTAGCTAGCGCGTCTCATAAAGGATTCGTTTTACCCACGTGACAACAATTTACCACGAAGCATCTCTACCCCCGTCTGTCCCCCGTTCTCCCAGAGTGGGAGTTTAGGCCGACGCAGTAGGAGCCGCGCCGTTCCCACTTTTCCTCTCCTTATCTGATCCTTCTTGGTTGCATTCTCCCTTTAACCCTACTTTTCTGTTAATTATTAAATTATTAGAAATAATTATTAAAGTTTCTAGGAAAAAGGCTTAACAAGGATCCACGTAGAGTTTAATCATTCATAGTCAAACGGATTACAACCAAGGCCTAGTTTGAAACGTTTTGATATCGGAATAAGGCACGTGATTGGCCGAAGAATGTTTAAAGGCGATATATAAAACTTTTCACAAAATTTATTTTTTGTCATGTTTCATTATCCCTTTAAATAACTTCGCGCGTGATGAAAATTCAAAACTGTTTTTAACTGAAGCGCGAGATTATTAGATCAAACGTCACCTGACACTGAAGTAATAACGTAACAATATGGCGTAAAAACCTTTCCTTTAGTGTCCTTCGAAACGTGACGGGAATTTTCGAAGATTATTTTAAGGATTTTCTCGCGGGAATATTAGAGTAATGAGGTGAAAACATTCTTAGGAAAAATTTCATCTTAATTTGAAAGCGGATATAAAGCTAGGTCACCAATTATCTCTAATGTTTTGTTTACTCGGTGTTAGAGGTAAATATAGCTTTCAATATAGTATAAATTTAAAACATTGTAACGGAAATAAAATTCTTCAAAACTAAATTATCAATTATAATATTAATATTAGATCTATTCAATTTTTAATTTATGTTAAAAAAGACAATACGTTTCTTATCCAATAAGAATTTTTAACCAATTATCGTCCGCTTTTTTTATTACTACGCGACTGCTACATTAAATCTATATCTTAAGTAATTAACGGGATAATGAAGATGGATAAAGCGTTATTTTTAAAATAGAATTTGCTCTAGCTAATTGAAATCCCAATTTTGCTAATTAAATACGAGAAACCCTTGTAATATTTTAATTAGGTTTTTACGTATATTTTTACACTATTAATAAAATAGAAACATTTTTTCTAATCTTCATTATCCCTTAAATTATATTTTTAATCAGCTCTTAAATTGTTGGGAAAATTATGTTAATTTTTTAAGATTTAAATGAAAATTGATATCGTTTCAATGATATATAATTGAGTACACAATTTAATCTAGAAATTAAAAATTTATCAGAAAATTCAAAATGAAGATTAGGTTTTTGGAGCATCCTTGATCCCCAGAAATATAGGTGGAGTTCATAATATTTAAAGTGATAATGAAGTCTAATAACTAGCGATTATTAAACTTTTCTTTGTCGATAAAAATTAAAACGAATATTAAATTCGAAATATTTTAATTATCCCGCAGAAACTAGGCTTAAAACAGATCCATGTAAATCGAGTTAGATCTCTCCCTAAGCTCGCGAATTTTACATACGCGTGACGTAGGTTTTACTTTTCAATGCGCTCCCAAAGTATAATTCTTATTTAATTAAAAATAGTCCATATTGAAAAATTAACAGAATTAGACCATATAAACCAAATAAAAAAACAATTCAAACTAAGTATGCTAAAAGAATTTCAAATTTTGTTCCACTTAAAGTTATGGTCAAATCTTAAAACTCGACCCATTTTTCAGAAAAAAGTTTAGATTTTTCCACATTTAGTTATTGTATGGGAGCACATTTAAATGCGAAGTAAAACTGACGTCACGCGCGTGTTAAGTTTCTGGGAGTTAAATTGGCGAGTTTCCCGAATCGAGTCAGCAGTTGATTGTCTACTTTAAATTTTTTTAACTATTTACATTTCATTCTCCCTTTAATCTTACAAGATATATATCGAAAACCAAATATCCTTGAAACTATCTTTAAATTTAAATAACTATTATGAAACTGTTATTATAGTTCACCCAATTAAACTCCGGCATTTGGTAATCGAAGAAATGTCAAGAATCGGCAGCTACATTATCAACAAAGACTTATAAGCGATGCGAATGCCATTATTACGTTCGGTTACAGACATACTGATTGCGAAATGGCATTCATTGGCAACTGATAACAGCAAACATCTCTATTCTAACTTAAAAGGGATAATGAAATGTTACAATTTCTTAATATATAATAATTAACCATAAATTAATTATTAATATTAGTTATTAATAATTAAAATATGGAAAATTTATAGCGGTAATTTCAAACTTTTATTTAAGCTACTATACTGTTTACTTAGATATCAAGACAGTCTACCTTAGAAAAGCACGCAAAATAAGGTTAAGCAGAAGCCGATGAAACCCTCCTTTGAAGTCTATTACTCCCGGGTCTTGTCTACCCCTCTCTGTATGGGTTAGTTTCAAAAAGCGCGATTCGTACGCCTCCTAACGGTAGATATTTTCGGAGAGGGAGTTCGTCTAGCGAATATCTCTAGCAGCCTTGGAGTTCGTCAAAAAACGTCGTCGTTTGTGGAGAGAGAGAATTTCCAATTTTCCGTAGACAGGGGGGTATGAAGTAGGACCCCTCCGATCTCGTAAAATTGGGAATTTTACCCATACAGAGAGGAGCGCTATATGGAACATTAGAGTAGTAGACTTCAAAGGAGGGTTTCATCGGCTTCTGGGTTAAGTTATTAAATCAAATAAAATTAATAATTTTTACATTTCATTATCTATTTAAAAACCAATTGGATTGAAAACCATACGATTAAAACTGATAGATTTGACTCACCCTATATAAAATATAAGATAATCCTTCAGCCTTCGAGTCTTTCTAACCGTTAATTAGTTTTAGATAGAAAATTTTTGTTAAAAATCGAAGAAATCAAAAGTGCGTGAGCTGTTGAACTAAAAGTTCGAATCGGAAAATATTTATACTTATAACCGTGCTCTTTCAAAACGTCACGTGATACAAATATTATGGAATAATTTCCCGCGATTTTGTTGGGAAATTGCGTAAAGAAGGCTGGTCTAAACTTTAATATAATAATTAACAAATTAGGTTACAAGGTTTACTCGCCCAAGATTTTAAGAATTAGGTGGATTTTTCGGAATTTCCTTTAAACTGTCAAACCACGCCATTCGACCCACCCACGCATTATCAGTAAGTATAAGAGTAATTTAAATTTTGGAAGAATTTAAATAGGATTAAAATTTAAATCCGTTGCTTGTTAGAGGAGGAATTTCAAAGTCATTAATTTCGAATAATCGAAAAATAATTTGGAAAACCCTATATACCTTATAGCAATTATCATTAGTAACATCTGTTGTTGATGTTGTACCTTAACTTTTAAATTTAAAGGGAGGGTGTAAAGGAAAAATGTGATTTTAAGCGATTATATTATTAAAAAATAATTGTACGAATGTTAAAATATTTGGGAAATGTACTTGTCTGAATTGTGCAAAACAAATCGGGAAAGATTTAGATTTTGGCAATGAATTGAAAGGAGAACCTTCGACTAATCAGAAGACTTCCCAGTACCTTTGGTTACGTAAGATATCCCCTGTGACACGCGCTGTTGTACGCGCACGATTCTACGCAGTTGAATATAATCAAGAACATTATTTAGCTCTCGATTCAAAGAGTGAATGCCGCAGCACGTGTCGCGGGGATTTTATTAATCAAAGGGGTACAGGAGGGTCTTTTAATTAGTCGAAGGTGCTCCTTTAAATTGAAAATTAAAATAAGGTTCCCGATTTTTTGTACAATTTAGACAGATACCCTTTCTCAATGTTTCAGGACGCAAATGTCTTTTTTTTTTAGAATCAGAATCAAAAATATTTAATTTTCTTTATCACCCTCCCTTTAAAGGGATAATGTAACCCAACAATTAATTTCTATCGATTCAATATGGTTTAAATAATACTTATCCACTCGTAAATAAAATTTACAAGCTAATATTAAGCTAGAAATCAATATTTAACTTTCTCTGAAAGTAGGCTTAACGAGGACCAATAAAGTGTATTGATATCTCGTCGTTAACGACTCTCCAACCAATGATTTAAGCCTATTTTGAAACGTATAACGAATAAAGTTTACTTTTCTCCTGATTCGTCCAAGACTCGTTATCAAGGAGATTTCAAACTCTCAATGGATCCTTGTTAAGCCTACTTTCCCAACAAGTTAAACATAAATTTTATTTAGTTTAATATTTGTTATTTTATAACAAACGCGGATTAGTTTAATTAAGACTACTTTAATATTTCAAAATTCAACACGCATTAAGATTTAGCAAATCGGGGTCAAAGTTAACTAGAAACGGATTTAAACACGACCTATATTTAAAAAGGTTAATTCGAGTCATACGAAGGGAGAAAACAACGCCTTCGTTTCTTTTTCAAAGAATTTAAAGAAACATTGCAATTATTTACCAATATCCGGACTTTGAAACGTTACGTCAGAAATAATTTTCCCAAAGTCATATTAAAAATTAGGGCTCTAAAAAATTCCCAGCAACGCGCTTATATAATACGTTATTTTTCATTACATAAATCGACATAGAACTTATATAACATTAGCTACGTTCACACTATAATTTCTTAATCGATTTGAACCGGTTAAATCGATTTAAAATTATCTCAAATATAAGAATTAAATGTTTTAAAGTTTATCTAGTTTATGGCTACAAATATATTATATTATTGATCGATAGACTTGATAACTGATTATTAAATGATTGATTAACCTATTAATTAAAATTTTGAGAAGATAAAAAGCACGTTAATTTAACTTATATTTCATTTTTAATTTATTTTTAACTATTTAAATTAGTGTAGTGGTATTTATTTCTATAACATACAGTTTCTGTATGATTTTGAATCATTTTTCAACAATATTTCCAAAAATGCTATTAAATTTACATTTAATCAATTAATTAAGTCAATTAATCATTGATAGCCTCAATTAAAGTAATATTTTCTTCATAAACTTAAATTTTACATCGCATTGGTAATGAAAACTAATTTTTGAAGAATTTGTATTTTTCGAAATACTTCATTCAACCTTTAAAATTTAAATAATATTTGAATATAATGGTGTTACGTCGGATAAGAGAGTGCTATATACAAATAACGCGAAACGCCTGTTATTGTTCTGTTATAAAACAGATAACCCTATAGCGAATTTAATTATTTAACCGTATACACCTACGAAAAGCAGCAAGGCCAAATGATTTAAAAATTGGTTTAGATTATAAAAGACGACAGAAACTGTAATTTCATTCTACTACCAAAATGCGTGGACCATTATTTAAATACGAGACGCGAATATTACATCATCAAATCAAAATCCTACCTCGTAAACCTACATTCACATCAGCCGGACTGAATTTCGGTAATTACACGTTATATACTATGTCCAAGAATCCATTCAGGTTCCATAAGAATATGGGAGGGGCCGCGATTCAATAACCATCCTCCCAAACTTTGTAGGAAAAGTTCGTCCGCTTCGAATCGATTTTTCAAGTAAATCGCTCCTGACATCTATTATTAACCCGCGCCACTAACGACCTTGACATAATATTTTGGGTAATAAAAATGGAGTCGACCGAAAAAAGATCTAAGCGTACAAATGTTGCGAAAATTGCAGACGAACTTTTGTTACAAAGTTTGGGAGGATGGTACCAGAGGCTAAAGCTATGCTCCCTTATTCTTATGGAACCTGAATGGATTCTTGATATGTCGCAATCTTGAAAGACACTTAAATATCCATTGAAAAAATTACTTCCTTTATGGGAAATTATGTCTAATCCGAGGCTGCGTATCGAGAACTACTGGTGTTTAAAATTTGCATATATGGGAATGTTAAAGGACATCATATATGACGTACTTTATTTCTGGAACGTAATTAACGATAATTTTCGTAAGAAATGTGGAATTTACTGGATTAAGTACTTTTACGAAAAAGACAGCGCGAAAGCTATATTATTACTGGTGCCAGAACTCGCGAGAATTAGCTTTAGGTTCTTCAAAATCACGTGATCAAAGCTACTTAAATTACATTTAAAGTTAATGAAAAATAGGTATTTTAGAGGAGAAAATTATTTCAAATTTAACTAATAAAATCCAGATATTTAAAACAAATCTGTCTAAGTTTTTAATTAGAAGTAATAAAGTCAAACGGGGAGGCAATATCATCCTCTGCAGTTATTAAAGTGTGTTATCCTCGCCTATCCCTTCCACAACCTAAAACTTTGATTTTTGTAAAATAAAACGTAGAAAAAACAGAAAATATGAAACTTTTACTCAAACTTGTAAATATTAACTAATTTTAATATTTAAACTTAATTAACAGACAAGCTATACGATTGTCAAGGTGATTTCAATGTTTTAAAACAAAAAAATTGAAAATGGACGATGACAATGTTTTTCGAAATTACGTTCCTTCCGTCATTGGTCTATCTTTAATGGCAGTAGCAGTCACAATATGGTCAACCAAAAAACAGAAAACTTTACCACCAGGTCCAACTGGTTTACCCATCTTGGGATACAGACCATTCATGTCAGAAGAACCGTACAAGAAGTTCATAAAACTTTCCAAATTCTACAATTCCCCAGTTATAAGGTAAAAATCGCAATTATTACCAGTCACCTTGACCAGTTGACCTTTGTCAAAATAACCTGTCTTTACAGTTTATATTTAGGTAATCGATTCACCGTGATTCTAAATAACTTCGCGTCCTTAAAAGAAGCCATGCTTCAAGACGCTTGTCTGGGTCGACCTCACGGGACAGCCTTCGAACTTTCCAACAAAGCCATTAGTAAGTCGCTCTCAATTACGTATGGACAGTTTTACGAGATGGTCTATGAAACCGAAAACGCGTAAGCTATACTTTGTAAAATGTTTATTTAAAGTGATACTGACACGGAATTTTCACGAGTGTAAAATTTCAGGAAATGATTCAAAAACTATTACTACAGTAATTTTACAGTTTGACCTAGAACAAATTGATTTCCTATTGGTTTCCTATGAAATTTTGGGCGGTCTTTCAAGTGATGACGTCTCCCCACTTCTAACCCCTTGAAAAATGGCCCACCCAAATTATAAATAAGCGTATATATCTTCCGTTCTATTGGTCGTAGAACTAACAAGTACGTGGTCTTAAACGAGTGTGGTAGGAAAGAGGAGGCGGGACTTATTTTCCTTAGGCGAAACCCGGGTAGCCAATATTTTATTGATTACGACATACTTAGCGAAATTTAAAGATTATCCACTTTTGGTAATCTAAAACTCCAAAAAACCGCGTAATCATCGAAAAAAATCTATATTTAAATAGTTTACCAATTCCACTTAACCAATAAAGCCATCTTTACCCGAAGAAAACTTCAAAAAGGGTTTTCTATATCCTAATATTGTAGTCTGAGAACTTTTAGCGAATTTTCCGCGCCGGTTGTAATTCGATTAATATATTTTCCGGGAGAAACTTAGCAGTAAAAGTCTGTCCAACTAGAAAAATGTAATAGAGTGGAAGTCAAAGAAAAGGGGCAAGCTCGGTTTAGAACGGAACAAACACTCGTAATATTTTTGTAATCGCTATATTTGTACGAACGGAATATTAAAGTTTATCCATTGTGCTAAGACGAATGGAGAAGTGAAAGAATGGTGAAATTAAGCGCCGTTTTAATTCCCATATCTATTATTTCATTCGCTTATCCTTCACGAACAACTTATACAAAGAAAGAGTGTTAAACATTTTTCAAAATTGGAAACCGAAGAGTTTTGCGCGGAATCAGCCAAATTTAGCGTTCGAAAGGAGTGATGGGAGTCTTAAGTAAGGACTTGTTTAATGTCTAGGACCTCTTCGTATAAAATTTCAATAAGAAATTATTTAATCCAATTTTTACGATGTTTATTAAAAAGGTATACTCTATTGTTTACTGGGGAGAAAACCCATTAACTTTCAACCAATGAAATAAAAGTCATCCAGCGTAAGAATAAAATTTAAAGAAATGTTTAAAGGGAGGATGCAACCTAACAACAAGTGTTTTTTTATCGATTCCTTATTGTTTTAATAGGCCTAATCCACTATTTAAAAAATTTACAAACAAATATTAAACTAGAAATAAATTTAAAACTTACCCTGAAAATAGGCTTAGTGGGATTCATGGAGCTCCTGATTTCCTCCCGTGTAAGGTCTAGCGACCAATCGCGCGCGACGTAAGTCTCGTGGAGATCTCGCGTGAACGACGGGCCTTCGCTCATTGGTCGCTAGACCTTACACGGACGCGATTCAGGATCTCCATGAATCCCCCTAAGCCTATTTTCAGGGTAAGTTTTAAATTTATTTCTAGTTTAATATTTGTATTGTAAACTTTTTATCGGTGGATTAGGCCTATTTAAACGATAAGGAATCGATAAAGAAATCACTTGTAATTAGGTTGCATTCTCCCTTTAAAGTGAGGATATCACGGACTTTTCGTAAACCGCAAATATTTACATTTAGCTACGGTCACACTAGCATTTCTTAATCGATTTGAAATGGTTAAATTCAAATCGCCAGGAATCGTTTTAAGCGTGACGCGTTCACGAATTAGCTTTATAAATCGATTTATTGTAGTTGTTGAAACTAAATCGGTACGAAACTGGTTCCCGAAGCAGTTTCGAGAAATCCAATCAAATCGATTCGAGAAAAGACGGTTTCCTCTTCACACGACTCTAGCGAAACGTTTGAAACGGCTTAAATCGATTCCAAGGCCTAGAAGGAATTCTAAATATATATTTATATATATTTTTTTTGGGGAACCCGACTTTTAATCGATTATTTTAATATCTACATGGTTGCCAAGTTAAACTTTCGACAACATATTAAAAGGAAATAAAAGTCTACGTACCACAACCCGTAAAGAAAAACCCCCAAAAAAATTTTATCGACAGGTCAAATTTGGGCTAGGTTAACATATCGGTTTGGGGCTAAGGCTAACCTAACTCATAAAGTATCATTTAACGAGGCTGTAAGTTTTTGAGGAGAAATTAAAAATTGCAACTTTTTTCGTTCGCGAGCGTTTTTGGGCTTCGAAAGTTTTCAAAAGGACCTACACCCCCAAAATCGTAAAGACAGGAATAATCAAAGGGCAACTCTTGCCATATCTATATTTAAAGTGAGAATGAAGTAGCCCTAAGAGTACAGGCTTAACAAGGATACATAGATATATCGCCTTTTAAGTAGTCTGCCAAGTAAAGAAAGGATTGCATCTTAAGCCTAGTTAAGCCCTATACATAACCAGAAGCCGATGAAACCCTCCTTTGAAGTCTACTACTCCAATGTTCCATGTGGCGCTCCTCTCTGTATGGGTAAAATTCCCAATTTTACGAGTTAGAAGGGGTCCTACTTCATCCCCGCCTGTCTACGGAAAATTGGAAATTCTCTCTCTCCACAAACGACGACGTTTTTTGGACGAACTCCAAGGCTGCTAGAGATATTCGCTCGACGAACTCCCGCTCCGAAAATAACTACCGTTAGGAGACGTACAAATCGCGCCTTTTGACAATTACCCATACAGAGAGGGGTAGACAAGACCCGGGAGACTTCAAAGGAGGGTTTCATCGGCTTCTGACATAACGAAATAAAGAACGCGGTTCTCGCGTGATTGTCCGAAGACATGAATTGACACTTTTCATATATCCTTGTTAAGCCTACTTTCCCCAAATTAAAATATTATTTTTCTAGCTTAACATTAGATCATTTTGTTTTTTTTTACCAATTCCATTTGCAGTTAATTAAAAATTCATGAAAGCCTGACTTTTTCTAAATATCATAGTTATTTTTCCCCTAAAGTTTTGTGACACTTTCTCTCGAATAACATTGTATTTTTTATGACGTTCGGCTTAATTAAACTCCGATAGGCGATTATGGGTTCAAAGACGAACAAAAAAAAATATTTTTTAGTGAATGAGATTAATGCTCGCGAGACTTTTTAAGATTTTTTAAAATCTATGAAAAGTGGAATTTTTTTTTTCTTACGATCGTAACCCGAAGGTCTTTTGGGGATAAGGAAATGAGGGTCTGAATTAATTCAGAATCGATATGGTCGTCGCGCCAAGAAACAAGCCAAATGGCCAAGAGGTGGGGGGGAATTTTCCATAATGACGGAAGTTATTAAAATGGGTGGGAGGAAATTATGGGGATACGGGTCGAAACAAAGACGCGAGGAACCTCAAAGTTCACGAACCAAGGGCGCTTTAAACGTACAAAATGTCGAAAGATATTCGTTCAAGGTCATATCAAAGTCATATACGAGTTTCGACTACCTCAAGAATTTAAAAATCGATTTGATTAACTTTGTATAATGGTAAAAATTTGCTTTCATCTACTTTAGACGGTAGTTTATTAACATATCGATTTATCGAGTTACGCGAGAGTTTCAAGTACATAATTATGACATTTGTTCGTTGAAATTTTTGGGTTTCATTGTTTGTGGTCATGTCAAGGTCATATTTGGGGTTTCAAGTATCTGAGGCGATTATTCTTAATCATATCAAGGTCATGTTTTGTTTTCATCTATCTAAAGCAATTGTTTGTGGTCATTTCAAGGTCATATTTGGGTTTTCATTGTTCTTAATCATATCTAGGTCATTTGAGTTTCATCTTCATTAGATGTTGTTCATAGTCTTATCAAGGTTGTTTTCATCTATCTAAAGCAATTGTTTGTGGTCATATATCAAGGTCATATTTGGGGTTTCATCTACCTAAGGCGATTATATCAAGGTCATATTTGAGTTTCATCTACATTAGATGTTGTTAAGAGACTTATCAAGGTCATATTTGGTTTTCATCTATCTTAAGCAATTGTTTGTGGTCATATCAAGGTCATATTTGGGGGTATTGTCTACCGATGGCGATTGTCCTTAATCATATCAAGGTCATTTGAGTTTCATCTACATTAGATGTTGCTAAGAGACTTATCAAGGTCATATTTAGTTTTCATCTATCTAAAGCAATTGTTTGTGGTCATATCAAGGTCATATTTGTGGTTTCATTTACCGATGGCGATTGTCCTTAATCATATCAAGGTCATCTACATTAGATGTTGTTCATAGTCTTATCAAGGTTGCTTTCATCTATCTTAAGCAATTGTTTGTGGTCATTTCAAGGTCATATTTGGGGTTTCATCTACCGATGGCGATTGTCCTTAATCATATCAAGGTCATTTGAGTTTCATCTACATTAGATGTTGTTAAGAGACTTATCAAGGTCATATTTGGTTTTCATCTATCTTAAGCAATTGTTTGTGGTCATATCAAGGTCATATTTGGGGTTTCATCTACCGATGGCGATTGTCCTTAATCATATCAAGGTCATTTCAGTTTCATCTACATTAGATGTTGTTCATAGTCTTATCAAGGTCATATTTGGGCTTCAATAAGCATAATCATAGCATTATCAAATACTTGAGAGTAAATTATTAATTGATAACCCTTAATACTAATTAATATATATAATTAAATATAATTTACAGGTTTAAATGACGTCAGCGGGCCAACATGGCGCGATAATCGACGTACAACAGTTCGAATACTCAAAGAATTGGGTTTCGATAAAAGTCCAATGGACACTCAATGCAGAGTAAGTATAACATTCCCCCAAAATCAAAACCATCACCAGTAACCGGAAATGTTTCCTACCTCATAACCCGTCGTAGTATGAAGTCCAAGAATTGATCCAGTACTTGAAGTCAAGCGATGGACAGACGATAGATTTTCATAATCGTTTAACGTCTAGCGTTTCCAACATGATAACGTCATTGGTCTTCGGCGAAAGATTGAACTACGATGACGGTGGTAGACGATTATTGGACAATTACATCCTGACCTTGGGTGCATTCTTCAATCAGACCAGTTTGCACGCTTGCTTTCCCTGGTTAAAAAAAGTTCTTTACTTCTTCAAAGTCATGGATTACGACAAAGCTCAATTACAATTACATAACTTTCTAGAATATGTCCAGTAAGTCGGACTACTCGTTAGAGAATATTAAAGTCCTTGGAACTAATGTTAAGTTATTGGTTTGCAATAGGAACGCGATTGATGAACACCGGTCAGCGCCAGAATGTGGCGATAAAGCCAAAGATTACATAGATGGGTACTTGAAAAGTATGGCCAATAAAGACTGTCCTTCGGCGAAATATCTCTCAAGTACGTCTAAATGGCTAAGACTTACGTTGTCATATATCATAATAATAAGGCGCTATAGACATTTAACTTATTCCAAAGCCAAAAATATGTACTACCCGCTTTATTAAGCGTAGCTGTTAGCACTGAAATAAATACGCTTAGCAACAGCTGCATAACGAAAGCCGGCAACTGGTTTACTATGGGCTAGGACTTGGTACAACTACAGTATGAGTAAATAAGATTAATAATAGTTTTACAGCAAAAACCAAGTACACCAATCGATAGAGCGTTAAATTTGGGCGTAAAATAACAGCCGATTTTTTAAAATATCAATAGTTTTCTTACCTTTAATAATTCGAAGAAAATGCGCTTGACGAGGGTTAGCTGCGGAATTCTTTGAGCGCCATTTTCTAGCTCTTCGAGAGCGAAACTGAGCAACGCGCGGGCGCCTGCCGTTTTATTATTTTATACGCGGGAGCCGGGGGGGAAACTTTAGAACGTGTTTTCTGCCACCTCGCGGCGTTAAACGTTACGTTCAGTTGGGTCAATTTAATCCGCATATATTAATCTATTAATACCAGTGTTTTCAATAAAACCGGTGAAATAAAATTGTATCATTCAATTTTTTATGAAAAAACAATTAGTTGTGAACTTTAGTTGAGCTGCGGTTATTTTAGGCCTAAATTTAAAGCTCTATCGAATGGCATACTTGGTTTTGCTGGAGAACTATTTTTGACCTTATTCCACCATACTGCAATCCTACCGATTCCTTGTATGTTTATTCGCTAGTAAAACAATTGACAAAGCATTAACCTAGAAATCATTTTTTATCTTACTCGTAAAGTTTTAGGCTTAACAGGGATCCATGAGGAGGCAATAATTAGTCCTAACTATTAACGATTCAAACTAAGCCTTGCCCATTTTACAAAAGCTGTGTTCACACTAGAGACTTTGAAAGCGTTTTTAACCATTTTATAAAGGTCAAACTGTAAAATTTTGAGGTCAAAATATAAAATTATCTTGAAAAGTTGATTTGAAGATTGATAACGGTTTCAAATTTATTTAGAATGAAAGTAACTAATCTGTGGTTATATCTTTAAAACAAATTAACTGCAAAGCCTAGGTTACGGATGTTAACCAGTGGGTCTTACAAATGATAATTACCTAATTAATATTCAGCTTCGTTTCTACGTGGAAACATCCGGTCCTTGTTCGGAGCCGGTACGGAACCAGGGCGATGTACGTTAGAATGGTGTTTCTTGTGTATGGCCCACTTTCAAGAGTACCAGAAGAAGGTCCACGAAGAATTGGACTCGGTATTAGGGGGTCAAAAGGCCCCGGGTTTCTCGGACTCCATTTCTACACCATTAACGCAAGCGGTCATTTACGAAGTCATACGTTGGATCGGACTAGTACCATTCGGTCACGTGAGAGGGTAAGACTCTGAAAAGAAAAATTAAAAATACAACTTGTTAAAGTAGAAACGCAACTGTTAACTCGATCGGGTCTTGTCAAATTAATCAAGAGAAATTTAAAAATTCCCGAACTAAGAGTGAGATTAATTTGAAAAAACCCGAATGAAGTCAGGTTTCATTGTAAAATTCAGGGCGATAGAAGACACGACCATTCAAGGTCACTTTGTACCTAAGAATTCTGTCATCTTGATGAACTTCTACGCGGTACACCACGATCCAGAGCTTTGGGGAGACCCCGAAGTATTTCGACCCGAAAGATTCATTAACGAAGAAAATAAACCATTCAGACCCGAATATTTCATTCCATTTGGATTAGGTAAATTATAAAACTGATTACATTTTAGATACTTTATCTAGGGTTCAAAGGTTAATTCCATCGCGCTTATTTAATGGGGAAGTAGAAAGTTTTGTGTTCTTAGAAAAAAAAACTAAATTTCGTTGAAACTACTCTCTTAAAAAACATTTTAATCGTGGCGTCAGACACTCTTGAATTCGCTGTACACCTGAGGTCACTGAGTTCAGCTTTTACAGTGCCTTGAGTTCAGCTTTGATAGTGCGAAGAGTTAAAAAATGCTATACACCCGAGTTCACGAGTGTCTGCCCCCTCGATTTTAATATCAATTTTTATTCGCTAATCAAAACGAAAGTGAACGATAGGGAGTTTAAAAACACTTCAGATGACGTCAATACGCCTATTTATTTTTTATTACTGTTGCACGTATCCCAATTGTTATTTTGAATCAATAAATAGTACGTCCTAAGGACAGACAGCGCGGAAACCATCTCTTAAGTAATACCGGAAGTTAAATCTATTCGTACCAAAATTCTAAGAATCAACCCCTTTTTTACCCCCCTGCCAATATATTTAGAACATAACACGACAATTTTGCCCGGGGCTTGAATAATACAAGTACTTGTATACTGTATACTTGACTTTTGATTATGCAAAGCCTTTATATTGTTAGTTTTATTATATATAACGTAAAAAAAAAGAACCAAGGCTTAACCCGTGAAAATAAAAATACTCAAACATGGTTTGAAAATATACTCTGGGGGGTTTTCGATTGTAGTACGAGTTACGCAATCTTTTCTCAACACTTTTTACTTCACGTTCCTTCAAATCGACACTAGGGGAATGAAGAGAATTGCACGGTTGGGCGAAGACCGTAGTCTGGTTGGGCGGAGGACGGAAGACGGGTGGGCTATTAACATTGAGAAAAAATACAATACGATACGAAACGAGAGCAAATGTGGGTCCTCAATTTTATTTCTATACACATATAATATAGAAAGGAGTATAATAATCTCTCTGTGGGTTTTTTTCTTCTCGGGGGCCAGTGGGGCTGGGTCTGGCCAACTGTAAGCTATAAAGTAAACTCGGGTCATTTTCAATTTTCCCCTAGGAAAACGATCGTGTCCGGGAGAAGCTATGGTATACATTGAACTGTACGTTTATTTCGCCACCGTCATGCAGAGTTTCTGGATAAGACCGCCAGAGGGCCAAAAAGTATCTTTCGACGCGGTGCTAGGTATTGCCAAACAGTCCAAATCACCTCGCTTACGTTTCCTGTACCGACAAGAAAGCGAACGCGGCTTCCGTCATTGAACAACTATCCTTAACTTCATCCTCTTCCCTCTTCTAAACCATCCCTCCTAGCTTCATCCCGTTTTTCTTTCAAACCGATTTAAAGAGAAATTGAAACGTTTTAATGATAATTAAAAAAAATTATATTCTCGAAATTGAATGTACATTTACGACATAAAAAAACCTTTCAAAACACTTGATTTTTTCTATTTATCCAAGATCCCCTAACTTATATGGGAAAGGGATAGGAAAGAGGAGGCTGGTCTTATTTTCCTTAGGCGAAACCGGATAGTAACTACGGTAACCAAATACGTTCTTTTCGATAGCCAATAAGCTAATTATAAAGTTTACGTAGCCGTTAAAAGGACAATTCAACCTTACATTCTACTTTAAGAGGTGGAGCTCTTCCTTGGGCTTTGTATGAGTTCTAACAGAAGCCGATGAAACCCTCCTTTGAAGTCTATTACTCCCGGGTCTTGTCTACCCCTCTCTGTATGGGCTAGTTTCAAAAAGCTCGATTCGTACGCCTCCTAACGGTAGATATTTTCGGAGCGGCAGTTTGTCGAGCGAATATCTCTAGCAGCCTTGGAGTTCGTCAAAAAAACGTCGTCGTTTGTGGAGAGAGAGAATTTCCAATTTCCCGTAGACAGGGGTATGAAGTAGGACCCCTCTGATCTCGTAAAATTGGGAATTTTACCCATACAGAGAGGAGCGCTATATCGAACATTAGAGTAGTAGACTTCAAAGGAGGGTTTCATCTACTTCTGCTTCTAATAAAGCAAAAGCAAGAAGTCCAAGATTCCTATATTTTTAATATGAATTCCTGATGTTAATTATAAAATTAATTATAGAGCTTATATTTAAATTATTTTCCACATGAATAAATTTCACATCAATATTTTGAATACCGTGTTAAGTTCGAGACGGACCATTAAAAACAATTCAAGCCTATTTGGGTCAAAGATACTTGTAATGGATAAAAACTTTTTCATTTTTACTCTCCCTTTAAAATCCTAGGTCCCCCTCTTTCTCTCCTTGTCGCATTTTTCTTCCTAACCCAAAGAGAAACAAATTTTTGGTGTTGGTTAGTTTAGTTTTTGTTGTTGGGGTCTAGTCTCGCGTCAAGGCCTTAACTTTCAATTCCCGTGGCGTCATGGCTCTAAAGAAATAAGGCCTCCCCCAAAAACTGATAACGGGCCAACTGGAAATATAAAAAAAATATACGTATATATTATATATATGTCATAAAAACTACCTTTAAACCCAAAAATATATCTTATTTTTGACCTAAAAACGAGATTTTTGGGTACTGTAAAACGGCCAATGTGTAATAACATATTTTAAAGGGAAAATGAAACGAGCAGTCGCCGTGTAAATAGTGAAATCGAGGAAGAGTCCAAATCACTCGAGCCAGATAGGGGTGTTGACTTTTTTTTTTTTTTTTTTTTTTTTTTTTTCAAGTGATGGGCTAGTACATTTACCAAGACCTTTTGATTATACTAATGTAATAAAAATGTTATTCGGTCGAATTGGATTTCGGGCCAATTAGGAAGCATGTTATTTTAAATAGTCAAATAGCCATTATTAATAAATAATAGCCAGGCAACAGCTGACTCAATTAGGGCCTAGTCCAATTGAACTCGCGCTAAGATCGCCAATTTAATCTTTAGATTATGAACATAAACTTGATTAATCGCCTAGTTAATCTTCAGCTGGCGCGAGTCTAAATTGTTAGAGAAAAACAAATTCTTCGCGGACAAATTGCGTTCATATTCCCTTTAAAATGTAGGTAGCAAACTTTTCCCTCGCGCAACTAGCAGCTTCTCATATCCATCCATTTAAATTTATGAGAATTACGTAAGCCTATCAAATCTTTGGGGAAAATCTGTATTTTCCGTATACAATAGCCCTCTCCACCCCCAAAGCGAATATTTACCCTAAATGTCCATATTTCGGGTAAACCTTTGATACCGAGAAATATAAAATACGTTTTGAACGCTTCGTTTCGACGACATATAGGCATAGATAAGTGATAATATATTCTTTGCCATTGAAAATATCACGTATACTTTCGAATAAATAAATGTTTGGATATGTTAAAAAAAGGCCTTTATTTTTTCAAAGAAAACAAAATAACTTGGCTTTCTAGATGAGGAAATATTTTATAATTAACTTAAAAATGGTTATTGGAAAAATTCCAGCAAAATAGATCCAAATAAACCCGAAATTTAACCCCCCTGACTCCAAGTTTTCCTTTTTTTAGCCATAAACTGTTTATTTTATCCATAACTTTCGGAAAACGGGGCAACCTTCAACGCGGAAGTGAAACATTATAGGTATAATGACCAATAACGTCCGCGGATCGTAAAGACGTTAAGCCTAACTCGACCAAGTCCTAAAAAAAAAAAGCTTTAATTGGGGGAGAAAAAGTGTGGTCTTTTTAGGAACACTTAAAACAGTCATTTTCTCGTAAAATTTAAGGCAGAAATAAAAAAGGTTAATAGCCACACCATCATCGTTACCAATAAGACCTTTTTTTTTCTATTCCAGATAAAAATAAAATTGGAAATATACTCCTAAAAGTTTTGATGAAACTCTTGTTACGAGAGGAACTTTCTTAAATCTGTGTTTTTTTAAGTACTTAAAACTTTAAACTAATTGGAATAATACTTATTTTATATCCAAAGTTATTGGCAACCGCAAAAGGCAAAGTTGTGGAATAATTAGCCTCTCAAGAAAAATCAGTGGAAGAGTAATTACTTTAATTAATATAAATAACATGCCTGTAAAAGTGTTCGAAGCGTACAGCATCGTTGTGCAGAGAATTGCTAACATTCAGGGTGAAATTTTCTAATGTATTATCAGAAGTAGATGAAACCCTCCTTTGAAGTCTACTACTCTAATGTTCGATATGGCGCTCCTCTCTGTATGGGTAAAATTCCCAATTTTACGAGATCGGGGGGTCCTACTTCATCCCCCCTGTCTACGGAAAATTGGAAATTCTCTCTCTCCACAAACGACGACGTTTTTTTGACGAACTCCGAGGCTGCTAGAGATATTCGCTCGACGAACTCCCGCTCCGAAAATATCTACCGATAGGAGGCGTACGAATCGCGCTTTTTGAAACTAACCCATACAGAGAGGGGTAGACAAGACCCGGGAGTAATAGACTTCAAAGGAGGGTTTCATCTACTTCTGATCAGAGGCTTTGGTCATTTAGTAATTCATCTTTAAAAAAATTGTCTGATTTTAATAAAAATTTAAAAAAAAATTAAACTTTAATAAACCATGACCTAAATAAGTTAGCCTCATTTATTTTAATCTCAAGACTTTTCGTTCAAGGTCTGAAACTAAATTTAGACGTGGCTAGTATGAAAATTAAGCTCATTAATGCTAATTTATCCAGAGATATTTTCTCTCATCCTCAGCTTTTCATATTCTAGGATAATAAAAAAAACAAAGCAGTTTTATGCCCAAGGGATATGGAAAGGGAAAATTTCGAGCCTCCATGGATTTTGATATAAAATCGTGTACGTAACTACCCTTTAAACAAACCGGAAGTGAAATAGACTAAATATTTACTCCTCTTTACTAGATTTGTTCTTATTCACGAACTTGCATCGAATATACTTTGAACCGCGTTCGAAACATCCCTGTTAATGCGAAGTAAGACTGAAAACGTAACTTCTGTTCGTCGGAAGCGTTGTAAAGCAGTTATAATTGAGGCGGATTAATACGTAATGTTAAACTTCATAGGGAATAAAGTAGATCTTCATAAAATTTCACGAATATTAAAGGGAGAATGCAACCTAAAAAGTGGTGTTTTTATCTATTCCTTATCGTTTAAATAGGACTAAATAATCAATTTAAAACTTGCCCGGAAATTAGGCTTAGCTGGATTCATGAAGATTCTGAATTTCTTCGATTTGAAGTGTCATCGACCAATAAGAAATGGCTTGTCGTTAAGGCGAGATCTCCGTGAGAGTTCCAATAACATTCGATTGGTTGCTGACTCATGAATGCGAAGAAATTCAGGATATTTATGAATCCAGCTAAGCCTATTTTCCGGGTACGTTTATTTTAATAGTCGAATTGGTTTTCTCGAACATTTTGTGACATTCAGGATCACTTTAAATATGAATATTCTCCGAAGTGCCTGACCATTCATTAACTAAACCTCCACGGACATAATTTAGGGAATTTCCCGAGGGGATTTAGGCCCATAGTTTGCGCGGGAATTCTAGTTTCAAAAAAGAAGAGGCGAACAATACATTTTAATTAAGGGTGCCAAGCCAAAAACATCTTTCACTATGACGTCATCAGAGCCCCAAAAAATGATTAATCAGAGATAAAGGGGGGGTGGTCTTACTTCCATTATTGGCTTTAATTAAAAACTAGGAACCAGGAGAAGGGGAAAAATTGCTTTCCGGGGTTTCATCCCAGAGTAATAAATGATTCTAACCTGACAAATCAGAGGTGGAAGGCCGTGTGAGTGGGGAAAATTTACTGGAAACATTTTTATTTAAGGGGAATTAGTAATTAGAGTAAAAGTAGCGGCGGATTGATACGTAATGTTTAACGTCATAGTGGGAAAAATAGTCAACGTGAAGTTCTGTGCACAAATAGAATTGAAAGTGAATAAACATATTCCTTAACCTTTCATTTCTAGGAGTTTGAAATTTTAATTTGCTCTGTTTTAGATATTTATGAACTTTTAAGTGTCAGGGCAGTGGGGTTTGTCTATGATTAAAATTTATGTTTCGTCGTCAAAACTGATTTTAGTAAAATTCTGGTTGCAATTATTAAAGGGAGGATGCAACCTAAAAACAAGTGATTTTTTATCGATTCCTTATTGTTTAAATAGGCCTAATCCACTATTTAAAAAATTTACAAACAAATATTAAACTAGAAATAAATTTAAAACTTACCCTGAAGATAGGCTTAGTGGGATTCATGGAGCTCCTGATTTCCTCACGTGTAAAGTCTAGCGACCAATCGCGCGCGACGTAAGTCTCCTGGAGATCTCGCGTGAACGACGGGCCTTTGCTCATTGGTCGCTAGACCTTACACGCACGCGATTCAGGATCTCCACGAATCCCGCTAAGCCTATTTTCAGGGTAAGTTTTAAATTTATTTCTAGTTTAATATTTGTATTGTAAACTTTGTATCGGTGGATTAGGCCTATTTAAACGATAACGAATCGATAAAAAATCACTTGTAATTAGGTTGCATTCTCCCTTTAATAAACAAAAAAATGATTAAAAAATATTTTTAAATTTAAATTTCATATTGATTATAAATTATTATTGACACCACTTATATGGTGGTAGCTTTAAAGGTATTTCAGAATTATTCCATTTATGAGTTATTCAAATAACGACTAAATACTTTTACACCTCCGTTTATGAGAAATTCCAGTAAAAATTAGGGTGAAGAAGAAAATCATGTGATTTTTTTTATGGATTTTGAATGGCCCTGGAACCAAAAGTGATATTTAAAGAACTTAAGACTAATACTTCATGGTTTGAACCTCAAAATATTTTTGAGGAGTTTTTCAAACACGTACTCTCCTTTACAACTCAACTAACACCGGAAAAAATTTGTTAGAAATCAACCAACAGATAGAATTTCAAAATCTGACGAATATCATTGTTCCTAATTTTATTTAAATCGGGTATTTATTAAAATTAACATTAATTTCTTTCACTATCACTTTGGTTGGGGTATAATACTATTCTGCAGCTTATTTTGACCTTGAACTAACTGAACTCAGGAGGTACAACCTTATTTTGTAACTTTATTCCCATTTTAAAACTGGTTTTCTTTAAGTGTTTAGGGGGACCTTTTTTAGGTTGTAAGTCTAGTATAGAATGTTAAGGAGTTGAAAGATGGCATTTTGAGCGACGACTTTGTCCCTGGTTCCTAGGAGCTTTTAATCCCGGTACACTATCCGGTAAATAACCAAAATAAAAAATAAAGTTGAAAGAAAATTTCCAATTTTTTTTTTTTTTTATATCATGCTAGTAAGAATCAATGGGAAGTTGCGCTACGTTGAAAGGTAAGCTTCCTTATATTTATTTTTAAAGTTAAGCTGTCACCATTTGTACCAAAAGTCCACCACTTTATTCCACATAAGTAAGCAATGCCCCGTAGCTTAATCTTATCAGCAAAGGGGTAGTTAAACTACTGTTTTGTGCCATTAGAGGATGCTTATGAACCCTAGCCATAGCTTTTGATATTCATCAGAAGCCGATGAAACCCTCCTTTGAAGTCTATTACTCCCGGGTTTTGTCTACCCCTCTCTGTATGGGTTAGTTTCAAAAAGCGCGATTCGTACGCCTCCTAACGGTAGATATTTTCGGAGCGGAAGTTCGTCGAGCGAATATCTCTAGCAGCTTTGGAGTTTGTCAAAAAAAACGTCGTCGTTTGTGGAGTGAGAGAATTTTCAATTTTCTATAGACAGGGGGGTATGAAATAGGACCCCTCCGATCTCATAAAATTGGGAATTTTACCCATACAGAGAGGAGCGCTATATGGAACATTAGAGTAGTAGACTTCAAAGGAGGGTTTCATCGGCTTCTGTATTCATCTATTGAAATAGGTGGTGACAGCGCCACTTTAGGTAAAAACATCGCCCAAGATATTAAAAACAAATCTTGTTTTTTCCTCTAACTGAAAAAGCAAAGTGATAAAGTACAATATATAAATCTTTAGAAAGGTTTTCAAGTTTTTGGTATTTTTCGTTAAGTAATGGCAGATCCAGGCCTTTCATCGTATCGAAGATTACGTCAACTTATCATAAGGGTGTCATGACATTGTTTGGGCGGAATAAAATAAAAGTAGGCTTAATAAATCTTCCGGAAAAACAAGAGTCTACAGTTTGTAGATCAGCCATAGTTAAGCCTTGTCAAAAAAAGTCTACAAAGGTTGAAGATACAATAGACAGATAAAGAAAAAGGTCACGAAAAAAGGGTTTTTGGTTATAAATTAAATTGAGTTCCAGTTAAAAGGCTAAAACAATTTCGCCACAACAATTTTTATAAGACTTTCGTAAAAGGTCAGGATTTAATCGGTTTTTAACTATTTTTAAAAAATTAGGGTTAACTTCATCTAAGTAAACCTATCTTAATCTAACGCGCGTTCTCCTTTACTTTAGACCTATTATCAGAAGCCGATGAAACCCTCCTTTGAAGTCTATTACTCCCTGGTCTTTTCTACCCCTCTCTGTATGGGCTAGTTTCAAAAAGCGCGATTCGTACGCCTCCTAACGGTAGATATTTTCGGAGCGGGAGTTCGTCGAGCGAATATCTCTAGCAGCCTTGGAGTTCGTCAAAAAAAACGTCGTCGTTTGTGGAGAGAGAGAATTTCCAATTTTCCGTAGACAGGGGGGTATGAAGTAGGACCCCTCCGATCTCGTAAAATTGGGAATTTTACCCATACAGAGAGGAGCGCTATATCGAACATTAGAGTAGTAGACTTCAAAGGAGGGTTTCATCTACTTCTGCTATTATTCTATATATGGTGGCGCCTTTTGTTATTCATACCTAGGGCCATCTAGTGTTAGTTCTATGTACTATTATATACAAAATTATTGAATGACATCTGTGTAACTTCGAGACGATTTACTTATGAAAGTACTCTATTTCGAAACACATAATGGACAAACAACACGTACTAGAATCCAAGATAAACTGAATTTGATAGAAGCGTAGTTTTATTATATCTGGGGAGTTGAAAAATCAAGTTTTTATACCCTCTAAAACTTTAGAAGTGGTTCTACAACTTCAATATCGTTAAACAAAAGCCACATTTTGAAGAAAAATAAAAATGATTAAAGTCATATGACTGGGTATTTTCAATACGCTTTAATGTCTCGGCATTCCATCGTTAGATAAATTTGACACAAACTCGAATAACATAAACCAGAAGTAGATGAAACCCTCCTTGGAAGTCTACTACTCTAATGTTCCATATAGCGCTCCTCTCTGTATGGGTAAAATTCCCAATTTTACGAGATCTGAGGGGTCCTACTTCATACCCCCCTGTCTACGCAAAATTGGAAATTCTCTCTCTCCACAAACGACGACGTTTGGTTGACGAACTCCGAGGCTGCTAGAGATATTCGCTCGACAAACTCCCGCTCCGAAAATATCTACCGTTAGGAGGCGTACGAATCGCGCTTTTTGAAACTTGCCCATACAGAGAGGGGTAGACAAGACCCGGGCGTAATAGACTTCAAAGGAGGGTTTCATCGGCTTCTGCTTAAACAGATATGGTTATATAGGGAAGGTGTTTATTTTAAAATAAATAACCTCACAGTAATAGGTCAATGAAGAGCTCCACCCATCAACGTCTATCAAAAATTTCTAAATATCTTATTGGCTCTCTTGACTCGTAGTTGCTGACGGGAGTGCACGCAAAAACAACAATTATGGAGACTATGACTAACCACAGACAAATATAATTTATTTATATTAGCAAGTTAGGATATTTTCAGACAATTCTAGACATTCCCAGACTTTTCAAGGGGGAGTTACGGACGTACGTACGGACATTAGATTTAATTAAACTAATTTGAATTAAGTTTAATTAATTTGTCATAGTGTTAATCAAAATGGTTTAAAATTAAAGATTCCCAGAGAATCGTTTCCAAAATAACTTGATTTTCCTATTTATCTCCCCTTTTACGTTTAAAAAAGTATACGATAATTTATGATAATTTATTTGAAAGTTTTTAAGAGGATTTGAAGTCTTCTAATGAAGCGATAAGTCAAAGTTTTTAAAGAGAGAATGAAATGTAAAATAAAGAAATTTTGGTTTACATACCAATCTGCATTTTAAAGGGATACTAAAAAGAAACTAAAATCAGTTGAAAATAGAATTAAAATCACTTTTCTTTTTCAAGTTTCATCTTTATTTGGATTAAATTTGAGATTAAAACTAGATAACCAATCACGGGATTTAAATATTTCACGCGCTAATGGAGCAAAAAAAGTAACGTGACTCGAGATTCTTCCACACAGCGCGTGAATTATTAAAACGCCGTGATTGGCTACTTAAAAGATTAATCTCAAATTTTAATTTTATGATATCGGTTATCTCTATGATTTATTTATTTCAAGAGCAAATGAGCTTAGCTGTACAAGAATGGTCGAAGGTTAGAGATGTAATAGAGTAATAGGCGGGAATAAAAAGAATGTGTTAACGATAAATGAGGATACCTCTTCTCTTTCTCCGAGTCGTTAGATAAAAAACTTGAAATATAGAACCATAATTATATTTTCTTATACTTCCCCTTTAAAAATTTCTATAAATTAATTACAATAATTATGTCAATTTAAATACGGTAACGAAAACATTAATAACGGACGCGTCCCTAAAAAAAAATGGTTTCAAGTTTTGAACATCAAAAAGTCATAAGTTGTTATCCTTGAATTAAAGAAATTGGAAAACAATTTTAGGTTGAGTAAAACTATTGTAAAAGTGTCTAACGAACTCATAATCGTGTAAAGCGAAAGTTAATGACGTCAGAGGTCCGATAATTTGCTAAAATTACCAAATCTACTTAGCGTATTAAAAGATTTAACCTGCCTGATAATCCGACTACTCTAAATTATCTTCCCTAACGAATTAAGTATAGTTTTGGTCTGTATAATTTGTTACAGCCAACGTCGTCTGCTAAGCGAGAAAAAGCAACTTTAAAGAGAATATAAACTCAAGCTAAAATTTCCTCGTTTACTAACGCAACTGGCGCCAATTTTAGACAACATTTATTGTAGTGACAAGAGTGTCAAGCCGTATCTTTCCCCTTGGGACAGAACTTTATACCCCCTTTAAAGGATTCCAAAAAATAGCTCATAAAAATCCATAATTTTTGTTTTCTAAATAAATCTAATCATTATATTTATATGGTAATTAAAAATTAATTCGTTTTAAACGAAATTTCGCTATAGAACGAAAGGTTTAAAGCAACTGGCGGCTCTGGAGGAGCCCCTGTGAAAGTCTCTTCCCTGATGCACGCCAAATACGCCTTACCAAAGGCAGGAGCCAATGGGACCCACATACACTTATAAATCCCTCCCTCCTGCCTTTGGTAAGGTAAATTAATTGTGTAGCAGAAAAGCAGGAATTTAGGAGAAACTCTAGAGACGCCAGTTGCTTTAAAATATGCACTGGTAGAAAACTAACTTCTAAAGATATAGCGACCCAAGTAGTCTATCCCCTGGAATATCTCGAGTCTAAATGCTCACGGCAGAGCTATGAAAAAATTATCTAATTTTACAGAGGCCATTACTCCTAGTTTTTTGTAATTTTGTTAATTTTTGCTGGTAGTTTTTACTCTTGCTTAATTAAATTCAATTTCAAGGTTAACGCCTTCCTTGATCATGGAAGCGAAATCTTCCTCGTCCGGTTCCATCCACCCTTGTTAAGTTTTAAGAAAGTCACAAGATATAACGTCTCTTTCATCTACTCAATAACGGTCAGAATTTAAAAAATATCGGGTTACGAGAGAGACAGGCCAGTGGTTGCAGTGTCTTAGTTTAAATGGTTGGCTTACGATGGATAACGTAAAAGAGATTAAAGTTGATGAGGATATCCCGCGAGTAATTAAGAATATAACTTTGATTGGTCACGGAGGTTACAATAAAATGAGAATAAATTACGTTCCATCATCGAACAAATTAGAGAATGGACGCGTTTTGGTTCGGGTCAAAGCTTGCGGAATGAATTTCGCCGATTTGTTCGGCAGGCAAGGAATTTATTGTTTCAAGAAAGTTAAATTACCCGTCGTTATGGGTGTCGAATGTTCCGGAATTATTGAACAAGTAGCGCCAGATGTACGTTATTTTAAGGTAAATTAATTATTAATCGGTACCTGTCTCTACCCCAATTTATAAAGAATATGATAACGTCAAATTTAAGTTATAAAATTATCATAATTTAGGAAATTGGTGTCTTTAAGAACCATAAAAATGTTAAATTTATAGAAAAATAAACCAGAGCTTGGTTTACAGGTGGTATAAAATAGGCTATCCCTGATTTTCTCAAAACATTATGATTTTCCCATAGTTATTTTGACTTAAAATCATTACCCTGATTCCCATATCATGGTACTATACCTTTAAACAGTATTTTCGTGACACTTGTACTTTAAATACAACTTCTTGAACAGGGTTCATAAAACATTTAGAAAGTCCAGTTTTTCGTCACTTAAAAATAGCCAAAAAAGTCATCACCCCTGTCTGGCTAGAGTGGTTTTGACTCTCCCTCGATATTTTGAATAAAGTGATAAATTTTTGGTGATATTTTCAGTTGCACCATATGATTTTAAAAACCCTAATAAAAACGATTTGTCAACATTCAAATTCCCTGATACTGCCACGTTTTCATGAACCAAGTTAACCTTTTCATCAATTTGTCCGAATTTGATTTTAATTTGAAGTTTACAACTGATTAGAAATTTAATTTGTAGGTTGGAGAACGCGTCGTGTGTTGGAGTTTCGAGTACGGAATGTGGACCGAACTAGCTTCCGTTCCTCAAATTAATTGTATGGTCATTCCCGAAACTATGAGCTTCGAAGAAGCGGTTGCTTTTCCATTTCAATACGTTACGGCTTACCTAGCCATTCTGGATTTCGGTCATCTGAAACCAGGACAAAGCGTATTCGTGCAATCTATCGGGGGTGGCGTTGGCTGGGCCGCCACTCAAATGGCAAAACTAGTTGATAATGTTACAATTATCGGAACAGCGTCGGCTATTAAACACGACTTGGTTAAAGAAAACGGGGTTCATTATGTCATCGATTACAGATCTAAAGATTTTGTAAAGGAAGTCAAGAAAATTTCACCTAAAGGTTTGACAATATTGAATAATTATTGCGGGAACTTGGGTTTTAAAAATCGTAATAATTTTTTTAGGAGTCGATGTAGTTTTAGACTGTTTAGCCGGAAGTTATTTGCAGAAGGCTCAAAGTTTGCTCAAACCAATGGGAAAAATTATAGCAATCGGTGAATAGTTCATTTTTAATCTTAACTATTCAAAATTTAAATAATATAAAAGTGGGTTTCTCAATTTGGTGTTTAACAAATACTCTAAAGAAATTAAATACTCGTTTGCAAGGTGAGAATTTACAGCAAAAATTGGATAATCAATTACAAAGCGAGTAATTAAACAAAATTCGAATACTCGATTTCAAAATGAGTATTTAAACAAAATTCGAGTGCTCGATTGCAAAGAGAGTATTTAAACAAAATTCGAGTACTCGATTGCAAAGAGAGTATTTAAATAAAAATAGAATACTCGATTGCAAAGCGAGTATTTAAACCAAATTCGAATATTCGATGGCAAAGCGAGTATTTAAACTAAATTCAAATACTCGATTGCAAAGCGAGTATTTAAACCAAAAATAAATTACTCAATTGCAAAGCGAGTATTTAAACCAAAAATAAATTACTCAATTGCAAAGCAAGTATACAAACAAAAATCAAATACTCAATTGCAGAGAGTATTTAAAAATCTAATATAAAGATTTTCGATGGGGCCTAAGAAATATCTGAATATTCTGTAAGAGAGTATTTGATTTTCAAATGCAAAGTGAGTATTGAAACATAGAGCAAATTTGAATAGCTGATATTTGCAAATTCTACTCAAATTCTCAAAAGAATCATTGTAATTTTAGGCATGTCTAGCATGATAAGCGGAGAGAAACGCAACTTAATACGAAACTTTATAGTTTGGTTTCTAACCAAGAAAGTTTCCTTCACAAATCTTATCACGAGAAATCAAGCCACTTGCGGAATTAACGTAGCGACTCTCATGGAAAAAGATCCAGTCTATTATCGAGATACTCTAGCAATATGTTTGCAACTTTATATCGAAGGCAAACTAAAACCCAAGATTGACGCTACGTACTCATTCGAAGAGGTAAACTGTAAACACTTTGATATATATATTTTTTTCTAATTAATAGAGTAAAATGTTTCAGGTTGTGGTAGCGACAAAAAGAATGGTTGAGCGAAAGAATGTTGGAAAAATAGTATTGGTACCATCAAAATAAGTGTGAAAATCCTCCAACAATGTACAAAGGATTGTCATTTTTTTTAATAAATTTATCGTCTAAGCGTATGATTGGCCCTGAATCAAAGGTCAGCTAATAAAGTGACCTGCCAAACCTACTATATAATATTTTTATACCAGTCCTCCTCTAAGCTATTCTGTTAAACTTAAATTAGTAAAAATCGTAAGAGTTAGTTTAGTGGGTTAGTAAATAGAAACTTTAGTCTAATTGTTAGTTTTATTCTTACATTTCTAGCCATACCTATGATTATTAAAACATGCATCATGCTTCAAGTTAATCCTTCTCGTTCCTTGAATTCCTTTTTCCTTTCTCGTAACTTTTCAGCTTTTCTTTCCGATTTGGTCGACTTAAGTTCTCTTATTCTTTTTTCCTGCGCTTCGACGCTGTTCTCTTTATTATATAGTTCATCCAATTCTTTTAAGAGTAAACTCCTGGCGATTTTACGGTTCTGTTCAAGCGAGCGGGTTTGATGGCATTTGACAATAATACCAGTAACTGTATGTTTTAATACGACGCAGTTCGAAGTTTTAGCTACAGCTTGGCCACCAGGGCCCGAACCTCGCACAAATTGCTCTTCTAATTCTTCTTCGATTAGTTTAGGATAGCGCGAATAGTCTATTGTCGTTTTCCAACGGTGTTGGTTAACGATGAAGAAGGGTTGAGGCAAAGCGATTGAATGAGATACTTTTAACGATTGACCCGCCCGCAATAGTTTTATTACAAACATAATTTATAAAAGTCTTTTGCTCTTCAGAAAAGCGCAACCTTTCTGAAAAGATAATAAAATTTGATTAGAAACGATTAAAAACTTAAAAATACTAGTAATAAATAGCAAAAAGGGTAAAAAATGAGCTAAGCCTTTGCATACTACCTCGTATTGAAATTTAATTTGGGCCTCGTCTTGCAAAAACTGATTAACACGAAAAGATTGTCTTATTTTCGACTCGTAATAATCTTTATCGGTGTATTTCAAAGATTTAGAATATTTTAATAAACTTCTATATAAGCTCAAAACTTGATTTTTGTTCAAACTCATCTTCTTAAGAAATAAGAGAAGTCTTAAATAGCAGACAGCGGATTGAGCGGAAGTCAAGGTTTTGGGCGGAAATGTTCTTCCTATTCGTAGGCAGTCACGTGTGTATGTAATGGCCGATAAATCGTAATTAAAAAATTTTGTGAACATGTGAGTTGACGTTTGTTGGTCTATTTTGTATTTTTTAAAGTTAAAGAGGCAAAAACTTAGGCAATATAACTGGGAGAACACTTTAAACACTAAAATTGAGAATTTGAAATCACAGTTAACTTTTCTTAGTATATTTTTGGTGATTTGTGTCTAAATTATCTTTTAATTAAATTTTTCCAACAGATTTGTTTTTGTATCTCAAAATAAAACATTAAATATGTCAGGAATTCCTGATAAATCGTGGCAACCCACACTTGTTAGCATCGAGACTACAATGGGCGAATTTACCATAGAACTATATTGGAAACACGCTCCTAAAACGTGCCGTAATTTTGCAGAATTAGCTAGGAGAGGGTATTACAACGGTACTAAATTTCATCGTATTATACCTGACTTTATGATACAAGGAGGGGATCCTACCGCAACGGGACGGGGAGGTAAAATCATGATTAAACTCTTAATTCTCTCAACTCTGTCGTAATTTGTAATTTATTTTATAGGGGCATCAATTTACGGTAAAACATTTGAAGATGAAATCCATCCTGCTTTAAAACACGCGGGAGCTGGAATCTTATCAATGGCTAATTCTGGGCCTAATACGAACGGTAATTTGATAATTTCATCACTGCCATATTTTAAAATAAATTAATTATCTTTTAAAATGCGCTAATCCATTGAATTTCCTAATATAGGTTCGCAATTTTTTATCACCTTAGCGCCAACACAATGGTTAGATGGAAAGCACGCAATATTTGGTCGTATACACGATGGAATGCGAGTTGTTGAAAGATTAGGAAAAGTTCCGACTGATAACGGAGACCAACCTTTAGAGGATGTCAAGATTGTCAAAGCTTCTGTCATAAACTAATAATAAAGACTTATTTTCACATAAAATTACTAAAAATATTCATTTATGACTTTTTTCATTCAATAAAACTTTTAAACAAAATTAAGGATAAATCCTAAGCCTTGCCAAAAAAGCCATGGTGATTGGATAACAGAAAAGGGAGTTATTGGATAACAGAAAAGGGAGTTACACTGTAGTTTTTAAATTTTCGCGCCTTTTTTATCGTATTTGGCGCGAAATAGATGGAGATACCAAAACTTTCGTTTCCAGGGGTTGAAAAAAGGGGGAAAGAAATCGTTAATATTCGGTGCTAACCCTTTGAAGTTTTGATTCAACAACACGCGCTAGGCTCCGCGTTATTTCAAATTCTAATCATTTTTCGTCCAACATTGAACTTGGCTTCTCAAATTAGTTAACCACGAGGTTTAGGTGCCTTAGAGACAATCGGGACTTAACTTTAAATTGAAAGTTTTATATATTACATGGAATATTATATGTAAAAATTGAATAATCCTGAATTCCCAAGAATCTCTGTAAGTAATAATATTCCAAATTGGTTTCTAGTATATCTTGATCAATCTATTTGGGAAGTTAGTCCTTCAAATAGAATTCTCGGGTACCCTAAATTAATTAAATTATATTACCTTCATGGGCTTCTTCATCTCTTTGACTATCATCCTAATCTAACCTACTTTAAAAAAAAATTAGGACAAACCTATATAAAAGAAAAACCTATATAAGTTTTTATCATTTATTTCTTTGTCAACTCTGATTTCTGAAGATTAAAAAATAACAACAGTGATGGATAACACAAAAACAACTCTGGATCGGAAATCAAAACCGACGAAAATTGTGGTAAGTTAAAACAAAGTTTATAGTATTTGACTAGGGTCAAACTTCTTGTAAGAAATGTTTACTTCCTCAAAATTAATTATATAATAGTAAATTTTTGGTTCCAAATTTTTTCTCCCCTTAAAAGATTGCTGAAGATTTTACGGGTTACGATTTGGACGTATTTTGTATCCCTCGTCATTATCAAGAGGCCTTAGAATCAGTTTTGATACCGTGCGGAATTATAAATGATCGGTAGGATTATTTTTAGTTTAAATTAAGTTTACAATTTCAGTAATTTGTATATCTTTATAAATAGGATTGAACGGTTGGCTTTAGATATCGCTTCGGATATCGGAGACGAACCGTTTATAGCTCTATGCGTTTTAAAAGGGGGTTATAAATTTTTCGCCGATTTGGTTGATAAAATTAAACAATACAGCCGTTACGATAGAGGTAGATCAGCTCCTATTTCTGTCGATTTTATTAGACTGAAAAGCTACGTCGTACGTATTTCAAAAAAATCTATTTCATTTATGTTAGGATTTCTTCGTTTTAAAAATGAAATAAGAATTAAATTTGTAGGATGACAAATCGAGGGGAAAAGTAGAAGTTCTCGGTTTAGAGAATCTCAATTATTTAAGAGGCAAGGTAATTACAATTTTTTTTAATTCAAAAGTTCCTCAAATTTGATTAACTTTGTCCGCTTATCTGAGCTTGGTTTCAGAATGTATTAATCGTGGAAGATATAATTGATACGGGTAAAACTATGACGAGGTTATTAGATCTATTGCAAGACTATCAACCTAAACAAGTTAAAGTTGTTAGGTAAGATTAAGTATTTTTTAGCTTCAAGATCGAATAATTTCAAATTTTTCAGCTTATTCGTTAAAAGAACGCCCGAAAGTTGCGGATACGTCCCTGATTGTTAGTATAAGTTTTAATTTTTAATTTAATAGTTAATTAATTCTTTCAAAATCAAAGATTTAGGATTCGAAGTTCCTGATAAATTTATTGTCGGTTACGCTTTGGATTATAACGAATATTTCAGGGATTTAAACGTAAAATGTTCTTAATCTATAATTAATGATAGTAATTATCACTAATTAATTTTTTTTGCAGCATGTTTGCGTCATAAACGAACACGGTAAGAGGAAATATTCCCGTTCAAGCTTATCCGATCCTAACGAACACGAAAATGAAGTTAATTCAACTCATTAAAGAAAATTAATGTTTGTTAAAAATTGGAAAATGAGAAATAAGGCGAAAAAAGATTTTTTTTTCTGGTTAGATTGTTAGCTTTTAGAAGAATAGGATTGCCGTAGTTTCTTTCGTTAAGAACTTAAAATATTTAAGGATTAATTCAGTCAGTCCGTCCCAAAATTAACTTATTAGACATTATAGTTATTTAAAAATTATAATTAAATGATTTAAAATTAATCAACGACCAAAAAGTTAACTTTTTCAAATTTCTAAAAAAATAGTTATTCAAATTTAAAAATTTTAGAAAGAAAACTATTTTTGGCTAAATAATATTAAAGTTAGTTAACAATCTTAAGTTAACAGGGTTTGTCGTAAAAAATCTAGCGTTTGCCAGTATTGTAAACTTAGTATCAATATTAAAGAGATAATGAAAATCAGGAGCCTTACGATAAAATATTCGTAAAAATGTTAGAAACACTTAAAGTTTTCTCGTTAATTTACAGTAAAAGTCGCAATTTGGGCATCCGTTAAGCTTAACTCATATTAAAAGGTATAAAAACGTTATATTTAAACTTAAAAGGTTTCCCGTTAATTAACAAAGTCGTGATTTTGGGTAATCGCTAAATTATACAAAATTTCGGATATAAACCTTGAAAACGTGAGAATAATCGTGATTAATTCATTAATTTTGACTTAAATTAGATTAGTATTATTTTAATTGAAATTAATATGAAATTCAGCTAAGCAGTTGCTCAAATAGTGAAATTTTAAATTAATTATAATTACTAGCCTTCATTATCTCTTTAAACCAATATTTTTCATTTTAAAGTCGCTTGTTTTGCAAAGTTTTTGATTCAAACCCATCGTTAATAAATTTTTTGTATTATTGCCTAGTCTAGATACAAAGTTAGTATTCTCCGTTAACATTAAGTCGTTGTTTTCCCGTAAAGTAACTAAGATTTCAAGTATTATTTTCCCCCCATCTCACTTCGCTTTCTTTATCAGTATTTTTATCAAAAAATTGAAAGTTGATGAAATAAAATTACGTAATTGTAATATCGTTGATTTATTTACGTAAACTCTTAAGGGAAAATGAAATGTTTTAAATTGCTAAGCCTAATTGATATTTTAATCAGAATTATTCATTCTAAATTAGCTAATTCTAAGGGATATTGATCAAGTGCGTATGAGTAATTATTAGTTTTAGAATCGCTAAGCCTAATTCATATTTGAATCAATTTAATTCGATATTGATTCTAATTTAGTTAAATAATTGAAACTATTAATGAAGTGCGAAAGTTCTTTTAATTTCTTATCTAAAATTGCTAATTAGTAATAGTTTGATTAAAAAATTAGGCTAGTTCAACCAAAATTGCTGAAAAATGTTAGTATTTAATAATAAATAAATTTTAAAGGGGGAAAGATTAATTAACCTTAATTATTTCATACTTTATTACTTTCAAAAAGGTTAATTTATCTTCTCTTCATTCATTTATTACTCTATCTACTAAAATTATTCAACAAATTATCAAGTAGTCACTTAATTTTTCGTTTAACAACTCGTGTACTGAATTAAAATATTTGATCTCGAAATAACATTTCATTAGCCCTTTAAAATAAATCTTAACATTTTTACCACAAAAACAGAAAGATATTTAAAAATCTATATTTGTTATTGAGTTTGTCTCTTTTTTCGATTTCTTATCGCTAACTAAAGATAACATTTCCATTTTCTTAGCGACTTTACTACTCTTACCGATTCCTAATCTCGGTAAGCCTTTGTTTAAACCCTCCAATAAAACGCAAGCTTTACAAATATCCTGACTGGAAATATAATCGCAACGAGTACAAGTTCCTCGCGTTGGTAACTTGATTCCTTCCTTAATGGCCATTACTTCGCCAGAATGAATTACGTTAAGTATTGTTTCTGGTTTAATGGCTTCCAAATCTTTCAAATAGGCGCGAGCGTAACCGCGGTAAGCGAAAGGAGAGTAAATACACTCGGTAGAAAAGTAATCGAGCTTTTTAAAATACGCGTATAAAACTATTTCTTTTTCGTACGTGTATTTGAAAGGTTTACATCGAGGTATAGCTCCTTCGCTACCAGTAGTTATCGCCGTACATCTTTGTAATCTAGCTACGTCACCTCGTAAGATGTTCATTAGAACGGTTTCCGCTATATCATCGGCATTATGTCCGGTTACTATTTTATCCACTCCTAATTTCATAGCTCCCCGATCTAACGCTTGTCTACGAAAGACTCCGCAAAAAGTGCAATTGTTTTTGCGACCGACTTCTCTTACAATTTGGTCCATGGACCAACCGTAAAGATTTTCGTAAGATAGAATTTCTAAAGGTAACCCGTACTGTTCCTTATTTCGTTTAACAGTTTCGAGAGAATCGTCTCGATAACCAGATATTCCTTCGTCAATTGATAACAAGATCAAACGAAGCCCGTAATCATGACGATCGTTTAAAAGTTTCATCAAGTGAGCCAAAACCGTAGAGTCTTTTCCACCCGAAGCGGCTATTGCCACGTATTCACCCCGTTCAAATAATTTAGCTCGAGTAATTGTCTCATGGACTTCGGTTTCCAAGACAAAGTAAAAACACTCTTTACACATTGCTGACCCAGTTTTGGGACGTTTTAGCATTGCCCGACCAACTCCACAACGAGCGCACAATATAGGCATTGTTACTGATTACAACCAGTTAAATAAAATTTACCTCGTTTATATCCAACAGCGTTGTATAGTTAATTAATAATAAATTACAATATGTATACTAAAATAATTGAATAAAAACTACACAGACCGAAATATTTAACTTCCTTTAGAAATTTCATCACTCGGTAGCAGACGATAGCTATTAATGACACGTGGGATTAATACTTATGAAAAGTGATGTCACGTGACCCATTACTAGTGCTGCCATCTACGATATATACGAATGAGGCGGGGTATTTAAAAAAAATTACAATAACTTAAAGATGGGTTTCGTTTGCAGTTAGAGTTAAAATAAACTTAAGCCTAAATAAATATTTCAATCTTTAGCCAATAGAGCTGTTTAATTTCCTTAAAAGCAAAAAAATGCATAAATGAAGCCAAGGCTTAAATTGTTTTTTTTTAAGCGCAAACCGTGAAAACCGCTCTTAAAACCAGTTACAACGTTATTTTATCTAGCGAATTCCTCTATATTAAATAATAATAATATAAAAATGAAATGGTTAATCAATAATTTCACGCTTCGGAACTCGTTACTTGTTGGAAGGTCCCCCGAATCCATACCGTGTCCCGTTTCTATGCCAACGACAAAGCGTGCGTCCAGCAACATTCTGTTCCGTTTAGCATTTCGTTTTGAATATTCACACGCGTTGAACGAGATCTTTTTTATCCGTAAGCATATTAATATAATAGAACTAAACTAGTGTATCAGATTGCCCCGTATCCTTGAACAAAATGGACGATAGGACAGTGGATCGCATCTTCGCGGGCATATTGGATAACCTGCCACCTGTTAGTTCCAAAATTGTTCGAATATTCACAAGTTCCACTTTCACCGGTAAATTCAAAACATATCGTACTTTATGACTATGGGCAGACAAGTTCTGATGTTTTAAGGGGTTTTAACTGTATGATTACAGACATGTCTGTGGAGAGAAATACCTTGATGGAAAAAGTGTACCCAAGACTGAAAGATTATTGTCGAGAGCGTCATGGTCTTGAATTCCAGGTAAATTAAATCTTAACTGAGTTAGAAATAATCTAAAACGCTTTGTCATTTGCAACAACTAAAACAATGAAAAGTTTTCATCCGCTCTTACTGCTTAAAATTCTAGCTTATTTAGGATACAAATGCTTTATAAAATTAGCAAATCAACTTTGTGTAGGGGTTGAAATGAAGTTCAATTAACGAATCAGTCATTACACGGTTCTTTAAATTAAAGACCTTATCGTAAAGCGTGTAATTTGCGTTATGTCCTTCGGACTTCAATCCTGACACAGTACTCGACAATGGTTTTGACCTTTGAAACGTGTCTTGAGAATGCATTGAATGGGGAAATTATAATTTCGAAGCACTTTAGAAATCGAGAAAGCGGAAACCAAACCCTATAATCGGTCATATACGGGGAACGAACCACTTCCGGTCGATATATATATGTATATTATAATCAAAAATTATGTGGCGGAAATTAATCCTTCATAGAAATATAGAAAAAAACACTTACCTTTTTGCTTGAATTAAAATTAGGCTTTTCAAAATTTAAAACAAAAGTACATAAATACATTAATACTGATGCTCGTTTTTCGTTCTCCGTACCTTTGATTATATTGCTTCTCTGACATTTATTTTAAAAGGAACATAAAAGACTTTCTTTATGGAAGATCCCCACAAACTTTAGGATGAGTGGATGACCCCGGTAATAAAGTATTAAAGGAACTATCTGCGATTTGTTCCTTTATAATCGATTTATTTTCATGCTTACAATAAGCCTAAGGGAAGATAAATTTTAAAGGCCACATCCTAGAGCAGATAAGACCTTTAAAGGGACTATCTGCTCCTCTTTGCTTAGCAGACGACGCTTTTGACCATAACAAATTGTACAGTCAAATCTAGGCTGTATACATAAGGGAAAATCATTTTAAAGGGGCAAATTTCAGAGCAGATAGGGCCTTTATCCAGCGCTAAAATTGCCAGAAATGGTACTGGTTATTATTTTAAAACTGGATAATTATCTAAGTACTTGGAAACATTTATGTATACGTTTATTCTTTGGTCACGTTCATATTATGCCCTACTTTTTAGGTAGTTGATATGCGATGGGGGGTTCGTGACGAAGCGACAGACGATCACATGACCACCGATCTTTGTATGAAGGAAATTGAAAATTGTCAAAGATTATCCATGGGGGCCAATTTTGTGGTACGAATATTTACGTTTTCTCTCAGGTTCCAACCGTCCAAAAATATAATTAATAAAATTAGTCAATCACGTATCGAATTAAAGGTATTCTTGGGTCAAAAATACGGTTATCGTCCAATTCCAACCATAATTGACGGCGCCGAATTGAACCAGATGAAGGAAGCCCTAGTGGCCATGGGTTGCGACGTTCATTTGGTCGAGAGGTGGTACGCGCAGGACACAAATACGGTACCACCAGTCTATATTTTACAACCAATCAGTTCCATTCTGGTCAATTTCAATAATAAAGTAAGGGTATAATCAAAACAATGAAAAATATAAAATTTTAATTATTCAGTTTTATTTTGTTTATTATTCTACGCGATGAAAAGACGTGTTAATATTTAAATTTACTTAATATTTAAATTAGCGTGTCCCGAAACTGCAAGCCCAAGACCAAGCGACGTGGTGGGACACTTTAGCCAAACTACAAAAATTGCTCCGTAAAGCGGCCCAAGCTTTACACGGCTCTGGTCAAATGTCCGACGACGCTTTTCATAATTACATGATGGCGGGTAAGATTAATAAAAAAAATGTAACCAGACTATTTAAAATTGCGATCTACCTTCGACCGAACTCACGCAGTATGAGGTGTGAATATTAATTTAATTCATTCTCAATTTTAGTCACGGAACGAGAAGTCATTAACGGTGTTCTGAATGTTAAAAACACAAGAAACCATTGTTTGGCTTACATTCGACAGATTAACAACATTAATATGGCTAATTTGAAAAGCGCCAGTAAATTTATCGACGTCATCAATAGAAACGTAGACACCGAAGCCCAAAAATTACTCAGTAATTTGAGGGACGAAAGATTACCGGCAAAAATAGAAGCTACTAACATAGTCAGGTAAGAAAGTTCCACGGGGAACAAAAGACAAAAGATGACGCATTCATCTAAATCAACAGATTCACGGTGGAATGGATGGGTCGAGATGGCTTAGACGCCGAAAACCATAAAGACTACTTAAGACAATTCACGGCACATTTCTATAAACATATCATTAAACTGGTGGACAGGGCAATGCGCAAGGAGGACTTGAGTTCTCAAGGACAAATAGTTACGGAGATACTACAACATTTGCACGCTTGTAACAACGCGGTCAAAATATTTCAAGGTCGAGAAGAGGAACTGGTTTACATCACCAACTACTTAACCGGACCTTCTAGCCAACCGATGGTCTTACACGGAGAAGGCGGTTGCGGTAAAACGTCGCTATTAGCCAAATCGGCCAGTATGGTTTGCAAATTATGTCCTCCAGATAGCAAACCCATCGTGGTACTGAGGTTCTTGGGAACGACACCCGATAGTTCAACGGTGGTACCAATGTTGACCAGCATTTGCAATCAAATATCTTACAATTACATCATACCGTGGACGGAAGTTCCCGACGACTTGATTCCTCTGATAGCCTACTTGAAACGTTTATTGAACGTGGCCTCCAAAGAACAACCGCTATACATTTTACTCGATTCCGTGGACCAGTTGGCTGGCTGTAACGAAGCCAATATGTTATCCTGGCTACCCAGTCGCCTACCCAATCACGTCAAGATCATCGTCTCAACCGTATCCGGAACTGAGACGCATAAAGAGCATCGCGTCTTACAGAAAATGCTAGAAAACGATAAAATGTTCGTCGACGTCAAACCATTGGGGACTGACCTGGCTTTGTACGTCATAAAAACCTGGCTAGCTTCGTCCAATCGCGATCTCAACGCTTACCAGTACAAGCTAGTACGGAACGCCTTGTCCAGATGTACACTACCGATTTTCGTCAAACTAGTCTTCGCGGATATCTGCCGGTGGAAATCTTATTCCAAACCCGCTGATACGACCTTAGCTAATACTGTTATGGACAGTATTATGAAATTATTTGACAGGATTGAACTTCAACACGGTAAAACATTGGTATTTCACGCTTTGGCGTACATCACGGCTTCCAAGAGCGGTTTGAGCGAAACCGAGCTCGAAGATTTGATATCCATGGACGATAAAGTATTAGACGACGTGTACCAGTACCATTTACCGCCTGTAAGAAGAATCCCGCCTCTCTTATGGACCCGTATCCGAAACGATCTTCCTAATTACTTGTCGGAACGAGAGGCGGATGGCGTCAGCGTTCTAAACTGGTACCATAGACAATTCCGGGAAGCGGCTTTGGAAAGATACTTTAAAAACATGAATACCGTTTGCTACTTCCATTCGTCAGTGGCCGATTACTTTTTGGGGATATGGGGAGGAGGAACTCCCAAGCCATTCAAGTACACAGAGATCCAGAAACATCGATTTGGATTAACGGATAAAGAAGGTAGCGCTGATAGAAAAGTCCCTCTACAACCGATGGTCTTTACCGGATCTGATGGCCGGGTCGTTCGCTACAATTTACGCAAATTCGGCGAACTTCCGTTCCACTTAGTCCGATCTAAAAGATTCGAAGACTTGTTCGAGAATGTTCTGTTCAGTTATCAATGGTTGCACAGCAAATTAAGTAGTTGTCCCTTGCAAGCGGTCCTGGCTGATTTCGAAGACGCGAAAGAACACTTGACGGACAAGGATAGTATACGAGGAGTCGTCCTGGTCGCTGACGCCTTGCGTCTGGGCGGAGCTATATTGAGCCAGTACCCAAATATGTTAGCCCCTCAAATGATAGCGAGACTGCTTCCGTTGAAACAGATTTATCAGAACGTCAAGTCTTTGTTGGAACAGTGCGACAATCAGGGTTACCAACACTGCGGTTTGATACCGGCGTATCATAGCTTGCACACTCCAGGAGGTCCTTTAAAATATTCTCTAGAAGGACATCACTTCGCCATATTCGGGTTTGTTTTGACTTCCGATTCCAGATACGTCTTGTCCGTTTCAAACAAGTTTATTATGTGGGACTTGTCCACGGGCGAAGTAACCCGCGACGTTAACCCTAACATACGAGGTATCATGCAAACATTGGCGATTAGCCCGGATGATAAACACGCCTTGACTTATACAAACTACAACGAGGTCTTGTTGTTAAGCCTACTAAGCGGTGACGTGCACAGTTTTAAAGTTGACGACGAAGAAAACGAAAACAGCGTACAAGGAGTGACCGTTAGCGATACTCTCTTCGTTGTATGGACGTTAAAGGAATGGACCGTTTATACCCTAACCGGTAAAAAAACTGAAGAAAACGAAATATCCGAGAACAAGTACTCCATATTACGAGTATTGTATCTCAACGCCTCCGAATACTATTTAATGCTTAGAAGAGGTAATGACGAAAGTAGCGGACAAGTACTGAAGTCTTTCAAATGCGGAAAAGAAGTTACCGAGTTATTTATCGATGGCGGTTTGGTCCTAAGTTCAGACAGGAATCAAGTATACGTTAGTCAAAATACCGAAGATTCTAAAATCACCGTTGCAATATACGAATTTACCGAAGATCCTAAACCTTATTGGAACCGAGTAAAAACTGTTTCCACTGAAGAATATAAAGTTTTATCATTGGAACTGACACCTTGCGAAACATACCTGATAGGAACCTTCACCTTAAACTTTACTATCTGGCATCTACCGGAATGCAAAAGAGTTCAAATGGATTTACCTCACGGAGTCCGCAACATATCAACCAAACCATTACAGTCACAGAGCTCTTTGGTCCTGACAGAAAAAAATCAATACGCCATTGGCGGAGTTCGGAAAAACTTGTACGTCTGGGATGTTCAAAATGGACTCATGTTGAAGGTACTCGACGCCCATTTCGGGAGAATTTTGCAATTGGTTCCGTTAATCGTGGACGAATTTAACGCGGTCATATCCTCGTCAATTGACCGTTCGGTTAAAGTATGGAACGTCAATAACATTTTCGAACAAGTACACGCCATAGACCGTATGGAAATGCCCATAGACAGTATGTCCTTGGCTAAAGAAAGCGATACGGGTGTGACAGTTACTCGAGGTTGCCTGGGTGTTTGGAATCTGACTACGGGAAGGTTGATGGCCAAATTGGCTGACAGTCCAGTCGGGGCTATCGTTACTCACGCTGTCATTACCAGTAACGCGAAATACATAGTCTGCGTCGAATCGGGTAATTTACTGGTTTGGTGTTTGGAAACTTCTTCGGTGCATCAAAGAATGACGATAAAGAACGTTCAACAACTTTTACTGACGCCCGATCACGGTGGCGTTTTCGTCAACTACCAATTAGAAGAGGAAGAACAAGAAGAAGGCGGTTCCGTTCCAAGTTCCCCAGTTAATAACGCGCTGGTTGCCAAGAAAATCGTTTGCTCTTGCAAGAGTATCCCCGAACTTGTCGACCTATATTCCTTCACCTACCCCGCTTTTAATTTCAAGAAGGGAGCTTTAACGGCTGACGGACAATATCTAGTCAACTCCAGTACCGATAAGGGACGGGACTGTCTGCTGGTACACGCGGTACATAACGGACAGTTCATACATAAAGTATATTTAAGAATGACCCAGTCCAGCGGGTTCGCCGAGATAATAACGTATCCGGCAAAGGGTTACTTGGTCGGACTAATCGGCGGAGAGAAATCTTACATAATCGACGTAAAAAACCGGAAGTTACTTAGAACCTTAAAAAAATGGAACGGTTCTTGTACCAGCGACGGTAAACTGGGACTTTTCGCGCCCAACAGGGGTGGCTTGGAATTGATAGAACTTAGAAGAGGTACCACAGCGAGAGTTTTACAAAGTCGCATGTCCGAAGGCGTTTTTAACGTCATGGCCCAGTTCAACACGACCAACGATTACGTTTTGTATTACCATAGCGGCCGTCGGACCGTGCAAGCTTTCAGAGTAGTCGATGGTAAAATGATAGCCAATTACAGACTATCAGCCGAAGCGGGAACTTTAGCTACAACATCCGACGGACATTGCGTCGTTGTGGGTGGGGTCGACGGTAGTTTAACCGTTTTAGTCATAGTTGACCCCAATGACCCGGAAGGTTTAAAGAGATTAGCCGAATTACCGAGCCGGAAAGAACAAGGGTCGAAGTTGAGCTCCATGTTGAGGAGAGGAGGAGGAATTAGTTTTAAAACTACAGCCAAACTGGTGGCCAAGGCTTCCGCCTTTAAAGGAGCCGGGGAGGAAGACCCTAATACGTCCAAAGCGTGTACCATTTCTTAAACCTAGTAACTAGTGATATTAGCATTAGTGATCTTAATGTAAACTATGTAAATTCGATCAAAAAATTAAGAAATTATGCAAATCTAAATTTGTTTCAATAATTAAATTATATTGGTGATTACAGATTATTTGTTGAATAATTGAAATAAATATTTATCTGATTCGGTACGTGTTATTATCTGGTATTATTTAACTATGTAAAGGTGAATTCTTTTGCAGTTACGTTTTTAGCATAATTAAACCAATCAAAATTGATTAGGTTTTTGATAATATTGATTGAAACCGAACTATAAGGACAATCATTGAGTTTCGAATTATATGTGGAGATAAAAACCTAATATTTTCTAACAAGGTCTTGCGCAAAACCTTGCCAGTTTTATTTTTATCTCGTTTAGAAAACAAGGTTGTAGTAGAAGTTTGTTTTTAGATTATTACGACCTAGAAAAACCACAATACTAGAACCACTAACTCCATCTTTAATTTGAACATAGTAATTAAACTCTAGTCATTTAAAATCTAAAGGGACAGTCCCGAATAATGTGAATACCATGAGTATATTCCACCCATAAATCATAAATAAATTCATGGTAGTAAAAAAAGGGCGCAATTTAAATAATATCTGCCCTGGTTTGATGATAAATAAAATTCCATAAAGATACATTTTCAGTTTATAGAACTGTATCTATAAAGGTATTACTACCTACGTTACTACTGAAATTTCTGGGTAATTATGACGTAAACAAAAGGAGAACGAATTTATTGCGTCATTTGGCGCGCATGTGTTCTCGGGCCTCGTGAGGTTGATGACGTAAACGTTTCTATCGATTTCACCGGCAGGGTAACTTCCCTTCCCTTTTGTAAAAACTCTTCACTTTCAGTCTCAGACTAGTCAGTAAGTGCCGGAAATCATTCATAGAGCGGCGTTTCGACTTTGAAAGAGTGTTTTAAGGTCAGTACTTTTTTAATTCATGTTACCTAGGTGGCGATTTTATGGTCTATTGAATTTGTTTAGTGTTTTTTTGGTGGACTATTTAGAGGTTATATTCCGAGGGTTTAATTTTTTTTAGTTAAAAGAAGTTCATTCTTAAAAAATCGCTAAGCCTAACCACTGTAGACATTGGGGATTGGGGAAAAAAAAAACAGCACGAGGTCATTCAAGGATTTTGAACGATTTTGTGGAGTGTAGGTCACTTATATTAAAAAGGGTTATGTAACAAATAAATTAGCTTTGAAGTGAAATTTTCGGATATATAAATTATGTTCATTAATTAATGAAATTCAAACGAATTCATGTGTGTAAAGCTGGTGCTTTTGGCTTAAAACTTATATTACACCAATTATTATATTAAACTTTATTCTATTAGAAGTTTCTAGATAATTCTTGGGGCGTATATTAGTTTGATTTGAAAAGGGCATTTGCTGAATTTAGGGCATATATTTGGATTGAATTTGATTATTAATTGTAAATATTTTAAACTTTCATTTTAGGCTCAATTAATTTATTGCGATAATGGTTGAAGAAATCCCCGCCGGAGATCCCGAAAAAGGAAAGAAAGTATTCGTTCAGCGTTGTTCTCAATGTCATACGGTAGAAGCTGGCGGAAAGCATAAAACTGGGCCTAACTTGCACGGTTTAATAGGACGTAAAACTGGCCAAGCTGCCGGTTTCTCTTATACGGATGCTAATAAAAACAAGGGTAAGCTTTCACTCCTGAATAGCCTAACTGATAAGCTTTTTATTCCCTGATAAATTTAAGTAAATTCCCGTGTTTGCTATAATTGCAGGTATTACTTGGAAGAAGGACACGCTTTGGGAATATTTGGAGAACCCGAAAAAATACATTCCAGGCACAAAAATGGTTTTTGCTGGCATTAAAAAGAAGCAAGAAAAAGCTGATCTGATCGCTTACCTCGAACAAGCGACGAAATGAACGTAGTCTTCGATTAGCTCCAGTAAATGTTATTCAAAAATACGTTTAAATCCTGTGAAATATAAAAAAATTATTAACCATCATCATTTTATCCGATATATTATATTACAAAATTATTTAAGAAAATAAAATTTTGGTAGACGAGAAAGGTTATACTATCTTAACTTTACAGCCAAAGACTGACATCAACGTGAGGTTTATTTATAGATATGGTTAATAATATATTATTGTCACTTATTCACCTGGACACAACTTCCATCATTTTGTAGATAACGATTGGTGTCAATAAAAGAGAATTTTCAGCGTTCATAATTTTTGTTCCGTACCTATATTATTAAACGTTCTGTTACTTATAATATCAGATGCAGAAGGTAATTAATTCAAGTTAGGCTTAACTTTTCTATTCTTAAACTCAAAGTTGACCTAAAACAACAAACGTTATTGGACCACTACCAAAATCGCTACTACACTATAGATAGTAGAAAATGAGGAGGTTAAATATCACATTACCTTGAAAAAAACTGCTTCAACGAAATTATGATACATTAAATAATTAAAACGAACTTCAATCCTAGTTTAAATTAAAACATACAATCACGAATTTCATTTAACTCGGACTGCTTCATTAAAATCATTACTGCAAAAGACCGGTAGCCGCAAGATGGAGTTTTGGACCTAACCGGAAGTCTTACTTATAGATTTGGCGCCAAAAATATTAAAGACGTGGGCGCCAAGTAAATATCGATAATAAATAAAGAGTTTGCGGCTCTTAAATCATTATATTACATACAGATTCTACTGTAATCACAAAAACCTATTTGTTAACAATTTTTTGTGAATTAAATATGCTGCTTACCAGCCACATCCGGTTAGGCCGAAATCCGCCCCTTTAAACTTCAGTTTTAAACGTCAAACTAGGCTTAGCTGTTCCGCTTCTAAATCTCTTTGAATCACAGAATTTTTAAGAATATATTAGTTTATTTGACTTTAATATATTGAGATAACGTTTTTATTTCGTTTTTTCAAACTATTTTGGAGAAGATATGTCTCAAAGAAAAGTTGTTAATAAAAAACAAACATCTAATGATGGCCAACTGGTGAACGGAAATTCGGCCGATGGGGATACGGATTTGGCAGAATTAATGAACAATAATACTGGAGATACTCAAGTCAACTCTGTCTTGTACGCTTATAACATTAATTTGAATAAAAATCTTCAAGCTAAGAAGCGTCAAATGGCCACATTCACAGATTCGACCATAAAAAAATCGAAACAATGCGTTTTCCCGGCCACACAAGATCAAAGGGCGACCCGAAAGAAAAATTTGGAGGAATTCGAGAAAACGTTTAAACATTGCCTTAATGTAATTGATTTAAACATCGGGGCGGCCAAAGAAACTGAAGCCAAAATGCATAAACAGATTCTGAATCTTCAGAAACAACATCAACAAATTACCATTGTTTGCCAGGAGCATTTGAAAAAGCTGAGTTCCTTGGCTCACTCGTTCATAGAATCATCGCGTACTATAGAATCTCAACACGAGACTGAACTCGAAGCTGCCCAAGCCACTTTGAACACAGAAATGCAAGCTCTCCAGGCACAGATGTTGGCCGATATCCAGAAAGAAGGGCTTCGTCAAATGAAGCAATCTCTTGACCAGAGCATGATGCTCTTGTAAAGAAACTGTTGGGAAAACAAAAAATATTACATTATATTCCTGTATAACATTTAACTCAATTTTGTTTTTAAATATTGGAAAAGAAAACCAATAATTTGTATAAGTTCCAAACCGTTTCATTAAAAACAATGGTAATAACTGTCTTTTTTTACGCTTCATACATTTTGATGACCTTTAACACTAACATTGGACCATGGAACTAGTAATTAAGGGACGGTTCGCAGCGAGCAAGAAAATCCAATCGCGAAAATAGTTGCGGTGAATTTCCTAAATAGCTTAATTAAAAGCATAATGGGTTTCCGTTTTGACTCGAAAAATTCGGGTGAGGATTTATCAACAAATTATGCTTAGAATATGACATTAAATATCACGTTAAATTGTTTTTATAGTTAATTTATTAACCAGCTTTAAATTCATCTCAAATTTAAAACTAGCTCGTCAACGATACCAATTTTTAAGTTTTCTCAAAAAGTCTCATTTTTTTTCTTTTCTTTCTTAAACAAAATAAATTACCGGGCACTATTATTTTATGTATTTACTTAAAGCTACGTTTTTAGCTTTAAAATGTATTTCTTATACAATATTCTAGAGAGATTTTTGGGATTTTTCTTCTAAAAACGCAAAACAAAACATATATTGAGAAAATTAAAAATGTTTAGAAAAATTCAGACTGGCCAGTTTCGTATTTAATATATAATAATAATTATTAACGCAAGTTTTACGGATTCTTTTATAGATATTAAAAACACTTTTAATGTTAATTTAAAAATACTCACGATGTATTTTAGTTTTTTTTTGGTATTTTAGATTAATTTTTCTATATTCTAAAAAAAAAGCTGCTTGTACTTTGCCATTTTTGTTAAATTTTTAATTTTCTCGTAAAGATTTTTATTTTTCTGTCTTTTAAATCATCCAAATATTTAAGCTTAAACTGTACACTGACTCTTAGGATGATACTATTTCAGAATAAAGTTTTTTTTTTATATATAATTTATATAATATTTTATATTTATATATAATAATATATTTATCAATGGGACGTTTTTATGCTTTTTTCGTATTTTTCATATTTACACTTTTTCTATTTGAATTATTCAAATAATTACGTTATTTTCGTTTACTCTCAATACTCTGACGCTTTTTGCATAGAGCTAAAACACTAGGGTGTGTGTGCTATGACGCGAAAACTTAACATCTATATAACCACAATCAGGCTAAATATTTAAATTTCATTCGCCCAAATTTTTTAACCATGCAAAATTGAAAAATTTAGGAGTTAGGGCCTATTTATTCGAAATTTAAAGGAATCTTAAACCTCATTTTACTGACCTTTACCTTTGACCCAGGCGTAACGTGATTGGATCATTAGATAAAGGTAGTCACGTGAACCATATAGAGTTAAAAACCGAGTCTGTCGTCTGATACTCAAGTTCAAGTGTCACGACTCATGAGGAAATTTGAAACTCCTTTAAATTATAAAACATTTTTGCACGAAACAATACATTAAACGATATTCCAGGTATTTAATTTGGCACTTTTCGAAACTTAGAAGTTTGAAAAATGTCTCCAAGAGTTGGATTTCTAGAATTTAACTCGAGCGTTTTTCACTTTCAAAATGCGATCAAGTATTTTGGTATGATTTTTAAAGCTTTGGCATTGAAGATTAATTATACTTTTTTTTTACGATTAAAAAAAGTAAGAATAACAACAAAAATAACACAACATTTAAATTTGCACCTTTAAAAAAGGTGTACGTTCAAAGTTTGAAATTTTTAGGGATTGAAATAGGTTACCAAATTTAATATTTACCCAAAATTGACCTGATTTTTGCTAGGGCCTAGATTACGACTTTTAGTAGTCTTTCAAGCAGACTACCGTAATAGGGGGCGGAACCTAATGACTTAGTAGACCCCACCCTTACATATGCGACGCAAAAATAACAGCTTATTTCATTGTTATTGATGTCTAAAAAGGCTTAACTTTAAGCCTTGTCAGTCCATTATAACTAAACAAGGCTTAACTTTAAGCCTTGTTAGTTTTTGACAGCTAAAACGGCTTAAATTTAAGTTTCGTTTAAAGGCAGACTGATTAACTACAACTAAGAGGTAGAGCTCCTCTTTAAGCCCTTTACCTATTTGCCCCAGTCTTAATTTTGAGCCTCTCAATGATATTTTAAACAAGATCAAGGTCATAATGATAAAAGCAAAATGGTCACGACCTTACACGTGAAAAGGCGGGAAACTGATGTCACGCCTAAGTTTCTTATCCACGAAAAAAAAGGCTAATTTGGATAAATTTTAAATATTAAATTAACATCGTAACAAAAGAAAGTTTAGTAGAAAATTAGGTTAAAAATGTTAAAAATATAATTTAACAAATTACGGGTAAATTAACGAAAAATGTTAATTATAAAATAGTTATTTAAATTGGTCAAGTGTGTTTTTGTTTTGGAAAACGAAAAATTGGCCCTATTGCATTGGTCCTAAAAAATACAAATATCACTACATTTCTTCGAATGTCATTTTTAGTTTGAAGTTTCGAACACCCGAGGCTTAAATTCAAAACCAAAAAGTGTAGGAAACAATGTTTTTGTCCAAATTAGTCGCGTTTGGTCAAAGGGTAGTTGGCGAATGAGAATTTCTTTCCCTATCTTGCGCCATTTCCAAATGAAGACGGGAAATTTGTCTTTTCGCCAGAGACAGATCCGTCGTTAACCGAACTTCCTTTTCTTTCAGTTTTTTGATATCTCGTTGACAAGCCTGCGTTTATACGACATTTAATCGATTAATTGATAAAACGATGGTGCATGATCGGTTTTGATAAAATGCGTCATACGATAAGCGTGCTGATATAAATAACATGACGATTAATGATCAAAAAGCAGACGTGACGTCATTATTGACATATACAGAATATATAGATCCTTACTAATTACGATTCACGTGCGTAATTTATTAATTTTGCTCGGAGACCAAAGTTTTCCCAGAGATACATGCATAAATACCGAAACAACCAAGGCTTAATGAAATATAGTATTTGCTGTTCGACTCTTATAGATTCATTAGAGCGAACTTGGCGCAGTAGGAGGAGAGATCATGACGTTGAAGGGCTTTAGGGGAACCATTCTTACAATGACGTGCATAATTTATTAATTTATATGGCAAAACAATATGGATATGAATGCGTAAATACCGGAATACCAAGGCTTAGTTTAATTTTTTTTTACTGTTTTACGGTTTTAGTAACAAGGCATAGCAACAAGGTCAGACAAGGTCATAGAAAGGTTTCAATCTTTTGATACGAACTCATTCTTATTTAATCGCGTGCAAAGCAAAAATTCGTGAAGAAAAGATAACTTAAAAATTACGACTCACCACATTTTGCTTCAATAAATCCATTTTGTCACTTTTGAGCTTATTTATTTCTTGTTTCAAATTGTCCAATTGTTTCTGCATGGCTTTTTTGGCAGTCCAATTAAGGTATAGGGATGAAGATGGTGAGAAAAATTGAAAATATTCGAGTGAGATTAATTTGGTAAACAAAAACAACAAGGAAACGCCATCAATCCATCGAACTTCGAAATCGGAATAAGAATCGATTCTTCTTACAATCAATATCGGTTCTTAAGGCTTTCGTACTCTCTTCGGAACATCGTGAGCAACTGCCAAAGATCGGGTCTCGCGAAGTGGCCGTACCGACGCTGATAAAGGCTTCGGACGAAGACATACTCTCCAAACCGGTGTCCGAATCTTCGATTACGTTTCGCGAACTTATCGTCGTCGTCGTCGTCACTGGACAAGTGAAAACGCTTCGTCCTCCACCTTCTTGGAAAACGTTGCAATGTCCAACTAACCCGACGAGTCCGCTAACGCTACTGGCTCGTCCGTCTAATTCGAGACTGTTCAGACTGGAAGAATCGGACTCCGAATGTCCAGAAATGGTAGCGAAGGCGTGACTTTGAAGTATCGGTCCGGGAGAATGTGGCGGGACGTAATTACCAACGGAATGTAGTAAAGGCGGCGTTCCGGGACTCGAAACCGGGGTTCCGGGAGTGCTATTGGCTCTACCGCGAGTTAAAGAGCCCAAGGACATCGCTTCGGAACCTCGTTGACTATCCCTGTAGGACCCACTGCGCGATTTAGATGAAAAAAAAAAAAAAAAAAAAAAATCGTATTAAGTAACCTAATAGTTTTTAAATTTCAAAGTACGACTCCGATAATTACCCGCTACCGGAACTTTGAGACGGCGATCTTTGGTGAATGGTTCGATTAGGATTAGCTCTCATTGTAGTGGGTGTGGCTTCGCCGCCACTTCCGCTTCCTCCTCCACCCCCTCCCCCGCCATGCGTTATCCCGGCGTTACCCGTTAAGCTGCTATTACTGGAAGATGACCTCTTTGGCGTGGCTCCCGCCAAATTCGACTCGACCGATTGACTGCGACTCCTACCGCTCAAAGCCTTGCGTACCGAATCCAAGAAACGCGTCGTACCACCGCTATTTCCGGCGCTACTTCCGCTATGGTGATGATGGTGATGAGTTCCGTGATTTCCGCTCGTTTCTTTTAAACTTCCGGTATGATGACCGTTAGTTTCCGGTACGCTATTATGGGTCGATGAACAACTTTTTCCGTTTTCTTGATGAACCCACGAAATAGGACCGCAAAAATCTTGAGTTTTATCCTTCAAGTTTTCGTACAACGTTTGAAGAAGCGCCGCCCGGGTTCGATTCTGTATTTTACCCCAAATTTAAAGAAAGGTCAAAGATACTTAATGTTAAATTTCATATTTCACTGTAAACTAAAAACCAAATAACTTCAATCCGTGTTTTTGTTAAACCATCAACGTTCGGTTTTTCATCCGTTCTGGGTTTTAACCCCATTTACGTTCCCCCTAAAGGTCAGAAGGTCAAATCTTACCTCTAACTTGGAGAATTTCTCAGCCTTGTAGCAGGCTTTCTCGGCGTTGATTAACTTGGTCAATAAAAACTCCCGAAATTCGGGTCCTTTAGCGAAAACGGGACTGGACGGCAGGGTTGGTCCGAAATAAGGAACGTCTTCCCTGGCTGTCACCGACACTTTGTACTTGGTCATTCGACTTCCTCGACCAGTATTCGTAATTGTCACTGGGGAATCGCCGCGTCGATGATGCTGATGATGATGTTGAATGTCGCAAGACGAGCTCACCACCGTGTTGCCGTTCTCTTCCAGAATTTTATCTCTTTCGCGTTGATCGAGTTCCTCTTCTTCGGGAGGAACCACTTGCACGACGATAAACGTGTGAAGGAAATGGGAGGCGATCATCGTCGGCATGAAAGGCGTATTACCTTCTTGGAATATCACCGCTACGATGTCGTTGCCCACGTGACGTTTACGTTGAAGCTACTCAAAATGAAGACAAACGTTTTTGCTTTCGTTAGGCTTAGCTAACGGGTCGATGAAAGCGTCAATCGGTTCAATTTACGAATGTATTACTTGTTGGGGATCGCCTTCCGTGAAGGGTAAAAGGGTCGAGACGTGAAACATGACTTCGTAGCCTTGGAACTGAGTGTAAATGGACTCTTCTCCGGTTTGACCGAATTGAGTATCGAGACCCCCACGAAACCTGTTAAATCGTAGATTAGTTATCGCCCAGGGGAATGATTAAAACCGTTTTGGCTGGGGCCCTCGCCCCATCCCCTTTATCTGGCACTGATTCTATAGAGTGAACTTTAAAGCAACTTTCAAACCGCTTAGAATGTTTTAGTATTTAGATTAATTAATTAATTAATTATAGGAGCGCGCGATGATTGGAATATTTTATTTACCCTCTGAAGTCTTTTAATTTGACTTTGTCTCCCAACATTTCTAGGAACTCGTCCATTCGCGGACTGTTTTGGTTGTTGGCAAACATTTCTTCCTCGGTCGTTTGACCTTGCCTTTGGTAAATGATTCCGAATTTGAAGTTATTGACTAGAACGTGTTCGTCGTAGGCGACCATTAAATCGGACGCCTTCGGAAATAACACCGGGTAAAAATGCTCCGTCGACATCTCTTCGTACAATAACTAAAAAATATAAAGTTTAAAAACAAAATTAATTCTTAAAACTTCATTCTCTCTTCATTAATTAAAAGCGAAAGTATTAGACATCGATATAGAAATGAACTCACCCTGGCGAGTCTGACTGGGTTGATACATTCTCCAATGAACGAAGAGGGAACTAGGTCATGCGTTATGCCAGATTTGGTCCTATTAAAAAGATCGCGTGTACGAGATTTTAAATATAATACAAAAATTAAAACAATATGATTTGTTAATTGCGTTTGATCTTCGCGTTTGACCCGGGCCGTGTGTGTTACGAAACAAAGGGCCTCGCTTCATAAATAGAGATAAATACCTTAATAGTATTCTGTACTGCTCCTGATCGCCAATCGATTCTAATTTTATGGATATCACAATAGGTCCCATCGCCTCGTCAAACGCCGTGAAATTAAAATGCTCCTAATTAGAAAAATGGGAACCGATTAATAAATTTAATCTTTTAATCCTCATCTTATTAAGAACTTTGGAGTTTTAAGGGTGAGAAGATATTAGAAGGAGAGTAGGCAATTGCGACGAACCTTTTGTTAATAATTATAAAAGTTATGGGTGGTGGTTTTAAAAATTTAAATGCAATTTAAAAATTGATCGGTTTTGAGCGAAAATTCGTTATATCCATGCATTGAAGTGATTACTACGTCATTAGTATGGTCACGTGACTTTTGTAGAGCCTACAGTTGATTCTCGCGAAGTATTAAGGTCGCTTTCGCGCAGTCTTTTTCGTAAAAGTACTTAATCAAGTTAGTCCTACATCTCATACTAAAATTATTGTTAATTACGCTCTAAAAAATAAACTAATTTTGTCATATTCATTTTGAATTGTCTTAAGAACGCGTCAACCCATAAGGTATAAAAATTTGAATAAAATATAATCCTTATTCATTCGAATAAAAAAAATAAAAAAAAAATTGTAACAGCCTGACTTTAAAAAAAGAGCAGATCTGTCTATATAGAATCATTATTAAAGCGCAACTCATTCTAAAGATAATTTACTCGACATATTCAAACCTTATCTAATCTAAAACACAAAATCGGCGGCGAATAACAGAAAATTAACATCTTCTGTTTACAAAACATAAAGATCTCCTTTTTACGCGATAAATGTTCGAAAAAACCCTAATGTACGCTTGCCCTGTTGTTCCGCTTTGCGTGTTTGTAAGGGAACTCGCCATCTGCATGAACACATGTTCTTCAACTTATCTCATACTGAGTTTTCATAGAGGAGGAACATATTTTCTTTCATAATGCGATACATTACATAAAGGAAAAGTACAACTAAAAAAATTTGTTCTCAAACAAAACCTTCAGTTTTATCAAAATTCAACTTCCCGAAATGATAACCTCGAATTCATCTCTTCCGAAACAACGTCAGCCATTGGCTAAACACTGTTTCCAGGGGGGGGGGGGGGGGGCGTTACTCATTATCTTTATAAATCAATTTATCGTAGCTTCATCTATCGGTTGTTGAAACCAGCCGAATCGTTACGAAACTGGTTCCCGAAGCAGTTTCGAGAAATCGAATCAAATCGATTCTGAAAAGACTGTTTGCCGTTCACACGACTCTAGCGAAACATTTTGAAAGGGTTTAAATCGATTCCAAGGCCTAGTATGAACGCGACTTTAATATATTCCTTTAAAGTTAGAATATTACTTTCAAAGGCGTTGAAAACTCAGTAAGGATGAGTTAAATAATAAAACAAAAACCAGTCGAGATACGGCGGGGGAAGATTTTCTGTTGGCTTACCTTTCCCAAGAAGAATCTCCGATAAAGCTTCGCTGTTTCGTCCGTCTCGAATCTGCTCAACCAACAAGAGGGAGATTGCCGTTGTTGATAGTAATGGCAATGACTGTTATGGTATTGTTGCTGTAGTTGGTGCTGGTGCTGATTCGTCGTATAGTGTTGATGGTGTTGTTGGTGGTTAGGGGGTGGTGGAGGCGGTGGTGGGTACGGAGGAGGTTGTTGGTGATTGTGCGCAATGGTATGATTGTGGTGAGATTGAGGTGGCGGTGTGGCGTTCGGTGGAACGAATCGACCGTCACTGTAAGGCTCTGAATTTAGTCCGTTATCGCAACATAGACCCGTCTCGCCGCGATCAACCCAGTAACCACCAACCGGCGGAAGGACCACTAACGGGTAGGGTCCTGGTCCCAGTAAAACCTAAATTAATCGCGGGATATTTTAATTACGTTTCGTTGCAAACTTTTTCACGTTAGAATGTATAACGAATTTAATTTATTAGGGTTATACACGTACTGCAGGTGCAATCTTGAAATTGATCTAAATTCTAATTGAAAACTGGGTTTTCAACGTCCCTTCCAAGATTGTAACTAAGCAATAGCTTCTATGGAGGGATACAATTACAATTAAGCGCGTACTGCTAATTAAATGAATTAATTTTCTTCAAACTATTCAAAATATTAATTCTCTTAGCAAGGGTTCAATGTAAATTTTATCCCTTCATAGAACTTCATAGAAGCTTACGAGTTTTTTGATCTAAACCACTATCAAGAAGGATCAGATAAGGAGAGGAAAAGTGGGAACGGCGCGGCTCCTACTGCGTCGGCCTAAACTCCCACTCTGGGAGAACGGGGGACAGACGGGGGTAGAGATGCTTCGTGGTAAATTGTTGTCACGTGGGTAAAACGAATCCTTTATGAGACGCGCTAGCTAGCGACCACGTGACAACAGTTTACCTCGAGAATTTCCTATCCTCCCTTTCCACCCGAGTGGGAGGTTGGCTCTTCTCTCGCTAACTCAACGCAGCCTCACTTTTCCTCTCCTTATCTGATCCTTCTTGCCACTATGTATAATTTAACTTTAAAATTAATTAAACATTGTAATTACATCTTGTAGCGCTTCTTTGTCCTTCTTTTTCATTTTCTGATGCGAACTCGTGGAATTCTGTGAAATAAAATGATACGAAAATAAAACATTAATATTTTTTTCTGACTTTGTAAAGTTCCTTGATTGACTAGACTCGTCAAGGAAGGATGTAAAGAACCCACATATTTTCCGCGTTTAAAACGTTTACTAGTACCTCGTGATCAGTTATTATTTAGAATTATGTCAACTATAAAATTAAAACCATAATTTAGTCATCAAAAAAATTATAGTCCCATAATATTAAATAAAAAAATGGTTTGGTGAAAAAATTAAATATTTATAATTATTTTTAACTACAGTAACTATAATACAAAATCCACCATTTAGACATTTAAAAATTAATTTAAGTTCCATATTATTACTTAATATGGAACTTAAAAACCTAAATTTCATACTTACTTTACAAAATATTTATTTTTTTACTTTTAATTAAATTTAACTTCAAAACTAAATCGACCATTTTCGCTTCAGAAAAAGCAGATACAGATGATTAAATTACAGACTAATTAACTCAAATTTCGAGTTATTTTAAATATACCACTTAATACGCATAGATTAAGATTAGTAATTACAATAATAGTTAATAATAACTTGAATATGGCGTTTTAATAGCGTGAAAAAATTTAAAATTTATTCTATAGTCATTCGAATAAAATAAAAAATAAAATGGTGACAGTGCCACTTTAAATATTACGTAATTGTGCGTAAGAAAACTAAACGCATAATATATTTATTTTTTTTATATATATATATATATATAGGTATTTATATATTACCCAAAAAATTGGGTGGGTTTTTGGGTACTCGCACGCATTATTATAGCAAGAATTTGGACAACCCCACCATGCCCAACTTAAATAAATGCCTCCCTGCGGGTAAATAACGTGATTAATAGAGAATATTCTCAAATGAGTTTCGCATTTTTATGGGCGTAGTAGATTTCAAGTAGTTCGAAATTAAAGGCATAATGAAGTGTTAAAAAATCGTGTTTTTCATTCAAAATTGTCTCGTGAAATCTCTTCAAATATTTATAGGAAATATAAGGAAGATTTAGGAGTGTTATCTTTCAAATTATAGGAGAATATCGGATAGATAAAATAAGGATATTATAGGGGAAAATATGGAGATTAAAGTGTAATGAAGTATTAAATCATTTTTTCATTAAAAAAAATTAATCTGGAAACCCATCCAAACATTAATAGGAAATATAAGGAAAATTTAGGAGTGTTATCTTTCAAATTTTAGGAGAATATAGGATAAATAAAAGGGATATTATAGGAAAATATGGAGGTTAAGGTTTAATTATACCAAATGTTGTAATAATTTATGGTTTAACAAACAAGTAATTACATTTAAATATAATTTTTGTTTCCAGGACATGACATAATTATAAATGTTAAAATTCCGATCCATGGTTAAGTTATAAATATTTAAATCAATAAAAATGAGTTTCTGCTACTTCATGGAGTTAAAGTTTAAGTTTTTATTTAAAACTTTCGAGTGTATTTTTAAGTATTTGGTTCTGCAAACAATATTATATATTGTTTTGTACGCTGTCTGTCCTTACAGGGAAGCTGTTTATTAATCCATGAACATATATTCTTCCTCTATCATTATTTAAATTTAATATATATTTCATTATCCCTTTAAATATGTCTTTCGAATTTTTTTGGGGGTAGAAAGTAGTTTGGCTAAATAGCAGCTATATCGTATAAAAATGATACGTCCCAGCTGACGATCTTTAAGAGTCTTATATACTTCATAATCAGTTCAAAGCTTTCAACGCCATACAAAGCTAATATCTCCTTTATTTCAAAGAAACTAAATCCATAAGAATCAATTGCAAGCTAACTTTGTACGTGTTGATATTATTCAACATATATTAAGATTACAACCTTGAAAGGTTCTTACATTTCCCGTTATAGACGTTTTACTTATGGGTATTTAAACCCTGTAAAGTGATGGTGAACTGAATAAAATTTCAAGGAGGATTATCGAGTACCTCCCAAAAATATCGTTAGATATAATATAATCCAGCCCATTAACGAGCGAAAAGTGGGATTCTTTGAAAAGCCTAGTTTTATTATATTTATTATATTTATTATACAGTCTCGCGTGATTGGCTGAAGACTCGTTAACGACGAGATATTAAATCCTGGTAAGCCTTTACTTTCTTTGTAAATTAAATTGTTTTCTAGATTAATATTTGTTTCTACTTTTTTTTTAAATAGTAGATTAGGTTTGTTTAAACGATAATTAAATAGCAATCTGCCTTTCAGTAAAATTAACTTAAGTATGATCAAGAATCCATTCAGGTTCCATAAGAATATGGGAGGGCCGCGATTCAATAACCATCCTCCCAAACTTTGTAGCAAAAGTTCGTCCGCTTCGAATCGATTTTTCAAGTAAATCGCTCCTGACATCTATTATTAACCCGCGCCACTAACGACCTTGACATAATATTTTGGGTAATAAAAATGGAGCTGACCGAAAAAAAGATCTAAGCGTACAAATGTTGCGAAAATTGCGGACGAACTTTTGTTACAAAGTTTGGGAGGATGGTACCAGAGGCTAAAGCTATGCTCCCATATTCTTATGGAACCTGAATGGATTCTTGGTATGATTAAGTCCTAGCTTTAAAATCCATTGAAATTTTCAAGTAAATTTTGTATTTTTTTAAAAACTTCCGTAATTACGAGATAATATTAAAAATACATTTTTATTTCATCACCCCTTTGCGATCCTTGTCTAAATATATCTTAGTATAGAAAGTATAGAATTACCATAAAGTATTGAATAACCTTTTTAAGTAACGCTCAAAATATAGTAAAATTTTCTTTACCCCCGTTTTATTTTTTTTCCCCAAACCATTTTCCATTTAAACCTTTACTCGAATTCGTGGGAAATTTATTTTTGAACTACTTTACTTTATGAGAATTTACATTACGTATTCTTCCGCCTAAGTTACAACACTAGTACCTATTAAAGAGCGGAACGAACGATATATAGTATCCTTAGGAAAAATTGATACGTCGATATTAATTAACCTAGTTTCGCAGACTCCTTTCAAAAGTTTCGCAAAATTTTCCAAGCGCCCTGATCGAATTTTCGAACTTTCTAAAATATAAGTCTTTGAACTTATCGGAAAAAAAAAATCATTTTAATTTCTATATTCTTAAAATGGCGGAAGTAATTTATCAAAAATATAATCTAACAACTAGGAAATGAAATATCGTCTTTAGAAATTTTTGTTTTCCAAATTCTTTTCACAATTTTTGTTTCGATCGAGCTAGGGATATCGCCAAGATATACGCAACAATTTAATTACTCTGTTTTTAAAAGGCTGCCGTGAAATGGATCAAAAAATGATAAAAGCTTATTTTAACTATTTATTAAATACGAGGCTATATATATATTTAAAAATCTAATTAAAAACATGTTTTTAAAGAGATAATGCAACCCTAAGAACAAGTGAATTTAAATATAGACCTAATCCACCAGTAAAAACATTTACAAACAAATATTAAGCTAGAATTAAAAATAGGCAAAGAAATCAGGTGATCTTCGTAAATCCAGCTAAGCCTATTTTTCGGATAAGTTTTAAATAAATTTCTAGTTTAATATTTGTTCGTAATTTAATTTACTGGCAGTTTTATTTAAAAGATAAGGAATCTTTCTACATTTAAAGGTATAACAAAAACGTTTTTAATCGACTAGGGGCGATAAAATATAATTAAAACTAATTTTTAGTTAATTTACAAAGTTTAGATTTGAGCAACCCCTTTTTTGTTATTAAAAATTAATTAGGCTTAGTGAGCTTAACATCAACTAGGTAAATAGCTTTTTTAAATTGTAGTATTAGGCACGTTTTAATATCGTGCTTAAGAAATTACGTTTTAACTACATATCCCTTTAATAAGTTCGAAGTATTTTGGCCTAATTAGACTAATTTGAATATTTGATTAGTTAAATTCTTAATCTCTAAGAACTGATCATTGTTTAATTTTGAAATTAGACTTCACAGTGATTTAAAAAGATCAAAACAAAAGCCTCTCACGAATTAGGCTTAGCAAATTTTGCAAGTTTATCTTAAAACAAATCAAACTGTAATTAACTTAGTTTAATTCATATTAAAATGATGTTTAAATACGTCATATTCAATCATTTCCTAAACCCTTTAAAAAAAAGTCGGAAAACAATAAAACAAAAAAAAAGAGAAAAACCGATTTAAAAAATGCTGATAAAAACATTCTTACCCGTTTTAACCAAAGCTGGATATTGAAATTCCGTTTTAAGCACAGAGGTTAAAATTCACCGATTAAGCGAATGTTCATCGATTCTTTTAAAGTTCATCGCGTATTCCCAAAAATTAGAAAAACGCTAACCTTTATAATATTAATAAAACGGAATTGCGCGGGAAAATTTTGGCGCGAACGTTTTTGGCGCGAGATTTTTTGGCGCGAACGTTTTTGGCGCGAGCGATTTTGGCGCGAGATTTTTTGGCGCGAGCGTTTTTGGCGCCTTTTTGGAAAAATCAAAATCTCGCGACTAAGTAAAATTTTGCGAACTCGCAAAGGTGAGCGGCGACCGAATAACCGGTGCGGGAAAAACGAAATTTTACCAAAACTAGTTTTACAAGCATCAGATAAAAAAGGCGCAACTAAGCGAGTAATCGTTCAAACTAAAAAAAAAAAAAAAAAAAATAAAACATAAAAAATTTAGAAATTGCCTCCGACCGTTTGACTTTCGTGAGTATAAGGAGAGATTCTAGAGGAAAACAACAGGGTCCTATATAGGTGAAATAAAAATTATAATAGGATTGAGGCAGATGCGTGGGTAGCCCGGCTAAGCTATGATTAATCTACCGAAACTTTGTCACCTGCCTCTTCACAATAGAACCATTTTTAACCGGGGATAAGATCGACACCCATCCAGAGAAGCGCAAACTCGTACAGTCGCCTCGCTTCGATGATTTAACTATTTGCATTTGTCGCTAAGAACAATTTTCTATTATTACAAATACAATATTTAACCCTGTACATAATTTTGATATCTTTGAAAGTACAAGCTAAACCCTTCTTTTGAAATATTTTCGCTCACGTTAACTCCCTAAGCCTATTTTGATGTTCTATAAAATTCTCTAAGCCTATTTTGATGTTCTATAAAATTCCCTAAGCCTATTTTGATGTTCTGCGAACTCCCTAAGCCTATTTTGATGTTCTGCGAACTCCCTAAGCCTATTTTAACGTTCTGCGAACTCCCTAACTCTATTTTGATTTTATGCGAATTCCCTAAGTCTATTTTGATTTTATGCGAATTCCCTAAGTCTATTTTGATGTTCTGCTAATTCCCTAAGTCTATTTTGATGTTCTGCAAATTCCCTAAGGCTATTTTGATGTTCTGCGAACTCCCTAAGCCTATTTTGATGTTCTGCGAACTCCCTAAGCCTATTTTGATGTTCTGCGAACTCCCTAAGCCTATTTTGATGTGCTGCGAACTCCCTAAGCCTATTTTGATGTTCTGCGAATCCCTAAGCCTATTTTGATGTTCTGGGAATTCCCTAAGCCTATTTTGATGTTCTGCTAATTCCCTAAGCCGATTTTGATGTTCTGCGAATTTCCTAAGCCTATTTTGATGTTCTACAAAATCCCTAAACCTATTTTGATGTTCTTCAAAAAATTCTAAACTTCATTAATTTAAATAAGTGTTACAAAAGTATATTTTGCTCATTTCCAACTCACTAAGCCTACTTCGACTAAGCTCACTAAGATTTCTATTTTTTGTTTGTTTGTTTATATCCTAATTACATACCGATTCTTTTCAAATCATCACAAAGCCTAGTTATGAAAACCGATTTTTTAAAAAACATGGTTGAAAACCGAGGGAAAATTTAAAACTACAATATAAACATTCTCACTAAAAGAAGAGCTTGAATTTTAGGACCCATCTGAAAAACGAGAACACGAACTCGATCAGCGCGTGTAGAATAGACGCGACAGGCTGCTAGCCGGCCAACCAACTTCAATTTTCGGATACACCCCCTTATCTGACTACCGCTCTAAAACTAAACTACTTTTCTAAAACATCTTTCGTGGCCCTCTCATTTCTAGGCGGAAAACTAATTTTTTATTTCGTTCGCCTCTTTGAGACTGCGGGGCAGGTGTTAGGCAAGCCCTCCATCCTCTACGAGGGTGGGATCCCAAAGATTTAACTTTAAGGGGGATATTTTTACAAATAAATCAACTCTCTTTCGCAATAAGCAATTTTTAACTCAAAATATAGCGTCCTCAAGTTGGTAAAATAATAATAGAGTTGGAGTTTGGAAGTTAATTTCACCAGAAGCCGATGAAACCCTCCTTTGAAGTCTATTACTCCCGGGTCTTGTCTACCCCTCTCTGTATGGGTTAGTTTCAAAAAGCGCGATTCGTACGCCTCCTAACGGTAGATATTTTCGGAGCGAGAGTTCGTCGAGCGAATATCTCTAGCAGCCTCGGAGTTCGTCAAAAAAAACGTCGTCGTTTGTGGAGAGAGAGAATTTCCAATTTTCCGTAGACAGGGGGTATGAAGTAGGACCCCTCCGATCTCGTAAAATTGGGAATTATACCCATACAGAGAGGAGCGCTATATCGAACATTAGAGTAGTAGACTTCAAAGGAGGGTTTCCTTTACTTCTGATTTCACCGACTTTTTCAGGTTTTCCCTGAGCATTTTTAAATAATTTCTATGATATGGATTTATTCTTACAAGCGAGCTCTTGGCAATTTCCATTTTTTATTTGAGATAGTTTATCAATCAGGGTCCCTGACCTTTTGGGTCAACTTACGAATTCTCCGACTATTCCCGACTTCTTGGGCCAGTTTAAACTGCTCTAAATAGTTGAAGGTAAAAGTTTCGTGTGAAAGGAACTTTAAAAAGCCACTTCTGGTACAATTTACGCGGGAACGAAATAGCGGGCAATAACTAACCGCGCAACCAAAACTGGTTCGATCATAAGAGAATTTTTAAAAATACTTCTTTAGCGCCCGCAAAATCAAGGTCAACCTAAATAACACGGCACCCCCAAAGGGAATATGAAGGCCTCAAATATCCTCGAGAAAAAATAAAGAACTAAATTTGATTTCATCAAAGCTTAAAGTTACGCATAAATTAAAAAAAAATATTCGTTTGGATTATCCTCAAAGAATTAATTAAGGAGCCTTTGAATTTGGAACGAGAACATTTAATGGTAGCTAACTTTAACTGAATTAATAAGTTACCTAAGCAATGTAGAATATATATCTTCACGTAAACGTACGCGTTTATCAAACTAACGTAAAAAAATTAATTTTTACATTTCACTCTCACTTTAATTCGCGAAATTAAATACGCTTTCTTTCCGGTTTTCTTTGATTATATTTTTAAATTTATAAAATATATTTATTCTAAGTTATATTTCAGTTTCACTTGAAAACCATCACGAATAATTTCACGTAATATATTTTTTTTTAAATTACGAGAATATTTTCTTTCTTTCAAAATATTTTTAAATTATATAGGGTTTTTTTTTTGGTGTTTTTACCTCTATTATGGGGCGCCAAACAGGACATAATTCAGGTTTTATCTTCATATATTTCTAGTTTAAAAAATATATTTCTAGTTTAACAAATATATTTCTAGTTTAAAAAATATATTTCTAGTTTAACAAATATATTTCTAGTTTAACAAATATATTTCTAGTTTAAAAAATATATTTCTAGTTTATCAAGTTTAGGTTCGTATATATCAAGTTTAGCTTCGCATATATCAAGTTTACCTTCGTATATATCAAGTTTAGCTTCGCATATATCAAGTTTACCTTCGTATACATCACGTTTACCTTCGTATACATCACGTTTACCTTCGTATATATCAAGTTTAGGTTCGTATATATCAAGTTTAGCTTCGCATATATCAAGTTTACCTTCGTATATATCAAGTTTACCTTCGTATATATCAAGTTTACCTTCGTATATATCAAGTTTACCTTCGTATATATCAAGTTTACCTTCGTATATATCAAGTTTACCTTCGTATATATCAAGTTTACCTTCGTATATATCAAGTTTAGCTTCGTATATATCAAGTTTAGCTTCGTATATATCAAGTTTACCTTCGTATATATCAAGTTTACCTTCGTATATATCAAGTTTACCTTCGTATATATCAAGTTTACCTTCGTATATATCAAGTTTAGCTTCGTATATATCAAGTTTAGCTTCGTATATATCAAGTTTAGCTTCGTATATATCAAGTTTAGCTTCGTATATATCAAGTTTAGCTTCGTATATATCAAGTTTAGCTTCGTATATTTCTAGTTTAGCTTCGTATATTTCTAGTTTAGATTCGTATATTTCTAGTTTAGCTTCGTATATTTCTAGTTTAGCTTCGTATATTTCTAGTTTAGCTTCGTATATTTCTAGTTTAGCTTCGTATATTTCTAGTTTAGCTTCGTATATTTCTAGTTTAGCTTCGTATATTTCAAGTTTAGCTTTGTATATTTCTAGTTTAGATTCGTATATTTCTAGTTTAGCTTCGTATATTTCTAGTTTAGCTTCGTATATTTCTAGTTTAGCTTCGTATATTTCTAGTTTAGATTCGTATATTTCTAGTTTAGATTCGTATATTTCTAGTTTAGATTCGTATATTTCTAGTTTAGATTCGTATATTTCTAGTTTAGATTCGTATATTTCTAGTTTAACTTCGTATATTTCTAGTTTAACTTCGTATATTTCTAGTTTAACTTCGTATATTACTAGTTTAACTTCGTATATTACTAGTTTAACTTCGTATATTACTAGTTTAACTTCGTATATTACTAGTTTAACTTCGTATATTACTAGTTTAAACAGTTTATAATATAACGAAATAGAAAAAGGAAAGTAATTAATTTTATTGGTGCCGAAAACAACAGATTTACATTAATTGTAGAACAGAATGTGTTGTCTTATGCAGACACCACGCAGGGTTGCCACAGGTCAGGGAAAACAGGGAAAAGTCAGGGAATTTGAAAAGAACCAAAAAAGTCAGGGAAAAATCAGGAAATTTTAAGATATTTTAAAAAGTCAGGGAAATGTCAAGGAATTTAAAGATCTTTCAAGAAGCCAGGAAATTCCAATCATCTGTGAAAAAGATTTGAAGCCGACCGTGTCAGTTGTATAGATTAAAACAAAGACAAGCGTGCAAAAGGTTTGGCGAACGCAATTGCAAAATAATATAAAAATAAAAGGTTCAAAATTGGGTAGTATGAGCTGAAACGGTCAAGGAAAATCGTTGGAAAAGGTCCGGGAAAAACCTGGAAAAGTCAGGGAATTTGTATTTGAAAAAAATGTGGCAACCCTGCGTGGTGTCTGCATAAGACAACACATTCTGTTCTACAATTAATGTAAATCTGTTGTTTTCGGCACCAATAAAATTAATTACACTTTCCTTTTTCTATTTCGTTATATTATAAACTGTTTAAACTAGTAATATACGAAGTTAAACTAGAAATATACGAATCTAAACTAGAAATACACGAATCTAAACTAGAAATACACGAATCTAAACTTGAAATATACGAACCTAAACTAGAAATATACGAAGCTAAACTTGATATATACGAAGCTAAACTTGATATATACGAAGCTAAACTTGATATATACGAAGCTAAACTTGATATATACGAAGCTAAACTTGATATATACGAAGCTAAACTAGAAATATACGAATCTAAACTAGAAATATACGAAGCTAAACTAGAAATATACGAAGCTAAACTAGAAATATACGAAGCTAAACTAGAAATATACGAACCTAAACTAGAAATATACGAACCTAAACTAGAAATATACGAACCTAAACTAGAAATATACGAACCTAAACTAGAAATATACGAACCTAAACTAGAAATATACGAAGCTAAACTAGAAATATACGAAGCTAAACTAGAAATATACGAACCTAAACTAGAAATATACGAAGCTAAACTAGAAATATACGAACCTAAACTAGGAATATACGAAGCTAAACTAGAAATATACGAAGCTAAACTAGAAATATACGAAGCTAAACTAGAAATATACGAAGCTAAACTTGATATATGCGAAGCTAAACTTGATATATGCGAAGCTAAACTTGATATATACGAAGCTAAACTTGATATATACGAAGCTAAACTTGATATATACGAAGCTAAACTTGATATATACGAAGCTAAACTTGATAAACTAGAAATATATTTGTTAAACTAGAAATATATTTGTTAAACTAGAAATATATTTGTTAAACTAGAAATATATTTGTTAAACTAGAAATATATTTGTTAAACTAGAAATATATTTGTTAAACTAGAAATATATTTTTTAAACTAGAAATATATTTGTTAAACTAGAAATATATTTGTTAAACTAGAAATATATGAAGATAAAACCTGAATTATGTCCTGTTTGGCGCCCCATACTCTATAGGACCTACATACCTAAGCCTAAAAAGTTTGAATAAAATTCATTTTTTATATTGTTCAAAATATAGTGTTGAAAAATGGAAAAAAAAGAATAATGAAGATTGAAATCTATTCAAGAGAGCCCTTCTCACATCATTGAAAATTTCGGGAATAGGGAATTGTACCACTAACATCTTTACTCTCACCGTCGTGGGATCTCTGTTGAGATTTGAAAATGATGATTTCACTAGAGAAGGATTTGGAATTGACCTTGAATTTTACAAAACTTTCAAAAAACCTATTCTAAATTTTTTTCTTAAAATATTGCAAAACTTTTTAAATGAAAGTTTCAATTCTTTATACTAGTATTGAGTTATAATTTATAGATAGAGGTGTCCATTGATTAAATAGTCCTAGTTTCGCCACTCGATAAAAATCGAGCAAAAGTATAAAAATGAGAACTATATTAAAATGCAAATGGCCGTAACTTTTCTCCACGACCTTTCGTTACAAAACCGATTGCACAATTAGAAAGTAGACATTCCCTAGATTATAACAGAAGCCGATGAAACCCTCCTTTGAAGTCTATTACTCCCGGGTCTTGTCTACCCCTCTCTCTATGGGTTATTCTCACAAGGCGCGATTCGTACGCCCCCTAACGGTAGATGTTTTCGGAGCGGGAGCTCGTCGAGCGAATATCTCTAGCAGCCTTGGAGTTCGTCCAAAAACGTCGTCGTTTGTGGAGAGAGAGAATTTCCAATTTTCCGTAGACAGGGGGGATGAAGTAGGACCCCTTCTAACTCGTAAAATTGTGAATTTTACCCATACAGAGAGGAGCGCTATATGGAACATTGGAGTAGTAGACTTCAAAGGAGGGTTTCATCGGCTTCTGATTATAATAAAATCCTGCCTCCCCACTCGATAGAAATTGAGCAAAATTTCCAAAAATGACCCATACATTAAAATGGCCGTAACTTTTCTCTACAATCTCCTAGGCTTAAACCGATTGCACCATTAGAAAGTAGACATTCCCTAGATTATAATAAAATAATAAAATATTGCCTCGCCACTCGAAGAAGGTGCCTAGCCACTCGATACAAATAAAGCAAAATTACCATAAATGACCCATACATTAAAATGGCCGTAACTTTTCTCTACAGTCTCCTAGATATAAACCGACTGCGTTAAAATTGCAACAATAATGGAAATCGTGTTGTAATAACCCCTACATACATACTTATTTTACATTTACCTTCAATAAATCATACTAATTCGTAAAACTGAACTTAACCCACAACGAAATACGCGCTTTGAAATAACAAAGCATTATTTACTTGGTTTTATATCATTACCTTTTTGTTTCGTTGTTTTTAAGAACATAAAAAACAAATATTACGTAAACAAACTTCGTATATCCAAAAAGCAAAAGAATTTCACCAGAGGAGGGAGATATTTACAGGAATATTTACAGGTAAATAGATAATTTATATCATACGTTTACGATTAACTTAAATAAAAATATAATTTAAAGGTTTAGCAACACGAAATATCTTTTTTAAATATATATTCAGTTAAAATCAATTGGAGTCAAGTTTTGCCCAGTCACTATCTCATTTTTTTTGGTCTATTTTGACCAATTTCATCAATATTTAAAATTTAATTTCAAATAAACGAAGATTTTTCGATACACTCGACCTTTAAACAGCGATAATTGGGAACAACGGGATGTTACTTTATATTTGGCCCAGGAAATAATAACAAAAAGGGTTCAGTTTAAAAATAAAAAAGTAAAAAACAATAAAACAAAAACTTGAAATGATTGCCATAGAACTCACGTTTTGAGGAGGGGGTAGCACGCATCTTTGGTCATCTAGACGACTGTTCTGTAACCTCTCGAGCAGCTCGAATAAGTCTTCCTGCGTGCTCTGATGGTGTGCAAAATTATAATCACCGTCATCGGTGCGTAAAAAGTCGCCAAAAATCAAATCGGGGTTCCGATTCAAATATTAAAACACCCAAACAAAATGAACCGAAAAACAAAAGAAAAAACAAAAAAATAATAAATCATAATGAAATAATAAAATAATATTAAAAAAAAAAAATTGAATCGTAAAGGGATAATGACACGATTATTTAAAAATTATAAATTAGGAGGGGTCATTTCTAAAATTATATTGCAATCTTTCGTTAAAAAAACCAAACCCTTTTAATTATTCGGCATGGAATTATTGTAAAACCAATAATTATTTTAATTTGACTCTTTAGAATTAATTATCATTAATTAAAAACACTAATATTTTAAATATATGTCATAATACCGATAAATATTGAAAGTTACCTAATTTAAATAATTAACCTCGCTAATTAAAATAAATGAATTCGTGTCATCATCACTTTCAAACTTAATAATAATTATTAAATAAAAATCAGGTTAAAATGATTTGTTAATGGCCTTGGATAAAAAAAATTAAAACCCCCTAATTATAGAAAAAAATATTACAAAAATTGCTTTTAGCCATTCATTTTTGTAAAAAGAAATATTTAAGAGCGTAGGCCTAAATATGAAGAAAGCCGAGTAATTATTCGCCTATGGGCCAAATTCTCTAAAAGGAGTCGTACTACGAAATATTATTAAATGATAAAAAAATCTTGTACGTGAGTTTTTTAGAAAAGAAAAAGTGGGGCCCTACTTTTACAGATATAGTAAAAATTTGATAAAAAAAAAATTGAAATTTATAGTGAAACGTGTATCTAAGATTTGAACTGTTGAATTTTTTTTTAAAAATTGTACTTGTAACGGTATTAAAAAATATATATATAACCCTAAGGGTACGTACTTTGAAATTAAAAGGAAAATTATTTATTCTATATTAAAAACGGTATCGTTCAATTTGAAACTTTTTTTTTTTTTTTTTTTTTTTTGCAGTTTAAAATTAAACTTTAATTTATAGAAAATTTACCCTAAATTTAAATTAAAAACCTTATAAATAATAACCAATTTCATCTCCCAAAAAATAAAGCTATTAATATATAGATTAAATAAATATTAAAATAAAATTGATTACTAATATTTAAAACCAATATTTTCAAATAAATTAAAATATCAAAAAAAAAAAAAAAAAATTGATATTAAATATATAAATTATGGTGAGGTAGATATATATTATTTTAACTAAAAAATTTAAACTTTTATAAATAACTTAAATATAATTATATTATAAAAATTTATAAAGAAAAAGAGTAAAAATATTAAAATATCCTTAAGTGCTAATTAAATTTAATTAATTTACTTGTAGTCTAACTTTCTTTAAACTAATTTATATTCTAAATAAGGTCGGATAATAAATTGAATAAATTATATTTTATAATTTATAAATATTACTTTACACATTGCAACCTTCCCCTCGATACTTAAATATATATTAGCTGGTTTAAAATAACTTTATAGATGGCGCCTCTATTCCTACATATTCTAAATAACATATATAAAGGGAGAATGAAATCTATATTTTTTTTAATTTATGTCTATAAATTTTAAACTTAAAGTGTATATTTTTTTAAATAAGTTTGAAACATCAACAGCAATATCCTAAAACGCAAGATATAAATGGTAGACCTCTTTAAATATTGATTGATATTTTAGCTGGAAATATCTAAAGTACAATAAATTAAAAACATTATATTATTATTTATAATAATTTTGATAGATTTCACCCTCCCTTTAAATGGGGCCTTCAACCTAACAAGCCTATTTTGATGGTAAGTTTTAAATTTATTTCTAGTTTAATATTTGTCTGTAATTTTTTTACCTTTCGATTAGGCCTATTTAAACTGTTTCATTCTCCCTTTAAATCGTGTACGCATTTATTGTACTACCTTTAAAAACCTTAAACCTGTTTTATTCAAAACACGTGTAAGAGTTTAAAATAAAGTGTCAATGAAGAATAAAACAAGTATTAACAATCATTAAAATGAAGAGTCGATGCGTGGATCGTAAAAAAATAAAATAAAACCTGTCTATATAGAAACGACTTTTTGGAATTCAGGAACGACATCGTATACTTAAATAGGTTTTTTTATTTAAGAGGGGAAGATTATAATTAAATTACCACAGTAACCAGTTACCGTATTCTTAAATATACGGTAGGAAAAAAAATCTACAATGTCAAACCATTTAAATCATTCAAGATAGAATTTCCCTAATTATACCATATGGTAAATTTTTTTTCTTCAAAATGAAGACAACATTTTTCAGTAGCAGCAGAAGCCGATGAAACCCTCCTTTGAAGTCTATTACTCCCGGGTCTTGTCTACCCCTCTCTGTATGGGTTATTCTCAAAAGGCGCGATTCGTACGCCTCCTAACGGTAGATATTTTCGGAGCGGGAGTTCGTCGAGCGAATATCTCTAGCAGCCTTGGAGTTCGTCAAAAAAACGTCGTCGTTTGTGGAGAGAGAGAATTTCCAATTTTCCGTCGACAGGGGGGTATGAAGTAGGACCCCTCCGATCTCGTAAAATTGGGAATTTTACCCATACAGAGAGGAGCGCTATATCGAACATTTGAGTAGTAGACTTCAAAGGAGGGTTTCATCGGCTTCTGGTAGCAGAAATTACAATTTCGTTTCAAATAAACCTAGGAAATATTCTTAAAAATTCGCTAATTTTGAACCATAAACAAATTTTAAACGTTTTCATCCAAATATTTGAAACTTTTATGATTTTATTTCCTAATATATAAAGTAGATAAGCAATTGCCTACTCGTTTAGGGTCTGGTCAATTTTTCACGAGCAGAAATTAGAATTTCGTCCAAATATTTAAAGGGAAACTTGAAGCTAAAAATTTAAATTATTTTCTGAGAATTTTTTCGGAATTTTTAGACACGTTTTTGGCGTTTAAATTAATTTCTAACGTTTGATAAAATTTTAAGTAAATATAAATTTGGACCAATCGTATTATTTCAGCCTTCAACAGCGCTAACACTAAAAGAATAAGCGGGCGTATGATATCCAAGGTCTTAGGCATCAAGGTCTTAGGCATCAAACACAGGCCTATTAATTTACTTTTAGGACATAATATGATTGGTCCGAATTTATATATACCTAAAATATATTCAAAAGCTGTTCGATTTTTAGCTTTAGCTTCAAGTTTCCCTTTAAAATATTTCAATATTTTCCTAATATTTAAATAAGACTCGTTTCGGGCCTTGTAAAATTGATCTGGCGATTTTAATAATTACTAAAAGAGCGTAATTATAAAGCTTTTTACGTACCAAGGTTGGTAATTTGAGAATAAATTTTGGTTGACGCATGTTACGATAAAGAGACTCGGAACTAAAATGAATCGGTTTTCTCAAAATTGAAACGTCGATTGATAATGTCTATTAATTTTGCATCAGAAATTGTCTAGTCCTTATTTTATCAATCTATAAGAGATAACCGAAAAAACACGCTTTTGTTTTAACCGCGTGAGAGGTCTAGAACTAGATTTTAACTAGCTATAAGTGATTAGTTATCGAATTTTACGCGTATAAATAATTTTCGATCGAGTGATTGTTGTCTCCATACGGTTTGCCAAACTTTAATTTTAAGAAATAAGAGTAAAGGGAACGTGAAATGATTTATTTCAATTTAAAATTTATATTCATTTAATCGATTGTTGAAACCGAATCGGTTAGAAACTGGTTCCCGAAGCAGTTTCGAGAAATCGAATGAAATCGATTCGAGAAAAGACGATTTCCCGTTAACACGACTCTAGCCAAACGTTTGGAAACGGTTTAAATCGATTTATAAGTCTAGTATGAAAAATTCCCAGGGCTTTTTTAATCTATCGCGTCACCTCGGTTTTACCAAAATAGAATATTTTTCCTCATTGGGTAAGATTTACCAATTTCACATTGTAAAATGGGTTTTCTAAAAGAAATTTAAGTATTTTCTAAGGATATATTTGATTATATATAACGTAGAATGCATATTTAATGGTGTTTAAATTTAATTTTAAATTATATATAATATAACTTTAAATAATTAAAATTCTAACCATTTGAAAATTGAATTTCTTTTTTACCAAAATTAAAATAATTATTTAACCGCTTCATTTTCCCTTTAAACCATCTATTGTTGACGCGAATGACGTTTTAAAAACGTGAGAATGACTAAAACCTTGAAAGCAGCGCGCCCGAAGGCTGGAAAAAAATCACGAGATTAGATAATATTTGAATATAGATTGAATTAGCGCCTTTAATCCAATGCAGGGTTTCAAATAAAACACAAAATAAACCCACAAATTTAATTAACAAATTAAAAAGTTTCTGACCTTTCTGTAAACTTCCGGTTCCGAAACCAAAGAGTCTGAACGCTCCGATTCGGTATCCCCTCCTTTCTCCATGGCGCCTCTCCTCCTGCGATCATAAATAAACAAAAAATATTTATTAATTTGCATATTAACAGAAGCCGATGAAACCCTCCTTTGAAGTCTACTACTCCAATGTTCCATATAGCGCTCCTCTCTGTATGGGTAAAATTCACAATTTTACGAGTTAGAAGGGGTCCTACTTCATCCCCCCTGTCTAAGGAAAATTGGAAATTCTCTCTCTCCACAAACGACGACGTTTTTTTGACGAACTCCAAGGCTGCTAGAGATATTCGCACGACGAACTCCCGCTCCGAAAACATCTACCGTTAGGAGGCGTACGAATCGCGCCTTTTGAGAATAACCCATACAGAGAGGGGTAGACAAGACACGGGAGTAATAGACTTCAAAGGAGGGTTTCATCGGCTTCTGATATTAATTAATAATGACAATATCAAGATAGAAGCTGCACTGGGAATTCTTACGCGAACAATAAAGTATAAATTATAATTAAAAATCAACACGATTAACTTACGCTATTAAAAATAAAGATTCGAAAAATTTGGGCCTTGGTTTAGGCATACTTTGAAGCGCTACATTATACATTTTGCAAGATTTTCTTAACCCTAAATGCAAAGACAACTTTACGCAAACTCAACCTATAGGATATTAACGCTTGAGGTATCTTAAACCTTAATACTTTGATAAGATTACTGATAGAAACACCTAAGATTATTTAAAAGACACTCCCAAAACCGACAATACTCAATTCCGTTTAGATATATAAGAAATATTACGATTTCTATGTATTATTTAATCTTTAAAGATACGCTGGACCAAGAAGGATCAGATAAGGAGAGGAAAAGTGGGAACTACTGCGTCGGCCTAAACTCCCACTCTGGGAGAACGGGGGACAGACGGGGGTAGAGATGCTTCGTGGTAAATTGTTGTCACGTGGGTAAAACGAATCCTTTATGAGACGCGCTAGCTAGCGACCACGTGACAACAGTTTACCTCGAGAATTTCCTATCCCCCCTTTCCACCCGAGTGGGAGGTTGGCTCTTCTCTCTCTAACTAACGCAGCCCCTCTTTTCCTCTCCTTATCTGATCCTTCTTGGCTGGACGAACCAAGGATCAAAGAAAGCTTAGGATTTAAAATATATATATATAGTGTATATTTTTGGTGCGTGAAATCAATGGAATTTATCGAACATACTTATATTTAATTACTTATGTTAAAGAAACTATAACAACGCAACACCCATAAAATATACAAAGTATATATTTTGAAAAACATTAATAACAGGTCATTTAAATGAAAAAAATAGACAAACAAAGCGCCTCATTAGACAGAAGAATGCAATGAAAAATGAAACTACAAGAATACTCTTTTATACGTTCGCTATATCATTATCTTACTGAAACTATTTTTATAATCCATAAAGGGATGATGAAGACGAAAAACTAATTAATTTTTCATCGATTACAATTAAATATAAGTCTCGTTCGCGTCAATTCTCACGTCAACATTATTTTAAAAATATATATACAAAAATTAATATTGACATTAATTATTAAGCTATTATCTTTTAAAGGGAGAATGCAACCTAATTACAAGTTATTTTTTATCGATTCCTTATCGTTTAAATAAGCCTAATCCACCGATAAAAGGTTTACAATACAAATATTAAACTAAAAATAAATTTAAAACTTACCCTGAAAATAGGCTTAGCGGGATTCATGGAGATCCTGAATCGCGTCCGTGTAAGGTCTAGCGACCAATGAGCGAAGGCCCGTCGTTCACGCGACATCTCCACGAGACTTACGTCGCGCGCGATTGGTTGCTAGACCTTACACGCGAGGAAATCAGGAGCTCCATGAATCTCACTAAGCCTATTTTCCGGGTAAGTTTTAAATTTTTTTCTAGTTTAATATTTGTTTGTAAATATTTTCAGAAGTGGATTAGGCCTATTTAAACAATAAGGAATCGATAAAAAAAAATCACTTGTTGTTAGGTTGCATTCTCCCTTTAAGCTTAAATTATTTTGTGAATATATAATTAAATGTCAGTAGCCCTTAATTTTTTTTTAAATGATAAGATTAACCATAGAGGAACGACTTGGGTAAGGTATTTTTTTAGGCAGTAAGTAAAGCTGCGCTACCGATAATAAATTAAGTCTATTAAAGGAAAATTTTAGTCCGAAGCATGCGTTAAAACGCATCAATCAGTTTGCGTTCTGGCGTACAGCCCCTGAGAAATTTTGCTCTGAAAGATTAAGGCCTAGGTAATGTAATACTCTACAGTCCATACATGCCAGTCGTGGCCTTCCACGTTTACCCCAAAAACATGGGAGGAGAACTATATAGCCCAGCGCTAGATTCATATTCAACCAACATTCGAACCATTCATTATATGAGAAAATACCAACGACGAACAGACGTCTGTAAAAAGGGAGGGTGACACGCGGGAAATAGAAAAAGTTTCAAGTTTTAAAGGGAGTATAAACCTCTGATCTATTAATAGAATCAGAAGCCGATGAAACCCTCCTTTGAAGTCTATTACTCCCTGGTCTTGTCTACCCCTCTCTGTATGGGTTAGTTTCAAAAAGAGCGATTCGTACGCCTCCTAACGGTAGATGTTTTCGGAGCGGGAGCTCGTCGAGCGAATATCTCTAGCAGCCTTGGAGTTCGTCCAAAAAACGTCGTCGTTTGTGGAGAGAGAGAATTTCCAATTTTCCGTAGACAGGGGGGATGAAGTAGGACCCCTTCTAACTCGTAAAATTGGGAATTTTACCCATACAGAGAGGAGCGCTATATGGAACATTGGAGTAGTAGACTTCAAAGGAGGGTTTCATCGGCTTCTGATAGAATAGATAAAGATGAATTAAAAACATTTGGGTCATCAACGTCGGTTCAAGATAATCAATAAGATATTTATATATTTTTTTTCACTCAGATTCAGCCTCCCTTTGAGTAATTACCTCCTTGCCTTGTATGGCTTCTTTTCTCTTTTGTTAAGAAACAAAAGAGGCGACTTATAATAAGACTGTTCTTTATTTCATAATATATAGGGTCAAGCGTAACAGAGAAAAATACTAAAAGCCTAGCATTTAGTTTTTCGTTTGGAAATTTGGAGATTTCATTTTTTTTTCTTACTTAAGTTGACTTTGTAAATTTCTAAGTTTTTGGGTGGTCTGACCGCGTCTGACAGATTATGAGTAGGGGGAGCTAACTATTCCCTAGATATAGTGGCTCAGCGGGCGATATGGCACTGGGCGAGAAAGACACTAGCGAGGTTTTAAGTGCCAATCACTCAGCGAGAGATTCAATAGAAAATTTATAATCCATTAATGACTAAGGGGACATTCGCTGCGGGAGGAGAAAAGTAATTTCAAGTGGAACTGAAAAAGAAAGTCATCGGGTTCGATATCCATAATCAAATTTATCCAAAGTGCCCGCGAGCTTGTTCTTAATTAAAGGGAGAATGCAATGTAACAAGATGTGTTCTTTTATTTTGTGTCCTTATCGTTTAAATAGGCCTAATCAAACAGTAAATTTTTTTATAAATAAACTTAAAACTTAACATTAAAATAGGCTTAGCTAAATTCATGGAGAAACTAAGTCTCACGGAGATCTCGCCTTAACGCCTGGCATATGCTTATTGGTCGATGACCCTTCAATACAAAGAAATTCAAGATCTCGATAAGCCTATTTTCAGGGTAAGTTTTTTATTTCTAGTTTAATATTTGTTTGTAAATTTTTTTACTGTTAGATTATAGCTACGTTCACACTTGACACTTTGGAACCGTTTCGAATGTTCAAATCGACTTTTTAAAATTTTAATTTTGTTTCTTGATCAAAGATCTACAAGGGTGACCCCAAAATTTTATCATTTGACCTTTCCAAAACGGTTCAAAACGGTTTCAAAGTCTGTAGTGTGAACGTAGCTTTAGTCTATTTAAAAAAACACTCGTTATTAGGTTTCATTCTCCCTTTAAGGTTGAACGAATTCGAAATTTATTGCGTTCTAAAGTTCAGCTTTAAAACTATATTATTAATAATATAATGTTAATACCGGGTCAACAGACGACAAATTACAAATAAAATTCGCCATAAAGATGAATAAACCGAAAAATCTATTTTTATCACAGAAATCCCAACCAGATGGCCAAGGTTTGGTCCGCCTTTAATTAAAATCGTATTGAGAGCGTGGGTCGAGAACCCAACCTTGGATAATCGAGTCCTTAAGTCGCGTGTCGCCTAAAGCTAATAATCAACCGAGATTGAACAAGACGGTGCAAAATAAATATCACTCTAAGTTTTCAACGCGTTGAAGGTTACATTCCCTTCAATCTTGATGCTATAGGGTATAAGTTCTAAGCCTAACTTAGAATGACTTCGGGAGAAACTCACCGAAATAATACATTATGGAATGGAACGAAGGAACACGCTGGGAAGCAAGGCTATAATTAAATGCCAGTCCCTAGAGTCCAGCACCCTAAGGGTCCCTGAGGGTACCCGTATTGGTACAACTAGTACTACGCCTTCAACTATAACTCACGTATAATTTAAGATTTCACTGCGCTCAAAGCTCTACCAGAAGCCGATGAAACCCTCCTTTGAAGTCTACTACTCCAATGTTCCATATAGCGCTCCTCTCTGTATGGGTAAAATTCACAATTTTAGAGTTAGAAGGGGTCCTACTTCATCCCCCCTGTCTACGGAAAATTGGAAATTCTCTCTCTCCACAAACGACGACGTTTTTTTGGCGAACTCCAAGGCTGCTAGAGATATTCGCTCGACGAGCTCCCGCTTCGAAAACATCTACCGTTAGGAGGCGTACGGATCGCGCCTTTTGAGAATAACCCATACAGAGAGGGGTAGACAAGACCCGGGAGTAATAGACTTCGAAGGAATGTTTCATCGGCTTCTGGTAATACGCAAAGAATTCGATTATTTCATTTTGTCTCTCTTGGAACTAAAGCCGCGTTCACACTAGGCCTTGGAATCGATTTAAACCGTTTCACTGGAGTCGTGTGAACTGCAAACCGTAGCTGTGTTCTTATTAGGCCTTGAAATCGATTTAAACCGTTTCGAAACGTTTCCTTGGAGTTGTGTGAACGGGAAACCGTCTTTTCTCAAATCGATTTCTCGTAACTGCTTCGGGAACCAGTTTCATACCGATTCTGTTTCAACAACCGATAGATGAAGCTACGATAAATCGACTCTTAAAACGATTCCTGGCGATTTGAATATCGGTTTGATATCGTTTCAAATCGATTAAGAAATGCTTTCGTATTCACGGTCTGACGTCACGATGCTCATTGTTGACGTATCAATTAAGATAGGAGTCCATTATTACTCCTAGTATGAACAAAGCTTGATAAGTCGGGAAGAAGCTATACAGTGTGTGGCTTATTTGAATACGTGTGGAAAATTTATTCCGATTTCGTCTATACAGGGTTGAACAGATAACAAAACTCAATAGCTTCTATGGGAAAAAATTTCAATGGGATTTTATCATTGAGCGCGTGCTATCAAAATTAATTTTTCACGTCTGGCGCGTGTTTATAGCACGCGCTCAATGTTAAAATCCCATTGAAATTTTTTCCCATAGAAGCTATTGAGTTTTGTTATCTGTTCCACCCTGTATAGCCTGTAGGCTGTCGCTCGAACGCACTTGATGATAGAAAAAAAAAAAAAAGTAAAAATCTGCCTCGTAACGTGGGTTCCGGGTACAAATACACCGTGAAATGAGTTGGGGAAATCAAGTAGGGGGTAAGGTTTAGATATATAGTATATAAAATATAACAGAGAAAACACCCAACGTGAGAAAAAATAAATTGTGCCGAGTATGGAGGAAAAAAAAAAAAAAAAATACGTCTAACCCAGGCCAGAAGTATGGCACACAATATTATAAAACCCCCTGAAGCCTTGATATAAAGACGATGATGCCGTTTCGACATTACTACATAAATATATTCATATAGATCTATACATAATAAATCACCCTATCCTCGATTAAAGGGAGAATGAAACCTAACAAGAGATTTTTTTATCTATTCTTTATCGTTTAAATATGCCTAATCCAACAGTAGAAACAAATTTAAAACTTACGATCAAAATAGGCTTAGCTGGATTCATGGAGATATCCTGAACTAACCGTATAAGTTCTAGCGAGCCATCGATCATTGGTTGCTGATCCTTAAACGACGGGTTAGGGTGATTTCCGTGAATCCAGCTAAGCCTATTTTTCATTTCAGTTTTAAATTTATTTCTAGTTTAATATTTGTTTGTATATTTTTTATTATTGGATTAGGCCGATAGAAAATCATTTGTTGTTAGGTGTCATTCTCCCTTTATGGGAGCGTATTTGGTTTATTTGAGAATGCAGCGGGATAAGCAAAAATACGAGAAAATTGGCGACTAAAGCATATTTCCTTCTGTTTATCTACTTCTGATACAACTTAACTGACTGATTTTGATATAGGGTGATGATGAGAGTGAATCCAAGTGATCTTAAGCCAAAGGGGAAGCGCGATCATTGGACGAAAACGGGTAACGAAGTGATGACACTAAATTTGGGATGTGGGAAAACGCCCCAGGAGAAACGTAACACAAAAATTTTGAATGGAATTTTAGATATTTAACTTTTTTCCCACCAGTTGGTGTTTATTGCTCGGAGCCTCGGATGCACTCGAGGCTTCCGACTTCTCGAACTTCGATCATTTTAAACTCCGTGATTGGTTACGATAAAATTGTCCTGGGCGGTTCTCATTATTTTCTAAAAGTTCAATTACAGATTACAATTACTGGGTAAAGTCAAGATTACTTTCTAATGAAATGCAGGTTCAGCTAAAGACTTAAAAAAGTAGAGGTTAAAGTTACAACATTTGGGGTTCGTGAACTGATAACCAGTTCTTAACGATTACTCGATTACTAGTAATTGTAATTGCCCAGCACTACAACCTAATGACCTGTTGTTTAGGCACCATAAAATTATTTCCTTAATAATATAATTATTATAATTAGTAGGAAAATTTTCCGCCGAAATTAAAATTTTAATCGTGTTATTACCCCTTTAGTTACGTCATACCTTATCGTATGGATAAGTTACCGGTAATTAAAACCTATAAAATGAATTTATATTCTATATTTAGATCAATTTCAAATTAATCTACAGGGTGTTTCGAAAATGGTGGTAGGACCGAGCTCCAGTGGGTTCTATGGGTCATTTTAAGACGAAAATGTTCTATGACGTTTTGTCGTACGGGGCGCCGTTAAAGAGTTAGGAAATGATTCATTTACGGATGACCCCTTATCGTTCAATAATAAACGTATACTCAATGCTAAAATAAGCTTAATTTTATTTAAGCTTATTTGATCATTGAGTATGGCTGGTTTTTTTAAAACGAGGACTAAAACGAGGACTAAAACGAGGACTAAAACGAGGACTGAAACGAGGACTGAAACGAGGACTAAAACGAGGACTGAAACGAGGACTAAAACCAGGACTGAAACGAGGACTAAAACCAGGACTGAAACGAGGACTAAAACCAGGACTGAAACGAGGACTAAAACCAGGACTGAAACGAGGACTAAAACCAGGACTGAAACGAGGACTAAAACCAGGACTGAAACGAGGACTAAAACCAGGACTGAAACGAGGACTAAAACCAGGACTGAAACGAGGACTAAAACCAGGACTGAAACGAGGACTAAAACCAGGACTGAAACGAGGACTGAAACCAGGACTGAAACCAGGACTGAAACCAGGACTGAAACCAGGACTAAAACCAGGACTGAAACGAGGACTAAAACCAGGACTGAAACGAGGACTAAAACGAGGACTAAAACCAGGACTGAAACCAGGACTGAAACCAGGACTGAAACCAGGACTGAAACCAGGACTGAAACCAGGACTGAAACCAGGACTGAAACCAGGACTGAAACCAGGACTGAAACCAGGACTGAAACCAGGACTGAAACCAGGACTGAAACCAGGACTGAAACCAGGACTGAAACCAGGACTGAAACCAGGACTTTTTTTCTCACTTGGTCAAATTTGGTTTAATTTAAATTTTCCTCGAATTTAGAAGAAATTTTCTTGTTTGGCCCATTTTGGTTCAAATTTATAAGTAATTTTTCCATTTAGCTCCCTTTTCATTGACTCGGTGCAGGCGACCTCTTCAAAGCGCGAGAATTGATTTTGATTGAAAGGGAACATTTTATAAAGCGCGCGCGCGCTTTAAAAAAAACCAGCCATACTCAATGATCAAATAAGCTTAAATAAAATTAAGCTTATTTTAGCATTGAGTATACGTTTATTATTGTACGATAAGGGGTCATCCGTAAATGAATCATTTCGTAACTCTTTAACGGCGCCCCGTACGACAAAACGTCATAGAACATTTTCGTCTTAAAATGACCCATAGAACCCACTGGAGCTCGATCCTACCACCATTTTCTAAACACCCTGTATATAGATTATAGTCTAGACAATTTTCTTATTTAATTTCAAACAGGAGTAACTTGTTTTCATATATAAAAATAAATATATCTATTAATATTCATTTTATGCAAATTGTAATTTTAGAATCATTGAAAAATTAATCAATTTCACGCTTATCTCATAATAATGATATTATAAAAGAGATAATTAAGTTTAATTTATAATATTTAAAATATTCATTTGTCATAGAAAAAAATCACCATTTTTGAAATTTTAAAAAATTCCCCGTAATAATACGTCATCACTATATGATCGCGTGGTTATTGTAGAGCCAAAAACGCGCGGTCTTTTTCGTCAAAGTACTTAAACCAGATCAAGTCACCAACCTTTATATGAAAATTATCGTTAATTACCTTATTAACTACGTCATTTATCGCAAAAAACAATTAGCAAAATTATTTTCTTTCGGGGTATAAAATTTTGAATTAGGCGTTTTAATAGTACTAACATTAATTTATAATTATTATATTTTTAGAAATAATACAAACGTTTTTAAAAATTATGGTACAACTTCATTATCCCTATAAATTCTTTAAAAAAATGTATTTTACCTGAAATCTAAAGGCGAATGGGGAAAAGCTTTGGAGATCCGATTCGCCCATTTTTTCTTTTTATTTCTTAAGAACTGTCGTTTATGCATAACGTGAATAGTTAAACTTAAATCCACCATAATATAAACATTTTAATTTAAGTTATTTTAATTTTTATAATCAAAGTTTTAAAAATAGTTTCGATTGGTAACATGGAGGGAACAAAAACACCAGGATATTGGAATCCTACAGCACTCCTTTTGACAATATTAAACCCAGGCTATTTTATCATTTCATATTAGATAAAAAAACTAAAAAAAAAGCTTATCATTTCAACAAACAGGCTTAAAAACAGAAATTATACGTTAATCCGTTTGGTGAAGGCCGATATGCTATGATTAACTTATACGAACTTAGCTTTAAAGCAAGGAGATTAACTAATTTCTTTAAATGAGTAGGATTATCACGGATTAAAAATATAACACGGATAGATTATAGGTAGACTCATAAATATTATTACTTCATTTTAATTCATTTTGAATTGAAAGCGCGAACAAAGCTATAGGGTACGCGAAATCCTAACGATTTATTTCGTTATTGTGATCAAAGGAACGTTACTTCGTACGTGTTGCCAAATTAAGGTGAAAATATATGACCTGGTATTTAAAGTGGCGAAATCGTGTAGTTAAAATATTATTTTTTTTTTCTAAAATTGATGTAAATTTAATTTAATTTAATTATATTTAATTCAGCTCGGAATTAAGCCATAAAATGACAACCGAAATAAATTAAAGAAGTAATATTTGTCTGAATTCAGTGAGTGTGCGTCATAGTTCACGACCCCCTTTGTGAGAGGGGGGTTAGAAAAGAAGCGGGTCTTAATTTCCTCAGGCGAAACCGGGGACGTAACCAAGGCAATCTAATATATTAATTTTTGGCCACTACCATCATAAAATGACAACCGAAATAAATTAAATAAAGAAGTAATATTCGTCTGAATTCAGTGAGTGTGCGTCATAGTTCACGACCCCTTTTGTGAGAGGGGGGGGGTAGAAAAGAAGTGGGTCTTAATTTCCTTAGGCGAAACCGGGGACGTAACCAAGGCAATCTAATATATTAATTTTTGACCACTACCATCATAAAATGACAACCGAAATAAATTAAATAAAGAAGTAATATTCGTCTGAATTCAGTGAGTGTGCGTCATAGTTCACGACCCCCTTTGTGAGAGGGGGGTTAGAAAAGAAGGGTGTATTAATTTCCTTAGGCGAAACCGGGGACGTAACCAAGGCAATCTAATATATTCATTTTTGGCCACTACCATCAAAATGATACGATTTTCGTTGGACTTTTTTGTTGTTAAAGAATCTATAACAAAATGTAATCATCGAGATACAAAATGAGCTCTACACGTAGTGATTAAGTCTGGAGAGGAAATCAAAGATCAAACATCCTTGAAACAATCGATTTTGACGCCGAAGTAGTAAATATTGACATTGTTTTATCGCTGCCTTCGATTGAATCACACCATCCTCTTTAGCTATATCTAAATATGGATTTATCATTTAATCCCCGCGATTTGCTAATCGAAATGGAATTTCATCTCCGGAAAAAAAAAAATTCCATCAAAAACGACGTCATTTTAATTATTTATTATTACTAATTATTTGCAATGACCCGAGTAATTAAGTTGTCGAGAGATTGATTTCGACAATGACAGTTAAAAGAAGTAAAGGGCAAATTAGGGCTTACGTCACCGATAATTTTTAATACGAAATAGCAGAGGTATATAATAACCCCCTTCGGGGGGAAGTATGAAAGGTAGGCAAAATCGACGAACAACAAGTGCCCGGCGTAAATCGCGGCGGATCGACACACCGCTTTACTCCCAAAAAATAGTTACACCATTTTGAACCTCACTAAATTTTCCCTTCGCACACTTCCGGAACTCGCGAGCTGAAGTCAACCTTCGACTCCATTTTAACAGACAGCCTGACTCCTGAGACAGGAAGTTCCAAACACAAATCGAGCCGTCTTGTTTATACAAAGACCATTTACTAGAGTAGCGACATTGAGAAGTCCAGCGCGAGCTAGTGGCCTAGATAGTCAGCAGCGGGCTCTTGTTGTTCGTGATTTTTAGCATTGGTAGTATAGGGGGTTATTATATACCTCCGGAAATAGGTAGTTTAATTTCTGGATTAAGTACTTTTACGAAAAAGACGGCGCGAAAACAATCTTATCACGTGTGCCAGAACGCCTGAGAATCAATTGTAGGCTCTAAAAATAGCCACGTGACCATAATGCGGTGACGTAGCGGCAAGGAGGATTAGACAAGGAGAAGAAATGTGGGGACGGCGCGGTTCCTACTGCGTCGGCCTAAACTCCCACTCTGGGAGAACGGGGGTAGAGACGTTTCGTGGTAAAATGTTGTCGCGTGGGTAAAACGAATCCTTTATGAGACGCGCTAGCTAGCGACCACGTGACAACAGTTTACCTCGAGAATTTCCTATCCCCCCTTTCCACCCGAGTGGGAGGTTGGCTCTTTTCTCTCTAACTCAACGCAGCCCCACATTTCCTCTCCTTGTCTAATCCTCCTTGGTAGCGGGGAATGTTTATTTTTAAAATTTAGAAAATGGCGATTATAAAATATGGATTTTTTTCTGTTGGAGTAATTTTGTTCTATGACATATGTATATATATTTTGAATCGATTTTTAACGATCTTTCCGAAAATTCTACTTAATGTCCATTTGAAATTCATGAAATATCCGAATTATACAATTTTAAAAACTGTATTTCGCGAGATATCTGTACAAAAACGAAAGATTTGGATAATTTTTAAAAATGATTTTAGAGTTATAGTTAATATATGTACCCCCATATATTTTGAATTTGAGAGATTTGATATTTAATGGATATAATTAAAATTACTTTTGCAATACTACACATCATTATTTAATTTGTTCCGGGGAAAAGTTTGACCCTTTATCGGAAGAGAAAACTACAAATCGAATGACATTTTGATTGATGACTAACGTAGTCAGATCTCGTATAGTTTCAATCCGAAATTTCAATATGTATTAACCTAGTTCCCACGTTTTTTCCGAATCAAAATCGTATAATGATTAATAGACGAGGCGCTTTGAATGTATTGATACTTCGGATTGAATCAAGATTTAGATTAACCAACATTTCTCTCTTCAGGAAGAGTTTGCATAATGGTATATACTGAGGCGGATTGATACAAAATGTTACACTTCATAGAGAAGAAAATAGTTAATACAAACTTATTTTTAACCGCAAGATAGTTTCGATATCGACAATAAAGTTTGAAGAATCTGTTTTTTTTGTACGTACGCGATCAGTGTTGTAATAAAATTAATACAGGGGCGGATTAATACGTTACGTTAAACCCCATAGATATAAAAGAATATATAGTTTTATCATAACGTTTGGATTTGGAGAGTTCTAAAAATATCCCTTCGTATTATGCTCTTGATAACGTCAGAGTTTTTATCAAATTGACAGTTTTATTTTTCTTTCCAATGCTGCGTATAACATCTTTTTAGATAAAAAATAAAAACTTGAGTGGGATTTTGATATTGGCAAAGGTGTCGTATCAATTTAAATAAAAAAAAAAAAAAGGGTTCCAAACTTATCTATAATTTCAGAAGTAGTTGAAACCCTCCTTTGAAGCCTACTACTGTAACGTTCGATAATGAGTAAAATTCCCAATTTTAGGAGATCGGAGGGGTCCTACTTCATACCCCCTGTCTACGGAAAATTGGAAATTCTCTCTCTCCACAAACGACGACGTTTTTTTGACGAATTCCAAGGCTGCTAGAGATATTCGCTCGACGAACTCCCACTCCGAAAATATCTACCGTTAGGAGGCGTACGAATCGCGCTTTTCGAAACTAACCCATACAGAGAGGGGTAGACAAGACCAAAGAGTAATAGACTTCAAAGGAGGGTTTCATCGGCTTCTGATAATTTAAATATAGTCCGAGGTTCAGAATAATTGAAAAATATATATTAAATAATTATATTTCTAAATTTCCCAACTATAATACGTGCTCGCTGAAATTGCTCGAATAAAAAAAGTTAGTCCATTTATTTCTCAATAGTTTTTTGTTTGTCAAGATTTCAAACTATGATAGTAAAGGTCTAGTTCTCTAATTTCAACTAATATCGGCCCCTTTTTGTTCAAGCGCGAATAACTAAATCAAAACTAAATTAAAAAAAAAATTGTCTAGAAAACAACAGAAGCGACTTGGATAGCGTGTTGGATCCCAGGTTTTCGGTTGGTTTAATTTATTTATTTCAAAAGAGGTGAAGTTTGAATGGGAGAAATATCGAGGAACGTAACGTCATCGCGAGCTAGGCAATTCATTCAACCCTTTTTTTTGTTTTACGAGTTTTAGACACTTTCCACATGGCTTCATTTTACAATCGTTAAAGTTCGTTTATGTTTAAAGTGGGGATGAAACTAACGTTAATTATTCTCCATAAAACTGTTTATAATTAATATTGAATTATAACGATTTATAACAATTTAATCTCAATTAACCACATAACGATTTAATATCGATTAGTAAAATATTAATTTATAACGAATTAATTATTATCTATTATCCACATTTATAACTAATTAATATCTATTATCCACATTTATAACTAATTAATTAATATCTATTATCCACATTTATAACTAATTAATTAATATCTATTACCCACATTTATAACTAATTAATTTATCTATTACCCACATTTACTACGAATTAATTTATATCTATTAACTACATTAATAACGAATTAATATATATTAACTACATTTATAACGAATTAATATCTATTAACTACATTTATAACGAATTAATATCTATTAACTACATTTATAACGAATTAATATCTATTAACTACATTTATAACGAATTAATATCTATTAACTACATTTATAACGAATTAATATCTAATAACTACATTTATAACGAATTTATCTATTAACTACATTTATAACGAATTAATATATATTAACTACATTTATAACGAATTAATCTCGTGTAACCACATTTATAACGAATTAATCTCGTGTAACCACATTCATAACGAATTAACCTCATGTAACCACATTTATGACAAATTAACCTAGCTTAACCACATTCATAACGAATTAAATTCGCTTAATTACATTCATTACGAATTAAATTCGCTTAATTACATTCATTACGAATTAATTTCGCTTAACCACATTCATATCGAATTAATTTCGCTTAATCACATTCATATCGAATTAATTTCGCTTAACCACATTCATATCGAATTAATTTCGCTTAACCACATTCATAACGAATTAATTTCGCTTAACCACATTCATAACGAATTAATTTCGCTTAACCACATTCATAACGAATTAATTTCGCTTAACCACATTAATAACGAATTAATCTGTTCCAACCACATTCATAAATATCTACCTCGATTACATCGATACATTTTCGACATTTTTAATATATCTTACCACAATCCCTTTACGAATCGTATCTTTTATATTTTTTGAATGGCTACTAAGTTTGTCTGAGCACACGCAAACCCGCGCAAGCAAACGCGTCACGAATTTTATAAATCGATCACGTATAAGACTAGCTGCGGCACAAAGGGGCCAAACAAAATCTTACATTTCCAATTAATTTCTATAGACACATTCGATACATTGTCATTGGCTTTAAGAAACGGGAGTTTCCTGTAAGTACAATACAATTCAACACAATACCTACACAATACAAGAACCCAAATTACTTAAACTGAAAAAGATGATCGAAGATCACGGTTTTCAATCAATTTTTTAAATTGAAAGTATGTTGAGGTTTAACTATATTATTTTTAAATTAAATCCATTTAATATTTCAGTGAGTACGAAGCTTAAGATTAGCCCTAAATCTCTAAGAAGCACGTACTTATAGAAACGGTAATTGCTTCGCGCTGAGCATAATGACACGGAAACCAATTTGTTATCGAAATTTTAAAAGTCGGCTCACGGAGTCACGGTTGGCTTTTTAAATATATATATATTTTTTTTTAATATTTTACAGAAACTCCAAACGGATTATCACGTCCTAAATCCTTTCATTAAAAGATTGGGCGAAACAATGAACTGGTTTCCTTCACCAACATCAAAAAAATTAATCGTTTTTGTATTAATTCCATGGTTAAAACTGTCCAAATGGAAATCGTTAACGAATGAAATGATAAATTTATTGCGAAATCTAAGAATTTGTTTTTTTTAGTCATTACAGGTCTAACTTTCAACGTAACTGTGGCCAGAAGCCGATGAAACCCTCCTTTGAAGTCTACTACTCCAAGGTTCCATATAGCGCTCCTCTCTGTATGGGTAAAATTCACAATTTTACGAGATCATAGGGGTCCTACTTCATACGCCCCTGTCTACGGAAAATTGGAAATTCTCTCTCTCCACAAACGACGACGTTTTTTTGGACGAACTCCGAGGCTGCTAGAGATATTCGCTAGACGAACTCCCGCTCCGAAAATATCTACCGTTAGGAGGCGTACGAATCGCGCTTTTTGAAACTAACCCATACAGAGAGGGATAGACAAGACCCGGGAGTAATAGACTTCAAAGGAGGGTTTCATCGCCTTCTGGTTAGATATTTGTTTTAGGACCAGATTTTGTTCAAAACCAATTTTTGTTTCTATTAAATATTGTCAATTTTACGAACGAGATTAATTTCTGCCTTAAGTTTCAAGGTTAAACCAGTTAAAATTAAAGCAACGCTTCAATTAACTTAAACTAAATTAACTACAATTAAATCTTATTAAAATTCAACATATTATTTGAACTAAAATTATTCTACCACGAGATAAAATCTTTTGCTAAACACCCCATGTTTTTACCAAATTTTTTACAAGATTATATTTAACCACCAGAAAATTACGCCACGACTAACACGCTTCAATAAACCTAGGTTTATTTCACACTTTAAAACTATAGCTACCTATATAGAAACGTATTCAATTCAAAAACTGGTTTTGTCTCGTTTTCCAATATTTTCTTTATTACTTACGTTTGCACGAACATGGTGTATACGACCTTTCACGGTTATCAAAAATATAAGGGAACAATTGGGCGCACGTAACGTAATTATCTTTGGGTTATTAATGAATCGAGATAGAGTTAAAGAAGTTATTGTTATTTAAAAAAAATTAAACTTGTAGGAAGTGGGTATTTAAAAAGTACATACGCCAAGATTTCATTCATTGTAAAAGATTTTTACGGGAGTTTATACGAAATTAATTGGGTCTATCATCCCCTATTTCTCAATGGAGGATTCTTTTCATTGTTATTTTTATTGATGATAATATTTAAAGGGAGAGTAACACGATTAAAATTTTAAAATTAATTTTTAATACCAAATATACGTGTCTAAAAATTCTGGAAAAATTCTCAAATACGTTTTTTGACAAGTCTCAATTTAAAGTTCATGAAAAAACCGTGTCAGTATCACTTTAATTTTTGGAGAGACTAGTTCATTGTATCAAACAATTATTGATGGGTTTATAAGTTTAAGTTTTTTGAGATTGAAAGTTTTAATTTATTTTAAACATTTATGTCACGTTGAATGGTTTCGATGACGGAATGAGGTTTGACTTTAAAATTCATAATGCGTTTAGTTTTTCTTTGAAAAAGTTACGAAGGGTTAGATCAAGTTTTGATTGAGTGTTTAGAAGAACCGTGCTTTGGCTGACCTCAATATAAAATTATATGGATTTAGATGAAATTGTTTTATATATATTATGTATTTTAACCAAAACTTTAACCGGAAGTTAAGAAAAACCAAGAGTTTTCATTGGATAGAGAGCTTAAGGAGATGTCTATGACCTTGGCAATGTAATTTAAAAGGGTACCCTTCCACTTTTAGGGATTAAGGTTTAGGGTGTAGGTTCTTATTGGATGGAATGTATCAGTTTTGGTCTAAAAGATTGTAGAGAAAAGTTATTTCAATTTGACTTCTAAGTCTATATAGTTTGAAACGTGATTGGCCCGAGACTTTTAAAGTTTAAAGGCTAGATTTTAATCTGTCCGTGAAATTTATTAAGCCTAAAAATTGATTTCTAAGCTCTTAATATTCAATTGTATTTTTATCTTTCTAGTGAATTAGGCCTAATTTAATTAAAATTATACAATTCATTCATTATCCCTTTAAATTATGAATAAAACAAGCGTTAACTAATTCCAAGTTTCACTAAAAAAATCAGACAAACTAATTTAACGAATAAACGAGCTGTAACAACTCTCTCTCTCCTCCAGAGATCAGTTAAGTGTCAATTAATGGCCATATCGAAGCGTGAACTAAATACGCAGTCAGACGTGCATTCAAATTATAACAAATATACTTCAAACGAAGCGAACATTATTTTATTTGAAAAAACTATTAAGTGTAGAATTTTGAATAACTTAATTCGCGTAAAAATAGTTGTAAGAAACACCTCTTATGGTCTCACAGATCATTTCAAATACAATCTTTCATTGGAATCATTAATTTCAATCTGAAATTAAATCAAGACTAATTTTGCAATATATAATAATTGTTAAATATTTAATTTAATTTCGGTTCCAAATTATTTGAAAATAATTTTAAATCTTATCTTTTAAATGGATCTTTTGAGTAAGAATTGCGCAAGATGCCAAGATTTATAGATATGTTAAAATAAAATCAATTACCTGTCATTATGTTAATGATAAAAATATGTGAGGTTAAAACGAGATTTAAAGATAACGACCGCCTTGCGGTAATTGAAGATTTCAAACTAGTTATAATTTTTTTGGAAATTATATTAAGATATAATTGCTTAAGGAATATTAAGAACAATATTCCGGAAATGGTTTTAAAATTAGGTTATTCATAATTAAAATAAAAACATATTTTTAATTTATTAGGAGCTAATATTTAACAGAGCTAGAGATACTCTAAATCTAAGCAGACGACGCGGATTAGGGCATGAATATAAGAGAAACTATATAGCCTACAATGCGCTACAAGGGCGAAAAGCTTAACTTACATCGCCAATTAAAAACGTCATAAAATTAAATTATTTTTAATAACCTAATTACCCAAAATTCACAGATAATTTAATATTTTAATTATAATCATTTCATTTCTCCTTTAAATAAGGGCTTAACAAATTTATTCACCTAATCAAAATATTGTAATGACATCAACAAAACAAACCAAATAAAAATTTTAATATTTTATAAAAAAAAAATAATAATAATCTAATAATAAGGTAAATTAAAAATAAAATTGACAATTTTGGGTTCCTTGAGGGGATTTTAAGAGCAATGGAGTGTCATTAAGAATCCAATTATCGTCCTCCCCTGAAGACAAATTAAACTTAATTTTAATTTTTTTTTAACTATCTTAAACTTGTCATGACACGAGACTAAAGAGATGGTTCGCAAAATTACTAAAATTTTTAATTACTACAAAAAAATTAAAATTAAAGGGATACTAAAACCTGAAAATAGTTATTTAAAATTTATTTCGTTTCCTATTCACCCTCCCTTTAAGAAAATATCTATATCAGATGCCAAAGGCCTTATTGACGAAAAATTAGGATGGTTGATAGAAAAATAAAAAATAAAATTAGGGGAACACTCATTAAAGCAACGAATCAACTGTTAAAAGTAGATAATATAGATATAAAGGCAAAGAGAACATGATACGCGTAATGACGTCATTACTCTTAATTCCATTACTCCTACCTCATATATTTATTGCCTCAAAATCAGTTGACGAACTTAAAAAGCGCGCGAGACACAAACTTGGGAGAATGTTTTTAAAATACAGGGCGTTGTACCGAAGACTAAACATTAAAATATAATAAAATTAGCCTTAAGCTAAACTAAATGTATTTTAATTTTATCTTAAAGGGATAATAAAGTCGCGCGATGATTAATTTTATATTTTTTATTATTCATTAAATAAATAATTCTGCACTAGTAGAAAAAATATTAAGGTGATTTCACAAGATAATTTTAAAGACAATAGGTCAGATTTCGTGTCTATTTTAAAACAATATGAATTTTAATTAAGATTCATCAACATTTTAAATTTTAAATTTCAGATTTAACTTCTTGACCAATCACTATTGTGGATCATTTAAGTATCCCTTTACAGATTTTTCTCGTGTATTTCTATTTGAAGGCGCGGGTTCATGACCTAGTGGTTTTATTTATTCAAGAGAGTAAAAGCGACTCGGTAATTTAGAATTAATTTGTCGCTACTTAAATTATCAAAACTGGATGCCGCTCCCCGAAACCTTAAGCTCGGAAGTCATATCACTCATTTGCATATATGGAAATTAAATTTTCATAAGCGCTAATGTTATAATATACGCTGATGATGAACGAAATAGAATCTAAGAATTCGCAAATTACATTTTAACTCCTAATTATAAGGTCAAGTCTGGAGAAATTATCATCATTTTTACGTTAATTATTTAAAATGTTTTAATTTTTAGTTAAATTTTCAACTAAGTAAAGTTCTCATATCCAAATATTTTGTATTTTGACTAAACTTTTAATTAAGTTTCATAAAGAAAATGAAACCTGGTCATTTACAAGAGAAAAAAAACATAAATTAACATAAGTTAATTAAAAAGTGACGTCAAAAACAGACACGCAACTAACCCATAATTAAATCCACCCCCTATCTGATTCATATTCATAAGTTTATAGCCCTAAAAATAACTCGGGGGATGCTAAAATTTATTTTTTTAAAGGGATAGTGAAGAGAAAAATCAAGCAATTTTTAATCGCGTGTAAATTTTAAAAATAAAACGTTTTGGCGTATTAAAATATTAGGAAATATATTTTGTCTTAGACAAGTACATTTCACAAATGTCCTTTTTTAAAGACTTGAATCAAAATTACTTCATTTTCCTCTTCACTCTCTATTTAATGAAAATTCTAACCCTATATAGGTGAACATAATGGCCATAGTTTTAGCAAGAAGGATTAGATAAGGAGAGGAAATGTGGGGCTGCGTTGAGTTAGAGAGAGAAGAGCCAGCCTCCCACTCTGGTGGAAAGGGGGGATAGGAAATTCTCGAGGTAAACTGTTGTCACGTGGTCGCTAGCGTCGTTGGCTACTACGCGTCTCATAAAGAATCCGTTTTCCCCACATGACAACAATTTACCACGAAACGTCTACCCCCGTTCTCCCAGAGTGGGAGTTTAGGCCGACGCAGTACGAGCCGCGCCGTTCCCACATTTCCTCTCCTTATCTAATCCTTCTTGGTTTTAGCGAACACTGGGGCCATGTGGCTTGCTTGTTTGAAAACGACATTACGACGTCCGAAACATGTCCGCACGGTCAATTTCATTTAATTCCCTTATACCCGCTCCCCTCTAACTAAAGCTAAGCCACCCACCTCTAAAACCGGAAACGAGTGGGAGGATAACTACAACCGAAAGTAGAGGCCGCGTGAGATAAGGAAGCCGACGGCCGTTACACGTCGAAATTTTCCTAGCGACACGCGCAATTAGCGAACCAAAAGAAAACCAGAGAGAAACACCGAATAATTAGTCCCTGAAAGTCGATGGACTTGATATAGTTTGCGCAACTATTTTTACGAGGTGTAGGGTTTAACACGGTGTAATAATTCGCCCTTAAATACGACTTTAGGCTTAAAAGAATGTTAAGGGAACTTTTAGCCCGTAAAAATATATTATAGGCAAACTTAAAGGTACGTTCGACATAGAGTAGTTAAAAGAGACAGGTTTAATTAGCCTTTTTATAGGTTTTCTGTAATTAAAGTCAAGAGAATTAACGAAACCTATTAGAATATTAATCATTAACATAAATTGCAATCTTAAAAGTAGATACGGCACTGCAGACTCGATTCGGGCCTCGTCAAGGAACAAGAGAAAATTCTAGTTAGTAATTTTGGCACTGGGGAGTTTTGGGCTATGAATTTTTATATTTTTAATTCAATATGTATAATCATTTCGGTTTATTTCCATTAGATCGAAAAATGTCTGATCGAATTCGATCAAATTTTGTTTCAAATGATCGAATCGAATTCGATCAAATTTTGTTTCAAATGATCGAATCGAATTCGATCAAATTTTGTTTCAAATGATCGAATCGAATTCGATCAAATTTATTTTATTCTCGTTTTAACTTTTGCGGCATTTGATCGATGTCCATTGGATCGAATTACAATTGATCGAAGTAGTAGTATTTAAAATACTATTGTAGTAAAACTAAATCCTTTAGGGATTATTCTCATTAGATCGAACCTAAAATGATCGAACTAATTAAGTAGGTTTTTTTGTACAAAAAAATACTTAAGCCTAAGCTTGGCTATGTTTGGTTGGGTTACGTTGGGTTAGGTTAGGTTAGGTTAGGTCCAATGGAAGGGAAGCGTAAACGGGCAGGGCTTCAAGTCTTAGAAGTTTCCTACTAAAATTGATTTCGATCAGGAAGCATTCGTACAAATGACACTTCGATCAAATGATATTCGATCAATTGAGACTACCTTTAAAACCAAATAATTTCGATCATATGACCTTCGATCATTTGAGACAGCGTTCGATCATTTGGGATTCGATCAAATCGACCCCAATCAATATTTCACCCTCCCTTTGAAGATTACCACCGTTCAACTACTTGACCCCCTTTCTAACTCCAATTAACAATCACATATCGAAAGGATTTTAGAGTTTGATAATCAAAGTTGGGAATGAGAGAATTTTTATCTACATTTGTAGAAAGTTTTAAAAAAAGGCTTAGAGACAAAAGGTCAAAGTTTGATTTCATTTTTTTGGCCTTTTTTAAGTTTCAAGGGCCAGAATTAGATTACGTATTCTTTGCGGAGGTCTTCAAACTATAAAATTTGATTCTAAGTTGAATTGTAAGGGGGTGTTCAGGGTTATGTCACTCAGATTTTGAATATATATTTTGATGTTTTTATTTTTATGGAAAGAGGCGCTAAAATTTCTTAGGATGGCGCCAAGATAACGATATATTCTTCGTTTTTATTACTTTCGTGAAAACATTAGGGCATAACTTTGAAATTTTTATCCTAGACTGTACAATACTAATGCATTTATCGTGTAAACATTATCTAAAAAATTAAAAAAACAAAAAATAATTATTAGTTGTTGAAAGTTATGATTTTATTAATGTGTTCGTGGCTTATGAAACTTTCGTGTCGAAGACTTGACTACTAGAGGAACTGTTTTCAATGAAACATTCATCAAACTTTTGAATTTTGTCACCAACAAATGATAAAATAAATAACAGGGTTGCCACAGTTTTTTCAGATTCAAATTCCCTGACTTTTCCAGGTTTTTCCCTGACCTTTTTCCAACTAATACAACTAATTTTTAAACTTTTATTTTTTTATATAATCGCGTTCGCCAAACTATTTGCACGCGTATCTTTGTTCTAATCTATACAACTGACACGGTAAGCTTAAAATATTTTAAAATTCCCTGATATTTTGGGTTCATTTTCAAATTCCATGAGTTTTCCCTGACTTGTGGCAACCCTGAATAAAATCAGAAGCCGATGAAACCCTCCTTTGAAGTCTATTACTCCCGGGTCTTGTCTACCCCTCTCTGTATGGGTTATTCTCAAAAGGCGCGATTCGTACGCCTCCTAACGGTAGATGTTTTCGGAGCGGGAGCTCGTCGAGCGAATATCCCTAGCAGCCTTGGAGTTCGTCCAAAAAACCTCGTCGTTTGTGGAGAGAGAGAATTTCCAATTTTCCGTAGACAGGGGGGATGAAGTAGGACCCCTTCTAACTCGTAAAATTGGGAATGTTTACCCATACAGAGAGGAGCGCTATATGGAACATTGGAGTAGTAGACTTCAAAGGAGGGTTTCATCTGCTTCTGATAAAATGTATTTCAATATTTCAAGCTCCCTTAACTTCAAATAATTAAACTAATATTAAAATAGTTTTACAAGCTTTAAAGGTCACTAATTATCCTCTCGATAATTAATAATTTAATAAAAAATGACCACCAGATAAGCTTTCCACCCACAGTTTAGTAAAATCCCTGAATTAAAAATTAAAAAAAAAAAAAAAATAAAACCTTCAATATTAAGAAAAATATACCCTAAGAAAATATTTCAAAGATCAAGAAATATTCTTATTCGTGTATTTAGATATGGCGTATTATAAATCATACATAAAGATTTCAAAATATAGCGAGAAATAAGAAAATTAAAAAAAATTGGGGATATTGATGCCCACACAACATATGACCTTCCGAATCTACGAGATTGAAAAAAAATAAAATTATATTGAAATGTTATAATGTACTATTTTAAAATTCAGAAGAAAAATAAGATTGAAATGGCAGTTATTTATTCAAAGGAATACTACGCTCCGGGAAAAAAAAATATTTTTAGATAATTTCAGAAGCCGATGAAACCCTCCTTTGAAGTCTACTACTCTAATGTTCGATATAGCGCTCCTCTCTGTATGGGTAAAATTCACGATTTTACGAGATCGGAGGGGTCCTACTTCATACCCCCCTGTCTACGCAAAATTGGAAATTCTCTCTCTCCACAAACGACGACGTTTTTTTGACGAACTCCGAGGCTGCTGGAGATATTCGCTCGACGAACTCCCGCTCCGAAAATATCTACCGTTAGGAGGCGTACGAATCGAGCTTTTTTTCAAATTAACCCATACAGAGAGGGGTAGACAAGACCAGGGAGTAATAGACTTCAAAGGAGGGTTTCATCGGCTTCTGATAATTTGGATTTTTAAAACAAAATTTTCGTAATATTTCGCATTATTATTAAATTTTAGAAATGAGACTCGAATTTTCTCATATTTTTTAATTTGACCTTTCTTAATCTATTATATTTAAATTTAAATTTAATTAAACTTTCGAACTCTATTTGAAGTTTTTGGATTTATAAAACTTGATTGAAATTTAACTCTTTGAAATTTTAAATCTAATTTTTTTTGCAATTTTGGACTGTAACTAGGTTTTTCTTATATTGATGTAGTTGTGCCCCAATTAGGAATATCGCCCTGTTACAAAAGGGCCATTCTATATTTAATTGGCATCAGCAATTAGGTTTAAATAATTATTCAAGTATAAAATGTCTTCGGAAAAGGATTTAGGCTTAGCTAATTCGCTAATTTTGATAATAATTAACTGTAAGTTAATTAGTTAATTGATATAATTTATTTTGACGGTGCAAATCCATTAATAATAACTTGATATTATAATCTATACTATCCCTTTACGTAGTTAGTTCTTGTAGGATAATGGGCCGAGTGAAAGTCAAGAAAGTGGGTTTTCTATACTCGAAATTCTTCAAACGAAATGAAAAAAATTGTAGTAATCCTAGATATTAAATATACCTACGTAAAATAAAGCCACGTTTTTAATAAACGTTTTCGTACTTTCGCTTTTCCGAGATTGGATTTAATTTTTTTTTTCTTTTAAACTTAATGGTTACCAAATGTAAACATTTACAATGTAACCACATCTACTGGAATGTTTTATTTTGTTTAAGTACGTAATTTATGTAAGAATGTTTGTTCCCGAAGGTTGGCGTGCTTAGATTAGTCGAGAGCTTTCATCGTGTTTCCGTTTCAATCTGAGAACTGAAAACTCTACTCACGTTCATATACACTTAAAGGGAAGGTGAAAAATAAAGCCAGGTTCAATTAAACCGAGTCCCGCGTGTCATATGGTATCAAAAGATAAATTTTGAAACAATTAGGCTACTTTTTTTGCTTGTTTTCATTAGAACGATCGTCCGATTTGATATTCGAACGATCGTCCGATGTAATATTCGAACGATCGTCCGATGTAATATTCGAACGATCGTCCGATGTAATATTCGAACGATCGTCCGATGTAATATTCGAACGATCGTCCGATGTAATATTCGAACGATCGTCCGATGTAATATTCGAACGATCGTCCGATGTAATATTCGAACGATCGTCCGATGTAATATTCGAACGATCGTCCGATGTAATATTCGAACGATCGTCCGATGTAATATTCGAACGATCGTCCGATGTAATATTCGAACGATCGTCCGATGTAATATTCGAACGATCGTCCGATGTAATATTCAAACGATCGTCGATTTAATATTCAAACGATCGTCGATTTAATATTCAAACGATCGTCGATTTAATATTCAAACGATCGTCGATTTAATATTCAAACGATCGTCCGATTTAATATTCGAACGATCGTCCGATTTAATATTCGAACGATCGTCCGATTCTTATTCGAACGATCGTCCGATTTATTATTCGAACGATCGTCCGATTTATTATTCGAACGATCGTCCGATTTATTATTCGAACGATCGTCCGATTTATTATTCGAACGATCGTCCGATTTATTATTCGAACGATCGTCCGATTTATTATTCGAACGATCGTCCGATTTATTATTCGAACGATCGTCCGATTTATTATTCGAACGATCGTCCGATTTATTATTCGAACGATCGTCCGATTTATTATTCGAACGATCGTCCGATTTATTATTCGAACGATCGTCCGATTTATTATTCGAACGATCGTCCGATTTATTATTCGAACGATCGTCCGATTTATTATTCGAACGATCGTCCGATTTATTATTCGAACGATCGTCCGATTTATTATTCGAACGATCGTCCGATTTATTATTCGAACGATCGTCCGATTTATTATTCGAACGATCGTCCGATTTATTATTCGAACGATCGTCCGATTTATTATTCGAACGATCGTCCGATTTATTATTCGAACGATCGTCCGATTTATTATTCGAACGATCGTCCGATTTATTATTCGAACGATCGTCCGATTTATTATTCGAACGATCGTCCGATTTATTATTCGAACGATCGTCCGATTTAATATTCGAACGATCGTCCGATTTAATATTCAAACGATCGTCGATTTAATATTCAAACGATCGTCGATTTAATATTCAAACGATCGTCGATTTAATATTCAAACGATCGTCGATTTAATATTCAAACGATCGTCGATTTAATATTCAAACGATCGTCGATTTAATATTCAAACGATCGTCGATTTAATATTCGAACGATCGTCGATTCTTATTCGAACGATCGTCGATTCTTATTCAAACGATCGTCGATTCTTATTCAAACGATCGTCGATTCTTATTCGAACAATCGTCGATTCTTATTCGAACAATCGTCGATTCTTATTCGAACAATCGTCGATTCTTATTCGAACAATCGTCGATTCTTATTCGAACAATCGTCGATTCTTATTCGAACGATCGTCGATTCTTATTCGAACGATCGTCGATTCTTATTCGAACGATCGTCGATTCTTATTCGAACGATCGTCGATTCTTATTCGAACGATCGTCGATTCTTATTCGAACTTTAATTTATTTGTAATACCGGCATATTGTTTTAATATCTTCAATTTTAAGTAACAAGATCTTAATTTTTAGGAAGTGTATTTTTAAAACCCGTATTTCAATTTCACATTCCCTTTTTGAATTTATTCCGAGTCGAGTACCCCTTCGTGATCGATTCACGTCATTAAACTTGTATGTATTCCAAAGGATCGGGGGTAGTCCATTCCCCCGTGCCCCCCACCCCTTCATATTTTTTTTGAAAGTGGAAAATATGATAGATTCGCCTCTCATCTTTCGTGTCCGTCCGCCAACAAAGTTCTTCGATTTTCGATCATTCCGTAAATAGCTCCTCCCTTATTATATTTTCTCTCCTCGCGAGTCTCTCTTCAAGTTTGCCCTTCGCGTAATAAAACGCAATCTCTACCCGAAATTAGAGAGATAACGACCTCTAAGTAACTATATACGCACACCCTCTATAAATTTACTACGCCATTCTACAACAACCACGCGCCGTTTTTTAAAAACATACCGTGATCACCATCCGATATCAAGTTTGACAACTTAGATATTCGACTTTCAAATTTAAAGGGAGAGTGAAATGTATAGAAAAAGTTCGTATTATTTATCACGGAAAGATTTAAAGTATAATGTCTGAATTATATTTTAAAATGACATATTCAAATTTTGGAAATTTTGCTCGATTTCTAACGTGTTAATTCGAGTGACGAGGCTGAATTTTATTATTTTATAGTAATCTAAGGAATGTCAACTTTCTAATGGTGCAATCCGTTGATGTCTAGGAGCTTGTAGAGAAAAGTTACGGTCATTTTAAGATATGGGTCATTTTTGGGAATTTTGCTCAATTTCTATCGAGTGACGAGGCACCTTTTTCGAGTGGCGACGCGGGATTTTATTATTTTATAATAATCTAAGGAATGTCTACTTTCTACTGGTGCAATCGGTTTATGTCTAGGAGCTTGTAGAGAAAAGTTACGTCCATTTTAAGATATGGGTCATTTTTTGATAATAAAAACATAATAATAAGTTTCCCCCGAACTGTTTATATAAATATATATAAATTATGAATAAAAATTATGTTAATACATGCATATACGAAATTTAACATTTAAAAGTCCACACCCATATTCCCATTATGGCTCGCGATGAAAGCGGCGATTCTAGACAAGCGAAACAGACACGTGTGTGAGAAAGTTTCGGGTAAAATATTTGGCCCGAAAAAACAAAATTGCGCCCTACAGAAACGTTCCCGCCAAAAATGTTTCAAAACTGTGTCTTTCAAATTGGGGCTTTCACTCGCTTTCAGATCATTTACTAATTCAGCGTTATTTTTCGACATATTTTAACCAATTCAAAATAGTTCAGGATATCATGAATCCAGCTAAGCCTTTTTGATGGCTAGTTTTAAATTTATTTCTAATTAAATATTTTTACTGATAAATTAGGCCTATTTTAACGGTAACTAATCGATAAAAAATATATTTTTTTAGGTTGCATTCTCCCTTTAACAGAATATGACAAACATATAGGATTACGGAAATAACCTTTTAAATATATAGCGTGTTATTTTTTTTTAGAGATTATTTTCATTTTTTTCGATTAAGCGTGGGATTATCGCGATTAATTTTTTTTACGAGCTAGGTATAAGGGAGTAGTTAATCCCAATCTTTTCCAACAATAATTAATAACGTTAGAGCGTGCTCGCATCATTGCCTAAAGTCCAGCGGGCTTTTAGAGTTGGGCTAAAAATAAAACATTTCTGCAGGGGATAGCTATTTATTTTCCAGTTATTCATCCCCCTATTTTTACCCCTTTTTCTATAGCTAGCTTAGCTCGTAGCCTCTTTGATAACAGTGGCACCAGTTTATTCGACCCTCATCCCAACATCGATTGGAAATTATCAACTAATCTGATTAAACGTAATTCAGTTCGAGGGCGACAAACAAAATTTAAAAAAAAAAAAATCTAAATTATTTTTAAGATATGCAATACAGTTGTAAGATATATTTAGCTCGAATTTAATTCTTGACGTGTTCTGTGAAGAGTATGGGTAGATTTAAATGTAAGGATTACGTTCGTTTTCAGATGTAATTAATAGTAATTAAGAGAAAAATTAATTGTTAAGATTCATCATAATCTTTTGTATATAAATTACCATTTATGATATCATATTTAAATTTCTCAAATGATTTTTAAACAATTTTTGCAATCACTCTTACGTCTTGGTGGGTTAAAAACATGATTAAAACATCTGATTAAATAGATTAAAATGAATTTAACTTCTATTAAATTATTCACTATCGTTTCGCTATCAAATGATAATTTTCCCATTGACCACCTTGATTAAATGATGATTTGCCCCTTGACCACCGTGATTAAAGCATTGCCCATTGACCACCGTGATTAAATGATATTTATCAATTGATCCCCATGATTAATGATTTATCTATTGATTACCATGATTAAATGAGGATTTATCTATTGATTACCATGATTAAATGATGATTTGTCCATTGATCACCATGATTAAATGATTTATCTATTGATTACCATGATTAAATAATGATTTATCGATTGATCACCGTGGTTAAATAATTAGATCACCATGATTAAATAATCATTAGATAACCGAGAAAATTATTAAATCATTGTGATTAAATTATTATTAGACCACCACGATTTAATCATGGTTAGAACGGATTAATCAATTCTCTATATATCCTATTTACAACTGATTCTCGTTCGTTTGGCAAGTAATGCGGTATCTCTCGTGAAAGTACTTGATCCAGAAAGACCCACCCACCATTTATTGTAAACTTATCGTTAATTACGTTCCAAAAACACGCTACATTATAAAGCGGAACAAAAAATTAAGATTTATAGCGAGATTCGTATCATATTTCAAGTCTTAGCAGAAGCGATAAAAAAAATATTTCAGCTTATGGTTTAGGCATTACGAATATATTTGGAAAAATGATTTTTGTTTGGTTCAGGGCATTTGAGAGTCCACCACCATGAACCTCAAAATTTGATGCTTTTGAATTATCGAGGGGGAAATTTCTGGCGTTCGATTCGGGTCATTTCATCCGAAATGCTTTTTTGATTTGACTTTCTATTTAACACCGGGGCTATATAGTTTTCACGGCTTAGCTTAAAGATATCCCAAGTTTTTAACTGTACCACGCGTATTATAGCTAGAACCATGAAGGGAAAATAGAGCAAGTGTAACGGCATTAAATTTATATAAAACAGTAGTAAAGACAAAATGAAGTAAAGGGATTGTGAAACTTAAATTAAAAATCTCTGTACTTCAAGCTGAGTCGAAATTAAAAGTAATTAGTTTATAGATTTTTGATTTTTATGATTTTTAGTCTCAAAACATCGCTAAGATCAGAGGTGCCCAACTTCTCATTAATTTTGTATTTTATCTTTAATACCTAACCTTGAAGTTAATAGAAAATAAAAGTATTTTACACCCCCTTTATCCAGGTCAAGAGGTCAACTAGATATTGACGTATATATTATTTCTCTGGAATTACAGTATTCTATAACCTAACTTATTTGACATCATATTGAAAACTAATTATTTAAATTTAAATATCACGTTACTACACCTTTAACCAGACGCGGAAATTGGAAATATATTTCTTAGATATGAAGTGATAACGTTTTATCAACTTGCCATATAAACTAACTTAGTTATACAACAAAATTTGATAGATTTATAATTCCAATTAGCCCTGGTACATCAAAAACCTTTAATAACTTATTAGCCCATGGTTAATTAGATATTTAAACGACTGATACTTGATGGTAGGTGAGGTTAAAACATGAAGTACACAGTCTCATTAATTAAGAGTTGCTTAACTATCAAAATAACGTTTTTAAAACACTTGAAATAAATTAAAAAATTATCGAACTCTCACCTGAACATAACCGAAACAGCCATCTGTATCATGTCAATGTTATTTTCACAAATATAAACCAAAATATGGCGTAAACAAACGAATTAAAATTACTAAACAGCACCAAAGTTAAGCCTATTTTTAGATTTAAACACTCGAAAACATATTGAAGCGCGATTTGGCGGGAAATATCACGAGCGTATAAAATACATATTTTCCATGTAGCACAGGCGCGCGCGCGATTCGCGCGACCTTAATTTTTCGCGCGTTTTTTTGCCGCAAAAACGTCGTAGTAGTACTCTCTGTATTATAGTAGCGGTAGAGAATAATCCAGGCCTTTTTACCGCATGACCGAGGCTTAGGGTTAACTCTCTCTTTCCTTCGGTACCGTAGTTTCGTACGTCGTATAACCCGAACGAAAACAGCGGCGAGAAAGAACTACGCGAACCGCCGTAGCGAAGGAGAAAATCTATTTCACATCGTGAACTAAAAAGACTCAAAGAGACCGTGAGAAAATAACATACACACTTCCGGCGAGAGAGAGAGACTTTGTACCGTCTGTTTTAACTAGGCCTAAATTTTTTTTCTCTTTTCTTTCTTATTAAAAAAAAAGCTTGCCAGATGGAAAAAAATCTTCTAGAGAGTATAACGCTCCGGACTTTTGCTCTCACGTAGTCTAAGCTACTAGCAACTAGCTAGAGCTACCAGCTGACTGGGGGATCAAGTGAACAGTGTGTATGAGAGAACTCTAACAGAGAGAGAGGGAAATCTGTGGAAAATGCGTTGAAAAGATCCTGGGACTGTGGCACTGCCTTCTGTCCTCTCGGAAAAGCTAAAAATCCGGGCCTTGCGTAACATTTCGTCCCCCCCTAATCTGTCAGCCCCCTTTTCGGCGCCTTCCGATTCTTATATGTGTAGCCAAAATAAAGACCGGTCCGATCTTAGCTCGTACCTTTTGAACTAAGGGCGAAATTTCTTTTTTATTTTATTTTTTTTTTCTTTCTGGTTGGCACATACCCGAATACCTAACAAAAATGTAAATGTTAACTCGCCAGGCTCGCTCGCTACTCATCCAGAAGTTGAAAATTTTTATATTTCAGTTTTTATATCGTACAAGAATGAAAGAGAAATATAATTCGTAAAGGGATAATGAAATTATTTAATTATTGGTTGAGATTTTATTCAAATTATTTGGGACGTTCCTAAACTAGAAATAAATTTTAAACTTTTAATTCATGTCGATCCTGAACTCCCCATATAAGGACCATCAACAAATGTCTAAGTTCTCGACGTCAGACCAAGAGAGGTATGCTGGGAATTTTATTAAGCATCGGATAGAACACTAAATTCCGATAAATTCCCTCCTCCGAGTTATTTTGTGAATGGGAAACTTATTTAATTAATTTCTCGTGGTTGCTTCGGGAACCAAACTTTTCAAACCGATTTGTCTTCTACATCAGACATAAGCTACGATCACACCTAGCATTTCTTAATCGATTTGAAACGGTAAAATCAAACCGATATTCATATCGCCAGGAATCGTTCACGCATTTTCTTTATAAATCGATTTATCGTAGCTTCCTCTATCGGTTGTTGAAACCAGCCGAATCGATACGAAACTGGTTCCCGAAGCAGTTCCGAGAAATCGATTCGAGAAAAGACGGTTTCCCGTTCACACAACTCTATCAAAACGTTTTTTTATTTATTGTAGCTTCATTTATCGGTTGTTGAAACCGAATCGCTACGAAACTGGTTCCCGAAGCAGTTTCGAGAAATCGAATCAAATCGAGTCGAGAAAAGACGGTTTCCCGTTCACGTTTTGAAACGGTTTAAATCGATTCCAATGCCTAATATGAACGCGACTATTTCTAACTTTAACTAGCCGTTTTTTTTAAACGATTCCGAGCGATTTTAATATCGATTTCGTTTTATCGATTAAAATCGAAGGCAACTAAGGTGCACGAAAATTGATAAAATCTATTCCCTTTAAATTTCTCGAGATAACTTATTTCATTATCCCTTTGGAAGAAAGATGATGGTAACACGTGATAACTTTTCATAAAATTTGGCAAAGAGAGAGCAGCACCCGTCTAACAAGATATTTTTTTATATATTGGATATTTTAGGAGCTTAAAATTTCTCGAAAGCGTCGTTTAAGATTATATAGCTTACGTTGTATATTAAAATTTGGCCCCAAGCTCTATCGTTCCCGCTCTCTTCGAAGAGGATCAACGGAATGAAAACCTTGCGCAACTACAAGTTCGCGACTATACAGCGTGTATATTATTATACTGAGAATTCCAGGACACTTTTGTCCGCTCCGCTTTTGCAGCGTGCCTAAAAGATGGAGGGGAAAACTCCCAAACCTTCTCCCAGTCTCTGACCAAACCCCACAAAGGATCATCTCCTGGTCATGTCTATTTGTTTGTAAATTTTTTACTGGTGGATTAGGGCTATTTACACGCTAAGAAATTGATAAAACACACACTCTAAAGGGTAACACAAGGCCTAATAATAATAAAACATGATTTTCAGTTCAAAATATCAATCAAAATTAGCGCGCTTTCTTCGAAAGATCTAACTACAATTCTGGCGGGAAATACGTAAAAATGGCGCGAGATTTGGCCACTCCCCTTTTCTTTAAAAAAATAAATTTCTTTCTTGAAAAAACGGGATAAAATTTCAATAATCAATAAATTTTTATCGTGGTTTTTTAGTCCATTTCAATATATTTGTAAGGAATTTTATTTCGCCCCCTGTCTTCCTTTAAACACATTTTTTTTATTTTTTATTAAAGATCCCCAAAACTTCTTTAGGGCTACCGTTTTTTTTATCAAGTTTTATTTATTGTAGACAAGGCTTAAGGGGGTTCAACCCCCTAGCTACGCGTGATATGTTCCTTACAAATTCAAAGGGATAGTGAAACTATTAAACTATATATTTTAAAGACGCCATAAGAATCCTAGCTAAATTGAAATCAAAGATAATTTGAATCTAAAATTAAATCAGTTTCGAAGCAGCTTTATCAATTTTGACAACTATTACGCGACAAAAGGTTAATTTTATTTAAAATTGTGGGAACTTTAAATGGAAATTCAGTAGAATTTTTAATTAAAAAACGATTCAAAATACATTAAAAATTCAAAACTTAATTTCCATGATAATTTTATTATTTTTTGCACATTTAAATAGTTTCATCATCCCTTTAAAACGGGCAATATCCCCATTTCATTTATATCCGTTCAAAAAGGAACGAAAAACTCTATATCTTCGGCGAAGAAAATTTCTTAGTTCTAACAGGGTTGGCGCAAAATCTCCCAAAGGAGCTTCTCCAAAAAAATAGGGGTCCTATTCTTCGATCGCAATTTTGTCGCGTAAAAGATTTTTGAACAACCAAAAAATAAAAGAAAAATGATAATAAAATAAAAACAAAAGTTTAAAAAGACGCCAAGAATAAAAACTAGCCAGCATCTAGAAAGATTTTTGAAAATACAAGTTTTTTTTTTTCCTTGTTTTGAAGACTCGAAAAAGAAAAATAACTATTTCTTGGATGCAAAAAAAGCTAAAACTCGGTTGATTTATGGTTGTATCAGCTAGAATAGTATGACATAACATTGATAGCGAACAATACAACGAAAAGAAGACGCTATAACGTTTATGATTTTACTTTCAGGATCAGGAAATGAAATGAAATAATATTTCGAAATATTTACATATTTTTTTTTCAGGAAATTTCATAAATTTTATCTAGAAGGCATTGACATTGATTTGGTTGCCCAGAAACTAAAACTATTGGTCAAATGTCACTTAAACCTTAATTATGCAAACATATTTCTTATAATTTATCTGTAAATGTAAAGGGAATATGAAATATAAAATAAATTTGAAATAATTTATCTTGAAACAGATATATTTCCTATTTTTTCAATGCCCTCCTATAAATTCCTATAATTGAAAGTTTTCTCCTATATTTTCATTTTTTTCGGTTATCAGGTCATTCGTTTTCAAAGAAAGGTATAATCTTAAATTTCTCAAAAATAAAAAAAAACGGAAGAGATTAAGATTTCAAAGAAAATCTAAAAGCCATAAATATGTGGTAAAAATGTTATATCAACGGATATTAAAAGATATCCTATTTTTTCCTATAAATTCGTTGTTATTTATCCTATATTACCCTATTTTCTCCTTTAATTCGCTTTTAAATTTCCTATTTTTCCTATAAAATTCCAAGTTATTTCCCTGGTCACCCTGTTGAAATTAACGTATTAACAGAAGTATATGAAACCCTCCTTTGAAGTCTACTACTCTAATGTTCCATATAGCGCTCCTCTCTGTATGGGTAAAATTCCCAATTTTACGAGATCGGAGGGGTCCTACTTCATCCCCCCTGTCTACGCAAAATTGGAAATTCTCTCTCTCCATAAACGACGACGTTTTTTTGGCGAACTCCAAGGCTGCTAGAGATATTCGCTCGACGAACTCCCGCTCCGAAAATATCTACCGTTAGGAGGCGTACGAATCGCGCCTTTTGAGAATAACCCATACAGAGAGGGGTAGACAAGACCCGGGAGTAATAGACTTCAAAGGAGGGTTTCATCGGCTTCTGGTATTAATGAGTAAATCAAATGTTTAAAATATCATTTAAGGTGTTAATTCGCGCGTAAACGAGCTGAGAACACGTCACTAACCTCCCTGCATCTGATAATTCATTTAACATTGTTCTACTAATATTTATTCTACCCATAACCACAATTTTTTGATCGTTAGGATTATATTCATATCACCCTAGGAAGGTGTACGGAGGAAATCAACGGGCCACGAATATGGCGAGCCAATGCGCGGAGTTCACTGGCCGAGACTCGACTAAAGAAGACACGATGATGACACCCCTCACACCTACTTACATTCTTATACATACACGGTGAATCCGCGATAAAATCTTATTACTATAAGTTCATTTATTATGTAAGTAAATCATCCTTCAAGTTCATAAGACGACATACTGCGGGTGACAATGAAGTGAGTCCGATTTTCTCAGTCTATATTTTCACCATAAGTATTCCGAAATTTAAAGGGAAAGGCGACCAAGGCCCAGAATATTCATTCTAGAGTAAATCAGACTTGAAATCGCGACGGCCGGGCGAGACACACTCCTTCGTTTCGCGAGAGAGAGAGAGAGAGAGAAAGGGGAGAGTCATTTTACGTCGATAAGTTCAACGCGATGTTAGGACCGCCTACTTAGTTCCAATCTCAACCGCTAGAGAGATTCGAATTCCGTACGTATCTCCCGTTTTAAAGAGTGTTTGGACTCATTCCTCTCTCCTCGGGCGAAAGCTCTGACGACAAAACTTTCAGAACCACGTACCAATCATAATAAGCCTTGTTGTAAACTTGAATTATGATTTACCCGTGATAACAGTTATTATTTAGAAACACAAAAATGCTAATTATATTACCGCTGACATTTCAAGGTGTAATGAATGCGTTAAAAATCAAGGTTGTGGCTTTAAAAGAGGGTGTGGAAGTAGAAACATATCTCACTATCGAGTTAATCTCATCCCAAGTCACGAAAGAAAAAGACTACCTTATTCGGAGGTAAAAAAATTATACAACAAAAATGAGTGGTTGTGATCACGAAAATCATTACAAAACACAACCATTGTTTTGAAACCGGGAAATAAAAACAAATAGAATTTTCAACAAAACACAAGGGAAAATGAAGACGAATAGTTGGCTTAGGTTCATTTGCTCGACTTCCAATTGATCGACAAGGAGTCCGTTTGATCGACTCCCATTTGATCGACTCCCATTTGAGCGACTCCCATTTGAGCGACTCCCATATGAGCGACTCCCATTTGATCGACTCCCATTTGATCGACTCCCATTTGATCGACTCCCATTTGATCGACTCCCATTTGATCGACTCCCATTTGATCGACTCCCATTTGATCGACTCCCATTTGATCGACTCCCATTTGATCGACTCCCATTTGATCGACTCCCATTTGATCGACTCCCATTTGATCGACTCCCATTTGATCGACTCCCATTTGATCGACTCCCATTTGATCGACTCCCATTTGATCGACTCCCATTTGATCGACTCCCATTTGATCGACTCCCATTTGATCGACTCCCATTTGATCGACTCCCATTTGATCGACTCCCATTTGATCGACTCCCATTTGATCGACTCCCATTTGATCGACTCCCATTTGATCGACTCCCATTTGATCGACTCCCATTTGATCGACTCCCATTTGATCGACTCCCATTTGATCGACTCCCATTTGATCGACTCCCATTTGATCGACTCCCATTTGATCGACTCCCATTTGATCGACAAGCCATTCCAATTGATCGACAGCCCAGTTTTTTAGCGAGTAACGAGTATAGGTCAAAGGTTTTTTGCAAGAAACTATTAAAGGTTAAATTATGGTATATAAATAAGAACTAATTCAAATAATAATTATTCCGTGAAAATGGGGTCAGAGTACTTTTTAGGTTAGGTTAGATTGGTTAGGTTAGGTTTGGGTTAGGTTAGGTTGGTTAATCTATTTATAATCTTTATTACGAAGTTGACCAATTGGGAAACGATCAAATGCACCCTTTGTTGTCGGTAATTTGGGATTAGGCATCAATCATTTGATCCCTTTGTCGATCGTTTGGGAGTCGATCAAGTGGACCCTTTGTCGAACATTTGGGAGTCGATCATTTGGGTGTCGATCAAGTGGACCTCTTGTTGATCATTTGGGAGTCGATCAAGTGGACCCAAATCGAATAGTTACCATATATCTTAAAAAGATGTTTCGTTAAAAAAGTTATAATATTACGATTTCATCCACGCTAAGCCTAAATTTATTTTCAGACTAGATATATGTTAGAGAAGCCGTGGCGATTATCAAAGGATTTAATTGGTGCTTGTGAAATGTATTTTCATATAGTATAAAAATAGTGATTAACCAGAAATATTTTGGCGAGTTTTAATTAGGGCTTTAAATGTACTTTAACGCATTTAATTAAGTTAATTAACTTTGTACTTTAACGTATCTAATAAATTAAAAATAAAACCTTACATAACTTCATTATACCTTTAAATTTCTGTTGTTCAAATTCAATGTATGAAAAGTTTATGTATTCAATAAATAGTTTAACGAACTACTTTTATGTCTACGGTATTTCAATATTGTATATGAATGCGCCACACCTTTGTAGGTGATAACAATTCTAGATAGATTTAAACTTAATGTTGAGAACAAGATTTAGTTACCAATTTATTCCTTTTTTCGAACGAGATTACACGGACAGATTAAATAGAATGGGATGTATTACGTTCACTGGATTGGAATCAATAGATTAAAGGGCTACGTATCTAACTCCCTGCAGTATTACATACCCTATTATTGTTTCTAATTCAATGGACATACAAAAGAGCGTGAGTAAATGGAAAATAAATTTGTAATCTTAGAATGGTGCTAATTTTTCATTAAATTACACGTTTTTAACAGATAGTTTGAAGCAATCTAAGTCGATTATTGCTTCTATGTTGTTAAAGCAACACCCGCGCGATGCAAATTAAAGATTAAGAAAATATACGTTTTTTTTTCTTAAAGTAATTAAAGGTTTAACTGAGCGATCTTACAAAGGGAAACAAAAAAAAAAAGTTTTATAGACGGAGATTTAAAAGGCTTTTTTTTAAACAAGTGATGAAAATCACTGAGAACATTATCTTTGTACTAAAGGGAAGGTGACACTAAATTTATAATTTTTCCATGACGTTATAATATTCAGTTTATTTCACCTTTGAAGTCACCGTTTCTAGTTTATGCTGCTAATGTATAATTTGAATAATTATGGTACTCAATTTCTATTGGTGCTCATGAAAATTCCATGACAGCCTCACTTAAACGCCCTTTCTAACGAACTAGAGACCTGTCGAAAAGTCTCGAAAAATCGATATAGGGAGGTGTATTTGTACGATTGCATTTCTTCGGGCTTAGATAGACAATTTTTTATTTTGTTCTGGTAAAATAAAAGTTCTGGAGATAAAGAGTTGAAATTACACTAGGTTTTTAATTAATAAAGTAATTATTTGTTAAAATATTACTAGTAAATAAACTATATCAATATATTTAATGAAAGATTTACACTTCATTCTCCCTTTAAATTAAAGTCCAATAACACGTGGTTTCGTGACAGAAACGTTTAAGAAGGTTTTGTTTTATAAGCAAAATAAAATGACAGTAGAATTTGGAACACGTAATATAGAAATAGCCAGGGGTCAAGCAAAATCGATATATCCCTACAGGTACGGTCAAGCTATGGTCAAGATCAGTCCGAATTTACACCATTATTATAAGCTTAATTTTATCCAAATTACGTATGAGATACGAGACAAGTTGTTGAAAACTAGGATTGATTTTCGTTACATCTATTTAGGAGATCTTTACGTCTCATTTCTCAATAAACCGTCGTGCTCTGATTTACTAATTTTCTCTGGATCTGAAACATTGTTCAGAAGCTGGCCGGCCTAATTTTCTCGTTAACTAAAGTGGGTCAAATTAATACGCTCAATTAGGCTAGATTAGGTTTTGACAAATTTTTGTAATCAAGTGGTATTACGTTGGCTGATTATACAAATGGAATAATTTAAAGGGCGAGTGTCATACGGTAATCCTACGTTTTGGGTAATTATATCGAGATTATCTTGATATAGAGCTACAAAATAAGACACACTAGGTTTAAATCGGATGGTAAATAAAGAAGATATTAAATTTTAAAGTTAACTAAATCGGCGTTTCCGGAAATTTCGGAATTATGGGGAATAACCTCTAAGCAGACGATGTTTTAAGAATAATCCGTCGTCTCTTTAATCTCATCTATAATTGGCTTTAATGGTCATTGTATTAAAACGAATTAAAAATAAATAATTCAAATTATATTATGGTTTAATAATGACCAATTAATTATCAATATTTTTCTTTACAATTTTGGGTTGAACTTTAACCCACTTTCAAAATATTAGCAAAATGGAAGGCCTATTTTTTTATCAACTAGGTCTTACTTTGACTTAATTCAACTGTTTTTTAGCCCTAATAAGTTCATATCTTAGTAATTAAAAATGAAACTTAAACGCGAGATTTTCCCTTTCCATAATTGCTTGACACACGACAAATCTAACGACTTTGTTAATGAGTTAACGATTGCATTTAGATCAATCTTACGTAATTGTAATTAAGTTAATTTATATAAACGCGTATATATGGCCCCTATATGGCGTTAATTTAACAAATTTTCATACGGATTGTGTTAAACCATAAAGAGATTTAAATTGGATTAAGTAAAGGTACGGTAAAACGAATCATTATTTAAATCAAATTTAGTTCTAAACGAATTAATTTTAAATCCACATTATAAATTTAAATTGTTCGGCTTTCACATGCTTTTCGAATGCGTATTATTACCGAAAATATGATTATTTAAATTTTTTCCGCTTGATGACGTAAGAAAGTATTTAAAGGTAGGGTGAAGAGGAAAAGTAACTTTATTTTTAATTGCAAAATCATTATAAAAATCATTTCGTTTTCCTTCTAACCCTCCTATTGAAGAAATTATAAAATATTTGCAGGGTGACCACTGAAAATTTGAAAATCCTATATAGGAAATATAGGAAGAATTTTATGTAAAATATAGGATACAATAGGAAGAAATAAATGTAAAATATAGGATAAAATAGGAAAATAATTAAAAGTGGGAACCATGTTTATTATTGCATCACAACTCTCGCCACCGGTTTAAACACGGTATTAATACGATCCAATTGCTTAAATAGTATGAAATTTTACAGACTATTTTAACTGGAAAATGTACAGTTAAGCTAAAATAATCTTATACAGCCACAGCTGACAGTATGATTTAGAACTTTACCCTTAACTAGAGATTTTGAGTAGAAATATAGGAGATTGTAGGAATTGCCATTAAAATATAGGAGAAAATAGGAAGGAGGTGAAAATATAGGAAAAGTGGTCACCCTGTGTTAAGGTAATAATTTGAATAGTTTTTTAACGATCTTTACGAAAATTCTATTCAAATTATATTTAGATCGCGTGTGAAAACTGTGACAGCGTTAATTTAAAGCGAGGAACCATTTCGAACGCCAACAATGATTTCTTCCATTATAAAAACCATAGAAGTTTGAAGATGTCCGATGGTCCGAAATAAGAGCACCGTTTTCTTGACCAAACATTATAAAGCTTTCAAAAAAAAATGTAATAGACGATGATCTAGATTGTTCTATCAAATATTGATCCATTCGCGAGAAGGTTTCGTAACTAGAATTTTAATCTATATAGGAGATTTAACATCGAGTATCAATCCACCTCAGCTTTCAGTGTATTACGACACAATTCGCGAATACAACTTTTTTTTTAGCCTATTCGAAAAAATCGGAAAACGGTTCGATAAGAGGTGGATAAATATTCGTTCCATTAAACATTAGCGAAATAACTGTAAAAGGACCATTCCCCAAACTATAGCTGAACCCAAAAACCAAAGGCAAACCTCTAAAGGGATAATGTAAGCTAAAAATTAAATTTTACAAGTAGCTTTTTATTTCCCAGATAGACATGTTAAAATTATTTTCTAATTCCAAAATTTGGTTATTTAGATTGATTTCAAACAATCAAATGATCCTAGCCTTTGACCTCTAATTTAAAGTAGTCACTCAATTCGGGCCTCGTCTAAATTAATCTCGTGAATTAAACGCGTGAATTTCATTTCTAAGAATTGAAAAAAAAATTCCCACGCGTGACGTCATAGTTATTTTTAATTTCAAAAGTGTTTCCATAGAATAATTCCCAATAGGGAGTCAGCAAGGGAGACATTGCTACGTCAGACGTTACTATCTCTTACCTCGGTGTCATCCCCTTTAGTGAGGGAGATAGTATTCGTCCTTACAAGCGCTGCCCAGTAAGGGGGTTCCATGACGTCAGGATTTCTTCCCCCATTTGCTGTCTCCCAAATAGACCAATTGATATAACCCGAACAAATAATTTAATTTTGATCTTAAAGTGTCCCTTTACACATTAGTAAAACTGTTAAAGTGGTATGGTTCCCGTTGAACCAATAAAAAAAAAAAACCGAAAAGAAATGAAAACTGAAGCAGAAAGATCAACCTTTGACCTCGACTATAAAGTGTCAGTGAACCGCACGACTTAAAAAAAAGGGGCCTCTTCAACACCTAGAGCTAGAAATCGGCTTATTTGGGCGTTTTATTTACTCCCATTTCTCCAATCGAACAAAAAAAAAAAAATTTCATTTTAGTTTTATATATTATCTAACACCCACTCCCAAATATAAAACTTCGAACGATAGTGATATTATCACTTATTAAATGTAATATAAAGTATCTTCTTAAAGAAACAATATTAAAGTGATTTCAAATATATTCATTTTAAAATAAAAGCATCATTTTGAAAATACCAAAAAAATTTAAATTAATTATTGGTCAACTGTAAATTAAAATATTACGTCACTATTACGTAGCAAATGCTTCAAATATTTACACAATTTTTGAATATCTTAAATAACGATGGAATAAGAAATTCAATGGAAATTAATAAAATATCGTGTCACTGTCACTTGAATAATAATATAAATGTTTACCGTATTAATTGAAAAATTTGCATATTTTAAGTAAAGATGGGAATAAAAACGATAAAAAATTCAATACAATAAGAAATTTAGTATGGTATGTCACAGTAGCTTGAATAAAATAAAAAAAATTAAAATTTAAGTAATGATTTGAGTAAAATTTTATCAAGAATCCATTCAGGTTCCATAAGAATATGGGAGCATAGCTTTAGCCTCTGGTACCATCCTCCCAAACTTTGTAACAAAAGTTCGTCTGCAATTTTCGCAACATTTGTACGCTTAGATCTTTTTTCGGTCGGCTCCATTTTTATTACCCAAAATATTATGTCAAGGTCGTTAGTGCAAATAGATTTCAAGAGCGATTTACTTGAAAAATCGATTCGAAGCGGACGAACTTTCGCTACAAAGTTTGGGAGGATGGTTATTGAATCGCGGCCCTCCCATATTCTTATGGAACCTGAATGGATTTTTGATTTTATAAATTTAAACTATCATCTAAAACCTCTTCAAACTATTACACACATGTTATTTACCCGTTGTCTAGTTACTCTTAGTATATAATTTATTCTACCGTTAACGTTCCCTTATATTCATTTACATTTACCAACACAAAGGCCACAGGTATAGTAAAACAGGTGCAAGGAAACGTTGCTATAAGGTACGAACAGACTTCAACAATAATAGTATCCTATCTATATTTATGATATTCCAATAATCGTTGTAATAGCGTGCTTAAAGGGAAAGTCAGCTTTCGGAACCCCGTGTCAAAAAGCCAACTCCAGAATTTTAAAATCAATTTTTAGACACTTTTTTTAGTGTTTAAATAAATTTCTAAAGTTTTATAAATTCGGACCAATCATATTATTTCAGCCTTCAACAGCGCTTGTAATGTCTTAACATTAAAAAAATAGGCCCTCGTTTCATGCCTAAGGAGTTGGCCATCAAGAATTGATTTATTTCTAAGAGATAATTAAAAATTTGATACGATTTCTTAATTAACTACGTAAAATTAACTCGGAGAGAGATATTTTTCTCAGACCCAAGAAACCATACTTATGAGTTAATATAGCAATGTTTATTATCATAAAAAGCTATATAATTCAAAGGCAGGAGGATAGAGATACGTGTAGTGACGTCATTACGCGTTTATCATTCACCCCCGCATTATAACTGAATTGTTTCTTTCCCAATGAATAGACTTTGCAAAAGCTAATATAAAAGGGGTCTGCTATTTTTCATTAAAAGGAAGCCTTATATTGGCGGCGACGAAGAAGCTGTATCTTTCACCCGATTCGTAAGTTCATCCCAAATGGAATATTCATCGTAAATAAGCCTACTTCTCAACTACAAAACTCATCTATCTTTGTTTATTCGACATTGTAATACGCGTTGCAATTTCAAACTGATTTTTCCAATCTGAAAACTCCAGACAATAGGGTGCCAGTGGTTGAAATCTTTTTCCAGACATAGATGTGTATCGTTGAAAAAAGGCTAAACACGTGTTATCTAATTTAGCACGTTTTACTATAGTCTGTAAGCTCCGCCTTCAGTGTAATCTTACATGGAACAAATTCTACTTACATTCGGGTCACGCGGGACACTAACCTCCCTCGCTAATGCTTTCTTAGAAGTAACAACGTCTGTTGACACTACTATTAATACGGATGATACCCTTCTAACTTCTTCAATCGAATCTCGGATGACATATTGACCAAATTTATCAGGATTTTAAAGGGATGGTGTTTAGTTATTAATTTAGAGAAATGAAGATAATTTTGAAAGATAAAACTTTTAAAGGAACCAATCATTTCTTGTCACTTAAGTGACGTAATCAATTGTTTGTAGATTTATGTAGCAGAAAGTTTGTAAAATATTATTTCCTAGGGGCTAAAAAAAGAAACTTTCCCAATAATTAGTCTAATTTATTAGGTGGGCTAATTAACGTCGTAAATTCTCCGAATCTTTTCCTAGAGTGTCGAAACAATTTTTTTCGAATAGAGCGATATTCAGTCTACAAAATAAGCCAAAGAAACTCTAATTCAAGCCAATCAAACTAAAGTTATGATTTTTAAAAGAAAAACTTGTATTACTAGGATTTTATCAAGTTAATGGCAGCTACACAATATGAAAAAGCAAAAATATAAATATTTCGGAGACTATCCCTTTTGACTAACACCCACTAGCTATTTCTGTCCGGTTACAGAAGCCATATTTTACCAATTCATATTTTTTTTTTTTTTCATTTAGAACCAAGCTATAGCTTTAGATAATATTATATATCAAATTGCAAGCTTGAAAAGGTACTTTTTCTAAGCAAAAATGATGCCATATTCTTCGTATATTTTAGTTCTTTCTAAGAATCTATCAAATACGAAAGGATTTAATATTAAATATTAAAAAAATTGTATAATAGAGCATATGGTATAAAGTTTAATTTCCATATCTATCATTTTATCTTTTCTATTTTTAACGGATATGACGTCATCATAGAGTTTTCCAAATTTTTAAATGACGTCATTAAATAGCTAACTTTGGTTTCCAATGAATTTTAAAAACATACATTGCTTTTTAATTTAAATTTACTATGAAACAATTACGGAACTAATTAACTATTAATTTAAAATTTCCTTTTCAGATAAATAACAAGAATCGTGGACAAAAACCGGAATTTTCTTTGAAATATTAAAAAGGTGGCGGTTAAATAAATAAAACTAAAATTAAATTTAAATAATTGAGATAATATAAACTAAAACAATAACTATATACAGGTTTTTTATACATCTGAAGCTTTAAGTTAATGGCAGGGTTGGCAAAGTTTTTTCAGATTCAAATTCCCTGACATTTCCAGGTTTTTCCCTGACCTTTTCCAACGATTTCCCCTGACCGATTCAGCTAATACTACCCAGTTTTTAACCTTTTATTTTTTGTATTATTTTTATATTTTTCCCTGACTTTTTTGGCTCATTTTCAAATTCCCTGACCTGTGGCAACCCTGTAATGGAGACTGAATGAAAAAGTGTAATATGAAATAACTTATTTTAGATTTCTTAAATCCCAAAGTTAAAAAATATTTAAATTTAATTTAACGGTATTTTTGAATTCCGCTCTTTTAGCTTTTTCTAACTTATAAGAAAACTATTATATTAACTTTTGTCGAAACTGAGAACAAGGAGGATCAGAGAAGGAGAGGAAATGTGGGGCTGCGTTGAGTTAGAGAGAGAAGAGCCAACCTCCCACTCGGGTGGAAAGGGGGGATAGGAAATTCTCGAGGTAAACTGTTGTCACGTGGTCGCTAGCTAGCGCGTCTCATAAAGGATTCGTTTTACCCACGTGACAACATTTTACCACGAAACGTCTCTACCCCCGTTCTCCCAGAGTGGGAGTTTAGGCCGACGCAGTAGGAACCGCGCCGTCCCCACATTTCCTCTCCTTCTCTGATCCTCCTTGCTGAGAATAAGAAATATCCTAAACCCACATTTATATTTGCGTAAAATTACATATTTTTCACTAATGGTAATTTCGCCCAGTTTTCTAACTAATAATTTCAAACCAAAGAAGGTTAAGCGGGATATAGAAAATAATAAAAAGGCCAAAATAATAGCCTCATTTCCCTAAGTTTTTTTTTTTGTTGCAAAAAGAGTTTTAAAAATATCAAGGTAAACTAGTAACGGAAGGGCCCAACCACAGCGCCAGTAAAAATGAGTCGATGACGACCTGGGATAAGGAAGAGACGGTAAATTATATTCTCAACAAGAAAGAAATAAAGAGAAAGAGCGTGGGTGCACGAACGACTGTAACGTCAGTCTCTCCGAACCAAAAACAATAAAATATACCCATTTTTAAAAGCTATTGCACCTACATACATGACTTGCGCACTTGGAAACTAGTTGATTCTTAACACGTACAAAATTTAGTTCGGCTATCTTACAAATTATATCATCTAGCTTAAATCCAGTTAGAAGCTTAGCTTATTTGGTATTTCTTAGTTTTAACTAATTATCAAGCTTTGGAAAAAATTAAAAACGTAAAATAAATCTGGATTTATTTTAGATTTCCCTGATGAATTATTTAATTTCTCTGACGATTATAAATTTCCTGACATTGATATTTAATTTCCCTGAACATGTACACCTTTAAATTTAATTTCCCTGAACATGTACACATTTAAATTAAATTTCCAAGAACATGTACACATTGAAATTTAATTTCCAAGAACATGTACACATTGAAATTTAATTTCCAAGAACATGTACACATTGAAATTTAACTTCCCTGAACATGTACACCTTTAAAAGTTTAATTTCCCTGAACATGTACACCTTTAATTTAATTTCCCTGAACATGTACACATTGAAATTTAATTTCCAAGAACATGTACACATTGAAATTTAATTTCCAAGAACATGTACACATTGAAATTTAATTTCCAAGAACATGTACACATTGAAATTTAATTTCCAAGAACATGTACACATTGAAATTTAATTTCCAAGAACATGTACACATTGAAATTTAATTTCCAAGAACATGTACACATTGAAATTTAATTTCCAAGAACATGTACACATTGAAATTTAATTTCCCTGAACATGTACACATTGAAATTTAATTTCCAAGAACATGTACACATTGAAATTTAATTTCCAAGAACATGTACACATTGAAATTTAATTTCCAAGAACATGTACACATTGAAATTTAATTTCCAAGAACATGTACACATTGAAATTTAATTTCCAAGAACATGTACACATTGAAATTTAATTTCCAAGAACATGTACACATTGTAATTTAATTTCCAAGAACATGTACACATTGAAATTTAATTTCCAAGAACATGTACACATTGAAATTTAATTTCCAAGAACATGTACACATTGAAATTTAATTTCCAAGAACATGTACACATTGAAATTTAATTTCCAAGAACATGTACACATTGAAATTTAATTTCCCTGAGCATGTACACATTGAAATTTAATTTCCCTGAACATGTACACATTGAAATTTAATTTCCCTGACCATGTACACATTGAAATTTAATCTCCAAGAACATGTACACATTGAAATTTAATCTCCAAGAACATGTACACATTGAAATTTGATAATAAACCCTGCTAATAAAAATAAAAGTGGATAGAAAAACCAATGCTATATATTCTTAACAACCTAGAATAGGGCCTAAATTCTCATTGCAAATTTATCATTTTTCATGGGATATAGGTCCCTTCCAAGCAAGTAACTATAGATTGAAGAAACATTGTACTAAAAAAAATATATATCATTTGACTTTCCCTTTAAAAAAATAAATATAATTGGTTATTTTAATTTAATCATACGACCAAATTTGGTTAATTTTATTTCTTATGGTTGAATATATAATTACGGGAAATAATTATCCCACGCTTGGTTAATTTAAAACCTTATCATTTAAATGAAATATTAACTACCAGTAGACGTAAAAATAAAGTCTAAGTTTTCCAATTTATGATAAGAAAACTCTTTGGAATAAAAATTTAACAATTCATCCCTTGGGTAAATAAAACTTAAATCCGCCAAAGCCAGCAATAAAAGAAATAAAAACTACCTCACCATCCCAGGAAAAAAAAACTATTTGAACTTAATTCGACTTCAAAATGACTCAATTCCAAATTTCCAAACAACATTATCCTATATGGAATATAATTTAAACCAAGAGATGTTTGCAATGTAACGAAAACATAGGCGTAGTAATACGTAATGTCAATATCTAAAAATGAAAGTAGATTTGAAAATTATCCTGAAACTATTTTTTTTATAAAAAAAAAACCTAGGAAACCTAAAAATTGTTGTATATAATTAAAATCAGATTTCTGTCGATACAAAGAAGTGTTCCCTGTTTATCATTTAGTACTGATTCGCAAAGACATTAGGGAGTCTAGCTTTCTACGTACTGAATTTTGCGGTTGATTTTCAGTTTTAGAAAATTAGATTCTACTAAAACCAACGCCCATCAACGATAATAAAACCTTTTTACGCTTTAATTCTAAAACATCTTATCTCTAACGTTAAATGAGTACGCGATATAGACGCTTTTGGAGATTAAAAAAGCCAAATTCGAATATAAAAGTTAGGGTGGAGATGGAAGCTTAAACTCCGAAAACTATAAAAATAAAAACAAAATTTTATTCACGCTCGAAAAATTACGGTACTCAGGGTTTGGTACTCGTAGTCAACTTATATTGACTAAGTAAAGGTAAATAACGTAGAAGAGTTATTTTATCTTGATAGCAGTTCGGAAAGATACTTAGTCACCTCCAATTTGGGCATCTTTAGCTTTTAGTAATAATTCTACATTTTACTTTCAATCAAGTTTAATCCATTTGGCAGTACGCCATTGCGAACTATGTGAACGGCCATTTTGAACCACTCCAAATCCTCGATATAAAATCCATCTTCAATCAAAATCAAATCCCTGATATCTAAATCCATTCCCCAATATCCAATCAAAATCAAATCCCTGATATCTAAATCCATTCCCCAATATCCAATCCAAATCAAATCCCCGATATTCAATCCAAATCTAATCCCCGATATTCAATCCAAATCTAATCCCCGATATTCAATCCAAATCTAATCCCCGATATTCAATCCAAATCTAATCCCCGATATTCAATCCAAATCTAATCCCCGATATTCAATCCAAATCTAATCCCCGATATTCAATCCAAATCTAATCCCCGATATTCAATCCAAATCTAATCCCCGATATTCAATCCAAATCTAATCCCCGATATTCAATCCAAATCTAATCCCCGATATTCAATCCAAATCTAATCCCCGATATTCAATCCAAATCTAATCCCCGATATTCAATCCAAATCTAATCCCCGATATTCAATCCAAATCTAATCCCCGATATTCAATCCAAATCTAATCCCCGATATTCAATCCAAATCTAATCCCCGATATTCAATCCAAATCTAATCCCCGATATTCAATCCAAATCTAATCCCCGATATTCAATCCAAATCTAATCCCCGAAATCCAACCCAAATCAAATCCCCGATATTCAATCCAAATCTAATCCCCGAAATCCAACCCAAATCAAATCCCCGATATTCAATCCAAATCTAATCCCCGATATTCAATCCAAATCCAATCCCCGATATATTCAATCCAAATCTAATCCCCGAAATCCAACCCAAATCAAATCCCGATATCCAATCCAAAACTAATCTCCATATCCAATCCAAATCTAATCCCCTCGCCGTGAAAAATAATTCCTACAAATCGTTTCAGATCTTAAAATGGTCATAGGTTTATAATTTTTCTTCGAGCTTATAACTATAGGTAAAAACTAATTTCGCTGGATGAAATAGACATCCCTAAAGTTACGGTTGAGTAATATAAAATATAAATATTATGATATAGATTAGACGCCGCCGAAATTAAGGGCAAGTGGCTCACGCGCGAAATAAGGTTTGAGGGGCGCGGGCATGATAGCTTAAGGCTAGCCGAGCCGATGGATATTTTACTCTCGAGTTGGATTAATTTATATTATTTCTCATTCTCTTTCGGCGAGTCAGGCCCATAGTTGGTCCTTGTTTATGGAGAGGGCGTCAACTATACGAACGGCTTTAATCCTCTGTTTAAGAGACGCCGCGCCGGAAGACCGAATTTAAGCGCTAAAGACTCGTTTTTAGAAACAATAAAGTTTAAACCCGACCTCATTATTATTTAATTTAGATTCAAAATTTCATTAAAGTTAACACCAGTTAACATTCGCGTCTGCAAGCTCGCCAATTTAATACGACCAGGGTTTTGTCTATTCGATTCGAAGTAATAAAGAAAAGGGTGGATTGGAAAAATATTAAGTGACTGAATGAAGGGACTGTTGTTTCTAACAAAATTTTGTAAATTTTTGTCCATTCGATTTGAGGTAATAGAAATAAGGGTATATTTTTAAAATATTAAGTAACTGAATGAAGGGACAGTTGCTTCTACCAATATTTTGTAAATTTTTGTCTATTCGATTTGAGGTAATAGAGAAAAGGGTATATTTGTAAAATATTAAGTGCCTGAATAAAGGTAAAGTTCCTTCTACTAACTGCTTTGTAAAATATTTAAACTAAAATTTCTATAACAATTTCAAATTTATGTCCCAATACGGTTTGATTGTAATGTGATGCTTGTCAGCCTCTATTTGAATAATATCAGTAATGAAATAAATTTTTCTTGGGGGGGCCTAACCCTTTAAAAAGTGGATATAGATATTCCAGACAGAGTGAGAGTTAATATTTGAATTGCCTAAAATGGGTGCAGTCTGCAACGATCGACTGCGAAGCTCATTAGCGATTTGGTTTGATACTTAAGCACGGCGAGCTTATAGGTTTGTAGAATTAGGGGACCGAGGCTTCAAATATATAATTAACAAAATTTGCAGGCAATAAATTTAGAGATCACTTTTAAGAGTGCAAATATATTAACTTACTCGCAATATTGAGGTCAAGTTAAGTAACTTTTTCGGAAAGTTCCGGTCGCTTTCGGGCAGTTTTTTTCGTTAAAGTACCTAATCTAGAAAGTCAACTACCTTTCCTACGAAACTAATATCTTTAACTTAATCAGAAGTAGATGAAACTCTCCTTTGAAGTCTACTACTCTAATGTTCGATATAGCTCTCCTCTCTGTATGGGTAAAATTCACAATTTTACGAGATCGGAGGGGTCCTACTTCATACCCCCCTGTCTACGGAAAATTGGAAATTCTCTCTCTCCACAAACGATGACGTTTTTTTTTGACGAACTCCGAGGCTGCTAGAGATATTCGCTCGACGAACTCCCGCTCCGAAAATATCTACCGTTAGGAGGCGCACGAATCGCGCTTTTTGAAAACAACCCATACAGAGAGGGGTAGACAAGACCCTGGAGTAACAGACTTCAAAGGAGGGTTTCATCGGCTTCTGACTTAATATAAGGTTGTATAAGATTATTTACTAATTAAATATAATATTAATTTTAAACCTTTATAATAAATAAATTATCTTACATATTCCCTTTAACAAAATGCTAATTTTTGTTGAATATTTATAGGGGGTTTGTCGGTACAAGAAATTCCTTTCTTCATTTTTGGATGATATTAATATCCGCGCAAAATTTGAATAATAAAACAACAAAGAAAACCCCCAAGAGGTGAAAAGAACTAATTTGAATATTTTCGGGTCCTTTTTGCACAAAATTCGTCAAAGAAAAAGTGAAATGAGATAAACTAAACTTAGGAAATGACGGATTTAAAGGGATAATGCAACCTAACAAGTGATATTTTTAATCGAACTAGAAATAAATTTAAAACTCACTCAGATAAAAACCGATAAAAAAAAATACTTGTTTTTAAGTTGCATTCTCCCTTTAACAAATTTAGAGGTACTTATTTCAAATTTGCATATTTTAACGAAAGGGTGGTGTAAATTTTAAGGAGTAACGCGTTCAGAATTCGCATTATTTCACCTCTATTTTATTTTATAATGAATAAAAAAAAATAAAAAAAAAAATTCCAGAAAGCGTGGGAACCGGCTGATGTTTTGAAAACTTAATTGTTAACGAAAGAAGCAATGATTTTCTAAAAATTACTAGGATCTGTTCTCATTCGCGGAGTAACTATATTAAATTTGTAATTACGCGTGATTTTGGACCCACCAATATGTTTATTATAAAGGGATAATGAAAAAGAGTAAAGTATTAATTATTTTAATTAGGAGAGTATTAATTTCATTTTTATTGGCGTGTTAAAAAGCTTTAAAATAAATGCTACTAGCATTTCTTAATCGATTTGAAACGGTAAAAATCAAATCGATATTCAAATTGCCAGGAATCGTTTTAAGCCTCACGAGTTCAAGCATTATCTTTATAAATCTATTTATCGTAGCTTCATCTATCGGTTGTTGAAACCAGCCGACTCGGTACGAAACTGGTTCCCGAAGCAGTTTCGAGAAATCGAATCAAATCGAGTCGAGAAAAGACTTTTTCCCGTTCACACGACTCTAACAAAACGTTTTGAAACGGTTTAAATCGATTCCAAGCTAAGCCTAGTATGAACGCGACTTAAAGGGAGAATGCAACCTAATTACAAGTGATTTTTTATCGATTCCTTATCGTTTAAATAGGCCTAATCCACCGATAAAAAGTTTACAATACAAATATTAAACTAGAAATAAATTTAAAACTTACCCTGAAAATAGGCTTAGCGGGATTCATGGAGATCCTGAACTGCCCCCGAGTAAGGTCTAGCGACCAATGAGCGAAGGCCCGTCGTTCACGCGAGATCTCCACGAGACTTACGTCGCGCGCGATTGGTCGCTAGACCTTACACGGGAGGAAATCAGGAGCTCCATGAATCCCACTAAGCCTATTTTCAGGGTAAGTTTTAAATTTATTTCTAGTTTAATATTTGTTTGTAAATTTTTTAAATAGTGGATTAGGCCTATTTAAACAATAAGGAATCGATAAAAAAAAAAAAATCACTTTTTGTTAGGTTGCATACTCCCTTTAAGGTAAACATATTTTGATTCGTTTAATATACAATTTAAATTTTCAACTCACCGAGAAAACTCAACAGATATCGAAGTGGTTGAAGTGAACTCGTGCGAGGTAAACTCAACATATTCGCTTAACACCTCCATAGACGTATTAATCTTGTATCAGAAATGATCCTATTACTATTAACCTATTTCTACACTAATAATACTTATTAATTAACCTAACGTTACGATTACCATCTTAAAGATATCAGATTTTCAGTCGCAGTCGACAACTTTAGTTCGACGCGACGAGTTAAACAATAATGAGCCGTATAGAAAGAACTAGCGACGTAAAACATTTTAGAAAACCGAACAGAAACATTGTGAGTCACACACTATACCAACTCTATATACATCAGGCTGGTAGATTCAACGACACTAAAGGGACGCTAACCAAAATATTAAAGTCGTATACGTTTTTTAGGTTTAAATATAAAATTATAAAATATATATTAATTTTGGCCACCCTATAGCTGCGATAAGTTTAAATTGATTAAAGGTTTACTGTACCATATAGATAAAACCAGAAGCCGATGAAACCCTCCTTTGAAGTCTATTACTCAATGGTCTTGTCTACCCCTCTCTGTATGGATTAGTTTCAAAAAGCGCGATTCGTACGCCTCCTAACGGTAGATATTTTCTGAGCGGGAGTTCGTCGAGCGAATATCTCTAGCAGCCTCGGAGTTCGTCAAAAAAAAAAAAAAAACGTCGTCATTTGTGGAGAGAGAGAATTTCCAATTTTCCGTAGACAGCGGGGTATGAAGTAGGACCCTTCTGATCTCGTAAAATTGGGAATTTTACCCATACAGAGAGGAGCGCTATATCGAACATTAGAGTAGTAGACTTCAAAGGAGGGTTTCATCGGCTTCTGATAAAACGTTTAAAAGTTAAAATAAATAATAGTTAAATATTTTCATTTTCTTTCAGTCTCCCTTTACGAAAGGACTTTTGGAATCGCGAATTACGTAGGAGCGAAACGGAAGAGAGCCATCTGCGACTGAGGGGTTTTAGAAAACATTTCCTTTTTCAAGAAACGCTCTGGCAATATAAACTAGAAATAATATATATATAACGACAAAAAAATGAAAATAAATTTAACCGTCATTCGCTAGGGAAGAATTAAAGATATTTCTTAATTATATCCAACGTGACAATTACTCCAAACCTTCTAGGCCTACCCTGTTAAAGTTTGAAAAACAAGAACTAATTTGTTAAAGTTGAGAAAGCCACTTAAACCAGAAAAGTTTCTATGAAACAAAATTTTTGATTGTGGCGCTACCTTGGGAGGAAAATGATAGTTATTCTGGAGAAGTAAAAGGGTGGACCATGATTGGATGTCTACTTTACCTAAGGCGCACTGTTAATCTAATAGTCCTGGTCGATTTCCAAAACCGGAAGTCTAGAGAACCTCGCGAAAATTTTGGCGGGGAAAACTTTTTGTCACGTGATCGTCCGCCATCTTTTTGTAGTGTGAAAATAGCTACAGACTAACCAACACCTCCTATACTTTATCATATAGGAAGCGTTGGACTAACAACTTGAATTTGGTTTGTGGGAAATAAAATTAGAAATAGTCTGGCAGCCTGTTACTACAAAAAGATGGCGGCGCGGCTACGAGACAAGGGCCCATTTCCGGCAAATCGACCAGGACTATTAAAAAACAATTTACAGAACTTCTAGTGAATGTTTCTAAAACTTTAAAATGTCAGACACTTTCCCTCGTAATTAAATTATAATAAAATATAAACACTTAATAGAGGTCGAAGATTAGTTTATGGAGCAAAGGGTATCTGGTTAAATATCCGATTCAGATTAACCGGTTTAATCAGATTAAACTGAGGTTTACGTATACCCTTCTCAGTTCTATAAACCTCGGTTAAATCTAATTAAACCGGGTTAATTTTGCCTAGTCTGAAGAGGATAATGGGTTAAAAAAATTGGCATCTCGACACTACGTTCTGGATTTCATAAATTTGTTCTTGTAATAAATAATTTCTTAGAATAATAATAGTGCAACGAACGGATGGAATAGAAATAGATATAAGTTGGAATTTTTTTAATCAAAGAGTTTCCTTTGTTACTAATAAGACTTCATTTACCACGTGTAAAACTAAATTTCTATATTTATGAAAAAACCATTTGTGAAATCAAAAATTAATCTAAAATTAATTATTTTCATTCTTAAAACCGCGAGTTTTATATTGTAACTGGTTTGATTTACTTATTTTGCATGAGGTTGAAACGTTCTCCATAAATATATAACTTTATTACTAGAATGAAATGATTATTTTTTAATTAATTTATAATATTTGTTTGTATTTGAATAAAGCATATTTTAAATATTTAATACTTAAGCCGCGTTCATATTAGGCCTTGGAATCGATTTAAACCGTTTCCAAACGATTCACTAGAGTCGCGTAAACGGGAAACCGTCTTTTCTCGAATCGATTTGTTTCGATCTCTCGAAACTGCTTCGGGAACCAGTTTCGTACCGATTCGCTTTCAATAACCGATACATGAAGCTACAATAAATCGATTTATAAGGACCTAAATACAGCCGCGTTCATACTAGACCTTGGAATCGATTTAAACCGTTTCCAAACGATTCACTAGTGTCGTGTGAACGGGAAAATGTCTTTTCTCGAATCGATTTGTTTCGATTTCTCGAAACTGCTTCGGGAACCAGTTTCGTACCGATTCGGCTGGTTTCAACAACCGATAGATGAAGCTACGATAAATCGATTTATAAAGACAATGCGCTAAAAACGATTCCTGGCGATTTGAATATCGGTTTTATTTTACCGTTTCAAATCGATTAAGAAATGGTAGTGTGACCTTAGCTTCAGGCTTCACTTTAAAAACGTCTAAGCAAGTTTCAAACGTATATCTGATATACATTTGACAAGCATTTCACCGGGTTAAGCCTAAGCCTATAAGGAAAATCGTTATTCGAATCAAATCCGAGCATACGCGTCTCAAAACGGTTGAAGACTTGGCAACCCTATTTCGAATTCGCTGGACTCGAACGTATTCGAGTACCTAGCGCACGTCTTTCAAGTTTTTTTTTTTTTTTGAAAACTCTCCGAAAGACGGGAGAAACTTTGCGCGTATGTTGAAGAAGGAATCCGATCGAAAGAAATAATAACACTAGGCCTTAGCCAAAGACGTTTGTTCACTTAGAAGAAGGAAACAAATGGAAAAGGTGCGTGGCATAAACACACCTTAATCATTTATTTCATATTCGATGCCTTTTTCTCTATCGCTTGTATTTCATTGAACGGATTATATAAAACATTTTTTAAGTTTTCAGACTGAATTAAGTATTCTCAGAAGCCGATGAAACCCACCTTTGAAGTCTATTACTCCCGGGTCTTGTCTACCCTTCTCTGTATGGGTTAGTTTCAAAAGGCGCGATTCGTACGCCTCCTAACGGTAGATATTTTCGGAGCGGGAGTTCGTCGAGCGAATATCTCTAGCAGCCTTGGAGTTCGTAAAAAAAACGTCGTCGTTTGTGGAGAGAGAGAGAATTTCCAATTTTCCGTAGACAGGGGGGATGAAGTAGGACCCCTTCTAACTCGTAAAATTGGGAATTTTACCCATACAGAGAGGAGCGCTATATGGAACATTGGAGTAGTAGACTTCAAAGGAGGGTTTCATCTACTTCTGGTATTCTTCATATCATAATTCTACGAAGCAATATATCTTAGAAATAAAGACTAGCGTAGGTTCGTGGATATTGAAAAGTTTAGGTATTTCTCCATATCTAAACTTATTTCTTATTTTTTTGGGGGGTTTGAAAAGAAAGATTCGGTATTTTTGAAGATGGTAAATTTTGCAGCTGCCGAATCGCAAGCTCACACGTCTATAGATAATAATAGAAGTTCGAGTATTCTTAGGTATCACGCGACGTGACGTGGCACGCGTCACGGATAACTAGGGGATCAAGGAAACAGACAAAAAGCGACGCGAGACGAGCTTTCCTTTCAAACTCTTTTTTAAGTCGCGATCGCATTAGATATTAAATTTCAAACCGTTTTGAAATTATCCAATTTTGTAAAATATTGGGGTTAAGTTTATTTAGATATATAAACGCCATTGTCATTTTTTTCTCGATAGGTGGCGTGATTATTTAGCGATTTTGCAGACGCGTCTCTCCCGTTACCGTGGCAACCGGACGTAAGAGACGTTACTACGTAGGGTTGCCACGGTAACGGGAGAGACGCGTCTGCAAAATCTTTGGTTAATCGCGCCTCTATAGTGGAAAATTGGCGAACTAGATTTTTTCATAGAAAAAAATATGTTTCTGTTCTTATGTAAATCGAGGGGCTTAACCACTTCTATAAAATCTGTACACGAATTACGCGATTACGGAGATGATTACAGCCTTTGGTAGTACTAAATGCGTAGACAGTTACGTCATCACTTAAGTACAGTCAAAGCTACAGGCGTGTACACTGATTAAGGGTAGTGGTCAACCTCTGGGTCTAAATTATTTCTATCAGTAAATTCGTGGAAAAGGGATCTTTATTCAATGGACAAACCTAACTGAGCATCGACTTTGATACATCCTCCGCATCCCAATACAATTCTCCTCAGGGAGAGAGCCACTGATTTTCCTCCAAAAATAAATATAAAGATTGCACTACTATTTGGTACTAAAACCTTCAGAATCAAATTACATTCCAAAATACATAACCTCTGCCTTTGGTTAAGGTCTAATCTCAACTTGAAAACTGATATCGCTATTTATGGGCACGATGAAAAGGGGAAAAAATAAAAATATCACTATATCGTTTCAAAACAACTTTTCAAACGTTTTTCTTTCCCATTATAAGATTTAACATTATGTATAAATACGCTTCAGTATCTGCAATGCTGAAAATTCGTATTGAAACAAGTTGGATTTTTCATCATAAATATCTACCAGGCATAAAGGCGGGAATGGTGATAAACTATATACGTTTAAATAACATAGTCCTCGCCTTTGACAACGGTTTGAACTTAAGGTTGAATACGATAGAATATTGAATACCAGTCCCAGTTTTCAATTGATATAAACCTAGTCTGGTTTAAATCTCATTGAGTCGCTTACTTTGAGATAAAGGGTTTAAACTTTACCAGGATTGCAAACTAGATATTATTTCGACCGGCGCCACGATGACGTTATTTTTGGGCTTTTTGGTTAGATATCCCAATCTTGCTTATTGAGAATTGGGTCACGTGATGATTATTGACCAATAAGGAAGCTTCGAGGGAGTGGGGGAAGTAAGGCTGCGGCACTGGAGCGAGATAACGAATATGAAAAGGGTTTCAAATAGTATTTGGCGACGATACCCCTAAAGGGTTATCAAAATCAGTGAGTTTGCAATGTAACAAGGTAGGGGAATCGAATAAATGTAGTTCAGATATCAATGCAAATACCGGATGATTTTAACTAGACGGTATTACGTAACCACCAAGGGAATGTGTATTAAATAAAGCCAATTTCCTTTCGTAGATCCTTAAAGGGAATGTGAAATGCACAATTTTTAGATTAGGTTTAAATTCCCTTACAAAAAAAATTTTTTTTTAAGCTTTTCGACTTTAATTTCATTAAAAATAACAGATTTTGGTTAAAAAGACTACATAATTTTAGACACGACCCCCATAACGAGTCACAACCAAGCGCTAAAATTAACAGAGCTCAATTAATTCTGATGGGGAACTTGGGACCTCATTTTTCTTCCAAAGAAATTAAGGGTGGTAATTAGTACTCATTTTAATTACTGATTCCAAATATAATTAATAGAATACCAAATTAATATTTGATTTATTGCTTATTTATTTTATTCTGACCGATAGCTTGAAAGGAAGAGTTCCACCCCTTAACGCCTATCAAAACTTTATATCTTATTGGCTCTCTTGAACTATGACATTACTGACGGGAGTGGCAAAAATATATTTGGTTACGACCCGGTTTGGCCTAAGGAAAATAAGACACGCCCTCCTCTTATGACGTACGCGCACTCACGAAAGCCAGACACATTCTATATTTCTTTAAATCTATAAATTTGATAAATTACCGTAAATACTTCAAATATTTATATTGAAATTGAATTTATTGTTAATATTACTTTAAATTATAACTTCGTGCGTAGACAAAAGACAGACAGACATAGATATCAATCATTAATAATTTTTTTAAAGGGTTTTAAATTACACACTATGATAATAAAAGTGCATTAGGCTACTGAAGGTTTCTGCTTAGTATCAAAGAAATAAAAACAGATTTTCAAAAGATAACTATCTTTGAACGCGTGAATTGATGCTTTCGAGTCAGCGTAATTTTGATTTGTAATAAAAATAAACATTATCTAATCGTATAATTCGAGAAAAAAAATAAAAAATATAATTAAAATTAAGTGCTTTTTAAATTCATGGATAATTGAATGTAACCATCAAATATTTTAGTATCTTGTAATATATTTTTAATGAAATTATTTATTATACTATGACTTCAGTTTTTGTAATAGTAATAATACCATTTTTAATCCTTGTATTACACTATCCCTTTGTATGAAAAATAGCTATTATCAGAAGCCGATGAAACCCTCCTTTGAAGTCTATTACTCCCGGGTCTTGTCTACCCCTCTCTGTATGGGTTATTCTCAAAAGGCGCGATTCGTACGCCTCCTAACGGTAGATGTTTTCGGAGCGCGAGTTCGTCCAGCGAATATCTCTAGCAGCCTTGGAGTTCGTCCAAAAAACGTCGTCGTTTGTGGAGAGAGAGAATTTCCAATTTTCCGTAGACAGGGGGGATGAAGTAGGACCCCTTCTAACTCGTAAAATTGGGAATTTTACCCATACAGAGAGGAGCGCTATATCGAACATTGGAGTAGTAGACTTCAAAGGAGGGTTTCATCGGCTTCTGCTATTATTAAATTTAATATCATGTAAGTGTATAATAATAATAAAAACACGAACGAAAATAACTTTTCAAAATACATTTTCCCAATTATAGTATGATATAAACAAATGTTTCTACCTGAGAAAACTCATAAATTTTCATATGAGTAACTTGTTATTGCTTGACATGGCGTTTAATGATTACTTTCTAACGATCGGTTACGAAGAGAGAGACAAAACTTGGTAGCGGAATTATCCGGCGTTACGTACGGGACATCAATAATCCTCAAACTGCTAACGGGGTCGGGGTCATTAAAGGGGTTCAATAAACCGAGTAGTAAACAATATACGTAAAGTCGTCTTCTTCGTGAAGAACTGAAATTTCTTACGTTCATAAAAATAACCATTATTTTTTTGCTTAAGCAAAATTTTAACGAGCTAATAATTTAAGGTGAAGTGTCAGAGAGTTTTCAAAGCTTAAAATGTAAACAATTCAATATATTTTGTGACGATTTAGAGCCTTTATTAATGAATAAATACATATTGAGTTACCTAATTACTGTGAAAAAGTCGAAACAGCTGGTTTGTCCAACGATTACGCGCGTATTTTAGGTTAAAATATCGGATATTTGTAGAAATTAGAATAAAAAATATACATTTCATTATCCCTTTAATTTTTAAACTCACGACCTTAAATGAGGTTTAAGGACCCAAATTAACTTTGAAAAAACCTGACATTAAAATCGTACGATACTTAGTTTTCCAATTAAGTAAAATATTCCTTGGATAAGGTTAAAGGTCATAACCAAGACCACGAATCTTTTGTCTCTGGAATTGAAATTTTCTCCGTGATCACGCAATAAACTAGAGAATATTCTTCCCACCAAACCGTATAATTACATCCAGAAAATTCCCCTAAACAAACACCAAGGCATCGAAAGATTCTTCCAAAAAAGAAAACACTGTCGAAAACCCAATCTAAATTTTCCTTATACCATATACAAAACACAAACAAAAGACTGTAGAAGCCCAACAGAATTGGGGTTTCTAAATCACATTCGTTGGATAATATCTTGAAAATCAGAAAAAACCTATAGAATTTAGCGTTTTTTAAATCTTTATATCATTTTATCTCATAATTGAGAGCGTACATCAACTTGGGGTCCTCAAAACAGATTAATAAAGTGAAGTACCCACGGTTGGATAAGACCTATTAATAAATTTCGTTTCATTTTGGATTTAGACCGAATCAGAAGCCGATGAAACTCTCCTTTGAAGTCTATTACTCCCGGGTCTCGTCTACCCCTCTATGAATGGGTTATTCTCAAAAGGCGCGATTCGTACGCCTCCTAACGATAGATGTTTTCGGAGCCGGAGCTCGTCGAGCGAATATCTCTAGCAGCCTCGGAGTTCGTCCAAAAAACGTCGTCGTTTGTGGAGAGAGAATTTCCAATTTTCCGTAGACAGGGGGGATGAAGTAGGACCCCTTCTAACTCGTAAAATTGTGAATTTTACCCATACAGAGAGGAGCGCTATATGGAACATTGGAGTAGTAGACTTCAAAGGAGGGTTTCATCGGCTTCTGACCGAATGAAAATAAAATTGAATCGTGTATTGCTGTTAAGTATACGCTATAGCGTTGAAATATCTTCCATGGAGTCTATAGTTTCTAATTTTCTATCAACGCTGGGGTGGGGTCATAGTAGCGAGGGCCAAAACGTTAACGAGTTCATCAGGACGAATAAACATTAGAAGCGATTGAAAGAGAAAGGCAAATAATAGGCGGTACTGTTGACTTACAGTAACAAAAATCAATTCAAGATTTCAATGGGTACATACACTCAATATCATAGGAACCAAAATATATAGAAAAAGGAAGAAGACCCTAATGTAGATTAACAACCTGATTTGATTTGTGACGTCGGTTTTACTTTCACTTTCTTTGTGCTCTCATAGAATAACTAAGGAAATAGGCTTATCCAATCAGGGAAAATCGTCTAATTTGGTCAAAAATGGTTCAAATTGGAAAAATTAACATATTTCGATAAAATAGATCAAATGAAATAACATCGACGCAAAACAAAAGTGGAGAAATAATTATTAAATGACTTTTGCCCAATTTTGTTGTTCTTGGGCTTTTTTCATACATCAATTTGGTCTCGTCTCTGTTGGTATTTTCCAATTTGGACCTTTTCTAACCAAATTATTATATATTTTTCTTAAATTTTTATATTTTTCTTAAATTATTATATTTTTCAAAATTAGGTAAACCTATTTCTTTCGTTATTCTATGAGCACACATTGAAATGAAAAGCAACTCCGATGGCAAGAGTACCGAGATTTTTTTCCAATTCTTGTGATTAAATTGGCGAGCTTGGGGTGAAATCAATTTGACAAGGCCCTAATTGAGTCAACAGATGCGTGTCTATACTTTAAACCTTTCACTCGCTGCAATTTCGATCTGATACTAAAGGTTAAAGTTCATCCCAATTTGAATTTTTGGCACCTTCCCCTGAAATTCGTATCTCCTAGAAACGTGGACTCTTTAATGTAGTCAGAAGCCGATAAAACCCTCCTTTGAAGTCTATTACTCCCGGGTCTTGTCTACCCCTCTCTGTATGGGTTATTCTCAAAAGGCGCGATTCCTACGCCTCCTAACGGTAGATGTTTTCGGAGCGAGAGTTCGTCGAGCGAATATCTCTAGCAGCCTTGGAGTTCGTCAAAAAAACGTCGTTGTTTGTGGAGAGAGAGAATTTCCAATTTTCCGTGGACAGGGGGGAGGGGATGAAGTAGGACCCTTCCGATCTCGTAAAATTGGGAATTTTACCCATACAGAGAGGAGCGCTATATGGAACATTAGAGTAGTAGACTTCAAAGGAGGGTTTCATCGACTTCTGATGTAGTGCAAAGTAAATTCGGGAACATACAAAACACACTCCTTTTCTATACCTGAAGTTCAAAACAACCTTACGAAATTTAACATAACGTATTATTCCGCCGCAGTAATGGCTACACTGAAAACTGACAATTCAACTCACTGTCAGTTTATATAAAGGAAGTCCAATGGATTTTTAAGGATTTCGTTGCCTTCGGTAACGAGAGAGGTACTTGAATGGGGTTATTCCCCCGTGACATCAATTAAGTGTAATGTGAAAAGACACTTATCTCACGCTATCCCGACTCGTGAGCGCCAACTGCGCTGCTATTCTATTTCGGGGTTGCACCACAATGATCTCCTCTGGGGGTATGATGAGAATAAAACCATCTAACTGTCTTATTTTCCCGCAAAAACCTTTCAAACAGACGTCGGGAACCGAAAGAACAGACGATATTATATATCTTAGATCCTAATTTAATTTTACCACCAAATTAGAAACCCGAGATCAAGGCTGACCGTAAGGACAACGCCCTTCAAAAAGGATGGGATGAAAATATTCCTACAGACTGGATATGAAATAAAAACCATTTCATTAGAGGTATTCACAGGAGGGAAACGTAGTAGTACGTCCAGAACTCCTACAAAATTGATCGTGTCTGCGGATGTGGAGAGAAGAGGGATAGTTTTTCCTCGCTCCGCCTAGGCTATGATCGCGAGTCTTCAGATTCGAGATATTCCCGGGGAAAGATGACTAAAATCGAACTGGAATTTTATTGGCTGGCTAATATTAACAAGGTGTTTCTACTGGCGGAGCACGAAGCCCTGTCTTATCCTAAGACATAGCATAAAATTCTTGAAAAATTCAATATATAACCTTTTAACCTTTAAATTATCTACATTAACAAAACTAACCAATATCTCTTACATTCAAAGGCGAGTAACTAATTTAATTGAATTTAATTAACTAATTTATTACTAAGCCTAATTGTCTTTTAATTATAATTCTGGTACGCATACTATCATTTGTACCCTCCAAAAATTCGTGTGTGGCCCGCCTCTCAAATCCCATATATAGGAGTCAGTTTTAAGACCCCGTGACATAATTCATCTAACACCGTAACGATAAAAAATATAGTTAATTGGAAAAAAACTTTTTTCTAATTCGCGTATATATCCAACCAGTTAAAATGTTCGCGTCGATTCAATTAATGAAGATAATAGCCTAGTTAATGTTTAAAATATAGAAGTTGAAATATGTGAGAAAACAAGAACTCTCGAGGTTACGCCTAATTCATAATCTAATCGCGAAACACTTTATTCGAACATCGCGTTGAAAAGAAATGTACCCGAAAATCCCTTATTTAATCAAGTGAATTTGCCACGTCTCTTTACAGGGTTCATTTCGAGTTATATGTCCAATATAAGAGGACTCTGTAAGCTTCAAAGGGAAGATGACTCGATATAATTTCTAGCTCCACTAAGCCTCATTTACGAATAAAAGCAGAAGCCGATGAAACCCTCCTTTGAAGTCTATTACTCCCTGGGTCTTGTCTACCCCTCTCTGTATGGGTTAGTTTCAAAAAACGCGATTCGTACGCCTCCTAACGGTAGATATTTTCGGAGCTGGAGTTCGTCGAGCGAATATCTCTAGCAGCCTCGGAGTTCGTCAAAAAAATGTCGTCGTTTGTGGAGAGAGAGAATTTCCAATTTTCCGTAGACAGGGGGGATGAAGTAGGACCCCTTCTAACTCGTAAAATTGGGAATTTTACCCATACAGAGAGGAGCGCTATATCGAACATTAGAGTAGTAGACTTCAAAGGAGGGTTTCATCGGCTTCTGATAAAAATCAGTCTAATTAGCATGTAATTGGCACTCTAATTAGCATATAGTTTAATTATTAGGTTTAAAACATGCTCTTATATAGTTGTATTATAAAAAATAACCTTGGAAATAACGAAAAGAGCCGTTAAAAACAATATGTTTCTATTGAAAATGTTGCCTTTTTCAAGGTTGGGACATAAATTCCATAATTAGCCCTAATTTGATTGGATAAGAAATTGATTAAATTTAAGCGTTTTATTTCATTACTTACTTTTAAAGGGATAATGAAATAATTTTAAAATTATTTTTAATAATTCATTAATTTTCAAACTAGGAATGGATTTAAATATGGAACGAATTAAATGGTTTTCTATGAGAATACGCGTCCCTAGTAAGATTGCAAAATGAATATATCATTTCATATAACTTAAGGGTTAAGAGAAAATTGAATTCGTTCGTATTGAACAATCCAAATGAAACGAACTTTGAAAAACTGACCAAAAAAAAAATGTGAAAGATTGCAGATCTAGGAGTTTTTTGAGGGGATTCTTTTCATCTAGTGGAGTTCGGAGGCCTTTCTTTCCGGTGAAAGCAAACTCGACATATATAAAGAACTAAAAGACATTTTTTATTTCTTTTTTATTCTAAGCATTAACCCCCTTTTTAATATATTTTATTAATCTGGTTTATGTTATGGCTAAAAAAGGCCGAGAAACTTGATGAAACTTTCCCCGTTAAGCCTTGGCTAGACGTCGTGCTCAATTTATAAGCTTTCATTTCTTAGAATACCTCACAAACTATTAATCCCAAAAAAATAAAATATCTGAAAAAATACGAATAACAGAAGATAATGGTAGGATCATATTCCGAGCTTAAAAGGTTATCACGTGATATTTTTCAACACTTTCAGTATGCTGTCGAAATGAAGGTCATCTACCAATTATGGGAAGAGTTAATTTACAGAGAAATGACGTCATTTAAACAATCATATTATTGGTTGAAGTATATACGCACTCAAGAAATTATTTGCACCAATATAATATCTTCGCTCAGCAGTGTGCATCGACAAAGGCTTAACTAGAAGTCGATGAAACCCTCCTTTGAAGTCTACTACTCTAATGTTCCATATAGCGCTCCTCTCTGTATGGGTAAAATTCACAATTTTACGAGATCGGAGGGGTCCTACTTCATACCCCCCTGTCTACGGAAAATTGGAAGTTCTCTCTCTCCACAAACGACGACGTTTTTTTGCCGAACTCCGAGGCTGCTAGAGATATTCGCTCGACGAACTCCCGCTCCGAAAATATCTACCGTTAGGAGGCGTACGAATCGCGCTTTTTGAAACTAACCCATACAGAGAGGGGTAAACAAGACCCGGGAGTAATAGACTTCAAAGGAGGGTTTCATCGGCTTCTGGCTTAACTATAAAATTTAAATATCAAATAAAATTCAAAGAAACCTTTTAACAAGTTAAGCACCCGCATGAGGTTTAAAAAAAGCACAAAACAAACATGGGGCACTTAAATTTTATGTTTAACTTGAAAGAAAGTTAAAAGAAAATGATACGGTTTTCTATTAAATAAACAAAACGTAAAGCTATAAAACCAGTTCAACCTGGTAGTAGTATATATATATCAAAGAAAACCACGCCAGAACACCAGCTTCAACCAAGATAAGCTAGTAACACCAGGACGGCGCAAAAGTTAATTATAACATCTAATTTTAATTTTGATATATTACGGTAAGAATTTTTACGAGGAAAGTTGACTAAAAGACTCAAATTTTTGCTCGCGCCTGTAAAAGTGTTCTAACAGCAGCGCTTCGATGTTTAGGGTGAAGCCGACATCTTTTGGATTTCGGGGACATTAACAAAATGATTTTAATAATCGACTTAGATTAATGATTCCAATTGGGTTAGATTTAGAAATGTTTAATTTATCCTAATTGCGCAAAGAAATTATTTATATCTAAAGGCATCATTTAGGAAAACCTGCCTGAAAAACAGAAATTGATAATGGTAACCATTATTATTATTATTGTTATTTTTTGTTTTTTTTTCAGATATGTTATTTTCGGAATAATTGTTTGTCTAAAATCTTTCAGATAGTTAAATGGATATGGGTTTTATCAGACGATAAAGGTATTAAACTATCTGTTAGCGTGTAACATTGGATAAGAATATTCACATTTCTTAGAATTCGTGTTTTTTAAGGAAATATAGGTTTAAAATTTTATAATTTTAGGAAAAGCTGCCATTTTCAGATAAAAACGGACAAGAGTATTATTATTATTAGACTGAATCTATTTGTAATCAAATGGATAATATCTGAATATAATTCAGTAGATTTATCCAATTAATACAAGATATACGAGCTCCTAGTAAGTTTGACTGGTGACGTAAGACTTAAGAAATATTTTTTATCCTTTTTTCTCCGAGATGGACGGTAAAGTTCCCAACCAAGAAAATATAGCGAGGGCTGTGACCCGAGCTTTTAGGCTTAGCGAAAATGTCAATGTTTGCCAAAACTCGTAAAATAGGATTACAAAGGTCTTAGGACTTTCTACTTTAGTCTAAGGTTGGGAAGAAAATATAAATGGCGGGTATCCGAAAATGCCAGCGACAAATTATATTTAACGGGAAATCAGGCGGAAGGCGCGCGTGGTTATAGACTAGGAAAGGGTCAGTATTTATACCTATTCCGTAAGAATTTAGGGCCTTTCTAAGACTGCAAAATGATTATTTTTAGTTTGTTTCTTCCGCCACGCGGTTGTTCTAACCGGAAAGAACTTTATCCCATCCTAGATCCACCGGACTAAGGAAACAAAAATCATTCGGAGAGTGCAGCGAGTGTAAAGGCATCGGTTCAATTTTCTAATACGATTTAGTTAGGGTTATGAGAGAGTCTAGCTATTGTAGGCGCTGTTATTTGCAACTGATTCCTATCGAGCATTCGAAATTGTGATCAATGTGAGATTGCAACGCGTACGAAGGTACAAACCCCGTAACATCGAACGCGATATGAGTGCAATAAACAAATATATTGTATTGTAATTACTGTAATTTCAGTCTAATTATTACTAAAATCAGCAGAATTAATTTGTGGTTAGAGGTACACATTAATTTAGCAGAGCTTATTAGTTAATCTAATTAAACTCTAATTATAAAATGAAACCAACTAAATTTCTGTAGTTACTTTTTTGGCCAATTGAAAAGGCGCCTTTATAGGAATAAATGTAATTGAAATTTTCTTTAGCGGAAGTAGAATTAGTCAATTCGTTTCCGGTCTCTAACTAGGGAGGGCTTTGATCCAAATGTCCTTTTTTTTCTCATTATTATTACGAAAACGTGATATAGAAAAGCAACGTTTCTTACACTCTTGGGAAGGTGTGATATTTGAAAGCGTCCTCGCTACAATTTAATATCCCTTCCAAGAATGTTCTTGATCAGATTCGCTGCTAACTCAAAGTGAAATAGACTGTATGGGGGATAAGAAATCCTTTTCAGCTGACCGTTTTCTTCAGTATCTAAAGGAGAAGAGGTTTTTTTTGTTGCTGGTTTTTTCAGTTAATGGGTCGCACCGGTCAAGGCTTATGGCTCTTTAAAAGAGTGTACTGAGTGGCGTACACCCCGCAGTGATGGGTTTTTCCACTCCCGTCTACGTATCCCTACTCCACTCTTTACTAAGTACTAAAAAGACAGAGGAATTACGGACCGGGGGATGAAAAGAATCTTGAAAGAGAGCGAGACAGCTCATCTTGAGTGTAAAGAAAGGATATTTTTAGAATAAACCCATCAAGGAAGAGCGTCAAGTTCTGATCGATTAAGCTTAAACATCAATTTCATTTAAAATTGAAGTGACACTGTCGCAATTTTCTTCTAAAGTTCGCGTACTTTTCCATACTATTAAAAATTCATATTCACAATTTTACTTAAAGGGAGAATGCAACCTAATTACAAGTTATTTTTTATCGATTCCTTATCGTTTAAATAGGCCTAATCCATCGATAAAAAGTTTACAATACAAATATTAAACTAGAAATAAATTTAAAACTTACCCTGAAAATAGGCTTAGCGGGATTCATGGAGATCCTGAATTGCCTCCGTGTAAGGTCTAGCGACCAATGAGCAAAGGCCCGTCGTTCACGCGAGATCTCCACGAGACTTACAGTCGCGTGCGATTGGTCGCTAGACCTTACACGCGAGGAAAACAGGACCTCCATGAATCTCGCTAAGCCTATTTTCAGGGTAAGTTTTAAATTTATTTCTAGTTTAATATTTGTTTGTAAATATTTTCAGTAGTGGATTAGGCCTATTTAAACAATAAGGAATCGATAAAAAAATCATTTGTTATTAGGTTGCATTCTCCCTTTAAGTAACTTCAGAAGTAAAATAAAATAAAAAATTATTTCTGCTCCATCTGATGACGTAGAATATGAAAATAACCCGATTAAGTCCTAAATTATGCATATGGGGAGATTAATAAAATAATATTTTAAACCTTTTAGATGCTTATTCCTCGGCAAACGGTATTTAACCAATGAAAGATGACCCTCCGTAAGAGATATTTATGAAAAGTAAAAACAAAAACTGTTTCTCTAACCTAATATAGATGGCGCCCTTCCTTAGCCACCCGCGTAACTTAGAGATAATCTACTTATGATGGAAAAGTTTCGCTAGATAGGGTTCGCTTCTCGGAAAAGGTTTTATTTACACTAAAGAGTGATAAAAACAAACAAACGAGAGATTACTCCCGCCAGGTGGAGGGACACGATCCAGCAACAAAAATAGTGAGGTAAAAAAAAAATATATGAAGTACTAGAGAGTGAAAAAAGTTAGGAAAAGAAAACTAATTTCGGGTTGTAGCCACCCGCCCCTAACTTCATTCCGAGGGAAGGGATGAAGACGAAGGAGGATGGAGAGAGAGATAGAGGGAAGCTCAAGAGCAGGATGGCCAAACCGGAGAAGGATAACGAGCGGCACGCGCGGGAGGCCAGTTCTTGACGACGGATGGAGGAAAAAGAGACACGAGAGCCGAAAGAGGAGTCCGTATTTGGTAAATAAATTCATTTTCACAAGGCGAAAAAAATAAAAACGTCGCGGAATTATCAGCGGAAAATTTTATAGATAATATAGTAAAATTACTATTGCAATTATAGGAAAATATAAATTTATTTTTTTAAAAGAAAAAACGACTTATTCTAAAACTAAACGGCAAAAATTCGCGGAATTTAAACTACATGAATTTCCGCAATGATTTTCCGCAGTTCTATTTATACCGAGAAAGATTTAAGAGTGAAAAGTATTGCGTGTTTATTTTAAGAATCCAAGCTTGGCGGAAAACTGAAACTAACTTTCAATAATAAAGAAATACGCCTCTAGTCAAAATATAGCCCCTTCAACGATCTATACATCTTTATTATTGCTGACGGAATCAATTTTAAAGAAAAATAAGAGAAAATCCGACATAAGTCAGTCGCTAGTGAGGACTTTAAACGAAAAATTTAACCAACCACAGCGGCTTATCGTGCCAAAAATAGTGATAGCTCAAAACTTTCCCTTTTACTATTAATGGCTAAATAAAAATCGAATTAAAATTTAAATAAAAAAGTAGATATATTTTTAAATATAACTATAATTAAAATCATATTCTAAATTTAAATTTATTTCATTTAGTTTGAAATTAAAAATTAAATTATGTTAAATTAAAACTAGTTTTTAAAAGTATAATAAATTAAGGCAATTAAAATCAAATTGTTACGATTAATTATGATAAATTAAATTCAATCAAATTTTTATAAATTATTGCAATTAAATAAAATCAATTTTTGATAAAATTGTGATAAATTATGACGAATACTAAAAATGATAAATTATATTAAAACTAATAATTAAAATAATTTTATCATAAATTATAGTTAATTTAAATATAATTAAATTGTAAAATCACGTTTTTCTTTTAAACTAGGTGCTAATACCATAAGTAAATTAATTTACCTATAAAAAGTTACTTGAATTTGGCTTTCAACTTATGTCCGGTCAAACCGAATTATGGATTATTTCCCTTACAGTATTTTTAGAGAGAGAGAAGGGAAAAACGGAGGTCGCGAGAGTTCGGATAATATACTAGCACGTGACATAAATCCAATCGATTTTGGCGCGCTCTTTTTGGCGGGAAAAAAAGAGGGGTCGAAACGTGTAGAAACATAGGAGGGCGCCACCGGGGAGTCGAAGAGCCGTTGAAGTAACGATTGGCGGGAAAAATTGGGGACAATAAAGCTAAAACGTTGGGGGTAGGCCCCATCCCTTTTTTTTAAGACAACTGAGGGGTAAAACCAAGTAGCCCTAGCGCAATCTGGTACATCCGATAAGGTTAGAGAGAGCCAAAAGAGTAAATTTCACATTGTTTTGACAACGTGAACAAAGCTAGGTTTCATAGTAAGTTAAATAAAGGAATCCTAGCTTTGCACCCGTTACAAAATCAATGTGAAATTAATACGACTCATCCATTGATTTTGAAACAATAGAGATAAAGGCGGGGGAAACAGAAAATCTGGTAATTTTACTCCATTGATGCTATAAACTAATATAAAAGAAATGTAAAAAAAAATTCACTTCGAATTGACACTAAGCTCAAAGCTAGACTAGCCGTTGTCTCTATTATTCACTGTCTTTGAAAGAAAAGAAGCTAAGCTTTAGGCGCGTTATCACCTCGAATTTGAAATGATTATAAACGAGTATCGAACAGACCCTGATTTCCTCGCGGTATCTCTGGTTTCAAACTAATAGTTACAGTTGCAGTTTAAGAAGTCACTGATACCTTGGGGAAATCCCGCAGTTTTGGGGTTCCTTCTTAGGTAGCAATATTGGGTTTATAGGGGGGGTAACATCCGGCAACGTAAAAAATGGTGTCATTTAGGGTAGCGAAATAGACCCATCAGCTGATCGAGAAGTACCAGCTCCTTCATAAAGATAAATCTAGGAAAGAGGAGAGTCCCAAGCTCGGTCCCGCTTGGAGATAATAAGTTAAAGGGGTAATATAAGAAGAAGGGTTGAGATTGACGTCGTACTTTAAACATGAAAGGGGTTATTTGGGGTCAAAGAGGGATACAATCCTATACGTAATGGTATCAATGATATGGTACGTAAATTTTTGAATGATTCCCATTTATAAAGGCAAAAGCCTATTACATTACTCTATAAAAGTAAACAACCTTAATACTATCAGCTAATGTCCAATTTTAGGTCATAGCCCATCACTTAAAACTGGCCAAAAACAGGGTTACCACAGTTTTTTCAGATTCAAATTCCATGACTTTTTCCAACGATTTTCCCTGGCAGTTTCAGATAATACTACCAGAAGCCGATGAAACCCTCCTTTGAAGTCTATTACTCCCGGGTCTTGTCTACCCCTCTCTGTATGGGTTATTCTCAAAAGGCGCGATCCGTGCGCCTCCTAACGGTAGATGTTTTCGGAGCGGGAGCTCGTCGAGCGAATATCTCTAGCAGCCTTGGAGTTCGTCCAAAAAACGTCGTCGTTTGTGGAGAGAGAGAATTTCCAATTTTCCGTAGACAGGGGGGATGAAGTAGGACCCCTTCTAACTCGTAAAATTGGGAATTTTACCCATACAGAGAGGAGCGCTATATGGAACATTGGAGTACACTGTAAAAAATGAAGGTATTTTTGGGGTCGTTTTAAACGCCTTAAAAGGTACTTTTAATGGAAAAACACCTTAAGGTATTTATTAGTACTACCGATGGCGCTTAAACACACCCTAAGAATTTTTAAGGGTTCTTTTCAATACCATTAGGGTATTTTCGACTTCCGAAGGGTATTTAATGAGTAAAGAAGGTCTTTTTTAAAACCCCAAAAGGTATTATCGAACCAAGCTCGTGAAATTTTTTTCCTAAGCCTACTTTTGTCAAATTAGGCTTAACAATCGGAAACCCCGCGAAATGAAAACTACGCTGGAAATTTTATTCCAAAATCACTGTAAGTCTTATTATACATATTGTTTATATTAATGTTTTATTGGGATCTTAATTGGAGAAAAGTAAAATATCTAATGTCATTAATAGAAGGTAAACTAAAACAAGCGCCCCAAGGTTTAAATTGTATTTTTGTGGATTCAAATGTTAACGCTCGGGAGACTAGAACCCAGCGAAATATCTCTAGCAACCTTGACGAGAGAATAACGCTTGGTGCCGCGTCACTTTTTGGCGGAGGTGATATGTATCTCTGAGTGAGTAACAAACGAGTGGAAGCTTGTACCTAGCGCACAATAAGCGGTAAGCGCGTTAGAACGGGAAAACGGGCAGTCTATTTCACCTCCTTCGTTTAAGTATTCTCTCTGTTTTCTTCGTAGTAGAGACGCGACCGAGCCATCAATTTAGGCGCAAGCTTAACTTGTATTTAACTCTTTGAAATCGAAGGTTGCTGAAACGCAGATGGAAAGGTAGGCATATCTATTAATTTATATATGTTATAAATCTTCATGATTTTCCAAATTTTAAGTTTCGAACATATGCAATAATTCCTTCACGAGTATGTTAGCTGCTTAGCATAATCCTATCAAGCTTAAGCCTTTGCTAGTTATTTCAACTTGAAGAAGGAGTGAAGGACTCTTATTTTTTCAGGAACAAACTGAATGTGATTCTGATATAACAGAAAAGGGAAAGTTTATTCTGCCGATGACTGTCCTAAAAGATAGAATAACATGGTATGGAGAAGGTTTTTAACAACCATTAGGTACGGTTTAAACATGATTTAAGTGGATAAACAGGAATCCTGATATGACAACATAAGACACACCTCAGGGTCGTTCAGTAACTGTCCCACACTCTAACCAACTGAGCTACCAAGGCCTACACATGAGACTATTAACGGCAGAACAGAAGTGTTGGTCTAATCCAACTACAGGGCAAGAACCGACCTGTGGTTCCGACACGTAAAAGCAAGGATCGAATGGAGGAGGCTTTTAACAACCGTTGTTGTATTATACAGAGCAGTGGAGTGAAGAATTTTTCTTTATCAGGCTTACCGCAAAGGGAGGATGGGGTAGAAAGTGTTGACTGAAAATCACCATGAAAAAAGAACGCCACTGGTTTGAAATTTTAACTGACACTGGCTGCCAGCGGTAGAAAATGCTTTGGCGAACAGAATTTTAGACAGAATATTTTGATTCACGTGACAATCGAACAATGATGAAGAAGATTAATTTAATTATGATAAAATCGATTAACACAGTTTAAACGCTTAATTCCATTTTAATAATTATAATTTAAATATAATCAAAAATAAATCTAATCGATGAAGCTAATCCTAATCTAAATTAAAATTAATCACAATTTTACCAATAAAAGTGATTAAATTTATTTAAAGCTTTATGACTGATTGAAATTTATTGATGATAGAATCAAATTAACTATGATTAGACCAATTATAATTAAAATGGATTTTTCATGGATTATTAATACTAGATCAGAATTTAATAATTACTGGATTAATTTCTCTTATTAATAATTCGTATTAAATAATTAATAATTCGTATTAAATAATTAATAATTCGTATTAAATAATTAATAATTCGTATTAAATAATTAATAATTCGTATTAAATAATTAATAATTCGTATTAAATAATTAATAATTCGTATTAAATAATTAATAATTCGTATTAAATAATTAATAATTCGTATTAAATAATTAATAATTCGTATTAAATAATTAATAATTCGTATTAAATAATTAATAATTCGTATTAAATAATTAATAATTCGTATTAAATAATTAATAATTCGTATTAAATAATTAATAATTCGTATTAAATAATTAATAATTCGTATTAAATAATTAATAATTCGTATTAAATAATTAATAATTCGTATTAAATAATTAATAATTCGTATTAAATAATTAATAATTCGTATTAAATAATTAATAATTCGTATTAAATAATTAATAATTCGTATTAAATAATTAATAATTCGTATTAAATAATTAATAATTCGTATTAAATAATTAATAATTCGTATTAAATAATTAATAATTCGTATTAAATAATTAATAATTCGTATTAAATAATTAATAATTCGTATTAAATAATTAATAATTCGTATTAAATAATTAATAATTCGTATTAAATAATTAATAATTCGTATTAAATAATTAATAATTCGTATTAAATAATTAATAATTCGTATTAAATAATTAATAATTCGTATTAAATAATTAATAATTCGTATTAAATAATTAATAATTCGTATTAAATAATTAATAATTCGTATTAAATAATTAATAATTCGTATTAAATAATTAATAATTCGTATTAAATAATTAATAATTCGTATTAAATAATTAATAATTCGTATTAAATAATTAATAATTCGTATTAAATAATTAATAATTCGTATTAAATAATTAATAATTCGTATTAAATAATTAATAATTCGTATTAAATAATTAATAATTCGTATTAAATAATTAATAATTCGTATTAAATAATTAATAATTCGTATTAAATAATTAATAATTCGTATTAAATAATTAATAATTCATAATTAGTAATATTTAATTCATAATTAGTAATATTTAATTCATAATTAGTAATATTTAATTCATAATTAGTAATATTTAATTCATAATTAGTAATATTTAATTCATAATTAGTAATATTTAATTCATAATTAGTAATATTTAATTCATAATTAGTAATATTTAATTCATAATTAGTAATATTTAATTCATAATTAGTAATATTTAATTCATAATTAGTAATATTTAATTCATAATTAGTAATATTTAATTCATAATTAGTAATATTTAATTCATAATTAGTAATATTTAATTCATAATTAGTAATATTTAATTCATAATTAGTAATATTTAATTCATAATTAGTAATATTTAATTCATAATTAGTAATATTTAATTCATAATTAGTAATATTTAATTCATAATTAGTAATATTTAATTCATAATTAGTAATATTTAATTCATAATTAGTAATATTTAATTCATAATTAGTAATATTTAATTCATAATTAGTAATATTTAATTCATAATTAGTAATATTTAATTCATATTTAGTAATATTTAATTCATATTTAGTAATATTTAATTCATATTTAGTAATATTTAATTCATATTTAGTAATAAATAATTCATATTTAGTAATAAATAATTCATAGTAATTTTATATAAATCATTATTCACAATTAGTATTTAATGGTTTATTATTAGTAATTAAAGACTCATTATTAGTATTTAATGACTCATTATTAGTATTTAAAAATAAGTTTGTTGTAAAAGGCCTTTTTGAAACCCATCTTTGTGGTAAATACTAAACCCATAAATTTGTGATTAAAACTAACGTATTCATATATTTGTGATAAAATTCCATTTCTCAAAATCCATAAAACCCATCTTTCTCAAAATGCATAAACGTCTTATAAAAAGCTTTCTTTTCCAAATTAATGAACTTCTTTTAAAAACCAAAATCATAAACTTGTTAAAAACCTCTTTTCAAACCCATAACTTTGTACTAAAATTAAAGTTAACAAACTTGTAACCTCGTGAAAAACCAATTTCTCAAAGTGCATAAACTCGTGTTAAAACCTCTTTTTCAAATGCATGAAACCATAATACAAATCTGGATTTATTTTGATTTTTAAATCATTGTGATGTATGATAACCCATTATTTTGTACAAATAAATCTTCCAGGTTTGCTACTATTTAAATAATGAAAGAAGTATCTTTTATTTTCCCGAAAAATACCTTATATGGTGCCAATTAGTACCTCTAATGGCCGAAAAGGTATTTCTTCACACCCCCAAAGCGAAATTTTGAAGTATGAAAAATACCTTATATGGTGACAATTAGTACCTCTAATGGCCGAAAAGGTATTATTTCGTACCCCTAAAGTGAAGTTTTGAAGTCTGGATAAATACCTTATATGGTGCCAATTATTACCTCTAATGTCCGAAAAGGTATTATTTCGTACCCCTAAAGCGAAGTTTTGAAGTCTGGATAAATACCATATATGGTACCAATTAGTACCCCTAATGACCCAAAAGGTCTTTTTTCGAACCCCAATAGTATTTTTTTGAAGTCTGAATAAATACCATATATGGTGCTAAATAGTACCCCAAAGGTCTTCATTAATACCCTTAATAGAAGGTATTTTATAATACCCCTTAAGTAGGGTATTAATAAGTACCTAAAAGGGTGCGCCTGGGGTGGCAAGCAGAAATACCTTTAAAGGTATTTATCCGACCCTTTATTTTTTACAGTGTAGTAGACTTCTCAGGAGGGTTTCATCGGCTTCTGATACTACCCAATTTTTAACGTTTTATTTTTTATATAATCGCGTTCGTCAAACTTTTTGCGCGCGTATCTTTGTTCTAATCTATACAACTGACACAGTCAGCTGAGAATCTTTTCCGCAGATAATGATAGTAACTTCCTGGCTTCTTGTGAGATCTTTAGATTCCATGACTTTTTAAAATATCTTAAAATTCCCTGACCTTTTGGGTTCATTTTCAAATTCCCTGACTTTTCCCTATTTTCCCTGACCTGTGGCCACCCTGTAAAAACCTGATCATCCCTGTCTGGCTCGAGTGGTTTGGACGATCTTGCCGAAAAGGTTACTCAAATTCAATTTTAAGTTCATTAAAAATTCGTTACAGCTTCACTTTAAACCTCCGAAGACAAAAACCCGATAGCGTGCCCGCCTACATATGTATTACATACTAAGCCAGCTCTAGTGTGTGCTAAATATAGAACCATTACGCTGCAATAACAATAGTACAACCCACGCAAAAACAACAAAGCGTGCCTTATGTCCATATCAATACACTACAAATTACAATACACTCCAAATAAATTACATTATTATATTATACATGTACGAATCTAAAAATAACACTTGAATATAATCAGATACTGCGTGAGTAGGGAGATAAGAATAGTCCCTAACTTTGTACGCGTTGAAATCTCAGATTGAAATGAACTGTATATGAAAACATTAACCTTATAAGGAGGCGTATGATTTAATTTGTCAATTTTTTTTGATCTTATTATATACAGCGGCATTCATTGAATTAAAGGTCGAATGAAGTCCTTTCCTTATCCTATATACCTTTCATAATTTAGAATTTTTTTCTTCCAAACCAAATTCATAAAACCCTTGCCTATAACTTTATTTCAAGTTGCCCAATCTGTTTCTGATGGGCAATGTTTTCAGATCTGTTTTGCAGATACAGTTCAAGTTTGCTAATTAAGGTTTGCAGATTTGTTTAGCAAGATTTAGGCATTTTTTTTTAAATTAATCTTAGCTAAGTTAATTTAAATCCAACATTAGAAGCCCCAAAATGCAGCCAATCGGTAAATGCGCTATAAATTAATTTCTCGCGTTCGTCTAGACGGGGCTCTAAGAATCCCAGCTAAGCCTACTTTCCTATGATTAAGTTAAAAATTGATTTAGGTATAATTTATTTGCTTATAATTAATTTTTCTTATAACCAAGGCTTAAGAATAAAACTGATTACATTTCATTGGACCTTTAATATCAAATTAAATATAGAATATTGCCTCCCCAAATAGAAACAAGTACGGGGCATTGCGATCGACGTGTCAATAAGGTTTCGGTTGCTTCATTTAATTTAGGAGAGTGAAAAAACATGGCTCAATATAAATTGAAATTCGGTTTCGAATTTCAACGCGTTTAATTATAATTTTCCATCATTTAATTCCTATGAAATAGAAGCTTCTCTAACTTTTCACGCGTTGCAAATTGCCAATGAATTGACTAATAGATTTTTCATTCTATTTATTTCAGTTAACGCGTACGAAACTGCAGTGGGTGAATTAAATTTCCCACCCACCTACCTTCCTTTTCACCTTCACCTAACTTCGTTTCATTAACTCTTTCGAATCGAACAAGGCTGTTTGCCTAACATTAAAAGGGTTCACGCGCTATTAAATCACGAGAGGTTTTAATTCGAATCAGTTTAAGTTTTCAACGGGTGTAATAATACTCTTATGGTGAATGAATCGCGGAGATAAAAAGGATATTAGGTTCGTACCTTCCGCAATCTTGGACTGGTTTTAATAATATTATATTTCATATCGAGTTGGCAGCACGCTCAAAGTAATGGTATCTTTATCTTCAAGGTGTAAATAAATACAGAATTAAGGTAGACTAGATTCTGCCTCGCTGTCAACTCAAAGCCAAATCAGACTATACGTGGGAGAGTGTTTTTGGCACGGCTGTCAATTAACCAATCAAATTTAAGGATGCGCGGGAAATAGCGAGCTTTTGACGTCATTCCGAGATTGGGATTAATTGAATCGATGTTTACGGTGGTTTGAGATTTAGAACAAGGATTATTTATTAATTTTAAATTGAAAATGATCCACGGAACAGATTTATAAATAGGATTGAAATTGAATTTAATTTCGATAAATTAAATTTTAAATTTAACGAACTGTCATCTTTGAAGATTTTAAATTAAAATTAAATTTAGTTTTAAATTTAGTTCATGGATAAATTAAAGTAATCCCTCCAACATTTTGTTCGTAGGCTTATCCAATCGTTTCTCAAGCCTAATCCCTAAGCCTATTTTTTGGATAAGTTTTAAATTAAATTCTAGTTTAATAATTAGGTTGCATTCTCCCTTTAAACAAATTTCAGAAATCTTTAGAAAATTTTCAGTTTAAGAAAGGTTTTCACGTTAATTTGGAGGATATTATCTTGGGGACGGGGATAATCCTTGGAAAGTTTAATCCACTTAACCCCTTTAAAAAAAATCTCTTGGCGCTTTTATTAGATGGATTTTAAAAAGGGGGCATTTCCCGCCATTTATAATAGTGAGCTCTCTCTCCTACAGTTTCCTATTTAGCGTTAAAGCTTAATACCGAGGCCGGATTAACTTCACATATCCTCATAATAGCTTCTAGCCTCTTTATCCCTCCTGGCTATTAAATTACTCAACCGCTACGGGGGCTATTTTTAGCTGGGTTTTAACCCCAAGGCCAAATTATTCGCACTCCGGTGAGTTTTAATCAGATTAAAATCAAGATTTAATTATTATACAACGTGTTGAAAGTTTCGTAATATCATTTGATGTAAAATAAATTATCAAGATTAAATGATTAATTTTAATTTAAAATTAATTCTAGTAACTAGAATATTTTTAACTATGATTTAAAATAAAGGGTTCTAGTTAGAGTTAAGAGTATTCGGCCAATAGTATTATTACTGTCACAGTAAAGCGTGATTGGCTAGAGACTCGTTAACAACAAAGTTAAGCCTACTTTCGAAGTCTCTTAAAAAATAATTTCCACCTCAATCATTCATGAATTTATTTTTACAAACAAGAGTATAGGAAAACTCTAAACCCGCATCCGTGAGCAACCCCATAGGCGTAAAAAATATTTTTAAATTTTTTGGGCAAATATTGGATTTCATTCTCCCTTTAAGAATCAAATAAATTACGTTACACCTTCCCTTTAAAAGCAAACCTTTTATACGTATCTGAAATACAAAGTTTCGCCTCTATGGTCAATATCAGGTGGTCATTAGGAATTCTTATCAGGTATTATAGGGGTCTTATATGAGTTTCCCCATTTGAGCCCTAAACACACTTATTTCAAGTAGAGTATTCAATACGTACGAAGCTAAGAGAGAGCAATTAGTCTATTGAAACTATACGAATTATAATATGATCGTATTCGGGCCTGTTGCAAATTCTACTTGGAAAATATATTGACAATAATGCTATACTTATTTGCAGCCTTATAACCAATCAAACTCAGATAAAAAGAACGTGGTTTTTATTGAGAATTTCGATGTCTTTCAAAGGTTGTTACTAAGAAAATGAACTTCATTGAACCATTAATAGAATATTTTTCATTAGAAAAATAAACGCGATGTGGCAATGATTAAAGGGAAAGTAACACGTCATTGCAATGTTTAAAGGGACAATAACACATACTAATTTAATGTTTCGACATGGTGTAAGTAATCGGATTTTGTAGAAACCATTTTCCAATCCCCACCATTGAAAAACAGTCCTATTAATTGGAATTAATCAAAGTAAGAATTAAGACTAATTAAAACACATTTCTGTGAGTGTGTGCGTTGGAATAATTGTTGTAAATGTGATCCGGTTAAGACTAATAATGTAAAAACCATTTTCCAATCTCTCCTAATTGAAAAACAGTCGCTAATTAATAAGAATTTACCAAAGTCGGAATAAGACTAATTAAAACACATTTCTGTGAGTGTGCGCGTTGGAATTATTGTTGTAAGTGTGATTCGGTTAAGACTAGCAATGTAGAAACCATTTTCCAATCTCTCCTAATTGAAAAACAGTCGCTAATTAATAAGAATTAACCAAAGTCGGAATAAGACTAATTAAAACACATTTCTGTGAGTGTGTGCGTTGGAATTATTGTTGTAAGTGTGATTCGGTTAAGACTATCAATGTAGAAACCATTTTCCAATCTCTCCTAATTGAAAAACAGTCGCTAATTAATAAGAATTAACCAAAGTCGGAATAAGACTAATTAAAACACATTTCTGTGAGTGTGCGCGTTGGAATTATTGTTGTAAGTGTGATTCGGTTAAGACTAGCAATGTAGAAACCATTTTCCAATCTCTCCTAATTGAAAAACAGTCGCTAATTAATAAGAATTAACCAAAGTCGGAATAAGACTAATTAAAACACATTTCTGTGAGTGTGTGCGTTGGAATAATTGTTGTAAATGTGATCCGGTTAAGACTAATAATGTAAAAACCATTTTCCAATCTCTCCTAATTGAAAAACAGTCGCTAATTAATAAGAATTAACCAAAGTCGGAATAAGACTAATTAAAACACATTTCTGTGAGTGTGTGCGTTGGAATTATTGTTGTAAATGTGATCCGGTTAAGACTAGCAATGTAGAAACCATTTTCCAATCTCTTCAAATTGAAAAACAGTCGCTAATTAATAAGAATTAACCAAAGTCGGAATAAGACTAATTAAAACGCATTTCTGTGAGTGTGTGCGTTGGAATAATTGTTGTAAGTGTGATTCGGTTAAGACTAGCAATGTAGAAACCATTTTCCAATCTCTCCTAATTGAAAAACAGTCGCTAATTAATAAGAATTAACCAAAGTCGGAATAAGACTAATTAAAACACATTTCTGTGAGTGTGTGCGTTGGAATAATTGTTGTAAATATGATCCGGTTAAGACTAATAATGTAAAAACCATTTTCCAATCTCTCCTAATTGAAAAACAGTCGCTAATTAATAAGAATTAACCAAAGTCGGAATAAGACTAATAAAAAGCTCTTTCTAAGAATGGGTGAGTTGGAATAATTGTTGTAAATGTGATCCGGTTAAGACTAGCAATGTAGAAACCATTTTCCAATCTCTCCTCATTGAAAAACAGTCACTAATTGATAAAAATAAAGATAATTTCGGGGGACAAATTATTCAGGTTTAAGGTTCCCTAAAACAACGGAAGAAATTTCTTTAAAATTAATATAATATTGTCGATATAGTGCGGTTTACATTCCCTTTAATTAAGCTCCCTTACAACCTTTAAATGAATCAAATTCTCATTGGAAAAGGGTTTTTTTCAAAAGCAAGTTGTTTCTATCCGAGGGTGTAATTACTGTATATTGTACAGTCATTTGCATTTTGATCATTTCGGAAGCGGGTTGCAACATTATTATCTATTCTCTACGCGAAACCTATATCTTGCCTTTTCATTTTAGTCCCGCGTGGCTTTTCGAGCTAGTTTATTAATTTGAAATATCATAAGAGCTATAGAGGAGAGAGTCAGGCCCACGCAGCGTCCAAAACGCCAATCAATAATCACGCTTTAGAATTCTGCATGCACCCAAACAATGTCACGTACAACCAGCCAGTTCTTGTTAAGTATCTCATGTTAAAAGTATTGATGCAAAAACGACGTAACTAGACCTAGTTCAATCATTAACGGGAAACTTGGAGCTAAAAATTTCCTTTGAATTGCGAGTTAATTTGAATTTATTTCCTTTGAATTGCGAGTTAATTTGAATTTATTTCATTTGAATTGCGAGTTAATTTGAATTTATTTCATTTGAATTGCGAGTTAATTTGAATTTATTTCCTTTGAATTGCGAGTTAATTTGAATTTATTTCCTTTGAATTGCGAGTTAATTTGAATTTATTTCCTTTGAATTGCGAGTTAATTTGAATTTATTTCCTTTGAATTGTGAGTTAATTTGAATTTATTTCCTTTGAATTGTGAGTTAATTTGAATTTATTTCCTTTGAATTGGGAGTTAATTTCAATTTATTTCCTTTGAATTGCGAGTTAATTTCAATTCATTTCCTTTGAATTGCGAGTTAATTTGAATTTATTTCCTTTGAATTGCGAGTTAATTTGAATTTATTTCCTTTGAATTGCGAGTTAATTTGAATTTATTTCCTTTGAATTGCGAGTTAATTTGAATTTATTTCCTTTGAATTGCGAGTTAATTTGAATTTATTTCCTTTGAATTGCGAGTTAATTTGAATTTATTTCCTTTGAATTGCGAGTTAATTTGAATTTATTTCCTTTGAATTGCGAGTTAATTTGAATTTATTCCCTTTGAATTGCGAGTTAATTTGAATTTATTTGCTTTGAATTGTGAGTTAATTTGAATTTCTTAAATTAAAGAAGAATTCTAATAAATTAAATTTTTTTATCCAATGTTCAAGTGACGTTGATGACGCGAGTGGAAAAAAAAATTATTTACCAGGGTTACGAGCGCGGTTTCGCCTCAGGATAATAAGCCCCTCCTGATTCCTACCCTCCTAAGATCGAAGGAAGCCAGACAAATATTTATTTACGAACTACAGGGGTGTATAAAACTTTAATTTGCGACTTAAAACCTATTAACCCTTACTAGTTTGAAGTATGTAAATTTCAAGAACACTCGCGTGGTTTTATCTTAATTAAGCGACGATGTAAGAGTGTCGGAATATTACAAAGGATATTTTGTTATCTATAAAAGACTACAAAAGAGTTTGAAATTGATTGGTTTAAGAAGGAACCAAGCTTAAACCCAAGACTTATTACGATATCATAAATTAATTCTAATTTTCTTTATATTTTTGAAACAAAAAAATCTAATTTTTTTCGCGGGGGTGTAAATAAAAAAAAAAGCATCTACGAGGATAGAGAGCTTAGGTCCGGAATCAGTTTCCGGTGTCTAGCAACTTCCGGTAAGCTTACGCGGAAACCAAACTCCCAGGGTTGAGAATTAAGCTATATAAACCAGGGTAGAGGAGGGTGAATCGTCATTTCCGGAAGAAAAACGGGAAACCGCAGCTAGACAACGAAAAAATAGATTTTCTACGCAAATTCTGGATTCTTACATTTACTATGTTGTAATTCGTATTCTTCTAGGGAATGCCTCGATTATTTTAGTCATAATTAAACACGTGTTACAAAAACAAATCCAATAAAAGGGTTCTTTGATCTGTAAAGGCATTTACTGTCTGGCAATCTTTTAAATTATGTTTGGATGAATCATCGAATTTCATTTTACCTCCACCAGTATTTTTTATGAAACTAGGGTTAGTGACTAGCAGACGATTTTTAATTTGGTTTTTACTCAAAAAGACACGTGTAGTCTTTCTTTTATACGACTGTCGCCAGGTTATTAAAAATTGGAGCGCGCGCGGGGAAAAGAAAAAACGCGCGAATTATTTTGGCGCGAGACGAGAATTTCCCGCGTAAATAGTACACGTCAATCAAAAACACCTGTGCACATTTCCTAGCTTTGTTTTTTAATATAAGTATCGCACCTACATTAGTTCTCGACCTACACAGCTTTTAATACGAAAACAGCAATATTTTGCGAGTTAAATCCTATAGTAAAATATTGTTTGGTCCACTGACAGTGAGGCAATTAAGTTAAAGGCAGGGGAGGGGGAATAATCTGTATAAGACCCGAATGATGTATAGTACGTATTTCTCACTGGTTTTTATTGCAATGCTTCTAAATCAGCGAACGAACTAAATATTTTTAAAGGGATAATAAAGTCAAATAATGTGTTTAATGTTATTAATACTAAACAGGGTTAATTTTAAATATGGATTTGAGCAACCGCTAGGGTTTAAATTAATTTTAATTCTAATTAAAACTAGGTATTACCCGTCTTTTTTTAATAAGAATTAGTTAACTTATTGGTTAAGTAATTATAATTATTTAAATTTCCTTCCTGATGTTAAATATAGCGAAAAACTTCTCCAAAAATCTAATCTCCAAAACATAATTAAATTAGGCTTAGGTATTGCGTTAGGCTTAGCTAATATTTGAAATAATTTTAAATAAAACGCGTTAATCCTTTTCAGACGAGACGTAATTAGCCGGTTTAGTCAGACATAACTGAGCCTTTTTAATCAGATTTAACCAATATTTATATTTTGAATAAACCGCGCGGCTAATAACGCTTCGTCTACTTCATTATCCCTTTAAATAACGCTATAGATTTGCTAAAAATATCAAAGCTGAGGAGGAAGGATACACAATGATATCTAATAGGAATTAAAAGTAGTTTAGCAAACTTGATAAGACCAGAAGCCGATGAAACCCTCCTTTGAAGTCTATTACTCCCGGGTCTTGTCTACCCCTCTCTGTATGGGTTAGTTTCAAAAAGCGCGATTCGTACGCCTCCAAACGGTAGATATTTTCGGAGCGGGAGTTCGTCGAGCGAATATCTCTAGCAGCCTCGGAGTTCGTCCAAATAACGTCGAGAGAGAGAGAATTTCCAATTTTCCGTAGACAGGGGGGATGAAGTAGGACCCCTCCGATCTCGTAAAATTGAGAATTTTACCCATACAGAGAGGAGCGCTATATCGAACATTAGAGTAGTAGACTTCAAAGGAGGGTTTCATCTACTTCTGATAAGAGTCTAAATACAGTCAGAACTGGTCATAATGATTTAGGGGTCAGTTGTTGTCCATGTCAATAGGTATTTACAGCGAATATAAAGTGGTACGAAGTGGTACAAAGCTTTGGCTAGATTTGGTGTCTATATACTGACATCTCGTGATGATACGATATGATATTGACTATATGGTAATAGCGAGGGTTGAAATAGATCTAATGGAAAAGTTTCTTTCCTCTAGTAATAAAAATAATATATGGCCAAAAATATGATGTCATCGTGTATTGGGTGGGGTCGCCACACAAAACTATCCATTTCAGTCAGGAAATTAATTGTAAAATAGACATTAAACTATAACCAGAAGCCGATGAAACCCTCCTTTGAAGTCTATTACTCCCGGGTCTTGTCTACCCCTCTCTGTATGGGTTATTCTCAAAAGGCGCGATTCGTACGCCTCCTAACGGTAGATGTTTTCGGAGCGGGAGTTCGTCGAGCGAATATCTCTAGCAGCCTCGGAGTTCGTCCAAAAAACGTCGTCGTTTGTGGAGAGAGAGAATTTCCAATTTTCCGTAGACAGGGGGGGTTGAAGTAGGACCCCTTCTAACTCGTAAAATTGGGAATTTTACCCATACAGAGAGGAGCGCTATATGGAACATTGGAGTAGTAGACTTCAAAGGAGGGTTTCATCGGCTTCTGCTATAACTTGTACATAATCTATAGTTTTAGTTAGAGTTAATATCGCTATTCTTAAACCCTTAAAAATCTTAAATTTTTTCCGAAATTTTCTAGGAAATGAAGATTTAAAAATAAAAATAAAATATTGTATTTAAATTGGATCCTAATTATCGCACACTGGCTTAAAATCTAACAAGGCAATTATAAATACTTAATATTCTTACATGACGAAAGAAAAGATTTGCCAATCTTTAAACAATTATTATAACAACAACGAGATCTGGGATTAAAGTGAAGCTGACACCATAGTCTGGATAAAGTACTTTTACAAAAAAAACTGCGCGAAAGCGAGCATATCACGTGTTAGAAAGCGCGAGAATCAACTGTAGGCTCTACAGCGACCATAAACTGATGACGTAGCACCGTGGGAAATTTCTACTGATAACGTAGTATCGTGGGAAATTTCTATTTTATAAATATTTAAAATGGCGATTATAAAATATATATTTTGAATCGATTTTTAACGATCTTTCCGAAAATGCTACTCAATTTTCATTTGGAATTCATTAAAATCCATGACAGCCTCACTTTAAAATATAAAATTCGCCAGTCCTTAAAAAAAACAATAATAACGAGGTCTAGGATTAAGTTTTTAAAAAATATATATTGGCGCCAATGACGTCATATTATTAGGAACTAATTTTTTTACAGAAGATTGCGTCAATGAAGAAATGCCCCCCCCCCCCTCCCCAGTTTTCAGTTGCATCTCGCTTATGATTCAAGGGAGCTTTAAGAATAATATGAGAGGGGGGGGGGGGGATTAAAAAATACAGCTCAAAAATCTTTTTATCGAACAAAGAGGGATTTTGGGAATTTTTCCCCTCTTCAAAGATAGAAGAGATGGGGGCGAGATGAATCGCTAACTTTTTCATTTTGAGATTCTAAAGGAGAAACTACAAAAGACTACGGAGAGAGAGAAGAGACAGATAGTTTTTATTAAAAAGTACCTAGAGAGTGTTGAATTCGATAAAAAAAAATAAGAGGGTTTTATTCGTCAAGGGAAAGTGAAACGTCAACTAAATTGACTTTATTTTTAACCATTTAGAGCTAATTTTTAATTTAAAGTGAAGTTAAGGTCAAAGATTTACCACGAGCTCCAAATGGAATGGGTCCTTACCCGGGTAAATGAACCCTTAACGTCCGATTTCATAAAATTATGATAATTTAATCCATGGTCCGTTTAATCGGGTTGAAACAAGGGAAGCATTAATATATTTAAGGTTCAACAGCGATGCAACTGTGTAGCTATTACGTCGTCCGATTTCATAAAATTATAATAATTTAATCCATGGTCCGTTTAATCGGGTTGAAACAAGAGAATTAATAAATCCCCGCTAAGGCGAATGGTTTTGCGTCATAACACTACATTTAAGGTTCAAGAGCGTCACAACGGTGTAGCTATTACGTCATCACTAAAAAGTAGTAATAGAAAATGGGGTATTGTTGTCTGATCTAATCGAATTATTCCTCCATGGTTTTATTTTATTTAAAAATTTATAACATGATTTTACGTTTCACTTTCCCTTTAAACGAAAACTTAAATTAAGACTAAAGGCGACAGGTACTAAATACCATGAAAAAATATGTTAAAATTAAATTTGATTATAAATAAATATACTATAGTTAAATTAATAGGTATATTATAATTAGAGATAAAATATGGTTCACTATTAAATTTACAAAACATTCTAACGAGAATGTCTTAAATTTAACTCACGAATCTTTGGGTATTTTTTTTTTTTTTTTTTTAATAGTTGTATAAAATCTTTTTATCTTTAACCCTAAGGCTATTGTTTACGAGTTATTTTCTGTAGCTATTGCATAGGTTTTACGCAATTACCGTTATCATTACCCCCCGGGCCAATTTTAAACTTTTAAAAGTATAAATATTTCGTGAGAAATTCACCAATTTCTACTTTCATAAAAATATTATATTCTAAAGTACTTTTTTTTATGATATAAATTTCAAAACAATAGTCTATTACAATTTTACGATTCAGACCTTATTTGGCCATAAATTTGCCTTATTTCAACTTATTACAACAACTAAATTATACGGGAAATTTTGAACATATTGATATTATGAAATATTTGTTGCTATATTTTACGAGCCTACGTTAAATAATTTGATTTTAGACTCGTCTGCTTATGATTCTATCATTCGCTTTATATTCTGGGGTTATGGGCATAAAAATATATTGCTTTTAGATCATCGTGATGACGTAGTATGAAAGGAAATTCGTTTAAAAAAAATATCTATTTTTTTGGAGGGGGGGGGGGGTTGTTTTTAAATTTTTGCATTTTTTAACAATTTTGCCGAAAATGCCACTATAATTTCATATCGACAACCTAGCTGTATTTGAATTGGTACCAAATACCATGGAAAATACCTAATAACCTAAAAAAGTGTGTAATCTTTTTATCCATATAGTTCAAACTCACGTGGCTTACATTATCATGATTTTGTAGCAATTTAGATTAAAGGTCAATATGAAGGTCATATCTAATTATAATTGCGATATCTTTATCCTTATTAGTACTAGAGCGTAAAAAAATTCTAGAATTTAGATTCCATAACCTTTCTAGGTTTCCCCAAAGGTTTTCCCTGATTAATAATTAATATTTTCCCTGATTCTACTCATATTCGCGATATAATGTCAATGCCTGCTTTTTCTAGACGTCATTTGACACAATCAAGGTCATTAAAGTTTACTCAGAATATGAGAGAAAAAAAACTACATCTCTAAGCGAATATTTTCAGCTTAAAATAATTATTAGAATTAAAAGGTCAATGAACTATCACGAGTGTCGAAATATGATTTCCCAGACCTTTTGGGTTAATTTCTAAAATTCCCTGACTTTTAAGGCCCTATTTTAAATATCCTGACTTTCCTATAGGTCGTGAAAGAACTCTTTACATTATTATAATAAACCTTATATCACGTGATTAGTCCAAAACAAAAAATATGTCTAAAAATATTATTGAATGGATTATTGTCAACAGACAAGTCAACTTATAAAAAATTCAGTTCAACTTCAAACTGTCAACGGCAAAACAATAAATATTCAGAACCCCAATATAAAATACGATTTTAAAATCCCTACGAATTGAAAAAACCTATTTTTCGAGATGTAAACTGTCATATTTCTCTACAAAAAACACGTACAATATGACAAGTAAAATCCTTGTCTTTCAATTTAGAAAAGTTTCCCGCCAAAAAAAGGATTTTGGGATATCGAGCAAAAAATCAAAAAGGCTTACCTTTCGAAGTTTAACACAGCTAAGCCTAATGGAAAAACATTTGACGGTAGATAAAAAAAACGTCCTTCAATCGTCGCTAAAACGTCTTTTCAGAAGAAAATGCTATTTCCAGAAGCGATTTCGACTCCTAAAAGGAAGGACAACAGAAAAAAAAACTCAAAACTAAATCAACAAACAAAATAAGTAAAAAAAAAAAAAACTTGGCTCTCCCTTTAATCCTAAAAAATACAACAACAAATACCTTAAGCCTAAATGACACTGGTCGTACTCGTAGTAGTAGAGAAAAGGCGGGAAATATTCCAGATTTAGACAAAAAACTTTGTCTCCTTTTTTTAGGCCTAAAAAAACAACTACAAACCACCGTAGCGACCTTTGTTTTAACCGCGCGCTTTGCCTAGTTGTTTCTCGTTTCCCGGTTAAAAAAACCGCGCGCGACACGTAGCGTTCTGTGTTATGAGCCCCGAGAGTGCGTGCTACGGTTGCCAATGGTTACCGGCAAAGAGGACGAATCCATGTCGTTCGCGCGAGGAAAAAGGCGGTAGAACATTTTTCGCTGGCGCTCTCGTAGGGGGGAAAAGGAGGGGTAAGTTGGGAAATGAAAATGAAAGTTAGGAAAAATGCGAGGGTGGAAAGGGGGAGTTAGGCCTAATATAAAAATTAAGCTTGTTGGACGCGCCGCGACTATAAAGAGTGGAGAGGGGGGGGGGGAGGAAAAAATGACTGGGAAATGTTTTCGGTGGGAATTGGAACCCGACACCGACTAAAGAGGATTCCAACACCCCATTTGTGACCCTCCCCGTTTCCCCTTTTGCTTTGCTAGTACTAAAACATTCGTACCGTAATAACCACCGGCTTTGCCAAGTTATTAAAAACTATTTCAAAGTACTTACTCGACTTATTGTTGCTTACAGTAATAATCTGAAATACTCGCGAAAACTACCAGTGATGTCATCGCGTAACTGATCGGTTTCCAGCGAGCGTGTGGATCTTAATAAATTAGGCCTAATTTAACAGAAGGGGGGGCCAATGACAAGAGTCAAAACGTAGCGCGTTACCGGATCAATTACATTCAATTTCTAAGCGGCACAGATCGCCTCTAATTGGGGGACGTCTCTTACGTAACACTACCCTCCTTTTAAGCCTAATTATTAACATCGTACGATGTTACGACAAAAATTAACTTTCCCTTCTACACTCCAAAGTCTAGCCGTAAATTAAGCATAAATTTGTTTGTTAAACTATACCAGGAAACTAACGATTGTATTTTATTTATATTATAATGACATTGCCTATTTAAGATTAAAAAGATTAACTTACCATTTAAATCAATCATCACCGTTCGTCGATTTAACTAAAACGCGTTTAAACCGGCACTTTTTACAGATAATAGCGCGCGAAAACAAAGGCTTGATGTGTCACGGCGGTGACCTCTCGAGAACTGGGGAAAGCCTCGCGCGAATTTTCATCTACTCGAACCACGTGATCGAAACCGACCAATGAAAAATACCGTTGCGCGAGCCCTTTTAAAAAAGAAATAAAATGACGTAATCTCGTACACCGGCGTTATTAGAAATGTAAACTGTAATTTTCGCCCGGTTTTCCCGCCTAAAAATATTAACAGACAACTTTTTAAGACCTCAGCTCAATCTTACGTGTTATAATGATGATCGTTCAGCACGAATTCGTGACGTCAGCGTCTATTCGAGAATATAAACACAATTTTGATTTCAACTTGTACATTTGAAAAAAAAATTTCATTTTTTACTACGATTTAATAAAGTTGAAAAGTATATTTTTATTCATAATTTTGGCATTTATTTTTTGATTTTGATAGACATATTGTCTCCATCTAGTGGTTCATAGTCGCATTTTAATCCCACGAAATGTTAATGGTTCGACCCTCTTTGGCTGATCGCTCGCTGGCGGAAGCAATTTTACTAACAGCCAGAACATTCCTACCGGAGTACGTCGTTTTTTTATTACCTAAATATTTATTACAAACAATTAGGCTTCCATTTCTAAATAGAAGGGTGGAATGCGTAAAATTACGCAAAGGGATAATTTTACCTTTGACCTCATCTAGAAAATGTTCCATTTCAAAATGATACGAATCGGGATAACGACTGGTAAATGAATAACAAATTGGATTTTGTTGGCTACCAATTTCGTTATGTAATTGAACGGTGGTTGGCCTTATGGCCTCCGAGGTAAACATTCCTTTGTTGCCAAAAACCTACAATTCAAAAGTATTTATGGGCACACGAAATCGGCGCACGAAATCAGGTACCTGACTACGTATTTAGCATTGCCAAAGGCGGTAGTCAGTTACGAAATCACGCAGTCTACCCTCGCCTTTGACACATTTCCCGCCAAATTGGGGGTCATTTTTATGATTAAATACATAGGCCTATAATTCTATATCATACCTCTAAACGTTGATCGTAGCCATAGTTCGAAGACCTACTAATATCGATTACCCCTAAAGCTCCGGATGGAAACTTCATAGTAATGGCCACTGTATCGAAATCGTCTAATTCGGCTATTTTGGGGTCAAAAGTATGCGCTACGGAAGAAACGCTGGTAGGATAACTACCCATGACCCAACAAATTATGTCGATGTCGTGAACGGCACAGTCGTGATAAATTCCGCCAGAGGTTTTTAAATATTCCAAGGTAGGTTTGGGTGAATCACGGGCGCAAGATTTAACAACGTGAATATCGCCTATTTCCCCATTATCGACTCTTTGTTTAATTTCTCTAAAAGTTGGATCGAAACGTCTGTATGGTGAAAAATAAATAATTTGTTCGAAATTAAATACTCGTAAATGAAACTAAATTAATGTAATGTTTAAACACACCTGTTAAAGGCGCAAAATAATGGTTTTCCCGCCTTTTTCGCTAAATCGTAACAATTTTGGATTCCAGCATGATTGTATGATAAAGGTTTTTCTTCGCCTACAAATGTAACGGTTTATTTTTCCGATGAACTTTCTAATGATAATTCTTTAGCCTTACCTGGTTTTCCTTCAATTTCAACTCCATCTATGGTTTAATTGAAATTAAAATAAATAGAGATTAATAATTATTCAAGGTAAGATAGTGAAATCAATGGCAAGGATTAAATTAGTATTTAGCCATTGATTTCACTGCATGTTGACCTTGAGAAATACTGCATAGTGTAGAATTTTTGTTCCGAACCACATACCTGAGCATAAGGCCAATGGTTTTTCACAAAATACAGCTTTACCTGTAATTATAAATGTCAATTTTTGTATCAAAATTTTCAAACAAAATATGTTTATAAACAATGACCAAGGTCACCCTCAAAAACTTAATTCAAGTGACCTTGATCTAGATATAATAATAGAATTACAGAATTATAACTAACCGGCTTTTAAAGCTCGAATAACTAATCCTTCGTGGGTGCCAGTTGGAGTGCAGATTACGACAACGTCCACTCTGAAAATAGCCAAACATTCCCAATCAACAAAAGAATTCGCGAGTGATTCCTTCCAGGCGTTTTAAACTTCAAGTAATTGCCCATTGAAGGTATCAACTTATAGACTACTTGAAGTTCAAACGTCTTAGAAGGATCAAGTACAAGCGATCTTCATCAGGGCTCCTCCGGCGTTTTTAGGTTTTACCATAAGTTTATAACTTATTTTGGTACCTGATGGTTTTGGGCTATTTACCGTACTGATGTTTCGAACTTTTGACTACGAGCTTACTTGGGATCATTGAAGACTTCGTCGGCCTTATCGGGAGTCAACATTTTCCCCTTCAAATTGAACTTGAAGGAGACGTAATTGAGTCTGCTTTGATCGTATTCGACAACGTAGAGAAGGTCTACATCCCTCGTATTGATTAGGTTGTCGAAATGCTGAGCGCCAATTCGACCCAATCCGAAAAGAGCTAAACCTAATATCTTTTTCTGGTACGTTTTTCCATCATGGGGATAATTGAGACCGTAATCTTTCGCGTGGTACTTGGCATCTTCCAATACTTTGCGACCTTTCAGATCTTCGCTTATACTGAAACGGAAAATTGAGTTATAAAATTAGCTTGTACAGAGCTAAGAAATGATCAAAGGTGTCTGAGAGGCTTCTAACGGAACAAGTACTAGGCTTCAAACTCCTTCGACACCGATGAACGGTGGTATAACTCTAATTTTAAATGGTTTTTTTGCCAGAAATTTACCAATTGAATCGAACCCATGAGGGATATGAACAATTACTTGGAAATTATTAACATTGGTATGATGGTTTAGTAGAATTTTAAGATAAAATATATAACAATCAAGAATATAAAGAATTTTAGAAATTGTCAGGGCTTCCTGACAAAATTAACAAGAATACAATTGAAACAATTAGACTATCTATTTGCTGAAAATTATTTATATATAGATAGTAAATCTCACCTTAAGTGTTTAAAATCTTTCACGGATGAATCTATCTTCGCCATTTTCGAGGATTAACAATTAAAACTATGTATATTGTTCTCTAAGTTGCAAAAAACCGTTTGGTTCGCTCCAAATCCACAGCAAAAGTGAAATTTTGAGAGGATCACTAATCATAGAGGTTAAATTTTGAAGCCGCTATAGGATAAGGCCGTTTAATCATATCTCGAAGCTCAGACCATCATGTTCTATAATGTATACAATCAATAGATAAAATAAAGATTCCATTACGAGTGTCGAAAATTCTTCGTGCAACCATAAAGAAAAAGTTTATCCTTCTTTTTTAGTTGGTGATTTTCGATATCTTAAGTACTTGGTAAGGTTGGCAAGAACCAGTCAGGCCAGTTTTAACCAGCCTATTTAAACCACCAAAATAGTAATTTTGTTTTGTTCTGAAAAAGGGACAAAACGAAGGACCCAATTTAAATTTAAAGCTTAACGTGGGCGTGACGTTTTACAAAAACTGGGTTCGCGCTATTGACTTGTGTCCCTTTAAAGCATATGCTTTATTAGGTATTGAGTTACCATTGTCTGTTTTAGCCTTATGGTTCCAATATCTATTAAATTTCAATAAGTATATGTTCAATCTTGATGTCTTCCAAAATCTATACCTTTTGAACATTATATGACAGGGGTTTTAGTATTTTAATGTTGGTTTTAACTGGATTTTTTCGATTTTAGATAAAACCGGATTTTTGTCAGCATTGGAACTTGGACGACGAGATCCAACATTTTGTATCAACACGCCCCAACTTTTCCATTTTAATCTAACTACTTTTAATCGGAGAGTATAATCGCAAACTGGGGCGAGTTTTGTTTAAAAATTGGGAGCGATTTTCAACTCAAGTTGTTTACTTGGTATGAATTACGTCCGAGATAACTTCTCACTTGGATTACAATTTCTTCAACGCCTTTTGAAATTTTTCAAGGCTACGAGATAGGATTATCGAAGACTCTGATATAACGTAAACTATAACACGATTATCGAACTATTGGTTTATATACTTTATAATTTTTGGAGGCTAAAAAATTGGCTTTACAGAAATGAACGTCGAAAATTAGGTTTAATTATTCATTATTTTAGTTGAAAATGTTTTTATTATATTTTAACAAGAATAAATTTAGTTTTAATTCAGAGAGAATTACTTCATTTAGAAGGTACTACTCACCGTTTCCTGATTGATTGTACCGTTGTTGGCATCCAAGACGATCGAGATATTTTGCAAAAATGCGGCGTTAATAGAGTAGTGTCGCCCCATAAAATTGATCATGGAGACCATTTTGGCGGGAACTTTTTTCTTATAGGAAATAGCGTGGGTGACGTCGCGTCACGTCACACCGATATTACTCTATTCCCAGGTTTGAAGTGGCTTTTCGATCGCGAAATAAATGGAATATATAATGAAATGTGTCTGCAATGAAAAAATATACACATTATTTGGTTCAATATCACTGAATATTTAAGGTTCCTTATTCACATTTTTGAAAATTATATCATTTTGAGCGAGCTGAAACTCTAGCCACGTTCAGTGACCTATACCGGACGATTCGATACTCGTCGCTGAATGCGGACTGAGATATTCTCACCATAAAATAAGTACAATGCCCTTTGCGAGATAATTCTATTAACTTTCTACTATTGTTCCACGGGGAAGCGAAAATATACTTAAATCAGTTTGCAATGCATATCATATGACTCACTCCATTCTATTAACTAATTCAGGGCGAATAAAAATAAATGAACTTTTAATTAAATTTTTAAGCCTATTTATTAAAATAGTGGGTTTTTCTTTAATAAATAATTAGACTACTTACTTGAGTGTGACAATAATGACGCCAAACTGATGTTAGCAGTGATTAAATTAATTGTAATTAATTGGAAAATTAACTGCTTTCAGCGACACTTACAAAGTACATTTTTATTCATAATTTCGATATTTATTTTCTGTTTTTGATCGACAATGCCTCCAACTTTTAATCCCACGAAATATGAATGATTCGACCCTCTTTAGCTGATCGTTCGCAGCTGGAAGCAATTTTACTAACAGCCAGAACATTTTCACCGGAGTTCATCGATTTTCTATTACCTAAATATTTATTATCAATTAGATTTTAATTGCTAATTAGAGGAAGTGTCTTAAAATTACTCCAAATTATAAAGTTATTAAGCTTAATTATTTCAAAGGGATAATTTTTACCTTTGACCTCTTCTAGAAAATGTTCCATTTCAAAATGATACGAATCGGGATAACGACTGGCAAATGAATAACAAATTGGATTTTTTCGGCTACCAATTTCGTTATGAAATTGAACGGAGGTTGGCCTTATGGCCTCCGAGGTAAACATTCCTTTGTTGCCAAAAACCTACGATTCCAAAATATTTATGAACATTTGACCAATGGTTTGGTCACTCCACTTAATCAGCGCACGTATACTGACTACGTATTTAGCATTACCAAAGGCAGTAGTCAGTTACGTAATCACGTAGTCGGTGCGCAGATTTTAGGGAAGTGATAACCCTCGCCTTCGAAACGTTTCCCGCCAAATTTCGGGTCAATATTAAGATAAAATAGATAGGCCTAACATAATAATCATACCTCTAAACGTTGATCGTAGCCATAGATCGAATATCTACTAATATCGATTACCCCTAAAGCTCCAGATGGAAACTTCATAGTAATGGCCACTGTATCGTAATCGTCTATCTCGGCTATTTTGGGGTCAAAACTATGAGCTACGGATGAAACTGTGGTAGGATAACTACCCATCACCCAACAGATAAGGTCGATGTCGTGGACGATACAGTCGTGAAAAATTCCGCCTGAAAATGATTCAATAATTACGATTCTTACGTGAATTCACCGATTTTGGCGCTGAAGTAGCTTAGGTATTTTCTAAGTCCCTTCTTGTGTCCCAAACACGTTCTTTACCTGAAGTTTTTAAATTTTCAACACGGGGTTTGGGTGAATCACGGGCGCAAGATTTAACAACGTGAATATCGCCTATTTCTCCATTATCGACTCTTTGTTTAATTTCTGCCAAAGCTGGATCGAAACGTCTATATCGCGAAAAAAATACTAGTAAATGAAATTAAAATAATGTAAACTTTAAACACACCTGTTAAAAGCGCAAAATAAAGGTTTTCCCGCCTTTTTCGCTAAGTCGTAACAATTTTTGATTCCAGCGTGATTGTATGATAAGGGTTTTTCTTCGCCTGCAAATGTAACGAGTTAATTTTCTTTACTGATGAACTTACTAATGATAATTGCTTAGACTTACCCGGTTTTACTTCACTAACAACTCCATCTATGGTTTAATTGGAATTAAAATAAATAGATAATCTTAATACGCCTAATTTATACTAATTGTTCAAGGTAAGATAGTGATATCAATGGTGAGAATCAAATTAGTATTAAGCCATAGGTTTCACTGAAGGTTGACCTTGAAAATTACTATATAATGTATAATTTTGGTTGTTCCGAACCACATATACCTGTACTTAAGGCCAATGGTTTTTCACAAAATACTGCTTTACCTGTAATTAATAATATCGATTTTCAATCAAAATTACCAAACGAAATATTTATATACAATGGCTAAGGTCACACTTATAAACTTAACTCAAATGACCTTGATCCCAATATAATAATAGAATTACAGAATAAGAACTAACCGGCTTTTAAAGCTTGAGTAACTAATCCTTCGTGGGTACCAGTTGGAGTGCAGATTACGACAACGTCAACTCTGAAATTAACAGGTATGTAAAACGACCACGCTCGCTATCCAGAATAGTGATTCCTTCAAGCGTTTTGAACTTCAATTAATTTACCATTGAAGGTACCAACTTACAAACTACTTGAAGGATCAAGTACAAGCGATCTTCATCAGGGCTCGTCCGGCGTTTTTAGGTTTTACCATAAGTTTATAACTTATTTTGGTACCAGTTGGTTTTGGTCTATTTACCGTACAATCCCTGATGTTGCGAACTTTTGACTACGAGCTTACTTGGGATCATTGAAGACTTCGTCGGCGTTATCGGAAGTCAACAGTTTCGCCTTCAAATTGAACTTGAACGAGACGTAATTGAGTCTACTTTGATCGTATTCGACAACGTATAGAAGGTCAACATCCACCATTTTGATTAGGTTGTGGAAATGCATCGTGCCAATTTGACCCAATCCGAAAAGAGCTAAACCTAATATCTTTTTCTGGTAAGTTTTTCCATCATTGGGATAATTGAGGCCATAATCTTTCTCGTGGAACTTGGCATCTTCCAATAGTTTGCGACCTTTCAAATCTTCGCTAATACTGAGCGTGATTAAACGGGGATTTTTATGTAGTAATGTAACATGACATTTCACAAAAAAATTAGTTATAGATATTAAATATTACCGTAAGTGTTTAAAATCTTTCGCGGATGAATCGATTTGGGCCATTTTTGAGGATTAGGAATTAAGACTATGTATATTAATCTGGAAGTTACAAAAAACGTTCGGTTTGGTCTAAATACGCCACAAAAGTGAAATTTTCAAGATTCCCTAATCATAGCGGTTAAAATTTGAAGCTGATATAAGATAAGGCAGCTTAATCATTCATCGAAAACTCAGACCATCGAGTTCTATAAAGAACGTAATCAAAGCCTCAAAGGGGCTTAGAGATAAAGGAAACATTGGGTTAACTTAAAAGTGCCGAAAATATGTCATGGAACAATGCGTATTTAAAAGCAAGGCTCCACGGACCACTTGCAAATGTTTTGCGAACCACTGGTTGGGAACCCCAGTATTTAACCGGTTAAAACCAACTGGCTATTTTTAATTTTAGATAAAACCGAATTTCCCCAAAACGTGGATTATCGAACGCCTTTGAAATATTTCAAGGCTTTAAAAAGATATGATTATCGAAAGCTATAATATTATGTAAATTAAGACACGGTTATCGAACCTTAGAGTTAAAGTAAAAACTAAAATTTATGCTTTAAAGTTAAAAATAGGCTTAAATTATATTTTACCAGAATTGAACAAAAGTTTTTATTGAAGAAAAAATCGTGGCTTAATTATTCACCAAGTTGAAAATATTTTAACAATAATTAACTCTAATTCTAAGAGAATTACAACATTTATAAGGTTTTTAACCGATTCTTTCCATTCAAACCGTATTCGTTTACCGCTTTAAAAATTAACCCGGTATCATTGGTTCCCCCACTTTACGAAGTCGTAATGCGACTGACATACACGTCCTTGAATGCGCCATGGAGTAAATAACGCCCTTGGAGGGATATTGCTACAAACTCTACTGTATTGTTCCTAGTGAAAAGTGGTAATAATTCTTAAATTTTAAATACATACCATTTCATAATGAATAACCTAAAATCAAATTTTAAGCCTATTTAGTAAAATAACTGGGTTTTTATTTTGGGAGTAAAATAGAGATATCTTGTTCTGTAATAAATTTATACCAAAGACTTTAATTGAAATATTATGGTTTTTTTCCTTCACAAATTAAACAGAGTACTTACTTGAGTGTAACACTAATTAAACTAAACTGATGTTTATGGTGTTTTTCCATACTTAAATAAATTTTATACTTTTAATGAATATTGTTTTACAATGAGCTATACAAATAATTTTATTTTCAATTTTTTTTATGAACTAAAGCCTGAAGGTTTTACATTAAAATAGGGAGGAAATTACTGTATTTGTGCCTTCGTGCTTGCAACCTCTTTTTTCTGTAAAAAATCACCCCCAAAATTAAGTTTCTTCAGTCAGTTTCGTAGAATGGTGGCATTACGGTTACACCATTTTTAACTACAAGAGTATTTTACCTTTAAAGCGTACACCCTGCTATAATAAGGCGTATTAAAATCGTGTTGGCAGTTTGATATACCCATTCCTAATCCAGTTGCCAAGCCAAAGGTTATGGGCCATGACCTTCCTAACATTTATGAATATCACACTGTAGTCGTTTATAAAACTATATAAAATTTCGCGTAGATAATAAAGCTTACTTTTGAATAATACTAGTGAAAATATTAATCCAACACCTAGTCCCGATCCTAATGAATTATAAATTATATGATAATTATGTAAATTAAATAATAATTTAGAAAGGTACATAAAATCTCGTTAAGCCTTGGCTAAACGAGTAAATAAATTAAACTTTTAGGCTTACCCATTTTGACGATAGAATCAGCCAAGCATCGGTCCCACTTTTCGCCGATTTCGTCTTCGGATCTCGTACCCATTTTGCCGATTATTTATATAATTAATTAATTACAGATGTTTAAAACTAAATTTTCTTCCAAAGACTTTCCGGCTTCTGCAGACTCCACTGGCAATAGGACAGGTTCTTCGGCAGTGCACCTGCGCGTCATATATCCAGTGACTATTCAAGTGGCTGACGCAAAGGACTAGATACTCTGACTTCGGTAAATTTGAGTTTTATATTTTATATTTTATCTAAAATTGGATTTATAATAAAATGAAATATAGCATAATTATTCTTAACAAAAAATTATATTTAATAGATGATACTTCAGAGTATAAAATCCAACAATTTATGGTTTATACTATTATATTTGTTTTAAATATAAATATGTTGTTAAATCCATTTGTTCGCAGTCTGATCACTAGTCGGTATGATTATTACCTCATCGTCAGACAACTTCCGGTCACGATCATTGTTATTTTTTTATCTTATAAATCGGGTTGGCCTCGAAAGGTCTTCCCTGTGTCTACAACGTTTTGGTCGATTATTATCGTTTTGAAAGGTATTAAATTTTAGAAATCAACGTTATTATTTAATTTAATTTAGTCTCTGCCTAATTTAAGTTTTATCCCTATTTACCCTAATAATTAAAATAGTATTAAACCCGTTTTTCCGATCTAGTTCCTAAGCCTTGGTAGCGTTGAGGTGGTCGATTGATTTGTCAAAACACCCGAAAAATCTGGTTTTGATTTTTGTTTGAAGAAAAATGTCTTTCCTGGCGAAAATATTTGGTTCCGGTAAAAAGGGGGAAGCGCCGCCAACCCCGGCTGAAGCTATTCAAAGGCTACGAGAAGTTGAAGAAATGTTAATGAAAAAACAGGAGTATCTCGAAAAGAAAACTGAACAAGAAATGGTCACAGTCAGAACTCACGGAAAGAAAAACAAGAGAGTCGCCTTGCAAGCTCTAAAACGAAAAAAGAGATACGAAAAACAATTAGCGCAGATTGATGGTACCTTAACCACTATAGAATTCCAACGCGAAGCTCTTGAAAACGCAAACACAAATACCGAAGTCCTAAAAATTATGGGATACGCTGCCAAAGCTCTCAAAAACGCCCACGAAGATATGGATATTGATAAAGTCCACGATCTTATGGACGAAGTCCAAGAGCAACAAGAAATTGCTAATGAAATATCTGAAGCTATTTCTAATCCTGTCGGATTTGGTAATGACGTTGATGAAGATGAATTACTGAGGGAGTTAGAAGAATTAGAACAAGAAGAACTCGACGAAAAACTATTGGATGTTGAAGGTCCATCGACGGATAAGTTGCCTTCTCCTCCTTCGGCCGAGCCCGCTCGTCCAGCGAAAGCTAAAGCTATCGAAGAAGATGATGATATGAAAGCTTTGGCTGCTTGGGCTTCATAAAAAAACTGCAATTCATTAAAAAAAATAAAAAAGTTGCGATGTTAGAGCACTAATTTTGTGACTTTTGTAAATAATAGTTCTAAAAAAAAAAGATTTTCAATTTTACAAAATTATGTGTAATCTGCGCAAACAAATTGATGAAAAATAAGCCTTTTTTTTCCTTTTTAAATTGTTTAAATAAATCTATGCTAATGTAATTGTGTTATTATTTCCAAGTTTCTATAAAATCAGAAGTTCAGTCCTTGTTTTCAATCATAAGTTTATAACTTAGGTTATAAACTTATGGTTCAATCAATGGAAGTCTCATTTATGGGAAGTTGTGGCCTTGCATTGATGGATTAATTTTAAGTAAGAGTGTTGATTTAATTAAACCAACCATGATAGGTTTAATTATCACGCAATCTTTAAAAATTAGTGCCGAAAAATGTATTATAAATTCAGGTGCTGCCATATTTCAATACCGAACGATCACGGATGAAAATCAAAGAAAATTGAAGGTTAGTATATAAGCCTTGGTTGATATTGCGTAATAAATGACTAAGACAGAATTGGAAGTAGGAAAGCATGTTTTTTTTTTCCTCTAGTAGGCATCCCTCTGGTGTCTCGAATAACTGATCCGAATCATCCGATTAGTGTATTTCTAATTAAAATCTATAAACTAGCTTTTGGCAAAACTGGTCCAAGAAATTTAACTGGATCTGACTTCTAAGCCTGCTTGGGACCAGTAATTATCTAACTGGTCCGATTAGTAGTCCCCATAAATATTTGTAAAATTATGAACTAATAAACAACTCAAAGTGAACCGATTTTAAATTAAACAAGATGGCCAAGCCAATAGAATAGCTACACCCCCGAAGGTTCACATTTTTGGACTTCACACCCTCTTTCTTTTTTCATATTCCTTTGGTCCTTTCACGTATCCTTTTCTAGTTTTCAAAATAAATCTACAAATCATTTCAATCTTTAGGAATCCAGAATTATATTGGGAGTAAATGAAGAATCGACGCTACAAGATGTCAAAGATGCGTTCATAAAATTGGCGAAAAAATATCATCCCGATAGTAACACGGAAACAGCTGATCCCGAAAAATTCTTTCAAATTGAATCGGCTTTTAGATTAGTTAAAGAATCTTTAGACGGTTCGAGGGATATATCGGAAATTTCTCACGTACTTGAGAAAGATTACGGAATTAAAGTAATTAGTGTTTTTTGAGAAGACACCCAATGAAATTTTTTAAAGGAAAAATATATTAGAGAAAATTAAAACTTCAGTTTCATTAATTTTAAGAATCATTAAGCTAAAAAAAACTTATTCTACAAATTTTTCACGATTATTGGAGATTTCTTGGCGTTTAATTTTTTTTAAATTGGTAAAGTTTGAATTTTTGTGAGGTGTAAAATCTGACAAATGAGAGGAATTTAACTTCAGATTTCTGGCGCCATCTGGCGACGTTTAGGAAACTATCTTTAAGGAATTTAAATTAAGCAATAAAATATTGACTAAGAATTGTAAAACTCAAAACTTCGCTCACAGATTCTTAAAAAATTTCAGAGGGATATTTTAAGACTAAAAATTGAAACCGATGTTAAATTTCCTACAGCACACTGTACCTCAGCACCGAAAATATTTAAACTTGGACGGTGTTGGTTTCGGTACTCCGAGCCAACGCGAAAAGCAACACAATCGTTACAAAGTCTCACAAGCAGTAGAAAATGTTTACGACTATCGTGTAAAAAAGGAAGGTCCCGTTAAAGGGAAAGAAACAGCTATATTTAAAAGAGACGCTGCCATGGCGAGGGAATATACCGGTAAAACCAGGTTAAAAACTGTACACAATATTAAATTATTTTTCACATATGAAGCTAATTTTCATTATCTCAAATATAGGCAAGCGATCGAACGATTAGTCGAAGATTTGATCTTAGAGTCAATGAAAAAAGGAGAATTTGAAAATCTAGCTGGAATGGGGAAACCTTTGAAATATAAAACCGAAAACCCTTACGTCGATTTTAGTACCCAGAAATTAAACGAAGTCGGTAACGAACTTAGAGGTTTAATTATTATGAGATTTGGTAATTAATGTCCAACTATTTTATTGTAGATTTTGATAAATAACGGATTCGTACCGGAATGGATAATAATGGAAAAAGATATCAAATGGGAAAAAGAAAATTTACGTAAAGAACTAGAAGAGATACGAGGGAATTTCAAAGCCAACCCTTTAGATAGTTTTGAAAGGATGGAATGGGAAAATCAGGTGGAAAAACTACGAGAAACTATCGTCAAATTGAATAAAAGGATCGATAAATTCAATATGATTGTGCCAATTCTGACGAAACAACAGGTATAATTACAAGTTAAAGAGTCTCTATTCCCAAATACCAATATTGATGCCGTTTGGCGAGGCTTAGCGAATTGCGAGCATGTGAACAACTATATTTAAAAGTACCGTCATCCGCTTCAGTATGAAAATAGGTTAAGGAACTTCAGCTAATTTGCTAAGCCTTGTCAAAAACGGTTCTGCATATTTGCTAAGCCTTGTCAAAAATGGTATGGTTTTATGGGGAAATAAGAGACATCAATACTAACATGTTTAAAACTAAGATAAATTATATTCATCAATTTTCTTTATATAGCTTCACTTTCAACTAACGAAAGAAGCTCAAAAGGCGTTGGCAAAAGAACCAATCAAGATCAAGATAAAGAGTATAGAAAATGATATTAGGCCTAATAATTTGAGTAAAGATGATAGAAATAATAATGGGAAGAAAAATGAAGTTTCGATCTTAGATTTGTTATGGAAAATAATGCCTTAAAAAGACTACCATTCGTCGTCTGCTTAAAAACATTTCCCTAGCCAAGGCTTATGATATTATAAACATATTTAAAAATCCTCCTGTTGACTAGAAATAGATAGAATTATACCCGAAAATGGAAGCAATTTGTCTTAAGCTGTAATAAAAAAAGTGTTTTCTTCGCTAAGGCTCAACTAATGAATTAATACTTTAAGCCTTGGCAAAGAATACCTTAACGGAAAGCAGACGACAAAAAACTGCCACCGTGACGCGACAATGTTACTGTTTGTTAAAAAAGTTATAGAAGATTGTACTAAAAATAGAATCAAAGATTGTGAAAAAATTGTAAAAAATTTATACCATAATCTAATTCAAGCCTATTTCATTAACATATGTAAAAAAATATTAAAAATACCTTTCTCATTAATTTTTCTCGTAACAATTGTACTTTTGGTTGGATTTGTGGAAACATTCCGTTGAATATTATAGATATTCGACTTTCCCATTTTCATTCAAACGTATCTTTCCGCTCGCTAAGAGTTCCAAGGATTCCGGATAAATTTTATGCTCCGATAGTTTGACTCTTTCAGTTAATATATCTTCAGTATCGTTACGATGAATGGGTACAGCGTCTTGTAGAATTATTCCTCCGGTATCGACGTCAGGCTAAAATGAAAATATTTAGCGTCTAGCAAATGAGTAAATTAAAATGACGTACTTCTACGAAATGTACGGTGCATCCCGTAAATTTAACGCCGGCTTCTAACGCTTGACGATGAGCGTGGATTCCTCGAAATGAGGGTAAAAGAGACGGATGAATATTGAGTAAAGATCCTCGCCATAATCTAACAAATTCTTCCGATATGATTCTCATAAAACCGGCTAAACAAACGATTTCGACTTCAGCTTCTTTCAAAGCTTTATGAATTTCCATATCAAACTCCGTTCTCGATTTGTACTTCTTATGACTTATAACCAAAGTAGGAATACGGGCATTTTCAGCTCTTTTTAACCCAACGGCACTCGCTACGTTAGAAATGACCAAAACTATCTCCGCTGAACTATTCTTGGTTGGATCTTGGGTATAATCAATAAGTGATTGTAAATTGGTTCCGGAACCAGATATTAAAACTCCGACTTTCTTTCGGAGTTTAGTTTTAATCGGTTTTTCGGCTACTTTAAAGTTTTGGACGCTGACTAAACTTTCGCCTAAAAATTAACATAAATTAATCTCACTGTAAAGTTTTTTAAACAAGATTTGTCATTTAAAATTACCAGGAGATGCTTGTACAACTTGGCCAACAATCGAAGGAGTTTCTCCTCGTTCGATCAACATTTTTAAAACTTGTTGAGTATTATTTTTTTGAACGATAAGGACCATACCTAACCCGCAGTTAAATGATCGTAGCATTTCCTCTGATGATACTTTTCCTGTTAAATTAAGTAAATTAAATTATCCTACAAGCTTAATTTCAATAATTTGATTGTAAATAATCTCAAAACGGCAGGAAACTCTCGCCCACTAGCTCCACTTACATTTGTATTTTCTTCGCCAAGGCGTAGAATAAAAATTAAAACTAAGCCTTGGCAAAGTCGATTATACAATGTACATGCATTATACAAGTAAAACAAGTTCTTCATACAAGCAAATGACGATTAGCGGTCATTATGAGGAATATTTAGGCCATTTTAGGGAATAGAACAGCGATTTTTACATTGTTAAGGCATAACTATTACACATAAGCCTTGGTAACAGAAGCAGACCATAAATTGTCTCGTACAATTAAAAATGGTGGATTCTTACCAGAGGCGGCGATCCATTGGAAAATTGGTGGTAAATTCCAAGTACTTGCGTCTAATTTTGCACCGTAACCTTTTGGTAAAACTCGTGGAATGTTATCGAGGAGTCCACCTCCTATTTTAGGGAGACATAATTAACCATTGAGACTACAAACAAAAGGAGGAAGGAAATTAGCCTGGCCCTTGAGCTAATTTTATTACCGGTAATATGAGCCGCAGCTTTGACTAGACCCATTTGTAAAATAGAAAGCATGGATTTGACGTAGATTTTGGTGGGAATTAGTAAAACCTCCCCCAAAGTCTTGGACGGGTCAAAGGGAGCTTTATCATTAAAATTCAATCCTTCAATGGCTGCTATTTTTCGTAGAAGGCTAAATCCGTTGCTGTGAACTCCCGAAGAAGGTAGACCAATCAAATCGTCTCCTACTTTAATGCTGTTCATGTCGGGTAGAATTTTATTACGTTCCACAGCACCAACAGCAAACCCGGCTAAGTCGTACTCTCCCGGAGGATACATTCCCGGCATTTCCGCAGTTTCTCCTCCTATATAGATTAGTGTTACGTTTTAGGCGAGTAATCGTTTCAATCGAGTAACGAGTACTCGAAGAGTTAGCAAACTAGAGCCAACTACTTTTAGTATAGCGAGTACTCATTAAAGCTTAAAAAGTTAATCGAGCCAAAGCCAACTACTCAGTTTTCATAGCGAGTACTCAATACTATTTAGCCTTATCAATAGCGCTTAAGTTATGAAGCAAAGGCCCAAATATTGTTTTAGAGTACTCGTACCCATTATTCGTTAGGCCTACTGAATAAAGCTTCAGATAAGAGAACCAAGGCCCAACTGCTCAGTTTTCATAGCGAGTACTCATTACTCATTAGGCTTACTCATAAGATCCTAAGTTAAGAGAGCCAAAAACCAACTACTCTTTATTATAGCGAGTATTCGTTACTCATTGGTCATACTCAAACTCGCTAAACAGATCAATAAAGAAAATGTGATCCTCAAACAGCCTTATAATTACGATAAAAGAAGAAACTAAAATGAAGTTACCAATTAGGGCGGAGCCAGACTGTCGACAACCCTCGGCCACCCCGGAAATAACGTCTCGACAAACATCAACGTGAAGTTTACCGCAACCGAAATAATCCAAAAAGAACAAAGGTTCCGCTCCCTGAGTCAAAATATCATTGACACACATGGCCACAAGATCAATCCCAACTGTATCGTGTTTGTCGCAATCTTGAGCCACCTTTTAATTAGCAGAATTAAGGATCTCTCTCCTCTTTTTTCTCATAAAAAAGTGGTAGAAACTGACTTTCAATTTAGTTCCTACTCCGTCCGTTCCAGAAACTAATAATGGATGTTCGTAACCGCAAGCTTTTAAGTCAAAGACTCCTCCAAAACCCCCCAAGTCACTGGCTAACCCTACCCGTTTCGTGCTCGCAGCTAATGACTTGATTTTGGTAACCAAAAGTTCACCCGCTTCAATATCAACTCCGCTGCTCTTGTAAGTTACTAAATTAGCGTTGACACTGAAGAGTTTCAAGTTAATTTGAGTTGAAGTTTTAATTAAGAATCTTTATAATAATTAATTACCTGGCTAAGTATCTCAAAGCTTTGTGCGCGATATCTCGCCTATAAAAGGCCCCGTCAAACTTGATTTTCTGGACTCCTTCCATGGCTTTATCCAAAGCAGACTTTATCGTCTTATCAAGACCAACAACGACTAAAACTCGTCCTCCTGAAGTTACGATCGAATCTTCTCGTACGGAGGTTCCAGCGTGGAAAACTAATGTTTCCGAACATCCGTCAAACGATTCTAAACCTACAGAATTTAAAAACGACGTTTAAATGAAACTGAAACCAATTATTTGTTAAAAAATAAGAGAATTGAATTACCACTGATAATTTTCCCTTTCGGATACGCATCAGGATAACCTCCGCTCACGATTACGATATTAACGGCTTTGACTCCTTCTTTCCACAAAGGAATATTTGAACTTAAAGTTCCATCGGTACAAGCCAATAAGGTTACGTATAAATCAGATTTGAGTAGCGGCAAAAGGGACTAAAATAAGTTAAAGAAGTTAATTTTTATGAAACGAGAGAAGTTTCAAGTTTGGCAAGGCTTAGCAGCGTCGTATGCTACGAAAATAGCTAAGTATTGTCAAAGAGGACATGAGGATGAAGAGGATGTATTAAAAAGTTAAATTTTTACTTCAGTTTCAGGATCTCCGAAACGACAATTAAACTCCAAGACTTTAGGGCCATCTTTGGTCAACATTAAACCAGCGTATAAAACTCCAACGTAATGAATTCCATCCTTAATCATTCCATCTATAGTTCTTTGCATTATATTTGTCTCGATTTCTTTGTAATATTTATCAGTAACCTAAAGAGACACTAACGATTAGACAATTGGATAGTTCGAAAAATTGTATCGCTCGTTCATACCAAAGGACACGGACAATAAGCTCCCATTCCTCCAGTGTTGGGACCTTTATCACCGTCGAAAGCTCGTTTATGATCCTGAGCTGGTGGCATTAAAGCTACCGTCTTCCCGTCTGTAAAAGCTAAAACTGAAATCTCTTCGCCTTCTAATAATTCTTCGACAACGATAGTTTCTCCAGCTTGTCCGAATTTATTATCGTTTAAAATCATTTCAGCCGCTTCAATGGCTTCTTTCTTATCAGCCGCAACTACGACTCCTTTCCCGGCGGCTAAACCGCTAGCTTTAACAACCAGGGCTTTAAAATCGGCACTGACAAATTTTTACAATTAAACTCTAACAGTTTAAATGAAATAATAAAGATCTATTAACTTACTTTTCAATATAGTTTTTGGCTTCGTTAGAGTCTTGAAATGATTTCCATTTCGCAGTAGGAATGTTATGTTTGTCCATAAAGTCTTTGGAAAACTTCTTACTGGCTTCAATTTCAGCTCCAGCTTTCTCAGGACCAAAGCACGGTATTTTGGCAGCATTTAGATCATCGCTAAGCCCATTAGCTAAAGGATCTTCTGGTCCAACTACCACCAGCTTCACTCGATTGTCATGGCAATATTTAACAACTTCACCATGATCCTTGATGTTTAAAGCTTTGAAATTAAGATTAAATTTTGGTTATTAACTTCGACCAAACACTGACATTTCAATGACATACTTATATTGGTGGCTTTAGGGGTCAAACTTGTTCCAACATTCCCTGGAGCAACTTTGATTTGCGAAATTAAAGGAGATTGGGATAGTTTCCATGTCAGAGCGTGTTCTCTTCCACCACTTCCGATTACCAAGACAGTGTCTCCCATTTTTATTTTTGAGTCGTTTTAACTGAAAAAGTTAAAATTTCGACTTTTAGGAACTCCCAGGATATTGGGAATGGATGGTAAAGAGGATCACCCTATTACTTTATCTTATCAAAACGTTATCGAAACTCAAGGACTATTTAATCTAAATAAATGACGCAAATAATGTCTCAATCGTATTAAAGATAAACGTGAACTTCTAAATCAAGCCATATCAAGCAGAAACTAGAAAAAAACATCCAATAATTTTCTCAAGAAAAGAGGCACACACGGGCACGTGGTTCACGCATAGAATTAAAACTGAACTAGTGCTCTTTAGTCCTTAATGACCTTTAACCCCTACTTCCCCTGCTCTCCATACCGGACCACGACTAGCTACCATCTAGTGGTTCACGCACACAGGCGATTTTGAATAAATAATAAAAAACAACTTTAATTTATTCAAAACCATATTAATATTAATAAATTATAATCAATTCTATAAGTTTAAATTTATTGATTTACTTTTCGTTATTAGCAAAGACTATACAAAATGTTTTGTAGCGTTTCATAGAGTCTTTGGTTTTTGGCGTCTAAAGTCAAAAGGTTGTAAGTGAAAAATCGCAACGAATTACAGTAAAAGTGTTTCAACAATCGCTCATTTGTGTTCAGGGCAAAGCCAATGCTAAGGGGCAGTCAGTTTAATGCATTTTTTACGTAACCCCTGTAGAACTGTTTCCATCACAGTTCAAGAAGAAGCTTAATATACGCAGAGTATAATTTAAGAATAGGTGCCTCACCTAAAATCAATTCTTTGGTCTTTTTTAGCAATACCTATAATCAAACAAAGATATTCAGCGCAAATAAAATTCATAAAAAGCAAATATTGAGCAAAATTATATGGAAATTATCAAATGTATTCCAATTGGAGCTGCAAAATTGATAATAAAAATCAAACTTAACCTAATCAAACCCAGTATAACCTATTTTTTCGTAAATACAATTATTTTTAACAAAATCTTTTTCGTAAAAAGGACCAAGAAATCGATTGATAACCATACGGAGACATTATTCATTAGTTTAATCAAGGAGGATCAGAGAAGGAGAGGAAATGTGGGGACGGCGCGGTTCCTACTGCGTCGGCCTAAACTCCCACTCTGGGAGAACGGGGGTAGAGACGTTTCGTGGTAAAATGTTGTCGCGTGGGTAAAACGAATCCTTTATGAGACGCGCTAGCTAGCGACCACGTGACAACAGTTTACCTCGAGAATTTCCTATCCCCCCTTTCCACCCGAGTGGGAGGTTGGCTCTTCTCTCTCTAACTCAACGCAGCCCCACATTTCCTCTCCTTCTCTGATCCTCCTTGATTATATATAGGGATTTCAATATGAAAACAGAACCAAGAAGATTTAGAGGAACCAAATTCTAAATTTTGATTTTCTATCTTATGAGCTCTTTTGCTTAAACAGTAGCCTTAATCCATGAAATTAATAATATAATAATGTTTTTCTTTGGTTTGTTCCGACTGCACCCGAAGCACTCCAAAAGTCATTGACGCAATGCATTTGAGAGTGTTTACAGAGACCAAAGAAAAACGCCACAAAAATAATTATTCAATTAAAGGTCTATGATCTATTAAAGAAAACGCAAAGTTTAGAGTTTTAAAAGTTTGGATCCTGAATAGATGATTTTAATTTTTAATTTGGTGTTTTTAAATTAAAAATAATAATTTACTAAAGATTACGTCTCACAAACCTAAAATTTGTGGTTTTTCTTCAAATATTTCTAATAGGGTCCCGGCGACCTTCACTTTTAGAATTAATAACCCGGATAAATAACGATTTCTTTGTGTTGCTCCGACTGCTCCCAGAAAAATTAAAATTATACAATGATTTTTTTTTTAGATATATGACGTACTTTGTTTCTGGAACGCAATTAACGAAAGATGGTTGACTTTCTGGATTAAGTACTTTTGCGAGAAAGAATGCACGAAAGCGAACTTATCAGTGGTGCCATAACGCGCGAGAATCAACTGTAGGCTCTACAATAGCCACGCGACCATTGTGCGATGACGTAGTATTTCGAAAATGACGAAAATAAAACATGTATTTTTACTGTCGCCATAATTATTTTCGACTTTTAAAGATCTTTCCGAAAATGCTACTCAATTTCCATTTGGAGTTCATGACAGCCTCACTTTAAATGAGATTCGTGACACTCGCCCTTTAATAAAAAAATCTATAATTACAGTTTGAGAAATGGTTTCCCAATCTAATAGAAAATTATCTTCTTTTGAATATCATATCTACACAAAAAAATCTAATTTTCCAACTGGTTTAATTCATGGTTAGATATAATTTAGGCACCTGGCGCGTGCAGGAGAGAGCTGAACTAAATTAAGTGGAATTTCAATTAAAATTCTAGATATAAATTGCGCCCAACTAAGGACAAAAAAACTTTAAAATTAAGGGTGATGCTTTTTAATAAATATTATTACGGTATAAATAATGATTTTGGTATCCTGAGATATTGCTGTCAAACTGAATAGTTCTTTCGTTTCTCAATAAAATAACCATATTTCATTTTCAATTCATTCTGTGACAATGAATGCTAAACTTCATATAATAATAATAAAATAAAAAAACAACTCCTAGACTAAAAGTAATTGTGTCTATTATAATAATTACATCAAGCGTACGATAATAGAAAATTACTTTATTAAGGCCGACAAAATAAAAAGGGACCTTACGTATTAAACAAAAAAATACTGTTTTTCCCCATTGGTTGCGTTTACTCCTCCTTAACTATCATATCGAGTATGGTATTGGTTAATTTTTTCCGCCGCCTTTTTCAACCGAGGTTTATTCTCTAGCCAATGAATATCTAGTGGGTGTATCCGTAATTCCCGCGTTAAAATCGCGCGCCAGTTTCAACTAAAGGAAACTAGGCTTATGAAAAAGAGGGGGGAAATTGAAAAAGGGCGCCAAACGTTTTTATGCCAAGTCATTCCGCCCAGCTGAAACTCGTACGCCTCATTAGATTGCCAGGATGAAACAGGGGGTACTTTTTTGGGTGGGAAAGATTTGAGGAACCGTTCCGTTTAACTACAAGACTAGAAATCTTTCCCAGAATCGGAAAGACCACGGAGAAACGCGGTAAGGTGGCGCTAAATCGGTGGATCGTTTTAAGACTCGGTCGCTTCAAAAATATATGGAGCAGTTAAATTTTAATTAATCGGGATTAAATTTAATTATTCGGTATTAATTCCAATTTAAATATTGCCGTTATACGTCGGGAGGTCCTACTGTCCTAGGGACCTCGAATAACGACAGTGTTTTGCGGCAAAAAATCGTATTTGAACGAGTTAAAAGTTCTATCATCATGCATATGTACGGAGGTTTCAAATCGGACGAGATGTCGGTGTCCAGCGCGCTTAATATAAGACCCATCTTTACCGGATATCCGTTTCAAGGTAGGTTATTCGATTCAAATTGGTGAAGGGTTACTCCGGGGTTAAAAGTTAATGTTTGGTTTAACCTTGTAGGTCAAGGACGGGTCAATCAGTTGGGTGGCGTCTTTATTAATGGACGACCGTTGCCCAATCATATACGCTTGAAGATAGTGGAGATGGCCGCGGCTGGGGTCAGACCTTGCGTCATCAGTAGACAATTAAGGGTTTCGCACGGTTGCGTCTCGAAGATACTCAACAGATATCAGGTAAACATTTCAAATGCGTCAAATTGAGAATTTAGAAATCGTCGCGCGTGTGGTTGCGTTAACATTCCCCAACAAATTATTTCATACTCTGCATGGCTACAAACTTCTGGTAATAAACTCCTGGTAATATTTCCCACGTGATAATGCTAAAAACTCAAAATTTAGACACTTTCGGGAAATCATGTCATGACGTATCATTTTGCAATCAAAAGTTGAAATTCTTTTCTTTATACCGAGAAACAATATAGAGTTTGTTTTCCAAAAACATGGACCCTTAAACATTATTAACATAACCAGGAACACTGAAATATTTGGGCTTTGTTCTATTCGTGATAATGGAAGCTAAACAGTATATAGAATTGGCCAAACAATTCGACGCACGAATGAACCCACATAAAATAACATATCATGAGAATTTAAATTCACGTGTATGGACAGTGCGTTCAGATATTTGACCGCAAAAAAACTATATATATAGATATAATTATTGACAAAGGTTGGGAGATTTAGAGCACGTAACGTGTACGTGAAGCTTTAGTTCTATTATAAACTAAACGTGGGTTTAGATAAGTTAAAAAAATGATTAATTAAAAGAAATAATGTTATAATTTGACGAGCAAAGAATCGTACACTGTAAAATTATTTAGGTTTCCAATGAAATAAAAATTGAACGTAAAAAGATACGGGTAGATTTTCCCTATTAATGCAGCTATACACATTAGGCCGTTTTAGAGCGTCGCGTCACGTGCTGACGATATTCTAGCGCGTGACATTCCATATTGGTTTCATTGTTAAGCTCGTGAACTTTGACACGCTCGCGCTGTCCGCGACGCTTCAAAAACTGGCTAATGTGTAGTGGGCTTTAACGGTAAAGATTCCCTCAAACTCGTTGAATATTTTATAATTAACACTAAGTATCGACTTGGCACGATTACTCGAACGCGTAACTTATAGCGCAACTTTGCTATCCTATAAACGTATATCTAAAACGTTCCCGTTTTTAACGGTAACAGGAGACGGGTAGTATCCGTCCGGGAGTTATCGGCGGTAGCAAGCCTCGAGTGTCGACCCCGGACGTAGAGGGCCGCATCGACGAATATCAGAGAGAAAACCCGGGAATCTTCAGCTGGGAAATCCGCGACCGTTTGATCAAAGAAGGTCTTTGCGACCGGACCACGGCTCCCTCCATCAGTTCCATCAGCCGGCTCTTGCGAGGCAACTCGGGGGGTTCGCGGCACTCTTCCGGGGTCGCTTCCCCCGGTTCTTCCAACGACGGAGCGGTCGGGGGTCAAGGGTCAACTTGCTCGTGCAAACAACGCGATTGCCACTTATGCGAAAAGAAACATTTAAATTACGATATGACCGGAAGCGGTGCGGGACTCAAAGCGACTAGTGATCAACAGATGAGACTCGCGGGAGGCGCGGGACAACACAATAAACATTCCATCGATGGTATTTTACACGGAGAGAAGCAAAGAGACGCCTTGGGTAAGTCGCTTTTCGAGCAAGATTTCGTATTAGGGTTGCTGCGAGTGGTTATAACCACTTTCGTTAAATTTGTACACAAATTACGCGACTTCGTAACTGATTACAGTCTTTGGTAATGCTACGTAAGATCTCGGGTATTAATTTTAGCGCAGTCAAAACTATTTGTATACCGATTAGTTAAGTTAATATTGATGGTTAGGAAGGGTGAAAACAGTACAATAACCTTTTCAATCCAAGTAAATAGAGGGATCGGACACTTATTTGAAAAACCTTTCAAAAATCGCCGTATGATTTTTAAAATCCTTTCCAAAATCTCAAAATCAATCCAGAAATTAACTTCTTAAATGCAAAATCAATCCGAAATTTCAAAATCCCGAAGAAATCTTTATTTATGTTCGACCCTTCGACATAAAAACTATACCCAAGATACAATTTAGCCCGTCCTCGCTTATGCACCAACGAAACGATAGGTGGAATCACTAAATTCTTCAAAAATAGAAGGAATTGTTCCGACTCATAAAACAAGGCACAAAGAAGAGCTACACCCCCTCAACGCCACGATCAAAATATATACATATCTTATTGGTTCTCTTGAACTGAAATTGCTGACGTGAGTGGCAAAAATATATTTGTTTGCCCTGCAAACGACCCCGGTTTTGCCTAAGGAAAATAGGATCCGCCTACTCTTTGCTACCTCCCTCCAATAGAGGAAGGTCGTGGACTATGACGCAGACTCACTGAAAACAGACCAATATTTCGTCTATATTTACATACAAATTCTTGATTCCAGAAATTTAATTGTTAATTTTCTTTGGCGTTAACCTGAGAACCAAAATACGGAAGCTATCTTAAAAAAATAAAAAATTAAAAAAAAAAATCATCAAAGAATTCAACCCTGGGATTTAAATTTTATATTCTTAGCCTCCCCGCCAAGAAAAACGATTATCATAACTTGGAACAAATGGTTTTTTCATAACTCCATTTCTTTATACAAGAAATTAGTTCGGGAAAAAAAAATCAAATCGGTCGGAGAATAATTTTGAAACCTGCAAAGTTTTCGCGCTTTCAAACTCCTGTTATATTAATACCAAATATATTTTGATGCACTACTTTTCATCCCTATGATGTTATCATAATGTATTAATACGCCTCAACTCTAATCATTATAACAATACCACTTGAACAAGAGGATTATTTGTAGAAAAGGGAATAGAATTAGATTTAAAAGTGATGCCTTCACTGATATTTGAATGAGTTTAAAATGTAATTTGAGTAGCATTTTCGGAAAGATCGTTAAAGGGAAGGTGAAAAGGAAAATTAAGGATTTTTAATTGATTCTATACTAACAAGAATCCATTCAGGTTCCATAAGAATATGGGAGCATAGCTTTAGCCTCTGGTAGCATCCTCCCAAACTTTGTAACAAAAGTTCGTCTGCAATTTTCAAAACATTTGTACGCTTAGATCTTTTTTCGTTCGGCTCCATTTTTATTACCCAAAATATTATGTCAAGGTCGTTAGTGGCGCGGGTTAATAATATAATGTCAGGAGCGATTTACTTGAAAAATCGATTCGAAGCGGACGAACTTTTTCTACAAAGTTTGGGAGGATGGTTATTGAATCGCGGCCTTCCCATATTCTTATGGAACCTGAATTGAATTTCTGTAAATTGTGCAAAAACTGGAAAATATTTAGATTTTGTCACTGAATTAAAACGAGAACATCTGACCATCGTCGGTTTGAAACGATAAAATCAAACCGATATTAAAATCGCCAGGAATCGTTTTAAGCGTCACGTGTTCACACATTATCGTTATAAATCGATTTATTGGATAGCTCCATCTATCGGTTGTTGAAACCGAATCGGTATGAAACTGGTTCCCGAAGCAGTTTCGATAAATCGAATTGAATCGATTTGATAAAAGATTGTTTCCCGTTCACACGACTAAAGTGAAACGTTTAGAAACGGTTTAAATCGATTCCAAGGCCTAGTATGAACGCGGCTAGAAATGAACGCCGTAGCGCGTGTCGCGGGTATTTTATTAAACCAAAGATAGCAAAAGGGATGTCTTTTGATTGGTCGGAGGTTCTCCTTTTATATTTATGCCAATAAATAATTCTCTCTTCACCCCTTTAAATCGTGAAAAATATAATAAATATAATCAGTAGTCCTTCGAAAAAACATTGGTGACAAAGTCACTTTTAAGATTTATAGGAGGCCACATGCAGGCACGCGGTTAATTCGGGGGCCCCGAGGGCCGATTTTGATAGTTCTATAGCTTTTTCGATATCAAAAAGTTGTTTTAATTCTAAACGGCATGAAAAAAGGGCTAGCTCGATGGTAATTTAATTTTCCGAATGTTTGGCTGACTTTTCTATACGCGGCTAATGACTACAAAGACCCGCCATAGCCCGAAGCCAAATCATTTTTCATTAAACTTTTTTTTTTATTTTGTTAATAAATTATTTCTCTTATATTATATTAACTTTCCGATTTGTAATCATAAACGTTATCGAAATAGAAAATGATTTCATCGCTGGCAGTTTTATTTAATTTTACACGTTTTTATCACTTTAAAAGAATCTACAAAGCTGATTGAATTTTATTTAAAGTGATACTGTCACCATTTTTACCCCATAAGGATTCTATTTTTTATTTAATCATACTATTAAAATTAAATATTCAATATTCAGATTAACTTTTAAAGCTTATAATTACATTTATTGGCGAAGGATCTTTACCGCTGACCCCAAAATGTTACATTCTGACCTTTCCAAAACGGTTTCAAAGTCTCTAGTGTGAACGCGGCTATTGTATCGCGGTTAATTTTTATTTTAAAAATTTCAAAAATAGCGATTATAAAATAATATTTTTAGTGCCTCGGTAATTTGGTTCTATGATATATGTATATATATTTTGAATCGATTTTCATCGATCTTTCCGATAATGCTACTCAATTTCCATTCGGAGTTCGTGAAAAAGATATGATAGCCTCCCTTTAACGATAATTAAAATATCGTTATTATAAATATTATAACGTTCTTAATCGATAAAAAATAATACGTTACTCGTCTTAAAAAAAAATTGCCAAGCATTGCATTTTATCGATCGTACGATTTTATCATATTTGGTAAATTTAATTTGTCCCTTCACATACGAAGGCGCGAATTGTGTCCAGGGGAATCAAGAAAAAGAAAAAACTAACGGAAAGCGGTCTTATATAGTAATTGAGTAATCGCGCTCGGGTCTCACCATATCCAAACACTTAAAATTACTCCAACCGCCCCTTCAAAAAATGTCTATTATACTTCTAACCCCCAAATTTCCTGAGCCATAATTTAGATTCCCATAATAACCACGCAGTACAACGCCAAAAAAATAAAGAATGGCCCTCCTAGCTTTTCCTCCAACAAAAAAAGCAAATGTTCACTGATGTTGGGATAAAAAAAAGGAGGGGGAGGGGCTAATGACATCACGATATAAAAATCCCAAAAAAAAAAAAAAAATAATAATTACTAAAAAATATTTTTTTACAAATGCTTATATTATTTTGATTTAGTTTAATTTATGTGTAGGGTTGCGAGTTTATATAATTTTCACGAATTTGTTCACGTACCTAACGTATAAGTCATCGGGAATAGAATATCAAATAGATTACGCGCGTTGTTCGGAAACCGAGATTCATACGTGTAAAAAATAGATTTATTTTTAAAATTTAACGAGTTAAATTATTTAAATTTAGATACGCAACCTGACGCAATTAGGGCCTTGTCAAATTGACAAGAGTCAGGTTAATTTCCAGATCCCATTAAGTTTCCTGGCCTCTTCTTGTCAAATCGATTTAACGCGAGACATTCCCTTAAGCCGCACGCACACAGACATGTTTTCACGCGTTTCATAGATTTCTACGAGCGCACGAGCGTGAAACGCGTGAAAACCGGCTTGTGTGCATCCGCCTTTAACATATTTCTAATCAGTCCGCGCGCAACGCGACGCTTCAAAAACGTGCTAATGTGAACAGAGTTTTACACGATTGGCGCGGAATATGGCATCGAATTTAATTTTAATATCAATCGTATTATATAGATTCTCACTGGTTTACGGTCGATGTCCTTTGACCCATGAATATTAATAATGGACACTGTATCTTCATAGATAAATATGAATAACAAAAACATGTCCAGGTTCATTAGAGCGTCCTCTAACGGCTCAAACAGTATCAGGCATAGGAACTAAAAAATCCTAGTGTGGCTGTCCATAGCAGAAACACGGTGGTTTTGTTAGTTCCTATACTTAATTGCACGCACTGTTTTGGCCGTTAGAGGACGCTTATGTGCGCCAAGTTTGATTATTCATCTTTATCTATTAACGATACTGGGTAAATGATTAATAATACTACGACCAAAAGGCGGTGTGATAAAGAGGGTATACCAACCATGTATACGACGCTATTATAGTCTATTTCCTATTCTTATCTACATCCAAGTCAGTCACGAATCCTTGGAATTTATTCTTTATTTTAATGGTTACGTCGGTGACTGGCCCCTTCGATTAAATTCCAGTTATAAAGGATTTATAATAGCTTAGCGTGTAAGACATGGATGTAGGCAGCTCGGCTTTAATATTAAAATAAAAAAATAAAGGAAAATACTATTATAGTTTGGGAACATTACGGGCTATCTGCTATATTACAGAAACAAGAGCGCTATAGGTTACGGAATGGATCGCGCGATGGCCCGGGGCTGGCCATATTCAACTTATAATACGAGCAGTGGCGGCGGTGAATTTAATGACAGGGCACAGCCAAAATGCGATGGTTCGCCACAAGCGTATCCCCCCGGATTAAACCGTAACCCCCTCTAAATCCACTATGTATTACGGATGGAATGACAATTAAGCCAAGCGAGCGGAGACTAAAACAATGAGTATAGACTTTCAATACCGTTTTAAAACTTCTTTTCCAGCAGCTAGGACTCTCTCTACCTAGAATCAGAAGCCGATGAAACCCTCCTTTGAAGTATATATTACTCCCGGGTCTTGTCTACCCCTCTCTGTATGGGTTATTCTCAAAAGGCGCGATTCGTACGCCTCCTAACGGTAGATGTTTTCGGAGCGGGAGCTCGTCGAGCGAATATCTCTAGCAGCCTTGGAGTTCGTCCAAAAAACGTCGTCGTTTGTGGAGAGAGAGAATTTCCAATTTTCCGTAGACAGGGGGGATGAAGTAGGACCCCTTCTAACTCGTAAAATTGGGAATTTTACCCATACAGAGAGGAGCGCTATATGGAACATTGGAGTAGTAGACTTCAAAGGAGGGTTTCATCGGCTTCTGCTTTAAATTAACCAGCGCAAATTACCGATTCCGAATTCTAGAACTTAATTTTAAAGTTTAGTTTATTTTGGTCCGCCTTATTCCTTTAAATTTAAAATGAACCGGTTTTGTTGGGAAAATATTAAATTATAGAAAAGAGCAGACGATCTTTAAATTATTGAAAGGGGCTGGACATTTTTCCTAGGCTTTTAAAATTAAAGGGTCATTAGTAATGGAGCGCCTGAATGCGAAACGTTTCTTATAATACGCCTTAGGACATATAACATTTAAATTTTAAAAATTAAACTTAAATTATATAGCTCGCTAATTAGCATACGTTTAAATATAATTTTACGTAATACGGGAAATTATTTAAATACTATAAGGAATGCTATTTTATAATCGTAAAAAATTTACATTCAATTAATTTTAAATTCATATCCTAGATAAAAAAATTTACGAAATTAAGAGTCGCGTCATCATTTTAAAAATTTCTTATTTATTGGCCGATTTTGACGTAAATTGTCGCATTTTGAAGTACACATCCCGACTCGATTCTGGCCTCGTTAAATTGAACTCACGCTAAACTTGCAATACTACGTCATCACTATGATCACGTGACTACAATTAATTCTCACACGTGATAAGATCACTTTCGCGCGGTCTTTTACATAAAAGTACTTAATTCAGAATGATAAAACTAAATTCCATTGGTAAAAAATGGTGACAGCCTTACTTTAAATATTTGTTAAACAATAGCCCAAAATTAGGTAAATTTTAAATTAAAAAAATAACCGGCTTAAGAAGATGGGAAAATTAAATATATTTGTAATAATATTCATTGGATTAATTATAATGAAGGGATAGTCTCTCTCGCGCGCTAATACTGATTAATTTGCGAGCTAGTGAGCCACTCTCTAGTGTCTAGAGTCTTGAAAAAAAGGGGGGGGGGGCTACAAAACATAATAATAAAAATAGCAGCGCTGTAGGGGGAGTTAACAGTCGGATATCGTGGGCTAAATAGTATCTACAGAATGCTTTTTATCCTCCCCGTGATTATTTCCAAAGGTACCGCGTTCTAATCGAAGATATTCGAGTATGAAATTGTAATAAACCATTAGAGAAGGTTATATAGATTGGGGTCGTCTTCCCCAGGTATTTACTTCATTACTTATGTTTGGGTGAATAAATGGGGTAAAATTTCGGCTACACGGCGGCGGCGGGGACCTCACAAAACGTTGTCGGCTTCCTTTTATCTTTTCTCTGGCCCGAGAAAGGTGCGACCTAAGATTTAACCCCCCCTCTACTTTACCCCCGAAATTTATTTTCTTACGAGCATTTTTCATGCCTTCAAATTTTAATCCCTGGAGCGGCTATCGCGAGATGTGTTTTGTTTTTTCTTTTTTTTTCAAGATCAGTTTATTCCGTGATAGAAGCCGGTATACAAACTTTATTAAGCCTATTTAAAAATCATAGTTTTATTTAATTGATACTGGTATAATTTAAGGATGAAATTTATACTTTGTTCGGTAATTTTGAGCTAATGCTATTTAAAGTTACGAATTAAACGAATTTAGATACTTTTCTACGTTGTTAGAAATATATCTTATTTGTTGGTTTTAATTCAATGAATGGATTACGGACTTACAGTCTGAGAAGGGTTTTAGGCTGTTATTTTAATGGTCAAATTGATTAATATTGTTAAATTAACTAAAATGAACAATCTTACTAATTATCTTAATCTCATCTAACCTATCTTTAAAAAAAATTTCATTATTAACCCCACCATCTTAATTGAAATGGTCATACTTTTTACCTCCCCGACTGAACTTTAGTTCAGGGGGAGGTGTTACACTGATCGTGTCTGTGTGTCTGTGTGTGTGTCACTTCTCACTTCCTGTGTAAACGGAAGTCACGTGACCTGGCTCGTGGAGCCAAAAGTCTAGAGACGTAATCATACCAGCTTATCGTTCAATTCCGGGGAATTACCTCCTTTAAGCGTGGCTGCCACATAGAGTTTCAGGTGTCGTGCAAAGACATACAACAGGACGTCTCCCATTGTACATCATCGCCTTCCACCATCCACTTTATGGTCGAACCTCGATGCTGAACAGGCGAAGGCGATTACAAGCAGTGGGACGTCTCCCACTGTCATAATCACCTCCGACCATCCCCACAACAAGGTCCAACCTCCAGTTTCCGATCTCAGCGTTCCACACTAGCGAGGCGTCCCCCACTAGTACAGTTCACATCAACCTTCCACTGACTCCAAACATCGCCCCACCAATGGGTAAATTGCGTCGCCAAGCGCCTAGAGATCAAGAATCAGCAAGACATTGAAAGGGGGGGGTTTTCCCCCTAACTTCATGGCCACCACGCACGGTTACTTCAATTAATATAAGCCTTCGAACGGTTTATATAGCATCTTTTTGGAACGAATGCAAATTAGCCTCATGGTGTGATATCGATAGGGAAATGAAACGCAATATTAATTTATATTATAAATAAAAATATCGGGATGGTTAAATTTAACCTAATTAATAAGAAAGTCGAAAAATTAATTTAAAATTCGAGATAGTTTAGAAGTTATTTGAGAATTTGTGCAAAAATTTAAAGAAATTTGACCGATTAATGGCAGTTTGAGTTGGCAGCATGCGCCTAAGCTATTTTCCATATATATCATTTACTCGAAAAAGCAAAGGTATAACGGGTAGTATAGGCTTATCTCTGGTGCAAACTTAGGGTGGATTGAAGAATATAAATAAAGGTGCGTTTACACGGGTATGGAAGATTGAAATGACATAATTTAGATAAGCGATAAAGGCGCATTCACAGGGATAAATTTATGATTATAAGGAAATTGGAAATTGTTATTAATATATTTTTGGTTCATTTCGATTGAATTATAAGGGAATCAGCTTTATTTACCGGGATAAACTGTTTTCTTCTAGCGAAGTTGGAAACAGTATGTAGGAACTTGGCTATAAAAAGAAGTTTCTAGCTCGCATTTTCAATTAAAGTTTTTCAATTTCTCGCCCGTTTCCGATACTGCATAAAGCACTAAAACTTCGTTAATGAGTTCGATTTCTCGCTCATTTGCGAAAATGTCGCGTGTACGTGAGGGTATAATTCACGAGAAACGCTGGATTTGCAGTAAATTCTTCATTAATGTTTGTAATTTCTCGCCAGTAAATGTCTAAGTGACTTTCTTGCCTCTATCTGTTCATTAGTATGCGCAAAATAAAATCGCTTAATCTGATTGGATATGTCATAAATTCGCGCCAGACTTTTATTTTGACGTTTAATTTCGACCTTTAGAGTATACTTAAAAACGAGGCAAATGGTGAGGCAGGGTTAAAATTCTAATTAATTGATTGGAACTTAATAAGAGCTTCGATTTTACTCGATTCAACTTTAACCAGTTCAAGGGGAATTGCAATACACCATGGTGTATAAGATTTAAAGGTGAGGCTGATTGATACAAAATGTTAAACCACTTAAGAAAAATTATAGTCGTGAAACCCTTTTCCCAAGAATATCAAAATCGCTTTGATATTCTTGGGAGAATCAGCTTTATGTATGGGGAATTACTGTAATCTTTGGCAAACTTGCGAACAGTAGCGTAAGAATTGGTTTTAAGAACTAGCACGGTCTTTCAAATTATTTTGTAGAATTCTCGCGCGTGTGCAGATCGAACCAGGTAATTCGTGCCATAATTTACAGTTGACGAACTTTCTTAAACCGGATTGACATTGAAATTTCTCGTGTTTTATTTGGTATATCTGATATGGTTGACCATAGAGTGAAATGTAGAAAGAGTGGGGAAGAGAGTCATGTGATTGGATCTCTTAATAAGTTTTAACTAAATTTCATACATTTCTGCACATGAATTTAATGTTAATCTCAGTAGAACACGGCTTTTAAGGCCTACTGTCGTGTATTTCCGGGAACGTTTTAGCTAGTGTGGAGTCACGTAAAATGACATTTGTTTCACAACTTGGTATATTTTTACTCAGGTCCACCCTGTCAGAAAAAAATTATAAAAAATTGATGGTGGGGCCAAAAAAGAGACATCCCTTCCTCACTCAAAGCATTATACCTCAAAAACATGCGTTTTAAGACGTGGGCTTATAAGGTATCTGTAGGTCGTGTAGCACCAAAAAGCGAAATTGTACGTCACAGTCCGTAGTATAGCGTGTTATGCTGAATGCTAATTCGTTAATTGTTTTTTATTGAATGTGTTTACTTATTGTTATTTAGGCGATACCGAGGTAAAACTTGATTTTGATCAAACATTTTGCCTAATAGCGTTACTTGGGCGACAAATACTCTAGTTTTCTAAACGGCGATATGTTTTTACTGGAAGACCTTGACCTTGCTTATCTAAATTTAAATTTATTGAACGTTAAATCGTTTCATTTTTTTTTTTGAAATCTTCGACTAAGCTTGTTCTCTCGAGATTTTGCTGGTTGAAATTTTAAACTGAGTTTCATTGGTTTGAATACGATTTATTGGTAAGAAAAAATTTTGAATTTGAATTATTTGTTTGATGCGTTTATTGTTGGTTTGAAATATTGTTATTTGGACATTTTTGGTATATTTTCATTGACTCAAATTATAATTCTATTTTATTAATGAGTTGTGAAAGAAATATTTGTTTGAAAATCTAAAGGTTTTTACTGATTCGTTTCTCTGTAGTTATATTTTATTGAACTTAAATTTACTTCATTCTTTTGAAATCTTTGACGAAACTAGTTGTCTAGAAATTTGGCTCGATGATTTTAAATGAAGTTTGAATCGTTTGAATGCAATTTTATTGGTAAGGTAGTAATTTGAAATTTGAATTATTTGTTTGATGAGTTCATTATTTTTAGTTTAACCTGATATACGGAAAGCCAATGCGTTAGTTGTTTATTGATAGGTTTATTAGGGTTGTGTTGTATACTGAAGCCATGTATAGGTTCAATGTGATATAACATTTTGCCTTTTCACGTTACTTGGTCTACAAATACTCTACAACCGTCAAAATTCTGATATGGTTTTAAAAGAAGAACCTTGACCTTGTGTATTTAATCTCATATCGAGATTAAATGTTTTTCGCATCTAATTTTGATTGGTTTATCAATATGTTATTTGTATATATATTTTTTTAAGATTTTATATTTTTTAGATTAAAATAAATTTATTATTCAGGAAGATTTTGTAGAATCTAGGTCTCAGGATTACCGGTGTTGAAAATTTATTTTGCTAATGTTATCTTGATGTCTGTGTTTTCTGCCCGCTATTTGGTAGTGGTAAGATTAATATTTTTCATTTTAATTAATTGACTTATTTGTCGTTTATTTGATAATTTGCTTTACTTAAATTGTTCGTGTAAGGGCTATTTTACATATTACCAAAGATTGCTAATTTCAGTTGTCTTAATTCTGATTTTTTTGTTTTAATACTGAATTATGGACTGGATTATTTATCTTAATCTATGTGGTTATATCTTATTTATTTTCCTTTTTTTCTCTAGTTAGGTTTGGTTTTAAGTAGAGAATTATTTAGGGTTTTGTTGGTATACTGAAGAAATGCATATAGGTTCAATGTGATATAATGTTTTGCCTATTGGCGTTACTTGGTCTGCAAATACTCTAGAGCCTTCAAAATTATTATATGGTTTTAAAAGAAGAACCTTGACCTTGCTTATTTTACTCGATACGCATTTATATTAAAATTAATTCATTATTCAGCAATAAAATTTCTGACTCTGGTTCTCAAAATTTTATTTTGAATTAAGTTTGATTCTTTTGCATTCAAATTCATCTTGATAAGAAGTATATTTTTGACCTGAATTATTGGTTTAATATATTTAGTGTTTAATTGAGATATTATTTTTTTTTTTTTTTTTGCTTTCAATCTTCGTCTTCCACAAATGCCATAAATTTTAATATTTTAGGTAAGGTTAGGTTAGTTAACATCACGTGGTTGTCGGGGAGGTATTATTTTGGTTTCCCAACTTGTGTTATTATTAAAGGGAGGATGCAACCTAACAACAAGTGATTTTTTATCGATTCCTTATTGTTTAAATAGGCCTAATCCACTATTTAAAAAAATTTACAAACAAATATTAAACTAGAAATAAATTTAAAACTTACCCTGAAAATAGGCTTAGTGGGATTCATGGAGCTCCTGATTTCCTCGCGTGTAAGGTTTAGCGACCAATCGCGCGTGACGTAAGTCTCCTGGAGATCTCGCGTGAACGACGGGCCTTCGCTCATTGGTCGCTAGACCTTACACGGACGTAATTCAGGATCTCCACGAATCCCCCTAAGCCTATTTTCAGGGCAAGTTTTAAATTTATTTCTAGTTTAATATTTGTATTGCAAACTTTTTATCGGTGGATTAGGCCTATTTAAACGATAAGGAATCGATAAAAAATCACTTGTAATTAGGTTGCAAAAACTAATTTTTTTAAAATCTTAAAAAATTACCAGTTCAAAGATAAGATTTCAATAATTAAGCTGGAAAAGTTTCATAGATTTGCTGAAGTTTTAAAGGGATTAAAAACGTTAATGAAATTCATCGAAAAAAGCTTTTTTAATCCAATTCATCTTCAAATGGTCAGATATACCGAACCAAGTGCGCCATATAGATATTAACATTAAAATCTCACTATTATGTTAACATAATAACAACATTTCGTCTTGAAATTGTCAGATTATCGAACCAGGCTCGACCCACCAAGTAATTACCAGTAATTCTCCATCCCTTAACACCCCCACTCTACTTATCGACGTGTTCAATGTGTTGCTGTAATTTAATTTGCATAAATTAACAGTTTAGGTATATGATAGTTTGAATTACACTTACACGTCGAGGTGATATTTATTTTAAATTCGGATCTATTTCGTTTACGCGTTCTTCGTTCGGAGTCGAAAGTTAATTTAAATAAACTCTCCGAATAAAGTACCATACTCTTTTAAAGGGATAATGAAATAACTCGAATTTATTAAAAGTGTACCAAAATTTAAAATGCTTTTGGTCCATTTCATTTGGTCTATTTAAATTTACAAATTTGTCAATTTTTGACGAAATTAGATGAATTTTTTCTTATTTAGTAAGCCAATTTCTTCGTTATGGGAGCAAATTTAATTAATTAAAGGTAAAATGGACGTCACTAGTTGAATTTGACAAGGCCCGAATTGAGTCACGAATGATTAAATGGTTTAAACTTAATCTACTAGAGAATAATCACTAGCCAATCTATATATTTTCCCTTTAATTTATTCGTATTAAATACGTGTATCTTTAAAATCGAAATACGATTTATACATTGTGTAAAATTACGCATCAGCATTCGTTATAGATTACTAGACTAATCGCGAACAATTCTATTAAATATCTATAAAGCGAATAACCTAATTATTCACTGGCACGATTCGTTCTATGATTCGAAGTGGGTCAATTAAAATCATAAAGCTCTTATGTATATACAAGAAAATGAAGAAATACAAAAAAATTTTGCCAAGGCTTAAGGCCAAAAAGGTAGTACATGTTGTTTTCACTCGACTACAATTTTTACTATCGCCATCAGGGTAAGAAATTTCATCTAAGGAACTATACCTTTGGATGTACTGATTGTTCCAAGTGGTCCTAATAAAACGAGAGTCAAAATTTTGCCTAGTCATCCTGTATCTATACCGTAAACGACGTCGCTAGGACGGGACACACTATACAGCGCAGCAGCGGCCGTCAAACAAATTCAAAAAGAGGGATACTCCCTATCTAATTAATTAAGACGACGTAATCAATCAAGGATGAATAGTCAATAGAAAAGAAAAGAATAATTAAAATATTCGAGTCTGGTTAACAAAAGAGAAATTCTGTCATTCGCGCGATTAAACAGTAACGGCAAATTGATGGAAAATTCAATTTTAGCAAAATTAGATAAGCAATAATTATACAATAGAATTTGAATCAAGCGATGGAAATCTTTTAGAATTTAATACGCCTTGGTTTATAACTTAAAGTGGAACTATAACGGATTTTCATGACACTAAAGCCTCGTTCATACATAGGCCTAAATGCGGTTCGATTTCTATAACTGGTTATCAAACCAACGTGAGAAATCAGTTCGTGTTGGTTCGGGAAGCAGCTTGGCCAAGTCACTTCGTTTCAATCCGCTTTGAAAATAACGAGGCGGGGAGACAAATTTGCTGATAAATCTTTAAATAACGCGATTAAAATTATACATTCTGTCAAAAATTATTCACCAACGAGTTACAAACACGATTTACTAATTAGTTTGAGATAACTATTTAAAAATTTTAAATTCTGGGCATTTTTTGAAACGACGCTAAGCCTTGGCTTAGGTCGAACCGGGGCGAACGGCCGCGAACCGTCTTGTCAGCGTGTGAACCAGGGAAAACGGAAAACGCTTCGAACTGGTTTTGGAACCGATTTTGCCTTCAAGTGTGAACGAGGCTTAAATGAAGATTTACATACGCAATTTAAGTCTATCACTTAAACAACGCCACTATCAGCAAAGGTTCAGGTAAACGTCATAGCGCGTCACTTAAAAATAGACAAAAAAGTCATCACCCCTGTCTTGCTCGATTGGTTTGGACTCTTCCTCGATATTTAACGTCGGGAGATATGGACGGAATTTAGGCGGGCTTAATCCAGAAAGTCAACTACACCTTTCGTATTAAAATTATCGTTAATTACCTTTCAGATAAAGTACTTATATCTTTTTGACATTTTAATTTAGAATTTTCTTAAGAACGTGTCAACCCAGCTAGAGGTACAAAATTTTGAATAGCGTCTTAATAGTATGATAAGGCATTCGAATGGAGTGTTTGCCCCCTCACTTTATCGATTTAGTCTGATAGTTTTTCTAACCTCGAGGTTATTCAAAGGTTACGACTTTAAAACGATAAAGCGCATCGAGCATGGTATAAACGACCATTATTACCGTAGAAATACGGGCTTTTTCTACGAAATAATGATGTTTTCGAAGATTGGGACTGATGTTTAAAAGGGGAATGTTCTAATTTTCAGTATTAAATAAAGCAGGGTGATGTTTTATCTATAACCTATCTCCAGAGCTAACTCGTTGAGATTGAAGGCAATATTAGCTTCTTAACTTATTGAATATATAAAATAGTTTCGAACTAAATACATTTACAGAAGACGCGAGCCCAGATTTGAGAAAAACTACTAAAAAAAAAAAATTTGGAGAGAGAAATCTTCAGGGAGAGAAAAAACCCCATTTAAATTAAAACGAAAATTTGTCCCAGGATAAAAGATGAAAAGATGCCGACAAGCGAAAACTGGTTTTTACCGCCGGGCCAAAACGGATAAAAGAATATATATATATAGACGAATATCTATCTTTAAATGATCGAGAATAAACGAAAGAAAAACGGGTTTTTATGGCTAAATTAACATATTTTAAAGAATGAAATTGAAATTAATAAAAAAAAAAATAATTTTGATTATGCTTTCAAAATGAATATTACGAGCGCAAACCGCAAATTGTCGACACTGTAGCTTTGATACCGACGTTGGTATACGGATAATAATTAAAATCGGACCACGGTTTCGCCTAAAAGGGGCGTAATACTTTAATGATGACATTTTTCGACTCAAAAAATAAATTTAAGATGAAGGCTTTCATTATATGGACAGTTTTAATAATTTAGACGCCGTTTTGAGGTATTGAGATTTAAAAGCTATTTAGATTTAAATGTTAATTTCTCATACAGATTTTGAGATTTCAACGTTAAAATCTAATATATAGTTTGGGATTTCAATGTTAATATCTAATAGAGATTTTGACATTTCAATGTCAATTTGTCATAGAGATATTGGGATTTCAATGATTTCTTATAAAGATATTGGGATTTCAATAATTTCTTATAAAGATATTGGGATTTCAATGATTTCTTATAGAGATATTCGGACTTCAATGATTTCTTATAAAGATATTGGGATTTCAATGATTTCTTATAAAGATATTGGGATTTCAATGATTTCTTATAAAGATATTGGGATTTCAATAATTTCTTATAAAGATATTGGGATTTCAATCATTTCTTATAAAGATATTGGGATTTCAATAATTTCTTATAAAGATATTAGGATTTCAATGATTTCTTATAAAGATATTGGGATTTCAATAATTTCTTATAAAGATATTGGGATTTCAATGATTTCTTATAAAGATATTGGGATTTCAATGATTTCTTATAAAGATATTTGGACTTCAATGATTTCATACAAAGATATTGGGATTTCAATGATTTCTTATAAATATATTAGGATTTCAATGATTTCTTATAAAGATATTAGGATTTCAATGATTTCTTACAAAGATATTAGGATTTCAATGATTTCTTACAAAGATATTGGGATTCCAATGATTTCTTAAAATGATATTGGGATTTCAAAGATTTCTTATAAATATATTAGGATTTCAATGATTTCTTATAAAGATATTAGGATTTCAATGATTTCTTACAAAGATATTAGGATTTCAATGATTTCTTACAAAGATATTGGGATTCCAATGATTTCTTAAAATGATATTGGGATTTCAATAATTTCTTATAAAGATATTGGGATTTCAATGCTTTCTTTTGAAGATATGGGTATTTCAATGTTAATTTTGCGCTGAGATACTGGGGCTGCAATATTAATTTTGCAAAGAGATACTGGGACTTCAATGTAAATTTTTCATAGAGATTTTGTAATTTCGGCCACGCGTCATAAGTACCGCAGCATGAGGCACATCGCGATAGAAAACTTCCATCGTTGCGCATGACCAAGTCTTCACTGGTCACCCCGCGTGATTTTGGGAAAGAGGCAAAAATTTCGCGGCAAAGGTTAGTTGGCACAATGAAAAATGGCTAAGGCGTATTGATACATAATGTTATTCCACTTAGAATAAAAAGTATTCGTTGACAACTCTTCTTATAAGTATAATAGTAATAATTAGCTAATATAAATGGTTTGTAAATGATAACACGCGTCATTGCGCCAAAGTTTAGGTAATATATATTTTTGCTCAAAAATATTAGCATAGGTTGAAAAGCGTATCCCAATATTATAGACCCTCGGGCCATGCTTCCCAGCGTGTGTATATTCGAATTAGGTAAAGGAGAAATCTCACCAAATACTTCGATATCCGACAATAAATCATTTTTAAAATTAATTATTAATTTTTCACGAACTCCAAATGGAAATTGAGTGATATTTTCGGGTTGATCGTTAAAAAACGATTCAAAATATATATACATATGTCATAGAACATAATTACAGCGACAGTAAAAATACGTATTTTATAATCCCCATTTTCAAAATTTTTAAAATAAAAATTCCCCAATACTACCTCATCACTATGGTCACGTGGTTATTATAGAGCCTACAGTTGATTCTCGCGCGTTCTGGCACATGTGAAAAGGTCACTTTCGCGCGGTCTTTTTCGTAAAAGTACTTAATGTAGAAAGTCAACTACCATTCGTATGAAAATTATCGTTAATTAAATCGGATAAAAAATTATTATAATATCAAGAATTATATTCAAAATCATATCGCGTTGAGTAAAATAAAACAATAAACTCAAATACGTTATGTAGCGCATGCGCAGTTAAGAATGTATAGAATGGTGAGGGAAAAAATAATTAACACTTGCTCTTAAAACAAATTGAGAAATCATAAATTCAACCAGCGGATAAGTTTCGATTCGAATGATTGATTTTTTTGTCGAAATTCAGTTAATCGGATGTAGGTTTAAATATCAATATCCCGTCCTTATTTTACACGCGAGATGATTTTGCGTCAATATTATAATTAGAAAACTATATTAATTAACTTCCTGGCAAATAACTACTTCCGTTTTATTAATAATTAATTTCTAAAGTTTGGTAATTTGGACAAATTATATTATTATTGGTAAAGTTCAAGCTGTTCTATTTTTCGCACCAAATCTTTTTAGCATTATCTATGGAGGCCCATTGCCCCCTATATGGTGGCTTCCTCCGATACATTGAACGTTAGTGGGTGGAACACATTTACAGGCGTTTTCGCCTTTTATAAACGACTAACAATATCAGCTTTTATCTCAGTTTTTCGACTCTTTCCCGAAATAATAAGCTAGATTTAAGATATATTTATTTAGGTGTTTACTTTCCAATTGAAATTTACTGTCAAATTAAATCATCCGAGTTTTCCCTGAGCATTTAGAAGTTAATCGCATATTGATTAACTTAATCTAACAAAACATTCTTTGGAAAAATGAAATAAGTAAAATAAAATAATTAAACAATATCAAGTTTCTACGAACTGAAACTTTTCCTTGACCTTTTAATCCAGTTTTTCAATTTTGTAAGTTTTTCATTGACCTTTAAGCTATTTTTAAATATAAGGATTTCCTATTACCTCTATTATCAAATTCCATAAATTTCCCATGACCTTTTATATCTATTACCAAATTCTGTAAATTCCATACATTTTCCATGACTTTTTATCTCTATTATCAAATTACGTAAATTTCCCATGATTTTTTACCTCTATTATCAAATTCCATAATCTTTCCATGACCTTTTACCTCTATTAACAAATTTCATAAAGATCCCATGACCTTTTAGTTCAATTTTGAAATTTCATAAAGATCCCATGACCTTTAAGTCGTATTTTCAAATTTCATAAAGATCCCATGACCTTTTAGTTCAATTTTGAAATTTCATAAAGATCCCATGACCTTTAAGTCGTATTTTCAAATTTCATAAAGATCCCATGACCTTTAAAGCCCTATTTTAAAATTTTATAAAGATCCCATGACCTTTAAAGCCCTATTTTCAAATTTCATAAAGAACCCATGACCTTTAAAGCCCTATTTTCAAATTTCATAAAGAACCCATGACCTTTAAAGCCCTATTTTCAAATTTCATAAAGAACCCATGACCTTTAAAGCCCTATTTTCAAATTTCATAAAGAACCCATGACCTTTTAGTCCAATTTTCAAATTCCATAAATTTTCCATGACCTTTTAGTTCAATTTTCAAATTCAATAATTTCCTTTGATTTTAATCCCTTATTTTCAAATTTCATTCCTTTTTCTTCGTAACCTTTAACCTCAACTTTAAAATTAAATTTCTATTCTTTTAACCTTTAACCTCAACTTTAAAATTAAATTACATTTCTATTCTTTTAACCTTTCACCCCAAATTTCAAATTCCAATATTGCAATAAAAAAAAAAAAAAAAAAAAAAAAAAAAAAAATTCAACATCATATTTTTCTATTTCTCCGATGACTTTTTCCAATTATTTTGGGCTAAAATATTTTCACGCGGGCTGATATAAGATTTAAACTAATAAATAAAAATATAAAAAATATATATGTTCTAGGTATGAGAAAAACGTCGTATTATCGAGTATTAAAAGCTACCAAAAGCGAGTACTACGTACGATAACTGAATACTAAGAGGGCAAAACTACACGCCGAGAGAGTGAAGGAATATCTCTCGGCGCGGCGGCGATGGCAGCGGCACCTTTTTGAGTCGAAAATAAGCACCTATCAAAAACCTATCATTTGCTAATAATGGACGTTTTTCTAAAAGAGAAAAGAGATGGAGGACCTCGCGCCGCGCTCTGTACTTAAATACTTGGCCCCGCCACGCATGCCCGCGCCCCGTACACCCGTGGAAACGTGTGATTCCAACTAAACGGCTCTTTAAGGAGAAAATTTCACTTGACCCTATATAGATTTTTAAACCTTACCGAAATTTAACGCTTTTAAGGTTTATTGATATAACCAAACGTATTTAAATTATAGTCGGAATACAAAGATGAATCACTAACAGAATTAAAAATTTAATTCAACAACCTTTCGTCAATTAAATTATGATTATATTGAATTAAATTTATTACCTTAATAAAATTTGATTCGAATAATTAGACGAATTTATTAAAATTATAATATAGGATAAAATAGGAAATAATTTTTTAATTTCCCTATTTTATCATTTATTTGACTAATAATTCCTATAGTTTCCTATATTTCAACACGCACGAGAGTCGAGTAATATTTAATTTAAGATAATCTGTAAAATTCCATAGTATTTACGCCCTTCTAGTAGCGACGAATGAACCGGTGACATACTATTTTCTATGCCATTTTAAAGACTTTACTAATTCCAAACATTTACGCCAGTGATAAAGTGATAGAGAATAGGTAGTTCCTCTTTGCGCAATAAATAAGGGGTTCTATTTTGTCTGGTCTACCTTGTTTTGACAAACTAAATGTTGCGATGGGTGCCCCGACTGGCATGCCACTACCATCACCGCGCGCGGGACGAGGTCGAGACGCAGCGAGAAGTTTTATATTATAATAGCGGGGCATTCAGTCGAGGTGGTGGGTGCTATAGGGGGTATTATTTTAATCACGGTGGTGTATTATTCGGCATATCATCTAAGGTGTTAAAGCGACGAGGGGGTCGAGCGAGGGGAACACCTTGTATATCTTCCCGCGAGCGCCACAGTGATATGCCAGCACTATCTTCTTCTGGACAGGGCCACCTACGGAGAGCCACGAGAGGCCAACGCATTACAGAAACTCGCACGCAACTTTCTTTACAGCCACCCAAGATATACGAGATCATATATACATATTTAAAAAGTTTCAAAATTATTGTATCACTAACTGAAAATATCTCGGAAAATATGAAATTCCGAGAGGTGGCGTAATACCCTCTTCAGACGATCATAAAATAAGCCGAGTTCGGTTTATTTTAAGCCAAAATAAACTGAAATTTAAACTGCTTTAAAAGCTTACGACCTATGTTTTCAGACGAGAAACAAAACAAACTGAAATTTAATAGCAATATGTTTCCCGCCAAAAATATGGGATTTGATTTTTTGAAAGTAAATTACCTTTGAGATTTATATTCCAATATTTTCAACCTTTATTTCATAATCAGTTCGTTCACAATCATTTTTTAAAAGCGGAGAAAAGGTTGAGGCGGAGAAATTAAGCCGCGCGCGCGGGAAGAGCTAAGCCTAATTTGACGTAATTAGGCTTAGCTTTTCCCGCGCGCGGATGGCGTTGGTTTATTTTTTAACCGCGGTTTCGGTTTGAATCTGGGTTTTAAACTTACACCGTCTGAAACACTAACCCTGGTTTAAAAATGAACTTTGGTTTACTAAACCCAGTTTTATAGGCTCGTCTGAAGAGGGTATTAGGCTTCAAATTTCTCTAACTCTCTCCTGTATAGTGCTGAAGGGTTCTATGGGTAACTCACACTTACGGGTGAAGAATTAATAGGCTTATGATCTAACCCATCACGTTCTCCCGATATCTCCTTGTTTTCTTAGAGTCGCGACCCTTTACGTGATATACTGATGGCCATCAAACAACTTTTTTATTTTTATTAAATGCATGGTGTAAAAATCCCATCAGTTACGCTTTAACTCGGCAGCGAAAATGTATTCGATAAAAAAAAATTACTTTATGATATTTAATAAGCCGCGAGCCTTGTTTATGGCACGAATCATAAATACCAGGGATCGTCACCCTTATTCTGTCATCGTCCAAAAATTTGAAAACTAAAAAAATCACGCTCGTATCCTTAACCCTATATAACATGATCTCTAGCTTATATTTTTACATATAATAGTGTTGAAATTTAAGAGGGATTATAAGATTTAACTAAAAGCTAGTTTTTTAAATGTCATAAATCTCTTCGATGTTTTGTAAAATATACTTTGAAATTGAACCTTTTTTTAATATCTTTAAATTCTGGCGAAACTGGTTTGGGATTATTTATATTTTGTTTTGATTTGTTTCCTTATAGATTTCCAAATGTTTAAATAAGCCCCCTTAATTTGAATGATTTAAAATTTAATTATTAGCTAGCCAATTAACGATGTCGAGCATCGGAGGCTAAAGACACTTGCAAAAAACGTCTACATTTGGTTAAATTCGCGGGAAACTTCTGATAAATTTATTTGTACGAGAAAATACACATATTCTTGTAAAAATCTCAAAGATATCCGGGAAGAAAATTAAAAAAAGATCGATTTAAAAAAAAAATACCGATTCATTTATATACAACTTGTATAATCTATTAGCTAAAGCGCCTTTAAATCAGACTTAAAATTGAGTAGGTATATATCACAGTCGTTGAATCAACAGCCATAAATTTAAGCCAGGTGAATATATCAACACGCTGAGAGAATTAAAGATGTCTCGGATACGAAACTTTTAATTTCCCACGCTTGAAACTACCACGATTTTCCGAATAGAAATCCGGTTTTTACTTTCAGTTTAAGTACTTTCAAGATTGCGAAAGTACTACGGCTATAGGAGGCATGGTGTTCCGTTAAAGCGGCACCGGCCTACCGGGCCCGGTTGAGTCTCGCGATGGGAGAAAATTGGGAAAAAGATCAGAGGACGGAGACCGCGAGATCGCTAACTCGTCCAAGAAAATCCCAAGAGCCGAGGAATTTCAATTCTTATCGCGGCTAGCTAGCTCCCGAGACGACAGTTAAGATAAAAACTATTTCTAATTCCCTAATATCAGACCCTAATGGCCTGTTTATTTCGGAGATTGATATCAAAGGGAGAATGCAATCCGACCGCATTTTATTATCGTCTAATTATGAAATAACGAGAACCCTATGGATCCCTGCTAAGCCTACTTATAAATTGATTTATAGCTTAACGAAGGAAAGTTAATTGCTCATTATTTTGCAAAACAAAGAATTAGGGAATGTCTACTTTCTAACGGCGCAATCGGTTTATGCCTAGGTGCTTGTAGAGAAAAGTTACGGCCATTATAAGACAGGGGTCATTTTTGCATTTTTGCTCAATTTCTATCAGTGGCGGAATTATCTTTAACGAGTGGCTCATGTCAATTTAATTATTTTAAATTAATCTAGGGAATGTCTTCTTTCTAACGGTGCAATCGGTTCATGCCTAGGTGTTAGTAGAGAAAAGTTACGGCCATTATAAGACAGGGGTCATTTTTGCATTTTTGCTCAATTTCTATCAGTGGCGGAATTATCTTTAACGAGTGGCTCATGTCAATTTAATTATTTTAAATTAATCTAGGGAATGTCTTCTTTCTAACGGTGCAATCGGTTCATACCTAGGTGTTAGTAGAGAAAAGTTACGGCCATTATAAGACAGGGGTCATTTTTGCATTTTTGCTCAATTTCAATCAGTGGCGGAATTATCTTTAACGAGTGGCTCATGTCAATTTAATTATTTTAAATTAATCTAGGGAATGTCTTCTTTCTAATGGTGCCATCGGTTTATGCCTAGGTGCTTTTAGAGAAAGGTCGCGGCCATTTTAAGACATGTGTAATTTTTGGACATTTTGCTCGATTTCTATCAAGTGGCGAGGCATATTTTTCGAGTGGCGAGGCAGGATTTTATTGTTTTATAATAATCTAGAGAATATCTACTTTCTAATGATGCAATCGGTTTACGTCTAGGAGATTGTAGAAAAAAGTTACGGCCATTTTGAAATATGCGTAATTTTTGGAAATTTTACTAGATTTCTTAAACCTTAATTTTAAGATTTTGAGAGACTTGGAATCTGAAATCTTATTTTTATCGCGAACCGTTACCAACATCGAAAAATTTAAAAAGAAGAAACGTTGAATATGTTTTTCGCTCGAAATGTGTGCCAAAAGAGTCCGGGGTTAATAATAAGGAATGTTAGCGGTGCCAAGTAACTTAAATTTACAAGCGGCGCGGTTTAATGGCGTGAGACATCGTTCGTTAGAATCGTTCGCCTTCTTTAATTCAAGCAGGCACCCTCTTGATATCATACCTTCCGAGTTACGTACTATCCCTATATCCCAATGTAAAACATTAAGAATCTTTTTTTTTTGAAAGCTTAGAAAGATTTTAAAAGAACCCCCCTCGCTTTTCGGAAGATCTAAAGAAGTTTTCGTGGATTAAAAAACTGTATAAGGGGTCCTATGCCAAAAAGGGAGTTCAAGTTTTATAAATAAACCAGCTGGAAATTAAATAAATTGAGTGTCAAAGATTCCGCAAATAGTCTCGGAGTAATATTTACCAGGGATATGTATCGCTCTTTCATTAAAGTTTACGAGTAAATTAAGTATTTATACTCGCGTTTTGACTTACGAAAAAACATCGAATATATTCACTTATTACTTTGCAAAGAATATAAATCTAATCTAAATAAATCTAAATAGATTTTTTTTTATCGAAGTTGGTTTTTATCGCTTTGCCTTTTTTCGAAATTTGATACGTATACCTTATTGGTATTAGATTGTTTCGCGAGAATCTGATAGAAGCTCCGGTCATTTCTAAATCGATTTGAAATACCAGAAGCCGATGAAACCCTCCTTTGAAGTCTACTACTCTAATGTTCGATATAGCGCGCCTCTCTGTATGGGTAAAATTCACAATTTTACGAGATCGGAGGGGTCCTACTTCATACCCCCCTGTCTACGGAAAATTGGAAATTCTCTCTCTCCACAAACGACGACGTTTTTTTGACGAACTCCAAGGCTGCTAGAGATATTCGCTCGACGAACTCCCGCTCCGAAAATATCTACCGTTAGGAGGCGTACGAATCGCGCTTTTTGAAACTAACCCATACAGAGAGGGGTAAACAAGACCCGGGAGTAATAGACTTCAAAGGAGGGTTTCATCGGCTTCTGATCAAACCTATATTCAAATCGCCAGGAATCGTTTTAAGCGTCACGCGTTAATTCACGTATTATCTTTATAAATCGATTTATTGTAGCTTCATCTATCGGTTGTTGAAACCGAATCGCTATGAAAATGGTTCCCGAAGCAGTTTTGAGAAATCGAATCAAATCGATTCCTAGGCCTAGTATGAACGCGGCTTTTGTGACGGTGATAGATCTATTTCTCCGATTGTATTCCCGTTCACAAGACTTCCGCGAAACGGTTTAAATCGATTTCAAGGCTTATATATGAACGTAAAGCTAATGTTACGTAACATATTGATTATATAAGATAGAAAAATTGTGAACTAAACCATTACGTCACGTGCAACGTTCTTTGTAGACTATATTAATGTTTTTTCTCTATAATGTACCAGAAATTCTTACCATTATAATTGACAAATGAACTAATCAATTACCTTTTAAATTTCAGGTGTCAAAGACATCAGTGGTGATGATTCCGCCTTATCCGATTGCGATTCCGAACCGGGTTTGCAATTGAAAAGAAAGCAGAGGAGATCCCGGACGACATTCACCGCCTTGCAATTGGACGAATTAGAAAAAGCCTTCGAACGGACGCAATACCCGGATATCTACACCAGAGAGGAACTCGCCCAGAGAACCAAATTAACCGAGGCTAGAATACAAGTAAGAATACATTAAGTTAATTAAGATTATATATTAATATATATTTTATATAATTAGTAATATAGTCATCTTCGAAAAAATTAAAATAATGATAAGCAATTAACGGTACAGGCTTATGTCATTGCCGAAGGGTCATTTAAAATTTTGGGAATTATAAAAAGACCTTTTATTATTCGACGAGATTAAACCGAAAGACCACCCAATAGACGCCAATTTTAAGGAAGTCCTTATTATTAATTCCACGCGAATGAATCTCGACCTTTTTTTCGATAAGACTTAAAATTGAAGCTACTTAAATTAAATTTAAGTTGCATTTTCGAAAAGATCGTTAAAAAACGATTCAAATTATATATACTTATGTCATAGAAATATTTACACTAACAGTAAAAACAAATATTTTAAAATCGTCTTTGTAATTTTTTTAAAAATTCTCCGCGGTATACTACGTCATAACTATACGGTCACGTGGTTATTGTAGAGTCTACAATTGATTCTCGCGTGTTATGTAACGCCATACGGTCGTTTTCACGCAGTCTTTTTTGTGAAAGTACTTATAATTTCATTGGAAATTTAGTTATTGCTAATTAATTTTCACAATCAAATTAAATCTTTAAATTTGCGGTAAAGGTCTCAAAAACAAATTATCCCAGAGTTGTTAAATTAGATTATGGAATTTTAAAATTTAATTAAAATTTGGTTTCCAGACCACCTCTTTACGACATTTAAACTAAAAAAAATATTTTAATCATTACACGAACTATTAGTAAAACCTCTATAAGCAAGAATCCATTCAGGTTCCATAAGAATATGGGAGCATAGCTTTAGCCTCTGGTATCATCCTCCCAAACTTTGTAACAAAAGTTCGTCTGCTATTTTCGCAACATTTGTACCCTTAGATCTTTTTTCGGTCGGCTCCATTTTTATTACCCAAAATATTATGTCAAGGTCGTTAGTGGAGCGGGTTAATAATAGATGTCAGGAGCGATTTACTTGAAAATCGATTCGAAGCGGACGAACTTTTGCTACAAAGTTTGGGAGGATGGTTATTGAATCGCGGCCCTCCCATATTCTTATGGAACCTGAATGAATTCTTGCTTACACGCGTAAAAGGCGAGAAAAATAAATTTCATATAATTTATAAATTTAAACGAAAAGCCGGAGTTTCCGGTTTGATATATTTTAGGCCCACCGCGAGTTTTCGTTGATTGACAAGTCGCGAGATGTTACGTAAGATCAGATAAGAAGTCGGCGTTATACAACGGAGAAATAATCAAAAACATATTCCTCAAACACGTCAAACAAATCGCGATAGTGGCGCCTTGAGAATTCAACGTGTAGGAATCACCGTTTTAATTTCAAGCTCGCAACCGTCGGTTGAAAACTAAAATTGGTAAATTGGTAATATTTCGGAGGCCATGATCCACGGGCGAAAAGATTGACGGATCCAATCTCTCGAAATATGAACTCAAAAAACATCCTTAGGTTACAAACAGTTCAAACCTGGACTATAGGACTAAATACCTTTACCTTTATAAGGTATATTCAATCGTTAAAAGAATTCAAAAGAAAGCCGAATTAAAGTGATACTGTTACGCCATTCAATTCTCGAAATTTAATTTATACCCTAGAGATTCTATTTCTATTATAAACAACGCGTGTTTTTCTCTAGCCAATCACGGAGCATCTTAATCGTTAGCCCTGTCAATTTCATTGATGGATTAGTTTTATGATTGTAAAATGATTAATTAGTACTGATTTAATAATTTAATAGCGTAAGAGAATGGAAACAATTATTTTATAATTATCTTGTTTAAACTAGATCACCTAAGTTAATTTTACCGTGCCAAGGCTTAAGAAATTTTAGTACTCGTCAAGCGTAAATTTGCAATAAAAAAAAAAAAATTAGATTTAAATGAAATTTATTTTTTTCGAGTTTCTTGAAACTTTCGGGGAAAAAATGGTGAGAGCTTCACTTTTTTTAAAATATATTCTTTCATGGTGTTAAATGTAAAAAAACTTTTTTACAATTTTTTCGTGTCTCCTAACCGTTGGACGTCGGTCCATGTTTTCACTTTGCATTATGAAATCTAATGGTATACATGCAGTGGGCGAGCGCGAAATACACCTTTTTAAAGGTGTGAACGATAAAAGATATACACTCTCTCGCCACAGGGTTTATTTAGGCATATCTCCCTCTACCAGGGGGTGGGTGTAGGCTCTTATATTGACAGAGAATGTTGTAGTAGTCAAAAAAAAGGTCGACTTAAAAATATTTCCCAAAAAAATCTAATATTTTTTTAAAATGTTCGTATCTCACATTAATTTAGAGCCTAAACAATCCAAAGAAAAAGTCTAGTTACACAAAAAAATACGAACAATTCAAAAAAATTACAATTACAATTTTGACATCTTGGGGTGTGGTCGAGGGGTCAGACACTCTTGAATTCGCTGTACACCTGAGTTCACTGAGTTCAGCTTTGACAGTGCATTGAGTTCGAACTCTTATGAACTCTGAGTTCAGCTTTGATAGTGCAAAGAGTTCAAAAATTTTGTACACCTGAGTTCGCGAGTGTCTGCCCCCTCGGGTGTGGTTTCTTTTATGAACTTTCCCATCTTGTTTTTCACGCGTATTCCTACATATAGGAGCCGTCAACTTCTCTAACACCATTTTCCCAATTCTTTCTTATCTCTTATCTATAAAACGATGATACCGAAACAATGTATAAACAGGCGAGGCCTGCCGTGATTCTTATAAATAATACGTAATATATAATTATCGGATCGTTCGCGAAAATGATCTTTGAATTGAATAACCGACACGAATGACGGCGGAGTGCGGTTTCAAAGCTTCAAAAATAATATTATAGGGGTTATTAAGGTGTCAGATATGCCTATTGTTAAGACTAATTTGAAGAAGACACTCGCTAACTACACTTGCTACCAACGAATGAATGGAAACTGGGCAAACCCAATTACGTTTTCAAAAATTTGTATTTCTCTACAATACTTTACGAATCCCAATAATATACTTATAGGAATGGATTTAAAGGGAGAATGAAAGGTTAAAACATCGATTAAGAATGCTAAAATAATGAGAAAAACAATAATATAACTCACCAAAAATATTTCCTTATTTTATAATCAATTTCCAAAGTTCCGAAACTTGCGGATGCTAAGCCTTGGCTGCCTAGCTCGGCGAATTAGGCAAGCACGAGCCGTACTTTTTTTAATATTCCCGTCTGATCTAGTCGCCAATCACGAGCGAGTACGCGTATTTTTAAAATACGCGTACTCGCTCGCGATTGGCGACAAGAACAGCCGCGAACAGGTTGTTTCGGCCTTTCATTCTCCCTTTAATGCCAATTTCTTTGGGACCCTTCCAGCGTTCAATGAACGAGGTCCCGCGTCTCATGTGCTGCGGGTCGGGTCCGTGGGATTATGGTATTGTTTATGGGAACCGTTCCAATTTCGCGTGGTCCCTTCAAATTAATTGTCATTAATTTATTGGTGTTTTATTTTTATTTCCAAAGGTATGGTTCAGTAATCGTCGAGCCCGTTGGAGAAAACAAATGGGAAGTCAACAATTGAACGGTTTTAACCATTTAAGTCTACCGATGTCTTATCCAACCGGTGCTGGAACGTATCTGTTACCGGATCCCGGTGGTTACTCCGCGTCTTCAGCACAAGGTAACTACAATATGAATTCACTAACGAGCTGGTTTATATGGATTTGGGTCAAAGATTTTAACTTTGAAATGATGGACGGACATGAATTGAGTTTTAAAAACTAACCTAACCTTAATTAAGTCATTGTCGATCATTTGAAAGGGTGTTTAAAGTTATTTTCAAGAGATTATCCCAATAACAACGCGCGGGGTTAATGTTTCTGTGTGTTTTCTTATAATTGATCGAATTTGGTTATTTTCTCGTTATTTGCAGAAGCATTTCACGCTGCGGCGGCGGCAGCGGCGGTGGCTGCCGGTCAAAGCGGAGGTTCGGCACCATCCTCTATACCTCTACATCATAACGGAGACACTACGGGATTGTCCTCTTCGGGTAACAACGCCACAGACCCTAGGAACGGAATGCAAGGAGTGTACACTAACCATCCGCACCATCACCATCATCATCAGACTGTGGCCGACGCGGCTTCTTCATACATATCCGCCGCTACCTCAACCTTACCGTCTCAGGTAAACACGCTTTTAACTCGTATCTCTACAAACAACCTTAGAATGGACCAGTTTTTCCAATGGAGGTTTATGTTACTTCCAAGGTTGAGAATATTCGCTATTCGTTCGGTTCGTTTATGTGGGAACAATTATTTCTAAACACGACGAATCATGTACATGACAAGATGATATTGATGTGAAACTGGCTTAAAGTTTGTGAGAATGCTTATCTGGGGTTTAAGCCAAAGATATCGATGTTCTTATAAGTGAATAAATAGGTTCTTGTTAGAATGAAAGAATCAAAGATAATTAAATGCGTTGAGTTGAAATATCAACAGAGAAATAATGTTAAAATTGGGATATTTTTGCCCAAGCACTGAGGATGAAACACATTTACAGGAACCACGTACGAAAAGTGTTAAATAGTTTACCCCTACACATTGTTTTCACCATAAACACCAATGCTCGGCTGTTAAAATCACTTACACTCGCTCAATTATCGTCTGTAGAAATGTTCCAACGGTATGTCACTAATTGCTTCATATTTTAGAAATTTTGGTCACTATTTCAACCAATAATATTGCTTGGATAAGTCACTAATGGGAACTATGGACAGATAGGAATTTACATTGTGTAACTTCTATCCTTTATTGATTTATAATAAGAAATAGAACTAATTGTCTTTTTAAATTATATAGGATAATTTGACAAACGTGTAAAAATTTAATAATTACGACGTAGAGAACACGAACTAAACGGGTAGGGTAGGAATTAAAAAACAAAAACTAGTCAAGTCGGAAGAATGAAAATTAAAAGAATATTTATAGAGGTCACGTCGTGAAAAATTTCTATCGTGCAGGTTTTTAAAATAACAATCATATACACGAGTTTATCTACCGCTGTATATACTATAGTTGTAATAGAACAAATCGTCACACGTGACCAACGTTTTATGTTCGAATAAATTAAAAAAAATCGATCTGCGCTTGATTTTACGTTAGAAATTATAGGCGATTCATTTTACCCCAAATCAACAAATCAATTATCGAGTTTCAAATGATTACGAATTCTAAAAAGGAACCGGCGGGCGGAGTTCGACAAAAATATAATTTGTATAATTTCGAGACGTGGGCGCCAAAAGTGATAATTGTCTAAGACGATTTTTTTACCGATTTTAAAGGGCGATTTATAAGTTTTGTTGGTTTTTCAGTGACGTAATACTACGTCATCACTATGCTCTAACATAATTCGACAAAAATATCTCAAATGAAAAAAGTTAAACTCAACAAAAGTGGACCAAAAATTAAAATGCCTTTGCTCCCTTTTTTTGTTGAATTTGGATAATTTTTGACCAAATTAGGGGATTTTTCCTGATTGGGTAAAAACTGTCTCGCGGATTTTTTCAATTTCTCGTGATTAAATTCGCGAGCTTGGCGTTACATCAATTTGACAAAGTGCCCGAATCAAGTCAGCAGTAACTTATATAATTCCTGCTAAAATTAAAGGCAAAAAAAAGGTCTCGATTTCAACAACTCGTGATTAGCAACAGCGATTATGTGATTATTATAGACATCTTGGCGTAGTCGAGGTCGACGCGGATAGACAGATTAGGGGGCAACCTTTCTTTAACTTTCTCTCTCTTTCTCTCCCAGGGTGGGCGATTGACTTATAGGCTTAAAAACACTGGCTTATCGGCTCTCCGTGATCCCCTCCGAACGCGCGATAAAACGCAAATTGGCCCCTTAATTCTTGTCCCCGCGGCCGAGCCTCGCCAAAGATAATATACAAAGAAGTAAAATTAGCCGTTAAGTGAAAACGTGACGAGAATATTTCCCTAGATTGATTTACATTTTTTCCAGCTAAAAGGAGAGTGGTAATTTTTAGTATAGTTTTAATTCTGAACGGATACCGCGTTTCATTTTGATTGAAGTTTTGATACGATAACTATTGAGAAATAAGAAGAAAAATTCGGTAATTAGAACCGTAATTCGAAGTGTTAATTTAATTATAGCGAATTCCACTACGTCCTCATAATAATAATTTATTTCGCAACAAAGTTGCAGGCAACCACGAAGGCATAGCCTATAATGTGTGGTTGCCATGGCTACAAAGTATACGCCAAAATTAGGAATTGTATTGTAAAGTTTCAAAATACAAAAGATATTTTGCTAGGGCAGCTTTGTATTCCATTGGACGATAACTCTTAATGACGAAGTATACTTCGTAATGGCAGAAGCCGATGAAACCCTCCTTTGAAGTCTACTACTCCAATGTTCCATATAGCGCTCCTCTCTGTATGGGTAAAATTCCCAATTTTACGAGTTAGAAGGGGTCCTACTTCATCCCCCCTGTCTACGGAAAATTGGAAATTCTCTCTCTCCACAAACGACGACGTTTTTTGGACGAACTCCAAGGCTGCTAGAGATATTCGCTCGACGAACTCCCGCTCCGAAAACATCTACCGTTAGGAGGCGTACGAATCGCGCTTTTTGAAACTAACCCATACAGAGAGGGGTAGACAAGACCCGGGAGTAATAGACTTCAAAGGAGGGTTTCATCGGCTTCTGGTAATGGAGATATGCACTGTAACGCGTTTGCCAAGAACGGTATGATGTCTAGAAACCGCGTGAAAACATAATATCCCTCGCTAATTTAAATACGTTCTTGGTAAATCCGTTTATCCCTAGCTTTGACGAGATACGATTAGATAACTATAACTTTTCTATATCGTTATTTGTCTAAGTAGGGCGATTTATAGAATCCAGACACGACCTAGAGCTAAATTCATGGGTGCTTTCATATTACGTACAATTTGGGCGAGACACATTCGATCTTTTCAACTGACACCTCTAGTTGCGTGGAAACCTTAAATATAAGCTTTTATACACCTTTAAAAGATAACCTTTCTCATACGCTTTCTCTCGATCCTTCCGAAGATCTTTAGCGGACAGATCGGGGCTCTTTTTTCATCGTGAGAGAGAAAGAGAGAGAGGCAAAAAGTCTTTTGAAGCGTTTGATTGCCCTTAATAAGCAAATTGGGGGTCTTTTCCATCTCGGCGCGAGGTGTCGTGTCTCACGCCGTTCTAACATGTCCGCTATCAATCGAACAATTTTTTTTCTTCGCGCCTTTAGTTCGGTCTCTGTAATTACGGCCAAAAACAGCCGACAACCGAGTTGAACCGACACGACGAGCGAAGGAAAAGGAAAAAAATTACCGAAATGAAAAATATTTTTACCGCTCGTTATACTGACATATAATGAATTCTAGTTTTTTCAATTGCAAAACTACTCTCGAACGAGATGTAAAATAACTAATAACAGAAGGAGATATCTACTCAAAAAGTGTTACACTCTCGCCCAGCGCTACGCTTAAATAAACTATCGACATCAGTGTTTTTAAACGCTATAAGAAAGTATTTACAATCGTATTTCCCTCGATTTCCACGCAAGAAGGGAATGAATTAATCTATCCAATTTAAGATTTTGTTTAACGTTTCCGTTTTTTTCTTCTTTGAATTATCAGGTGATTAACATGCTCCATCCATCGGTCAGTACGTCAAGAACGAACCACTCCGGTCAACTATTATCAGATCCATCCGGTGGACACGTTAACGCTCCGGATTACACGTCCGGTTTGGTTCATCAATCGTCGCAACTTCATTCGGGCGGCGGAACCTCGTCTCAAATCCATCAACCGTCAGTGACCGCTTCCGGCGGTTCCTTCGCGAGTTCCGGGTCGGGTGCTGGTTCGAACTTATCGGGAGTAAGTGGCGCGGGTCCCTCCGAACATCACGCCCACCATTGGAGTCATCATCACCATCAACATCACGGAGCCGGTTCCTTGCAAGCCAGAGCGGCCGCCGTAGGAGGTTGGAGACATCCGGGGACCAGTAGCGGTACTTGCGCGCCGGCGGTTGGAGCCACGGCGGCGGGTTTAGGCGCGCAACCTTCGGAATCGGCGTTCGGTTGCGGACTGTTCGGAAATGATTCGGCTTTCGTGGGTGCCGGGTCATTTAACGGGATGGTCCCTCATTCCCACTCGACGGCGACAATGTCCAACGACTTGAAACCTTCCTGTTACTATACGGGACAGTTCGGTTCCGGATTGAGAGGATTAAGCCTTTGCTAGTCACGAGAACAACGCGAAAAACGCGGGAACCTTTTTATTATAATTAGCGCGTTTGCGGATATCATCTACAACGAAAATTCGTTACTTGGAAAGAAATACGCCAGTGAAAATTAACTACAAATTAAATTAAATAATCGACATTGCATGGACGAACTGAGACGGCCATGAGAATTTTACTTCGGGTAATGGACTTCTGATATTAGTTATTATTAAAGAGAGCTTAGTTATAATTAAGAAAATTAATTAAAGTACATGTACAGAAAAGAAAGCAATATTTATAAAATATAAATTAAAATATATAATTTCATTTCAGAAGTAATGGAGATTTTTTGACTAGAAGTGTGGTTTGTAATCAGGGTTAAAATTTGACCAAGTGTTATTGCGTTTACATGGGGGCGATGATATTGGCTAAAACTATTTCCCGCCTTTTTTTGCGTATGTCCATTCAAATCTAGGTTCGTTAAAGGGCATGTTTTAAGGTATAGAATAACGCACCAAATTATAGATCACCCACCCTCTGAGTTATAAAAACCTATACTTCAAATAACTTCAAATAACAACTAGAGAACCAAGAAATAAACAAATTGTGTATGCATAATTAGGCCCGAATTAGTGTTAAGACACCTCGAGCTATATTTAAAATATATATTTAAATATTTGTAGAAAATTGAATACTGCCACACTTCGGTTTAAACGTAAATAACTTCTGATTTCACTAGGAAAAAAAAATACTTTTTAAAAGCTTGTAAATATATACGGTAAGGCTTATTAAGCAGTGAGCGAATTTCGCAATAATTTCTAATTAAATAAATTGATGTATTATTTAAAATTAGTTCTTTCGGATTTAAATAAAAAATGTTTTAAAATGAATTTTTTTTTGGGGTTTAAATAATTAATATTGTAAGCTTACTTATTTTTATCTAGTGCTCAATTATAATTTCGAAATAACGGGTTAAAATTACATATTTAGTTAAGCCAAAATATAAAGAAAACGTAAGAAGGTAACGCATGGTTTACTTTGGTTGGACAGAGCGGAAAGCCTACGAATTATCATTAATTTAGAGTTAATTTCACCTCAAGGTGGCAGCGCGAGTAAAGCTACACTACCAGTTACAGAGGAATCATGGAAAATTTACGGGAGTCCTCCTTATTTAAAAAAAAACAAGGCTTAAAGGTAGGGTGAAGAGGAAAACAGTTATTTAAAGATTCAACTTAATTGCTTAGTGATTTAATTTAAGTATAAAAATATACTTTCATAATCCGTTAATTAAAAAAAATGTGGAAAAGATAATTTCCTAGACGATATTAGGAAAATATTCTATTTCACGCTAATGTATTTCGTATGGAAAATTAAAAAATTGGTTTCTGCAATTATGCAAAAATTTTAATTTGTTCCGCGATGCTATGTAGACTTATCAGGTAAGAATAACTTTAATTTTAATAACTCTAATTTCCCTGATGTTTATGCAGTAAATGAAGCAGTGTATGCAGTAAATGAAGCAGTTTATGCAGTAAATGAAGCAGTTTATGCAGTAAATGAAACAGTTTATGCAGTAAATGAAGCAGTTTATGCAGTAAATGAAGCAGTTTATGCAGTAAATGAAGCAGTTTATGCAGTAAATGAAGCAGTTTATGCAGTAAATGAAGCAGTTTATGCAGTAAAGGAAGCAGTTTATGCAGTAAAGGAAGCAGTTTATGCAGTAAATGAAGAAGTTTATGCAGTAAATGAAGCAGTTTATGCAGTAAATGAAGCAGTTTATGCAATAAATGAAGCAGTTTATGCAGTAAATGAAGCAGTTTATGCAGTAAATGAAGCAGTTTATGCAGTAAATGAAGCAGTTTATGCAGTAAATGAAGCAGTTTATGCAGTAAATTAAACAGTTTATGCAGTAAATGAAGCAGTTTATGCAGTAAATGAAGCAGTTTATGCAGTAAATGAAGCAGTTTATGCAGTAAATGAAGCAGTTTATGAAGTAAATGAAGCAGTTTATGAAGTAATTTTGCATTGAAGATTATAATCCTATATTTGCATATATTTGCCAAGTTTTCCTGATTTATGGCAAAATTTTAAGAGTTTCCCCGATTTTTTTGGTCATTTAATATTCAAATTCCAGATTTGTACGAAAGAAGCCGTACAAAAGCAAGGTTCTAAAAGTTATCACAATATAAAATATTTAATTCTGTCTTAAACAGCGCATGCTCAAATTCATTGGTTGCATATTTCTACATAATGAATTAAAAATTCAGCTACTCGCTTATTTCTTAGTGTATTTGATACGTTACAAGTTATATATAAACCTTGGGAGTACTTACGAAGGGTACTTAGTTGACTGCTAATTATCGTAATAATTACAATAAAAATAATAACAACAATTATGCAAATAATTTTTGCACGCTGATGCAAAGAGTAGAAATTAAAGAATGAAAATAATACGTCTTCTTGTACCATGTTTACGGTAGCGCCTTCTTTTTAAAAAAAAAAACCCTGATGCATCTAATTTAATCTTAATTAAGATATAGTCAAATAAACTTCATCCTTGTTCGCGTAGTATAATAGTTGTCTCTCAAACCTATATAAAATAAACTATTATAAACAGGAAGAAGCAAAATTAGGGCTACATGCTTGGAGGAAGATGATAGGGGAGTCAATGCTGCGCAGAAAGCAAAAATTTAACAAACAAGGCGAAGAATGAAGCTTCTAATACATGAATTTCGGTCTTAAAAGTCTTCGCTAAGATTTCTACGGTAGGACACCATGTTAAACAAGAAATATGATCAATCGCCGGGATTTTCTAGCGTTATACCAAAACATATTTTTAAATGAAGACCATGGTAGCCCCCTTTACCACCAAATTGGCCGTTTTTGTATTTATTAGAAAAACTACAAATAACACGCTATATACGCTTCTGTCCCATTGGGTCGATTCTCTTTCAACCGAATCCCATTGGACCGACTGTCCCATTCGACCGAAATTTTAGAAATTTTAAAATTTCTAACCCAACCCAACCCAACCTAACCCAACCTAACCTAACCTAACCTAATAAATTGGTTTATTTCGCCTAATTAATATAGGTAACAATGTAATATATTGTATATAAGAACCTCGATAAAAAATTGTCGGCTTAATGGAATTCGATCCAATGAGATTTGAAAATTAAAATTCGATCAATTGGGAAAATATATTTTTTAATTCGATCCACTGGGAATTCGACCCAATGGGACTCTATCCAATGGGAATATACCCTATATACGGCCTGACATAAAAAATAGCTGAGTTCATATTAGGCCTTGGAATCGATTTAAACCGTTTAAAAACGTTTGGCTAAAGTCGTTTTGATTCGATCGATTTGAATCGATCGATTTGAATCGATTTCTCAAAACTGCTTCGGGAACCAGTTTCGTACCGATTCGGTTCCAACAACCGATAGATGAAGCTACGATAAATCGATTTATAAAGATAGTGCGTGAACACGTGACGCTTAAATCGATTCCTGGCGATTTGAATATCAGTTTTATTTTACAAACGCGGAACTCCTCCATCTTATTCCTCCTTTTTACATGTTGCGGGAGCGCTAGTTAATTAGATAATTAATTATAATTATACCAAATAAGGTGTCAATGAATTGAGTAGTAATTGATGTCGGGTTTTTTTTAGCCCAGGGCGGTTCTGGGAACGACATTGAATTAAATCCATTATATTAACGTTGAATTTTTCTAGAATTTTACTCCATGGTACTAGTGATATTCTTTAAACGCTAACAAAATATTTTTAGGACCCTTTATATATGTTTTAGGAACTTAGATAAGCGCGAAAATGTTTGAAAATCTCTAAAACTAATCGATTTTCGACAACAAAAATATCGAAAATCAAATAAAACCCGATTTTTAAGGACCAAAAATGTATTTTTAATTTATTTTATAATTGTTGCAAAGTTTGAAGTTGTAAAGTATACTTTTTTACAATAATTAGTAGAAAACATTCCAAATCAGCCCTTAAGTCTATTGTATTCGATTTAATAGGGACCAAAGATTTTGTTTTTGCCCATCCAATCGTTATTTAAAAAAAGATTGCTAAGAAATATAATAAATATTAATTTTTTTTTTCTCCTTTTACTATTTGATTTAACATACAAAATGTTACGGTCTCATACGAATTTGAAAAACGTATTTGGCCCCCTTAAGCATTTAAACGCTTTTTAATTTAGTTTAAATATATTAAATAATAGAATAGTGGTTATATCCCGCTGGTTACATCATGGCCACAAGCTAGGGTGGTCTCTATCCAACATTATTATTATTTCACAAAGGTATATACGCCAGGAGTGTACGTTAATATAAAAAAATAAAATAAAAAATCTTCCTCTTCATTCAAAAGAAACATTACGTAACATGGCTAGGTGTAGGGGCCCCACGCGTTGCTCTAACACAATCACAAGAAATACTTTCTTGTAGAAGAATTCCCGTAAAGGAAGAATGCAACCTAACAACAAGTGATTCCTTATCATTTAAATAGGCCTAATGGAACAGTAAAAAAATTACAAATAAATATTAAACTAAAAATAAATTTAAAACTTAGGCTTAGCTGGATTCATGGAGATTCTAAATTTCTTCGCATTGAAGGTTCAGCGACCAATCAAATGTCGCCTTAACGACAGGCCTTTGCTCATTGGTCGATAATAACTCTTATCCGCGAAGAAATTCCGAATCTTGACGAATTTAGCTAAGCCTATTTTGACGGTAAGTTTTAAATTTATTTCTAGTTTAATATTTGTTTGCAATTTTTGTTTACTGTTGGATTAAAACTATTAAAACGATAATGAATCACTTGTTAGATTGCATTCTCCCTTTAAAAGAAATTTAACCATGCTCAACATGTAATATATTATTTTGTCTCTAAACACGTGTGGGACGAATCGAAGCCCACAGTGCTCAGGGAAGTAGTCGCTAATTGACCGCGTATTGCCTTCTTGGTTTTTCCGCTCGAATTCTTCCGACTTGATCCGGTTACAAAAGCTGGTAATCGTTTTATCACCCCCTGATGACCCCCTCAAAATATAGCATCTTTCCCGTTCTCGACATCTTTTGGCCTATTTGTATCTTTCACTCTCTAGAGTATAATTCTCCCTATCGCTCTGGGGATGTAACGTAAGTTCCATGATATAGCTAAGCTCCATTTGTACCATTTCGATCTTTCAAAAAGGGGGAATGGATGAAGATGGGATATTATATCAATCTTACGCCGATGCTAGAAAGAAGCCGCCGCCGTCGTGTTAAGAACGCTAGCTTATAGTTTTACACGGATATCTCGTGTTGAAGTTCATCGCCACTATTTATCGAAAAGCTTTGGTATTTCCGAGTAATTTGTTTCTTGTTTTGTGATTTATCAGAAGTAGATGAAACCCTCCTTTGAAGTCTACTACTGTAGTGTTCGATATAGCGCTCCTCTCTGTATGGGTAAAATGCCCAATTTTACGAGATCGGAGGGGTCCTACTTCATACCCCCCTGTCGACGGAAAATTGGAAATTCTCTCTCTCCACAAACGACGATGTTTTTTTGACGAACTCCAAGGCTGCTGGAGATATTCGCTCGACGAACTCCCGCTCCGAAAATATCTACCGTTAGGAGGCGTACGAATCGCGCTTTTTGAAACTAACCTATACAGAGAGGGGTAGACAAGACCAGGGAGTAATAGACTTCAAAGGAGGGTTTCATCTACTTCTGGATTTATTTTATAAGAGTTATGAAGAAAATAAAGGCCTAGAATTTATTCTGCCCGTTTCCTAACTGTTTCACTGAAAGTGGGCTCACCTTCTAGGCTTCCCCTTGAGGAGCAAGGTGAGGGTAAGCCCTGGAAGGTGATTTAGTTTCCATGGTGGCAGGCCGAAGGAATTAAAATATACGTAAAAGCAAATGTTTCCAGTTATTTTACAATTAAAATTCACAGTTGCGATTTAAGTTTCGTTAATGTAAGATTGTCACTTTTCATGAACTCCAAATTGAAATTGAGTAGAAATTTCGGAAAGATCGTTAAAAAACGATTCGAAATATATATACATATGTCATAGAAAAAATTTCCCCGTTAGTAAAAATATATATTTTATTATTTTATATATGTATATATTTTCAAAATTTTTAATTTTTGGATTATTTAATTCTCCGCATAGTGGCGCTTCTGATTTAATTTATTACACGGCGACTGCGGCCGCTAGAGTGTCTCGAATCAGAATCTGTCGGTACATCTACCTGACCCATTGCTGATAGCATTAAGCTACGGGCGTTACTTCTATGGAATAAAGATATAGACTTTTGGCATTACTGACTGAGTACTCGATCAAGTAAGAATATCCGGAATATTGAATTTTCATATCTATATATAATTCTATAATTCACATACACGAAAAAATAAAATTTCACCTTTTTTTAATAGAATTAAAAAAAGTTAAAACTGGAGGTCAATAGCGTCTCGAAACTACACGCGATATTCCGTTTGAAAAATAATCTAACCCCCATTACATAGCTCGAATGAAAAAAATTTATATTTCTATCAGACAGGAAGGTTAGGCGATAAGTTCAGAACATTTTTTTCATGGTATATTGTATATAAATATTAGTCATCGACTATTGAATAATTTACTAAAAAAATACCACCCATCTTTGGCGATTCATTAAAAATATTATTACAGTTTGAGAGAAATCGAACGAAAATCGCCTACGTGTACCTGCAGTTATTTGGTCAAAGTCAAAGTTTGCTACAGAAGTTTTGCAGCTTAAAGATTTTATCCGCGTTCATACTAGGCCATGGAATCGATTTAAACTGTTTCAAAACGTTTCGTGTGAAAAGGAAACCAAAGCTACGTTCACACTTGACACTTTCGAACCGTTTTCAAACCGTTTCGGATGTTCAAATCTATTTTTTAAGATATTAATTTTGTTCCTTGATCAAAGGTCTAGACGGGTGACCTCAAAATTTTATAATTTGACCTTTCCAAAACGGTTCAAAACGGTTTCAAAGTCTCTAGTGTGAACACAACTCGTCTTTCCTCGAATCCATTTGATTCGATTTCTCGAAACTGCTTCGGGAACCACTTTCATACCGATTCGGTTTCAACAACCGATAGATGAAGCTACGATATATCGATTTGTAAAAACGATTCCTGGCGATTTCAATATAAGTTTGATTTTACGGTTTCAAATCGATTAAGAAATGCTAGTGTGACTCGCAACTCGAATCGATTAGGCCCTTGTCAAATTGATCTCACAAATTTAATCACAAGAAATTGAAGAAAAAAATCCAAGAGGTGGTTTTTACATGCTCATGACGTCGGTTTTACTTTTCATTTCAATATGCTCCCACAGAATAACCAAACTTTGACTTTTAAGTCGATTCTATAGAGCGTTGGGTTCGTTTTCACGCGGTCTTTTTAGTGAAAGTACATTTTAATATTATCTCCTGGTTCTAAATATATAATACACCTTCATATATGTTGAACAAAACACGGGGAGACTTGGATGAATTAAAAACCTCGCGAAAGAAACACAAGTCTTTGAAATATACCGTTGCCAAAAAAACTATCGCGTCTGACCCAAAAATAATTAAGTTGGTGGGTCCTCCTGGCGGTAAAACTATTCCCACCGGTTATAAATGACCCTCGAATTAGGAGAGTTAAAAAAAGCCCAGTTTATAGAGCTCCAAAAAGAACTTTTTTTTTGGGGTAAATCTTTAAAGTGATATTGTAACGCGAAATTAAAATATTTTTTATCAGAAACTTTAAAATTTGATTTAAATAATTAAAAATATATGTATTATAAATTTGATCGTTTATTTCTAATTAAATTTTCATCTCAAAAAAATAATTTTTAATTAAACTACGCTAATAAAAATATTAATTTTTATAACGATATATTTCCAGGAATATTTAATTTTTTTTTCTGATATTTTCAGGTGCAAAAAAATGTTTTGAAAACCCATAATTTCCCTAATTTCAATGTCATTAAAACTGAGACGATATTTGGTCTCTGATAAACGTTTTTTACTGGTGGTTTTAATCCCCTGGTTCAAACCACCAGGGTTTTTTAATTTCAAGAAAAAGGCCGGGTTTTTGTCAACCCTATTTGCAAAGCATTATCCCTTTATGAAATTTTTAATTCTCCAGGAGGAATGGGATGTGTCGGAGACTGGATTTTTAGGTTGCAAAGTTCCCGCGTATCCAAGAGCAGCTAGGGAGAAGATATTCCTACATCTTCGCCAACTTTTAACCGCTCTTGATGAAGCTAAAAAGACTGAGCGAAACACGTGCATTACAGACAGCGAAATTAGGCACGCCAACCTATAGACGATATTCGAGATGGAGTCTAGCTCGCGATTAACCAAGGCGTAGCTAAATCGCGCAACTCGCGAACATCATTTACTTCGTCTTCTTTTTCTTACAAAATAAGAAATTTTCCTTTGCCAACTAAATACGTACATGTACTACAACTCTAAATATATATCTGGTAGGCGGGGTGGTCTCATTAGGAGACCAATTATAACGCGGATAAGTCCGTAACGAACGAAACTGGTCTCACTTTTCAAAATATACGCCACGAACGCGTATTGGATCTACATTTTAGCCCACAAATTTAAAATTTGGTTACGCTCTCGATAGGATACGCTGATCGTCCCCCGGGAACCAAAATTCACCCAAGTTCAAGATAAAGGGAAGGTAAAGACGAATTTTAATTATTATTGAACTAATATTTTAATTATCTGATTTCCAAAGAGCGCGTGCCGGTCATATTTGGTCCGAAGCAACGAATTTTAACAATAGATAAAGGTTATTAACAAAATCTGGCCTTCATAAGCGTCCTCTAACGGTAAAAACAGTCCAAGCATAAGTATAGGAACAGGTTGGAACTAACAAAAACCACGTGGGTGGCTATACGTAAAGAATAGGCAGAAGCACACCTGCACACGTGATTTTCGTAGTTATTATACTTTTGCCCGCACTGTTTGCCGTTAGCGGACGCTGATGAATGCCATGTTTGTTTAAAGATAGTGTTCATTGTTTATAGCCCTAAATTCAACCCAGTTCTATCGGGATTCGTAAATTATTGTTAAGAAAAACTAATTTTTAAAAATAAATTAAAAAATACAAATTAAATAATGATCACAACAAAAATAATTGATCCTCCCTTTAAATTGTCCGTAACTTGGTTTATAATCGCGTTGCATTATGGTTTCGAAACGAATTTGCAGGCATAAAACGGGAACTTACGTAAATTTTTTTCCCGTTGGTTTTTCCGTCGTTCAAATGGGTATTCGTGGTTAATGTTTCAATAAATAACGAACCGGGAATTTTATAGATTTAAAGTATATGAAATTTTAACTATAACGCAGCTTTTTCTTTAATTAACGGGGTCTTCGCGAACGTAAAAAGTCGAAGTCTTCCCTGTTTACGTGGATACGGCTCATTGGAAGAGATCCCCGACTTTGCATCCCTGTTCCGAGTTTTCCTATAGTTTTTCGAACTATTTCCCTTAATATAAGTATGACCAAGGCTTAAGGAAAGTTAGCTTAATTTTTACACGGGGTTTTCTACTATCCCGGTATATTTCTTCATTGCTTGTCTTAAAGCGAACGGATGGTAGGTCGGGGTAATATATGAACGCAGGGCTTCAAAGTCATTTCCTTAATTTGTCGGAACGAACAAGCTGCGCCCATATTATACTTAATTCCACTTTCAATTGACACCAAGAATAAAGCTAGGCGTTATTTTTAAGCTTTGTTTATTTCTAGAATAATTAAAGAGCCAAATTTTACCAGCGCTGTCAACTTATAATTGAAAGAAAAAAACCCCATAAAATATATAGTTTTAGTTTTCCCAATTAAGATTTTAGGTTTTTACACGACAAGGTCTTTCTCGTCTTCCTATATCGAGCGGGTCTTTTTTTTTTTGCAACCCCAAGTGGGATTTTTAAAAGCATCTGTTCAAATTTAACCTTAAACATATTTCTCATCCCATGGAAATGTTGCTTTGATATAGTTTCTAAAAGTAGGAACCGATGTTGAAGGAAAAGAAAAATAAAATAAAAGTTTTTTACAATTTAACACAAATGTTATTAAGACGAAATTAGCTAGAAAAATTTGTAAAATTTTCTGATTAAATGTAATTTGAGAATTAGTATTATCAAAAGCCTATCTCATTATTCCATAAAAGTAAACATGGCCCCCGTAGCTTAATACTATTAGCAGAAGTAGATGAAACCCTCCTTTGAAGTCTACTACTCTAATGTTCCATATAGCGCTCCTCTCTGTATGGGTAAAATTCACAATTTTACGAGATCGGAGGGGTCCTACTTCATCGCCCCTGTCTACGGAAAATTGGAAATTCTCTCTTTCCACAAACGACGACGTTTTTTTGGCGAACTCCAAGGCTGCTAGAGATATTCGCTCGACGAACTCCCGCTCCGAAAATATCTACCGTTAGGAGGCGTACGAATCGCGCTTTTTGAAACTAACCCATACAGAGAGGGGTAGACAAGACACGGGAGTAATAGACTTCAAAGGAGGGTTTCATCGGCTTCTGCTATTAGCAAAGGTCAGGGTAAATGTCCCGGCAGATTCTGATTCGAGACACTCTAGCGGTGAAATCGGAAGCGCCATTCTTTGGGGAAATTCCATCCCTCTTTCCCGACTCAAAATATTGAGGAAAATACTCCAAATCACTCAAAATTTGTTGACAGAATGCCTTTATTATAATAATTGCGCAAGTAGGGATAGAAAATCACCCGTAAAGAAACGCGAATTAAAACAATAAATCGAATAATTTTAATTAAAGAGCGTATAACTTAAAAACAAACCTAGTTAGAGAAGGAACAGGGGGGGGGGGTTAAAGTGTATGAGCGTCTTAAATCGCGATTTAGATTCTTTAAGCAGTCGGGATACGCTGAAATTTCTCGGGAGAACGGAATTCCGGCGAAAGTGAAGAGACTAGGCTATTTTATATAAGACTTAATTCGTTCAAAAAGCTCGCATGAAATCCAAATTTTTTTCGGATGATAAAAACGATTCGCGCTAAAAAGGGGTGCGAAATTGGAAAGGACACGCGGGCCTAAAGAATTAACAGACAGATACTATGCCATCATGCAGGGAATAACTTTTTTCTGAGCTTGGAGCAACTGTTACAATCATTTTAAAAATTGACATTCTATCCCTGGGTTAATATGGTTTTTAAACTTTGAGCAGCAAAAGGCTTCCCCACGCATCATGAACCAACGAGCAATTCAATTCAGTTCAGTTTTCAGCCCCAAAAACTACAATCTAATAACAAGTGATTTTTTATGGATTCCCATCCTTTATATTAAAATAGGCCTAATCCTACAAATATTAAACTAGAAATAAAATTAAAAATAGGCTTAGCTGGATTCATAGAGATCCTGAATTGGGTCAAAGGTCAATCGAATGTTATTGGAAATCTCGTCGGATTAACCTCAAATGGTTAGTTTTATAATAATTATATTTTAGATTTAAAATATTTTAATTAATAAGATTGAGAAAGCATTAATTAAAATAATTTAAATATGATGAGTTAAGTTACGTCGTTGTGTTAATCTTAAATTTATTAACCAGGTGGTAATTTAAATATTTAAATTAATTAACGAATTATATCAGTTTCAAAAACTAAAAATTATGTTCTATACGCATATCAATTGAAACAATTTAAAATCTGCCAAATTTCACCATCAAAGACTCTGATTTTCAAACAAGTTTCACGAAATATGGTCGAACTTCATCGCTTCCAATATAAAAAATGAAATCGCGTAACCCTTATTATTTATCGAAATATTTTATAGACGATAATTGTTATATTTAACGTTGATGCAATATATACGAAATAAAATAGCGTGAAGTGTGAAAAAAATATTTATGATTCGCTTCGACGGCTAACTTGACGTGATCAAAGCGTTTTTAAAGAGAAGGTGAAAAGGAAAATTAAGATTTTTTTTAATGATTCTAAATGTATGCTTCTAAAAATAAGACAACTTGGAGTAATTAAACATTTGGAAACCTTCTGATTTTAGCATTTAATTAAAAGTAGTACCTCTGGCCAATCAAAATAGCGCTGAACCTTTGTCTTAATAAAATCCCTTGAAGTCTATACTACTCCAATGTTCCATATAGCGCTCCTCTCTGTATGGGTAAAATTCCCAATTTTACGAGTTAGAAGGGGTCCTACTTCATGCCCCCCCTGTGTACGGAAAATTGGAAATTCTCTCTCTCCACAAACGACGACGTTTTTTGGACGAACTCCAAGGCTGCTAGAGATATTCGCTCGACGAACTCCCGCTCCGAAAACATCTACCGTTAGGTGGCGTACGAATCGCGCCTTTTGAGAATAACCCATACAGAGAGGGGTAGACAAGACCCGGTAGTAATAGACTTCAAAGGAGGGTTTCATCGGCTTCTGTTATTATAATAAAAATATTCCCTTCATCCTCCCTTTAAAGGTCACTCACTTGTATTTAAGAAAACGATATTTTTAAAACCTCAAAAAATTTCTCTTAAAAGATAATTAAATTTATATTTCACCATGGTTTAATAATTTTAAATAGTGTAAAAGTGGTCCTATAAAGAAACGGGCATCTTTTAGCTAAGTATTATATTTTTCTTAGAGGATATGGGGCGTATCACGAGTGTTTGAGTGTGATAGTAAAGCTTTGGTATACTGCATCAAGTATATGAGCAACGCTTATACTCTAACAAAAATCGAGCGGTATTTCTTAATTCCTTTGAAGAATCAAGAAAAAAAAGGAAGATTATATTAGATCTAAGAAGAAAAAGAGCGGAGGTCATTATTATTATTTGTTAGGCCTTTGCCGCTTCATAGCTGGCGAGTCCTTCGAATTTGATTAGACAAAATGAACCGCCTGGTATTTACGCTGACGTTAATTCGCGACAATTTCCAGATATTAGCCTTACAAGCAACACGAGGAACGATGCGTGTCGGCACGCGACAAAGAAAACGCGCCAAACAAATCTACAGTTTGCATAAAGCGCGAGCTTTAATCCCGTCTTTCTATTTCAATGAGCCTGGTGTCAACTTACGATGGTATAAACCTTATACGTCTAGAGCACGCGACCAGATATCATCATCTCGCACGCACCTATTAAAGACCGCGCGCTCTCCATAAAGCTTTCGCGCGCTTTTTATTTCCCGCTCTTTTTTTTTTCCCGCCAAATCCCCCATTATATCACATCCTATTGTTTCGTTTCTTAACGATGATGGTCGGCTTCCTGCGCGAGGGACAAAACAAAACTCGTCCGGATTGACACGTTGAGGTGTTCTAACTTTTTTTTATATTTGTAAATAAAACAAACGTACCGAAACGTTTAAGTTTAAACAGTTTTAAAACGATTTTCATTCAGCTTAGATACGAAATCTTTTCCGGGATTAACCCGTACTTGTAAGGCGAAGTTACTTTCAGTCTTTAAACGTAAAACATACTATATTCTAATCATATCAGAGGAAAATTATCTATTTTTTAACCCTGTCAAAGGTCAATTATCTATTTTCTAACCCTGTCAAAGGTCAATTATCTATTTTCTAACCCTGTCAAAGGACAATTATCTATTTTCTAACCCTGTCAAAGGTCAATTATCTATTTTCTAACCCTGTCAAAGGTCAATTATCTATTTTCTAACCCTGTTAAAGGTCAATTATCTATTTTCTAGCCCTGTCAAAGGTCAATTATCTATTTTCTAACCCTGTCAAAGGTCAATTATCTATTTTCTAACCCTGTCAAATTAAAACTTTCTATTTTCTAAACAATTTAAAAATAAAAGTTGCTTTCTCCTTAATTTCAAGGGAAATCTTTCAATTGGCTACTCATTTTAAAGGAAAGGTTTCTATTGGCCATTCTTTCAAAGTAAAGCTTTCAATCAGCAATTCCTTCAAAGGAAAACTCGCTATTGGCTAATTTTTCAAAGGATATTGGCTATATACTCCGTCGAAGGATTAATGAACTAGTAAACAACTAAAAAACAAATTTATGATGAGGTTTAGTTAGGCCTTAGTATTTTCGTGTTACCCTCCCTTTATTTACGAATAAGATCAGATGTTTGAGAATTTAAACGTACTTAAAGTTTATTAAATAAAACTATACCGAGTTTAAAAAAAAAAAGAAAAATAATAAGGAACTAATTGTTGGTTAATTAATTAGTAGAATGACGCGTCGCGCGAGTAGCACGCGCTTAAGATATTATTATAATATTTATTTAAGATGGCATGAGACGCGTGCTTCTGTAGTCTAATTGATATCAATTATGTTTTTCTTAATTCGCCGCTGCTATTACGCAGGGGCGAGAACCGAGGCGGCTAGGCGGCAGAGCGCAATTAACGAACGAACCAATTATTTAAAAGAGCCGAAAAATAAGCGAGCAATTACATATCCAACTACTATACGAAATTATATTCAGCAATATAAAATAATACGTGTTGGTTTTGCAAATATATCTCTTAAACGAAATTAAATGTCGAAGATATCTCGTGATATCTTTGAGGTTCGATTTCACTATTTCTTAAGCAGAAATCAGCCCAATGCTTGTTAAATTTCAATAAAACGACACTATATTTGAAGATCAATAAAAAATAAAATTGAATGCGTGTGGAATTTTAGATAAAATCAGAAGCCGATGAAACCCTCCTTTGAAGTCTATTACTCCCGGGTCTTGTCTACCCCTCTCTGTATGGGTTATTCTCAAAAGGCGCGATTCGTACGCCTCCTAACGGTAGATATTTTCGGAGCGGGAGTTCGTCGAGCGAATATCTCTAGCAGCCTTGGAGTTTGTCCAAAAAACGTCGTCGTTTGTGGAGAGAATTTCCAATTTTCCGTAGACAGGGGGGATGAAGTAGGACCCCTTCTAACTCGTAAAATTGGGAATTTTACCCATACAGAGAGGAGCGCTATATGGAACATTGGAGTAGTAGACTTCAAAGGAGGGTTTCATCGGCTTCTGATAAAATTCAATTTCAAGAAATTCGTCTCCTTTTTAAATTTTGTAACAATTCAAAACTTTACCCCAAGTCATTTTTGCCTCATTTGCAAAAACGTTATCCAAGAGATTGTCAGTATTTTTATAAATTTATCTGACTTATCCAGATTATTTAAAAATTCCTTATGCCTTAGACTAGGCCTAATTCACCATAAAGTATAGATTTTAACTTACCATAGGAAAATAGGCTTAACAAGATTTAAATCCAGTCCATAATTAAATCGGCGTTGAATTTTGTTTCCTGTGAAATAGAACGGATAAAAACCATGAGTATAATGAATACAGTTCGTAAAAATAATCATAATATTCAAGATATTTGATCCCTCCCGATAAGAATGATGGGTCAAACCGTTTTTCATCTTTTTCTTTTATTATTTCAAATGGGAGGATGAAGAAAAAGGAAAACGTTTTGTATAGTTACAAGTTTTAACAACAGCGGAGCTCGTCGACGGTGTCAGTTTGATTGAGAGACCGGCGCGATTTTATTAAAAAGAAAAAAAAAGAAGACTCGAGCCGCGAGTTTTGAAATCTTATACAATACGTTAAATCGTTTAATTTAATATCAAAAGTTTATAACTTTTAATTTAAAAGTAAGGTCATTCGCGAACGATATCTCGCGAGACACCCAAGCGACTAGCGTTGGCATAGATATTGACATGTAAAGCACCTCTACCGGAGAAATATTTAGTGATATCTCCTATATGACGCTACAAATCTCAAAATCTCGTAGGAGAACCCACTACACATTAGACTTGTTTTGATCGAGCGTCGCGTTGTCGCGTCACGCGCTTCAAATCGTTTTAGCGCGTGACCTTCGATATTGACTTCTTTGACAAACTCGCGAATTCTAATCAGCTCGCGCTACGCAACGCAACGCAACGCTTCAAAAGGGTTAATGTGTACAGGACTTAAATTTTAGGCGATCGTGTTAAGTCCGATACTATTGAAACTTTTCTCTGGAACTGGCGAATTCTGACCAGCTCGCGCTACGCAACGCAACGCTTCAAAAGGGTTAATGTGTACAGGACTTAAATTTTAGGCGATCGTGTTAAGTCCGATACTATTGAAACTTTTCTCTGGAACTGGCGAATTCTGACCAGCTCGCGCTACGCAACGCAACGCTTCAAAAGGGTTAATGTGTACAGGACTTATATTTTAGTTAGGCGATCGTGCTAAGTCCGAAGCTGTTGAAACTTTTCTCTGGAACTGGCGAATTCTGATCAGATCGCGCTACGCAACGCAACGCTTCAAAAGGGTTAATGTGCACAGGGCTTAAATTTTAGTTAGGCAATCGTTGAAACCTTTCTCTGGATTAGGTTATGAACTTTTGTTCATACTCGTATCTTAGAAGCTGGCACACTTTGGAACTTATATTTATAAAAAGAATAGGAGTCTATAGGAGCGATGGGCGGCCGGTTTCGATTTCAAAGGAATAAATATATACCTATAAAAAAAGAGGCCATCATTTCAAACGCATAACGCGCAAAAAGAATTAACGTTTTTCGTGTGGGTCGAACGTGCCAACGAGATAAAAAGTTTAGATTTTTTTGGGGGGCGAAATAGCTTTTTCTTTTATTAGATAACCAGCACCTGAGTCTCGAGCCTCAGTCGAAGATCCCGTGGCCAAGCGGGTAGACCCTTATTCTCCTAATAACAGGGTTTCGTGACAGAAATCACATTTACTTTTAAAGGGAGGGTGAAGTGGAAAATCAAGTGATTTTTATCGATTATACACTATTAAAGAAACGTGTCTACTTTCAGAAGCAAATTCATTTTCCTCTTCAATCTCCCTTTAAAGGAGGACTGAAAAATATATAAATAGCTACAAAAGAAAATCATATAACATAAGATTTTCAAAAGAATTTTGGTCAAACTTATAATAACTTATAATAACTTAAAATAGCACATGAAAATATATTTTGGCTCGATTTCTATCAGTGGCGGAATTATCTTTAACGAGTGGCTCATGCCAATTTAATTACTTTAAATTAATCTAGGGAATGTCTTCTTTCTAACGGTGCAATCGGTTCATGCCTAGGTGTTAGTAGAGAAAAGTTACGGCCATTATAAGACAGGGGTCATTTTTGCATTTTTGCTCAATTTCTATCAGTGGCGGAATAATCTTTAACGAGTGGCTCATGTCAAATTAATTACTTTAAATTAATCTAGGGAATGTCTTCTTTCTAACGGCGCAATTGGTTCATGCCTAGGTGTTAGTAGAGAAAAGTTACGGCCATTATAAGACAGGGGTCATTTTTGCATTTTTGCTCGATTTCTATCAGTGGCGGAATTATCTTTAACGAGTGGCTCATGTCAATTTAATTATTTTAAATTAATCTAGGGAATGTCTTCTTTCTAACGGTGCTATCGGTTTAGGCCTAGTTTAAATATATTTCTGATATAACTTAATATATTTTTTAGCGGTTTGACCTTCCCTTTAAGAGGGGGAATTTTATTCGCGCGCTGCTAAAAGGTCAAAGCTTGAGAGTCACTGTTATTAATATCATTATATCAATCATTGCCCAGCCATGCATTTTTGCGGCCCAAAAGTCTCGAGTTTTAGAGTTATAAAGTTTGCAACAAATACCAAGGCTTAATACACTGTAATTTGGTATTTTATTAATTGCAAACTCCGTGTGAATTACAGAGGTTAAATTACGCGTCAGCAAAAGGGGGGGGGGATTATCCTAAAACTGGTTTTAAATTTTATTTCTTCGAAGGTGTCTCTTAAGGAGGAGCGCGATCTTTCGTCTGGCTGACAAAGAATTCAAAAAATTAAACCCGATTTTCATAAAACCTATAATTAAATGATGAAATTTGGGACTTTTGTTTGTTAATTTTGTTGGGTGCGTTTCCAGAACTAAAATCTATGACCTAATGGACTCGAAACATGTTTGAGGTGTTGTTAAATTCAAGGTAGCGGAATTCATGTTGAAAATTTTCAATTTGGACAATTTTTCATCAAATTAGATTTTTTTTTTTCCTGACTGGGAAATTAAATACAAAAGTTGTTCCATTTTTATCCCCAAGTTTCAATTTAAAATCCAAAATCTAGCTTGAAACATAACATTAGTAACCAAATGAAATATTGTAAAAATAATCGCATGGATGGCAGCTGAAGAACGTCTTGGTCAACATTCAACAACTGGGCGCATCGATAATCCGAGTTAACGCGGGGTTCCTACGTGTTCAGGCTTTAATATACCATCCCTTCCCTCTCCCCTCGTTTTTAACGATTCAAACAGCTTGTAGAAAAGGTTAAGCCTTGGCCATGTAGGTCTTCGGATAAAGGGCTTGATAAAAATACAAGCATAATGTTTTTCATTATAATAAATGTTTTTTTTTTTTTTTATTCGTGGTTTGCGCTAGCTCGTTCCGGAGGAAGAAGAAGTTCTCTGGGTTGCGAAGGAGACCACACAGGGAGAACACCGGCGAGGGTCCGCGTTCACGCGTCCCTACAACGCGTACCTCACGTACAACTTCTTTATATTAGCTATATTTACTGGCTTCCCTCGCGCGCGAGCCAGGGGCGCTAAAAACGAAATAAATGGTGACGGCACCACGCATTCGAAAGGGGGGCCAAATAGGAGGAGAACGTGATCGTTGCGCCCCTGACCACTATACCAAACACCCAATATTCAAACTGGCGCTAGACATTTTACAGCAAAAACGTACTATGTCCTATAAATATTCATTTTTAAAATTGATTTTATAATCAAAGTTGATCCCTGATTTTGAACGAGAGCGGAAGTTGAAAACCGGAAGTTAATCAAAGGATAAGTTTGCAGACTTTCCTTTTTTTTTTTTCCTATATAATCCTATTTTTTCACCATCTATTCACCACAACAGACTAGGAGTTTGTTAAATGTCAAAATACACAGATATAAAGACATAGCTTACACAATTTTAGTCTATAACAAAAGAAGTCTCTATATTACATGATTGGCCGGAAGTTACTTCACATTTGAAACACTTTTTCGTCATGTTTATGACCATGAATGTATGAATATTTATTTACCCTTAATTGGGGTCCTTTTTTTGTAAAGGTCTATTACATGGTCTACAATGAATTGTAAACAACATTTAAACCAATGAACACGTTCGTTGGTAACCCTAAATTACAAGAGAAGCGAAATAAAAAAGGCCTTCAAAATTCAATGAATTTTGAAGTTACAATAGTCCTGGTCGATTTCCAAAACCGGAAGTCTAGAGAACCTCGCGAAAATTTTGGCGGGGAAAACTTTTTGTCACGTGATCGTCCGCCATCTTTTTGTAGTGTGAAAATAGCTACAGACTAACCAACGCCTCCTATACTTTATCATATAGGAAGCGTTGGACTAACAACTTGAATTTGGTTTGTGGGAAATAAAATTAGAAATAGTCTGGCAACCTGTTACTACAAAAAGATGGCGGCGCGGCTATGAGACAAGGGCCCATTTCCGGCAAATCGACCAGGACTATTGGTGCAACGTTTTAGCAGTTACAAAATTTGGGCTCAAGTAGGTTCCACAAGAAAGGACCACAAACAGTTGACTTTAAAAACGTACGCAGGCTAGGAGGTCTAAACGCGAACAGAATCAGATATGGTCGCCGCGTACCTTTGAAGTATGATTAACAATAAGTTACAAATTCGAGTTCCATTCTGATTCCGCTACACTTTGGTTACTATTAGTATATTCCTTTCTTAGCGATTTTCCATTCAACACCTTCCAGAAGAATCTGGACCGCCGCTGGACCCTAACTTTCTCGAATATATTCATAGTATCCATTCAAAAGAAAACACTGTATTTACACGTAAAACGTGGGAATCCCTGCTACCAGGATCACAAAGGTAAATAGTGTAAAAGTTTGTATCTAAAAGCTTAGAAAGTTTGCTCTCTTCAAAAGGAACCGCGCGATCGAGCATCGCGGAGCATTAAGAGGATTTTTAACACGTGTACATATATATTTTGTTCAAATGCAGTTTGCAGACGATTCCAAGCTTATTGGATTGATCTACGAAATGTTTAACTTCGTTGTGGAGATATGTTTACTATACGAGTTCCGTAAAATATTTAAAATGATTACGCAACTACGTAACTGATTACAATCTTTGGTAATGTGACATACGTGCAGGCTTTTACAACGATTACGTGTAATGATCAGCCACGAAATTTCGCATTTTCTAATCATACTATTACTTTACAAGTTTTTCCCTGACTATCATTAGTCATTTTACACTGACCATCTTTGGCCATTTTCTCTGATAATATTTGGCCACTTTCCCTGACCATCTTTGGCCATTTTCCCTGCTTATATTTGACCATCTTTCCTGCTTATATTTGACCATCTTTCCTGCTTATATTTGACCATTTCCCTGGCCATCTTTAACCATTTTCCCTGACAGTCTAAATAACCAATTTTCCCTGACAGTCTCTAACCATTTTCCCTGACAGTCTTTAACCATTTCCCTGCTTATATTTAACCTTTTTCCTGGCCATCTTTAACCATTTTCCCTGACAGTCTCTAACCATTTTCCCTGACAGTCTCTAACCATTTTCCCTGACAGTCTCTAACCATTTTCCCTGACAGTCTCTAACCATTTTCCCTGACAGTCTCTAACCATTTTCCCTGACAGTCTCTAACCATTTTCCCTGACAGTCTCTAACCATTTTCCCTGACAGTCTCTAACCATTTTCCCTGACAGTCTCTAACCATTTCCCTGCTTATATTTAACCATTTTCCTAGCCATCTTTAACCATTTTCCCTGACAGTCTTTAACCAATTTTCCCTGACAGTCTCTAACCATTTTCCCTGACAGTCTCTAACCATTTCTCCTGACAGTCTTTAACAATTTTCCCTGACCAAATGACTATTTAAAATCCCTCCTTTTTTCATCTACTCTCACTCGAGTCATCTTTACAGACACACAAAGTTTCTTGATAAAATTTATAACGAAATTACTCTCAGTCATTTGAGAAACTTAAATATTACGGTATAATTTCATAGAGTTACTCTGAAGTATTTTTTTGTATCTTTAAACCCAGACCACGCTCTCGTCTTAATAACGTTTATTTCTATAACGTATACGTTGGTTGGGGTGGAAATTGAATTACATGTCCGCGTGTTATAATTTATGTTAAAACGCTCCCGGCCACCGGGTGTAAGACAAGAGTCAGTCTCGTAGACACTCATTTTCCTCTCCTCATCATCTTCTCGCGTTGGAACGTCGTCTTTCGGCGTTAAAAAATGCCTTTTTGAACGAGGGGATGGGCTGACCTTTCACCCTTAATTTCCCCCAACTCGCGATGACGGAGTCAAAATTTCGGAGACGCTATATAGCCCGCCCAAAATAAAACGAAGCCCTTATTACGCGCCAAAATCTTCGTTCAAAAATCACTTGGAAATTTCAGTGACTGAAGAATCTTAGCCAACTCCCTTTGGATTATTAAAGAGCTAATCTAGTAAATTAAAGAGCTAGTCTAGTAAATTATTAAAGAGCTAGTCTAGTAAATTATTAAAGAGCTAGTCTAGTAAATTATTAAAGAGCTAGTCTAGTAAATTATTAAAGAGCTAGTCTAGTAAATTATTAAAGAGCTAGTCTAGTAAATTATTAAAGAGCTAGTCTAGTAAATTGGTTCAGAATTAATACACCGTTGAAAAAATACCCTACATGTATTTAAATAATTTTCCGAGTTTATTTCTGGATAATTTTGATACGAAAGGTAGAACTTTTTTGATCAAGTACTTTTACGAAAAAGGACCGCGCGAAAACGACCTTAACACTGGTGCCAGAACGCGCGGGAGTCAACTGTAGGCTCTACAATAGCCACGCGACCATAATGATGACGTAGTAATGCTTGGAAATTACGAAAATGGCGATTATATCAATTAGATATAGAACTTTCTGGATCAAGTACTTTTACGAAAAAGACCGCGCGAAAGCGACTTTTAAAACTTGTACCAGAACGCGCGAGAATCAACTTATGTCTCTACAATAGTCACGCGACCATAATGATGACGTAGTATTGAGCGGAATATTTATTTTAAAAATTACGAAAATGGGCGATTATATCAATTTTTACTGTCGCGATAATTTTGTTCTATGGCATATTTTGAATCGATTTTTAACGATCTTTTCGAAAATGCTACTCAATTTCCATTTGCAGTTCATGAAAAATGAATGTCGGCCTCACTTTAATAATTTAATACAAATATACGAAGCATATAGCTTTAAAATACGTTGAATTCTCCGGCTGATAACTATTTGAGCATCCTCCCCACGAAAACCGGTCAATTATCTTTTATATTATATTTTATACGTGTCGCGATTTTGATACGACGATGTGTACGATATTTTCCAGTTAATTAAGAATTATTAGGGGAAGGTGAAATATTCGGTAGAAGAAATTAACACCACTCTAGCTTCGTATTCGGTAGTTTAATTTGAATGGATGGAATACGTATCTTTCCCGCAACGCGAGGGTGGCGCGGTGTTGAACCTAAATTGCTACCTTCTTATAGTGTAGGGTTTCCTAATTTTGGGGATATTACCTAATTTTTTATATTTTTTTACGCATTAACGATAATTTAGAATGGTGGTTACAGCTATAGATAATATATTGCACACGAATTACCAATAAGGCACGTCGAAATTTGGATGAGAATTTTTTTTTTTTTTAAACCCCAGTTCTTGTATTTATTACCAGAATATTGTGGTAATTTTAGTATTTGGTTATGGGTAAGCTTTATTAACAATTAATAAAAGTATTAATTAAAGCCTGGAACTAAGGTAAATGTATAAATTTTGATTTAATTATATCTTTATAAATCATGCAACTAATATATTAATATATATTATAATCCATCAAGTATTAGTTTAATCCGTTATATATAATAATTTCACGTTTATTCACCCATAAAAATTGTAAAAATAATTTCACTTAAAGGGAGAATGAAAGGCCAAAACAACCAATTTTTAATCGATTAAGAATGCTAAAATAATGAGAAAAACAATAATATAACTCACCAAAAATATTTCGTTATTTTATAATCAATTTCCAAAGTTCCGAAACTTGCAGATGCTAAGCCTTGGCTGCCTAGTTCGGCGAACTAGGCGAGCACGAGCCGTATTTTTTTTAATATTCCCGTCTGATCTAGTCGCCAATCACGAGCGAGTACGCGTATTTTTAAAATACGCGTACTCGCTCGTGCTAGCCTAGTTCACCGAGCTAGGCAGCCTAGGCTTAGCATCGGAACTTCGGAAATTGATTATAAAATAAGGAAATATTTTTGATGAGTTATATTATTGTTTTTCTCATTATTTTAGCATTCTTAATCGATTAAAAATAGGTTGTTTCGGCCTTTCATTCTCCCTTTAATAATAAAAAAACCTATACCATTTCCTGTCAAAATATTTTAGAAAATTAACGTATATATATCTATAAATTACGATAATAAAATCATATAAAGCTAGCTATTCATTCATCCATAGATCCCACTTAAACCATTTACATCCAGCCCTAATTATCAACTAAACCTTATTGGTTGTTAGAAGATGATATAACTCTAACGAATTTAACCATTTCTCAAATATTAATAGAAAAATTGGAATTTTAAATTTTGCGAATCAGTTCATCCTGTGTTTTATATAATAATTAAGATCGAATAAATTTTCGCTCGAAGTTAAATTCAATTTATATTTAAGTAATAAATATTGTTAATTCGTAAAATTAAGTTATATAACAATTAAAATTAAATATATTTTAACCGACAACTAAAATAATTTCAATCGTGTCATGAAAGATTTAAGTAGGTAATAAATTTTACTCAATTTCGCACGCATGTAATTCCATTATTTCAGACACCGTTATAGGTTTGTAAAGTAATTATTTTAATTAAAGCGATGCTTTCACGGATTTTAAATGAAATTTGAGTAGCATTTCCTGAAGGATCGTTGAAAAAAAGATTGATGTCATAGAATAAATTAGCTCTGATGACTTTACGCCATTAAAGGTAAAGAAATTAAATTTTGACATTTTAAATGGCTAAGCCTATTTTGATGGTAAGTTTTAAATTTATTTCTAGTTTAATATTTGTTTGCAAATTTTTTTACTGTTGTATTAGGCAAATTTAAACGATAATTAAATCGATAAAAAAAAATCACTTTTGAAGAGAAAAATATTAAGCCTATATTGTTATGAAATAAATGGTGACAGTCTCACTTTAATTAGGATATAAAAAAAGGGGCGAACGACCGTATAAAAAGGGGGCGTTTCAACACTCCATTGAACACCGAGCGTATTCAACATTTTTTCCTTGTTTTTCTACAATTTTTGGTACATTTTCATCAAAAAGTAATATATTCATATTAATTAATTATTGAAGTAATTTTTGAAACCACAGAAGGTAGAAAAATAAAATTGTGTGAAAATGCAGAGATGTCTTTACCGATCCTCCCTAAGACATAAAACTCTCTTGACCTATAAATCGAGTCCTAGAAATTTCCCTGATTTATGACAAATTAAAGAATTTTTTAATATTTCCCTGATTTCTTTCACACCTTCAAATACTTTAATATTTCAGGGTATTCTTGTAAAATGTTCTTTGCCTATGTCAATTAATTTAACCTTTAACCTTTACAGTGTACTTCTAGTCAAGAAGAGTTGTCACGACTAGACATAGTGAATTTTCTCTCATTTTGAATGAAAAAAAAAGTAATTTCCATGATATACCCCTAATCAGAAGTATAGATGAAACCATCCTTTGAAGTCTACTACTCTAATGTTCCATATAGGGCTCCTCTCTGTATGGGTAAAATTCACAATTTTACGAGATCGGAGGAGTCCTACTTCATCCCCCCCTGTCTATGGAAAATTGGAAATTCTCTCTCTCCACAAACGACGACGTTTTTTTGACGAACTCCGAGGCTGATAGAGAAATTCGCTGGACGAACTCCCGCTCCGAAAATATCTACCGTTAGGAGGCGTACGAATCGCGCTTTTTGAAACTAACCCATACAGAGATGGGTAGACAAGACCAGGGAGTAATAGACTTCAAAGGAGGGTTTCATCGGCTTCTGCCCTAATTTATATGATCATTCTAATTCCATTATATTTGGTCTACTATCCAATTTAATATATATTTTTTTGGCACACCCTTAAACGTTGTCTTTAAATTATTATTCGAAATCACGTACATCAGGCGCCAATTAGCGAAAATAAGAAACGAATCTCGCTTTTACATCTGATAATACGCCACAAAAAATGTTTCAAACCCACTAAACCGAAACGTATATCTGCAGTGTAATTGCTCGCGTCAAAAAAAGATCATTTAAAAAAAAAAAAATAATGAATAATACCTTAAATGGAAACTTGCAGCTAAAAATGGAACCACTTTTGAATTTTTAGACACGTTTTTGGTGGTTAAATTAATTTCTAAAGTTTGATAAAATAATTGGAATTCAAATTAAATATAAATTTGGACCAATCATATTATCCAAGAATTCAAAAACAAATTCTTGGATACGTTTTTTGCGAGGGGGCAGACACTAATAAACTATCAAAGCTGAACTCAGATTTCATAAGAGTTCGAATTCAATGCATTGTCAAAGCTGAACTCAGTAGGGCTCCCACCAGGTCCCTAAAATACCTAAAACCCCTACTTTTTTTTTTTTGAGGTCCCTAAATCACCAAAAAATCGTGATTTTGGTACCTAAATCACCATATTTCTAGTAAATTTGGTTAAAAGTACCGTCGTCCTATAATATTGAACCCAAATTTTACGCTAAGTTGAAAAACTGAGAGTGAGAAAAACTGACTAAGTCAGTATGATATAATATCACGAAAAAATGTGATCCCTATTTTAAAATTTTTGGTTCTCCTGAAAAATCCCCTATTTCCCTATTTTTTTTTTTTAAAGATTTTGGTGGGAGCCCTGACTCAACGAATTCAAGAGTGTCTGACCCCTCAGATTTTTGGTAGAACTTCAAAAACGGTTCCATCTTTAGCTCCAAGTTTCCCTTTAAAACGGAGAATAATAATTTTGTAAGATTTCCGCTAACGTCGCGAGCGTAATACATTATAACAATATTAAGAACGACACAGTAACGTGGTCACGAGCCTAAGGGTGCCAAATTAATATCATAAATATATTAAGCTCGTACGCGGCAAGAAATTGGCGATGAAAAAAATATATATATTAACGCACGTACAGAACCCCCTAATTTCGAAGTCGCGAACGCGTTGAACTGTAAAAATGGTCCCCTTTTTTTGTTCCCAGTTTTTTTTTTTTCTTCCTTTATACGAAATATATCTGTTTTCTAATTGTCTGTATTTGTTACTTAGATATAACTATGCTTGGAGAATATATAAGGCAACCATAAATTAAAGGTACAATGTATTATACAGGGTGACCGCTGAAAATTTGAAAATCCTATATAGGAAATTTCTTTGCGAAATATAGGAAAATATAGGAAGAATTTTATGTAAAATATATGATAAAATAGGAAGAAATAAGTGTAAAATATATGATAAAATAGGAAAATAATTAAAAGTAGGAACCATGTTTATTATTGCGTCACAACTCTCGCCACCGGTTTAAACATGGTATTAATATGATCCAATTGCTTAAATAGTATGGAATTTTACAGACTATTTTAACTGGAAAATGTACAGTTAAGCTAAAATAATCTTATACAGCAACAGCTGACAGTATGATTTATAACTTTACCCTTAACTAGAAATTTTGAGTAGAAATATAGGAGATTATAGGAATTGCCATTAAATTATAGGAGAAAATAGGAAGGAGGTGAAAATATAGGAAATATAAGAAAAGTGGTCACCCTGAAATCGTCTACGTAACGTGTTCCGCTAACTGAAGATGGATACATTTTAAAAATGACGTTGATTCTCATCCGCGTATATAATTTGGGAAAATTCAAGTCCCATCTATCTTGTCATTATAATAAGTTTTTCGGGGTGAATTAAGGGCACGGAGGGACAATTTTATAATATTATATTGTCATATATAATATATTCGCGCATGCGCGATTAGGGTAACGGCTATAGTCTCTTACACGCTCATTACGAGATATTACGATAGACAAGGATTTCTCCCGAGCGAGGCTAAATAATCCCCCTAATTAGGGGATACGGCGCGGCGAAAGCGGAAAATTCAAAAATGAATGTCTGGCGATTTCTGAAGCGAAAAATAACTAATCTCGCTATAAAAATCACCCATTTTTCAAGGTTCTTTAAAATATAAATTTTAAGTATACCCTAGAACGAAATATAAAAAAAAATTAAATTTGACGATTTTACGCTCGCTTAAGTTTAAATAAAATTTGACAATTTTTCGACAAAATTGATTCTAAAAATTGTGAAAAAATTCTCAAATACGATTTTGACGCATTACTACGTCATCAGTAATGTTACCTGTCTATTGACCAGTCAGATACATTCATAGGGGCTTTCAAAACATACCTTGAATTATCAAATAAAATTTGACAATTTTTCGACAAAATTGATTCTAAAAATTGTGAAAATATTCTCAAATACGATTTTGACGCATTACTACGTCATCAGTAATGTTACCTGTCTATTGACCAGTCAGATACATTCATAGGGGCTTTCAAAACATACCTTGAATTATCAAATAAAATTTGACAATTTTTCGACAAAATTTATTCTAAACATTGTGAAAAAAATTCTCAAATACGATTTTGACGCAATACTACGTCATCAGTAATGTTACCTGTCTATTGACCAGTCAGATACATTCATAGGGGCTTTCAAAACCTACCTTGAATTAGCATGGAAAAATTCACAGGCATGCAAAACATGGATTTGCACTATAGGGAGTCAGCATCCCCCTTAGTGAGGGAATTGCAGTATTCGCCCTTACAAGCGCTCCCCCAGTAAGGGGGTTCCGTGACGTCAGGCTTTCTTTCCCCCTTGAGAGAATCAATATTGTTTTATTGTAAGGAATTTGTGACAAGAGTGACGTGTTTAATCAGGATATGTGGAACGATAAATTCGTAAAAGGGCGCCACCTATATGTTTTATTGTTGTATAAGAAATCCCCCGATTGACACGTGATTGGTTGAAATCCCGAAATATATCCACCCTCACGATTTCTCCCGCCTTTTTGAAAAGGAAATATGCCTTTTATTTATCGTGACACATATTTGATGCCTTTATATAGTTATACAACAAAAATAGGCAGCTACCTGACGTATTACGTAATTTATTCTTATACAAATACACCTATACTTTCCTACCTTCGTGAGTTGTTTTTTTTTAACCTGGATTTATATATATTATATTTTTTTTTTATATAAATAAAAGGTTTGTATAACTTATATTATTATTATTATGTAAAAGCTATAGTATAAGGATCGAATATTATTTAAAGGGAGAATGAAAGGTCAAAACAACCTATTTTTAATCGATTAAGAATGCTAAAATAATGAGAAAAACAATAATATAACTCACCAAAAATATTTCGTTTTTTTATAATAACTTGCGGATGCTAAGCCTTGGCTGCCTAGTTCGGCGAACTAGGCGAGCACGAGCCTTATTTTTTTTAATATTCCCGTCTGATCTAGCCGCCAATCACGAGCGAGTACGCGTATTTTTAAAATACGCGTACTCGCTCGTGATTGGCGACAAGAACAGCCGCGAATATTAAAAATATAAAATACAGGTCGTGCTAGCCTAGTTCGCCGAGCTAGGCAGCCTAGGCTTAGCATCGGAACTTTGGAAATTGATTATAAAATAACGAAATATTTTTGGTGAGTTTTATTATTGTTTTGCTCATTATTTTAGCATTCTTAATCGATTAAAAATAGGTTGTTTCGACCTTCCATTATCCTTTTAAAGGGAGAATGAAACCTAAAAAAGTGATAGGCCTAATCCAAAAGTATAAAAATTAAAAAGAAATATTAAACTAGAAATAAAATAGGCTTAGCTGGAATCATGACGATCACCCGAACTCCCCGTATAACGACTAGAGACCAATGACATTGATTTGGAATATATATCTCCACGAATCCTGCTAAGCCTATTTTGATGGTAACTTTTAAATTTGTTTCTAGTTTAATATTTGTTTGTAATCTTGTTGGATTAGGCCTAGATTTAATCGATAATGAATGGTTGTTAGGTTGCATTCTCCCTTTACTGATTTCAAGACGAATAAAAATTCTGAGCAAAAGATACAGATTAAGATCTTGGGAAAACGATATCTATTCGTCGGGGTCGGAGTTAATTCCGTCGGTCAACTTCACTCGGTACTAAAAAGAGGGACGTAGAAGGGTCTCTCGGCCTTTGCTAATGCATTTAGGCGACATTGAGCCCGAGTATATAGTCTCTGGAGATACGGGGTGGCCCGGGTAATTAAGGTTAATCGGAGCGTCCCATCGACCCATCTCTATATAGCTCACCGTTATCTAATAGCGTCGACAAATCAGTCAAAACCCCACCGTAAAATACTCTAATTTATATCCCAAGCACCGAGAAAGATGGAATGGAAGAGAAGGCAGGGTTCCAGTTTACCACCATTCTTACTATACATCCTTTGTTTCAAACGTACATATTCCCACATTCATGGAAATATCTTGGTAAGGCTTTTAAAGATCCGAAATGTAGATTTCTCACGGGGGGCCTACGAGAGAGAAATAATCTAGCTACGAAACGAGAGTAGATTCGAAAGAGACTTTAGGGATCTTCTTCTAACGCCTTCCTTGCTCGAAAAACAAAGGACAACTCTCATAGTCTCTAAATATGTCTATTACTCTTATCGGATTCACATTTCATAATTAATTGTACCTTATTTATCTTATTTATTAATTATATATTCATAATTGTACCTTATTTATCTTATTTATTAATTATATATTCATAATTAATTGTACCTTATTTATCTTATTTATTAATTATATATTCATAATTGTACCTTATTTATTAATTATATATTAATAATTGTACCTTATTTATCTTATTTATTAATTATATATTCATAATTGTACCTTATTTATCTTATTTATTAATTATATATTCATAATTGTACCTTATTTATCTTATTTATTAATTATATATTCATAATTGTACCTTATTTATCTTATTAATTATATATTCATAATTAATTGTACCTTATTTATTTTATTTATTAATTATATATTCATAATTAATTGTACCTTATTTATTTTATTAATCATATATTCATAATTAATTGTACCTTATTTATTTTATTTATTAATTATATATTCATAATTAATTGTACCTTATTTATTTTATTAATCATATATTCATAATTAATTGTACGTTATTTATTTTATTTACTAATTATATATTCATAGTTAATTGTACCCTAATTCTAATTATACTAGATAGTGGTACCAGTACTAAAATAATTGTATCATAATTACTATAATATATAATGAAATATTAAATTTAAATTAATTATTAATATAGTAGTTAATATTGATACATCTAGATTAAAATAGTTATATTATTAAAAAAAATAGGCCCATATGGAATATCCAACACCCTGCATTTGCCTGTATTAACTCGAATACGGAAATAACATGGTCTGTCAACTCCCTATATTTATTTAATAACTAAAATTTATCATTTAAAAACTAAAATTTATCATTTAAAAACTAAAATTTATCATTTAAAAACTAAAATTTATCATTTAAAAACTTAATTTTATCATTTAAAACTAATATTTATCATTTAAAAACTATAATTATATCATAATTACGTCCTTACATCTAGGTGTTTAAGTTCCCCAGATCCCCGCGACATTATAATCCATTTTTAGCAAAAATGGCGACCTTTTTGAATCAACTCGTTGAAAATTAAGAAGCCCTAAAACGTATCTTGACCGTTCCCGCCTACCTCGTCAACTTCCCCCGCGAAAAGCAAAATCATCGGTAAGCCTCGGCCCCCCGTAGATCGTCGAAGTCAAAGATCATAATCATCAATAAAGCACCCATCACTTACCCCTAAAAAAATGAAATTTTTGAAACTCACCGAATTTGGGGGCACCATAAGAGATTACATCCTAAATCCCAGATAGTTTAGACATCCTTTGCTCACGTATTACAAGGATTAACGATATTTTAAACGCGAATTAAACCGAATTTAATTTTAGTATAACACCGACATATCGTTACTGTCAGGCGCCATATTTCTCTAGACGGGGAAGAAGGGGGAGGCCCGAGGGGGGCGTGACGAGAGGGCATGACTGGAAATAAGCAAAAATATTCCAGAGTTGTATTATGGGCGGAAATTCTTAATAATAAAAATAAATATGTAAAACTATGAATAATTAAAACATTTTGAAGTGTTTTAAAGCTAAACTAAGGCTGAAAATAATTATAATAGTTTAAAAATTTATCCTGACACACGTTAATTGTTATAAAATGTTTCTAAATTGATAAAAATTAATTAAAAACGAATATTAAACAAATAATTAGTGTACCCATGGAGTAATAACACTAATAGCTATAGGAGTAGAAGGCATAAAAGGTGGAGATTTTTTATTTTTGAGAAATTAGTTAATATTATTTTAAAATTATATCACGAGGCTTCGTCTTTAAGAGGAGAGATTGGGGAGAGAAAATAGATCTGGAAAACCCGAGCATTGGGGAGAAGTTGATTCCATCTGCCGTTGGAAATTTAGAAAAGCGCGGGAGCTGAGCCGAAGGTGAGTTCGAAAAGTGGCGGGGCTATCGTCGTCGGCACGAGACGGGACCACACACGGGGACACAAACCAACTTCTTAGTACCGCTATAAACCGACGGTTTGGTCGGCCCCCGTGAGAACGTTTCCATTAGGAACCATTATTCAATACCCATCGTCAAACCCGAACCGAAAACAACAAACCGTTAGAGATTTCGGATATATCTAATTAAAGGCCCATCTTCTATACTCCCATTCAAGAGGAATTGGTAGAAACTACTTTCATCCTTAAGTGGTTTAACATTATGTAGTATTCCGCCTCTAATTTCTTTATATTGCAAACTTAACTCGAATTTATTTTTCTACCTCCCTGCTTGTTCTTCTTTTTCATTACCGGCCATTAGAGTCGCCCGTAAGGGCTATTTAATTTAACTTTGATTATTTGCGCCCCTTCTCCTTCGTAGGTAGAACATCTATTTCGTGGTAATATAGTATTAAATCATTAAATTAAGATATTATCCGAGATAACGTGTTTTATTCTAGGAGGAGCTTAAGTAAATTAAAAACTAATTCGATTTTAATCGAGATATAGTGTAATTAAAATTTCCGGGGGTAAATATTTACAGGAAAAGTAGCTTTTGTTGTTTATATAGAATAAATTTTATAAAATTTCGTAATTTTTAATAATAGATTTAATTTATTATTTGGTGTGTGGGATTTATTAGAAAACATATTTTTCGTGGTTGATATTTAAATTTAAACTCGATTAGATTAAAATTAAATAAATTTTGTTTCAGTAGCCATTAATATAAATATAGCATTTAATTTAATCTTCTGCAAATCTATTTTAAATTATCATCTGGTAGAAAAATAGTAAAGAAATTAAGCCTAATTCGCGTTAAAAAAAATATTTCCGAAAATAATTATTTTAGATTCATTATCCCTTTAATATCGTGTTTAACAGGTGAAAATAGGAAAATGGTTAAAATATCTTTTATATAATGTTGTACTAGTCTGTTTTTAAGCGTCGTCTGCTAGAAGAACACGAACTAAGCCTGCCAAACTCGCCTTTAAAAATATTGATTTTTCGGAAAATAATTATATTAGTTTCATTATCCCTTTAATACGAAGTTTACAAGTGCAAATAGGAAAATGGTTAAAATATCTTTTATATAATGTTGTACTAGTCTGTTTTTAAGCGTCGTCTGCTAGAAGAACGCGAACTAAGCCTGCCAAACTCGCCTTTAAAAATGATTGATATTTGAGGAGGCGAAATAAGATTAAAAATTTCGATTTAATTTATTTATTGATAAATTGGAATAAATATATATATTTCTTTGTACCTTTAACACGGTATTAACACGTGATCGAATTATGACTAAGCCTAAAAACTGTCGCCCGGGCCCGAATATAATTTGAACTATCATCATCATCGACAAATTAAGAGAGCTTTTGCAAACCAATATATTATTTTTTTTTATACTTCTATACCGTCGCTTACAATGAAAGGGGTTTCTATTATAATTTAAAGAGAATATGAAACGGAACCAATATTTTTAAAAATATCCCACCAACATTAAGGTGCTCGTAAATTATTTAAATACTGGATTTAATTTAAAACAAATCTTTCGCAATATTATTAGATTGATTTTAAATAAATAATTCAAAGGAAATATATATTATTTTATTTTTCTTACACCATCCCTTTAAATTTTGACCCCCTCCCCCTTTTTTCAATATATTATAAATGATTTCTTTGGATAAGAATTTTCATGATTAATTCTGGATTGTGTATCTGGTAGCTAGAGTCGCGTGTCGTTCTATCGAATATTCTGAACAAGTTTGAGTTTTCAGTACGAACAAAGCTAAAGATTCGACGAATCTATGATAAACTAAACAATGACGAAAGGCTTTACACGCGCTGAAAACTTAAACCGACTTCAAATAAAATAAATTTCAACTGGAATTGAAAGCGCGTATTTCTATTAAGCTTCAACACGCGCTATAATCAAAAATTAAAATAAGAATAGCTTTAATAGCGGTATCAAATCAAGATGAAAATTAAAATATACCTGAAGAAAAAAGGGGCGCGCCTATTATTTTTGTCTCGAGAGTCAAGCGCGTGACTTTTTCAATTTTTAATATAAACAGTGTCGCTTGACCATATAATCGCGGTTGAATTAAGATAGACTAGGTTTCACGCGTACGGTCAAGCGTTGTTTGTCGCTTCCGTTGTTCGTATCAAAGTCCGTTCATTAACGTAGAAACAATAGAATTTAAAGGCAGGAAGGTAGATATACGAGTAAAGAAATCAATATACTTTTACATCTTTCTTCATTTGATCTTATTATGTCTTTTTATCAGTGGATGGAATATATGTCGAGCTTTGGAATCTCACATCCTTGGAAATATATGGAATTACCTTAAATAAAGCGTGTTTCTCGTATGAAATTTGGGTTGTTTCTAAGACTGTTTACGGAGGAATGGGGGGGATGTTTTTGAAAGGTAGGATGTGACTGCAAATAAATTGGTGGCGAGAGGAAGAAGGCGTTTTCTTATACATTCCCGTCATTCTTTAAGAGGGTTTTTTATAGCATGCACATCCATTTTATAATACCGATATTTACAGCTCAAGGAAACCTTTGACGTGCCATCAGAGGAGATGATGTGGATTTTATTATAGTTTGGCAACGAGTCATTCATAAATTTGATACACATTTTTAGTATTTTTGGTTGTAAATCAAATGATTTGAAAGTTTTCAATATTTATGACGTCTAATCAAAAGTTCAAAATCGGTTTAAATTTAATAAATAATGGTAATTTATGGTTTGAACAGGAAAATTACCGTAATTTAGTAATTTATAATTTAATAAATCGTTTTTTTTTAATTATAATTGAACAAATCGCTAAAAGAGGTCAAAGTTTAACGTTTTTTAAATCGTCTACAAGTATGCTGTAAACCAGTTTTTTTTAATTTAAAATTTAGGCTTAGCATCTTTAAGTTTTACGCGTTTTTAAGAAACTTTTTGGTTCTAAATTAAATGATTTGAAAGTTTTCAATATTTATGACGTCATATAATCTAGAGTTCTTAATAAGTAATGGTAATTTACGGTTTGCTGTGGAAAATTACCGTAATTTAGTAATTTATAATTTAATAAATCTTTCTTTGACTTTTACGCGTTTTTAAGAAACGTTTTGGTTGTAAATTAAATGATTTGAAAGTTTTCAATATTTATGACGTCATATAATCTAGAGTTCTTAATAAGTAATGGTAATTTACGGTTTGCTGTGGAAAATTACCGTAATTTAGTAATTTATAATTTAATAAATCTTTCTTTGACTTTTACGCGTTTTTAAGAAACTTTTTGGTTGTAAATTAAATGATTTTAAAGTTTTCAATATTTATGACGTCATATAATCTAGAGTTCTTAATAAGTAATGGTAATTTACGGTTTGCTGTGGAAAATTACCGTAATTTAGCAATTTATAATTTAATAAATCTTTCTTTGACTTTTACGCGTTTTTAAGAAACGTTTTGGTTTTAAATCAAATGATTTGAAAGTTTTCAATATTTATGACGTCATATAATCTAGAGTTCTTAATAAGTAATGGTAATTTACGGTTTGCTGTGTTAAATTACCGTAATTTAGTAATTTATAATTTAATAAATCTTTCTTGGATTAAGAGTGAACAAATTGTTAAAAGAGGTCAAAGTTTAACGTGTTTTAAATCGTCTACAAGAGATGCTGAAAACCAATCTTTTTAAATTCAAAATTTGGGCTTAGCATCTTTGAGTTTTACGCGATTATAAGAATCAATTTTGGGGTAAATTTATACTCTACTTAACCGCGCCACTAAATCCATTCTAGTTCCCGTGGGAAATTAAGTAATATAATAACAAAATTTGGAAAATATTCCAACAAATTTCAAATTGCTCACTGAGTTGAAAGAAAAACTTTTTTACAACTTCATTGTTAATATTAGGATTAAGTGGAAAGGCTCGAATATTAAACCAAATACCAAGTAACTTCGTGTTAGACCAATCGTAACTTTACGTAGTTTTTGCCCTTAAATTCTTATAATACCAAAAAAAATTCTAAGAATGAAATATTAACAAAAGATTTGTAAAATAATCCTACTTTTGTTAGAATTTTCTTTTGGTCAGTGAGTGGTCAAACCCACTTTCACGAAGTATATTATGGTACATGACTAGTAGTTTAAAATCTAATAATTGACAGGTTGGTCCAGGAAATCACCCTACGTGTCTCCATCAATTGAAAATTCACAAAGAACTTACTTGTGTGGAAAAATTTAAGGGTTTAAAATAAATGGATATTTTTTTTTTAAAACGAAACTACACCGAAGTAAATGTATTTTCAAATGGGTTAGGATAAACATAACCCTGCCTATTTCTTTAGTATACTTTCGTGTTAAAATTAACATAGAAATAAACTGCACACGTTGAAATTTTACGTGTATGGTAGCGAAATAGGGTTGTCCACAGTTTTTCTAAAGAACCGCATGATAGCGGGTCAATGGAGACTGAAATAAGTCAAATTTAGTCCGTCGAATTAAGTTTGCAGTAAACTGGAAACTAGGGCGAATTAATACATAATGTTAAAACTAATAGGAAATTAAAATAGGTTTGATTGAAATCGAAAAAACTCGATCAAGATGATTTGGTGATGAAAATATTGGTTTCTATGGTATTAACAATCGCGTATAAATCCGCCTTATCTTTGGCTATTACGCAAACTCATCTTGAAACGAAAATATAGATAGAAAGGTCAAAAATAGCCCTTTACCAGTGAACTAGTGACCACACGCTGCTGAGAAGATTTCGATTTTTGTTGGGTCTTTGTTATACAGATGGATTTCAAACGGGGATCAAAAGAGCAACGTTTTGTAACGTTTTGTTAAAATTAGCGCCGTGGTTTGGCTTTTCTACAATGGAAAGCCTGGTTTATTTATATCAAAGGGAGAATGAAGCGCAGTTCAAAACGAATCAGTTCCAAAACTAATCTTTGAACTTCATTTCACGCTCACAAGCACACATACTGATTGGATGTCAGCTAGCTTAAAGCCGCGTTCATACTAGGCCTTTGAATCGATTTAAACCGTATGAAATCGTTTCGCTAGAGTCGTGTGAACGGAAACCGTCTTTTCTCGAATCAATTCGATTTCTCGAAACTGCTTCGGGAACTAATTTCGTACCGATTCGGCTGGTTTCAACAACCGATAGATGAAGCTACGATAAATCGATTTTTAACGATAATCCGTGAACAGATGAAGCTTAAACGATTCCTGGTGATTTGAATATCAGTTTGATTTAACCTTTTGAAATCGATTAAGAAATTCTAGTGTGTCCGTAGAAGCAAGGAGGATCAGAGAAGGAGAGGAAATGTGGGGCTGCGTTGAGTTAGAGAGAGAAGAGCCAACCTCCCACTCGGGTGGAAAGGGGGATAGAAAATTCTCGAGGTAAACTGTTGTCACGTGGTCGCTAGCTAGCGCGTCTCATAAAGGATTCGTTTTACCCACGCGACAACATTTTACCACGAAACGTCTCTACCCCCGTTCTCCCAGAGTGGGAGTTTAGGCCGACGCAGTAGGAACCGCGCCGTCCCCACATTTCCTCTCCTTCTCTGATCCTCCTTGGTAGAAGTATGGTTTCAAACGTTTCGTTGTAGGGTTTCATTCTCTCTTTAAACTTTCGTGGAGAATATAATGGAAAGTTTGAGGTTCAAAGGAAGAAGGATAAAATAAGCATAATACCCGTTCATATAGCAGGTGTTTCGAACTACAATTCCCATGGAGTATCGAGAAAAAGGGTGCGACCAACAAATGATGATTTTTCACCAATTTATACCATTATCGTAAAAAAAAAAGGATGATGTTAAAAACACCCATCGTCACACCTGCGTTTTCAAAACTATCTCTTAACGTTTGATAATCGTGTATATTAAAACAATTAAATTAATAATAACGCGCAATTATAAATAATAATAAAAAATATTAAATTAAAATAATAAGAAATTAAAATAAAAATAAAAAATATAATAAAAATAAACTATAATAATAAATAATAATAATAATCTCTAGCAGAAGTAGATGAAACCCTCCTTTGAAGTCTATTACTCCCGGGTCCTGTCTACCCCTCTCTGTATGGGATAGTTTCAAAAATCGCGATTCGTACGCCTCCTAACGGGAGATATTTTCGGAGCGGGAGTTCGTCGAGCGAATATCTCTAGCAGCCTTGGAGTTCGTCAAAAAAACGTCGTCGTTTGTGGAGAGAGAGAATTTCCAATTTTCCGTAGACAGGGGGGATGAAGTAGGACCCCTCCGATCTCGTAAAATTGGGAATTTTACCCATACAGAGAGGAGAGCTGTATGGAACATTAGAGTAGTAGACTTCAAAGGAGGGTTTCATCGGCTTCTGTCTCTAGTAATATAGTTTAGGGGGAACACACACACGGGTGTTCTGGCCAATGAATAGTTCCCATCCCCACTTTACCCGCTCGCCGGCGGCAATATACCCCACGTTAAATCTTGCCTGCAAAATGGCAGCTTAGTGAAACTCCTCCTGAAACTATTTTACACTACAACAACAACATTTATTATCTATGATGCAACGAAGTTAAAACAAGGCGAGGGGTCAGATACTTGATAACTCAGGTGAACAAAAAATTTTCAACTTAAAAGCTGAGTTCACACGAGTTCTTTACACTGTTAAAGCTGAACTCGTGTGAACTCAGGCGCGAGTATAACGAATTCGAGTGTGTCAATTGGTGTCTCTGTACAAACAGGAACCCGAGGCTTTTCGACACACGGGGGTTATTATACAAAATTGTAGAATAAAACGTTCAGTCATCGAATAATTGTAATCTCAAATGAAATTAGTTTCGTATCTTTGAGTATTTTTCAAGAATCAATAAGGTTAGAAAACAACCAAAAATCTGACTTTCTCTGGTCGCCATCGAGACCACTATAGTGTACCTCTGAAAACTCTAATAAAGTGGTCTATTGACGTTGAAAAAAATACTAGAAAACCCGGAGCGAACTCACCGAAGTTGTGAGCGATTATCACCCAGGAATATAAACGACATTCTACGCCGATACGAAGATCAGAGGAAAATAACCGCCCAGTAAAAAATACCGAGGTTACTTTGTAAAGCGTCTAAGAAAGCGTTCAAATACTGGTTTTCTATCGGTAAAACCGGTCCATTCTTAGAGTGTTATCGAGGTCCCCAGAGAGCTGTTTTTCTTCTATTGTTACACCCGGGGTGAAAAATGTCCTACGAACAGTTTGGCCATAAAGAGAAGAGAGAGGAGAGTTGGCGGAAAGCTTCGTTAAGAAGTGACCGCGCCGCGCCAAAAATGGCCCCCTTCATCCATACATTATTGCGGTTAAGAAAAGGGACAACGGCGAGCTAACGTTAACATTAACGAGAGTGTGAACGCCAGAACGCGTGTCTAACTTTAAGGTAAACTTCCAAACAAGATGCGCCATACGTTATAGCCATCGTACGAAGATGCGGTCTGCTACAAAGAAGATTCAAATTTGCAACTCTGTAGCTGGCAGGCAACTTAACATTAAATACCCATCTTAATAGACATTTTACGTTTCTACCATGTAAAACCATCAGCGATTACATTACCCTTTTCAGATGAGGCGTAACTAGCCGATTTACTCAGATTTAACCGTGTTTTAATCACAATTAAGCGATGTTTATTGAACTGAGAAGGCTACGTAAGCCTCGATAAAAACTGATTAATCCACGGCTAATAAGAGTCAGCGTTCAAAAATGAAATTAGGCTTAATTCACGTTCTAAAATAAATAAAATTCAAACCCGCGCGCTTCGAACTACACTGGATACCGAATCTCGCTGAAAACCTAATTGCTTTTGCGGCTTTGTCCTCGCTAACATTCTCGACAGACAAACAGTCACTCATAAAATAGGGCATTATGGATATAATAATTAAACATAGGACCAGAACTTGAGACGGACATCGAGATGACCATCGATTAACCAGGTATATAAATCGATATTCAAACAATGTTTTCGATATTGAACGGGTATACGAAGCCACAAGGTATCGGTGGAAGTACGAAGTGGGTAGCGAATGGGGAGATAAAGGGAGGATGAAGATGAAAATCGAGTGATTTTTAATCAATTTAGATTTAAAAATTACTTGTTCGCCTAATAAAATACGCGGGAAATGTGTTTGTGTGAATTGTAATGCATAAAAGCGCATGAACGAGATTTAGAGCGGTTCCAAGAGTGATTACCTTTTAATTCTATGCCAAATTCAGGTTTCCTGAAGATTTTACTAGACCAAGAATTCATTCAGGTTCCATAAGAATATGAGAGGACCGAGATTCAATAACCATCCTCCCAAACTTTGTAGCAAAAGTTCGTCCGCTTCGAATCGATTTTTCAAGTAAATCGCTCCTGACATCTATTATTAACCCGCGCCACTAACAACCTTGACATAATATTTTGGGTAATAAAAATGTAGCCGACCGAAAAAAGATCTAAGCGTAGTAATGTTGCGAAAATAGCGGACGAACTTTTCTTACAAAGTTTGCGAGGATGGTACCAGAGGCTAAAGCTATGCTCCCATATTCTTATGGAACCTGAATGGATTCTTGACTAGACGCAATCGTGCCTTAATTCGCAGAAGCATCTACAAAATCGATAAATAAAATTCACTTTTCATTTTAAATTCCTCTTCAATCTCCTTTTAAGGATTAACAGGGGGCCCACACGTGACTTTAGGGTCCATACCACAATAAAAGCATAAAAGTCAGCCGCCCAGAATTAATATTAACAGCGTAGCACCCCTTTTAAAAGAGGGCATCGGTGAAAAGAACATCTAGCGTCCATTTTGATATTGGCGCGGACATAAAGGCCAACTATAGCTGGACTGTGTCGGTATGTTTCTTTGAAGTGCCAAAAAAAGGAAGCCCTAGACATCGCGTTTGGAATATTTATTATGGGTCGGTTTTTCTTTTTCATCGGGCAGCGGGAACGAAGCTAGGGCCCCTCTGACTTAATGCCTGTGTACCGCATTAACGCGAGCTGCCTTGGGGATCAAACGCTAAACAAAAAACTAACCACGTATAAGCGGAAAAAGAAAGTTACAAGGTGGTCCGCAACATATTCATGATGGACCACGTCGGTTTCCTGTTATGGGTTCGCAACATATCGTGGTTTTAATATACTTTAAATAAGTATTCAGAATTCAATGACCTGACCATATACAGCTTTTCACCTAGTATATAGGGTTTAAAGTTCAAAAGGTCATTAATTTTGATTCGATGGATTAATATTGTTGCAGGGTTGCCACAGTTTTTTCAGATTCAAATTCCCTGACTTTTCCAGGTTTTTCCCTAACCGTTTCAGCTAATATTACCCAATTTTTAACCTTTTATTTTTTATATTATTTTGCAATTGCGTTCGCCAAACTTTTTGCACGCGTATCTTTGTTCTAATCTATACAATTGACACGGTCAGCTGAGAATCTTTTCTGCAGATAATGATTGTAATTTCCTGGCTTCTCGAAAGATCTTAAAATTCCCTGACTTTTTCCCTGTTTTCCCTGACCCGTGGCAACCCTGTTGTATATATACAGCAGTTTCAGGGTTCAGGGATAATTGACAAATACTTTCAATTGGTGTTAATGAATGTAAAAATTATAATTCCACGCATAATTTCGAAATTTCATAATTTTTTCGAGATTTCCAAACTAGTAACGTTATTTCGTAATTTTTATTACGCGTTGAATAAAATTATCAAAAAGTATAAGAGATTTTTGCAAAGTGTTTAAAATTTAAAATCACAGTGATTAAAAATAATATATATGTATAAATATTAAAGGGAAAATAAATCCAAAAGTTGTTCTATTTTTAGCTCTAAGTGGCCCTTTAATAGCCCACGTGCTTAAAGGGAGAATGCAACCTAATTACAAGTGATTTTTTATCGATTCCTTATCGTTTAAATAGGCCTAATCCACCGATAAAAAGTTTACAATAAAAATATTAAACTAGAAATAAATTTAAAACTTACCCTGAAAATAGGCTTAGCGGGATTCATGGAGATCCTGAATCGCGTCCGTGTAAGGTCTAGCGACCAATGAGCGAAGGCCCGTCGTTCACGCGCGATCTCCACAAGACTTACGTCGCGCGCGATTGGTCGCTAGACCTTACACGCGAGGAAATCAGCAACTCCATGAATCCCACTAAGCCTATTTTCAGGGTAAGTTTTAAATTTATTTCTAGTTTAATATTTGTTTGTAAATTTTTTAAATAGTGGATTAGGCCTATTTAAACGATAAGGAATCGATAAAAAATCACTTGTTGTTAGGTTGCATCCTCCCTTTAAGTACGCCTAGAGGCAAAGGAAAAATAAGGATAAATAGAAAAATCATCTTGTACAATATGTACACGCGATAGAAAGATCGTTGATGTAGGCGTGGAATCGAGGTTAAAATCGTGCATCAGGAAAAAATTAATAATAATAATATTCTATAGTGGGAGGGAACGTCGACTTTTCTGTCTATTCAGAAAGACAAGGATAAATAAAAAATGAAACAAAGAGGGCCAATAGAGTGGGAGAGATTACGCCCCCCCCCCCTTTCATGGTGTTCCTTCACCCCCTAATATTTGAATCCAGCTAGAAAAGCTGGCTTGCATGTATTACAAGGACTGTTCTGTTAGAAAGACTAGAAATAGCAGTTTCATCGTTCGCAATAGAGTCTCGATATCAAATAATAAAAAAAAAAAAAAAAATCTTTCCCCATGAAGTCATACAGCACCTAAAAGCGAGCCCGGGAAAAGTAGAGGGGAACAAGATATCCCCCCCCCCCGAATTCTATTTAACCCCCCAAACATCCGCTCGATATATGTATTTATAAATTATTCGATGAGACCCAGTTAATTAGGACCAAGGCTTAGCGAATAAATTCTGAATTTGGTTCGAATTATTTAAAGGGAGAATGGAACCTAACAACACGTGATTTTTAATCGATTCTTTATCGTTTAAATAAGCCTAAACCATCAGTAAAAAATTTTTACAAGCAAATATTAAACTAGAAATAAACTTACTCAGAAAATAGGCTTAGCTGGATTCATGGAGATTCTGATTTCCTCCCGTATAAGGGCTACCAATCGAATGTTATTGGAAGTCTCGTGGAGATCTCGTCTTAATGAAGGGTCTTTACTCATTGGTCGCTAGCTCTTATACGCGAGGAAATCAGGATGTCAAGATCTCAATGAATCCAGCTAAGCCTATTTTCTGGGTAAGTTTTAAATTAATTTTAAGGTTGTGATTTTCATAGCTCGCTTTTGTGAAATCATGGTAAAATTTCCCTAATAACACCTAAAACCTCTATTAATCATTTCTCCTGGAATAAAAAAAACAAAAAAAACAAAAATGAACTGAGACTCTGAGAGTCATATAGGAGGGATGAGGAAAATGGGGCTGAGGGGGCCAAAATGACAAACTCCTCCCACTTATATCACAATACCCCTTCTTACCACCATCCCGTGACCGCAAAATCATTTTCACATTGCAGTCAGTAGAAACCCTGGCCCCTTTCATCTACCAAATAAAAAAGCAAAAAAAAAAAAAAAAATCTTTTTAGATATAAATAGTGCCTTTGCACGAACAGAATAAATTTAATCAATACGAGATATCAGTACGCGCAAACTTAAGAGTCCAATCTATCTCTAATTGAATAAGAAAATCAGAAATAGAAGAAGATTAGGTTTCTACGGGTAGAAATCTCGGATTGAGATGGATTACAGACTTAAGAATCAATTAGAAATTAATGTACGCCCGTGCTTAGTTTCCAATGAATGTCGTGATAAAAACAATTCATTGAAATAGAAGGAGGCTAGTTTTCTTACACGCGGAACATTCAGATTGAGATGGAATAAGGTTTGAATCAATCGGAAATTACTATTCATTCAAGCTTAGGCTTCAATCAATTTCTCAGAAAACAAAATTTTGAAGTTTTCACGTGAAGAAAACTCCATCTGAGATAGATTAAGATTAGAATCAATTGGAATTAACAGCGAATATAAATCAATGGGTCCAATCAATCGCGATAAAAACAATTAATATACAAACAGAACATATAGATTTCCACGCGTTGAAAACTTGGATTGAGACGGAATAAAAATGAAATCAATGGGAAATTGCAGCACCTAAAAGGTTCCAATCAAACTCTTTAACATAAAATAATTAGAGAATGATGGTAGAATATAATTTCAGCCACAGTAACCTCAGATTGAGATGGTCTAAGAATAATTTAAATTCAACACGAACTCAGTTCTTAGAAAAACCGGGAGAATTAAGTTTCTACGTATTGTAACTTCGTCATGAAACTGATAGAATACACGCGTCAGAGTTTAACCCAACCCCCCATTTCATTTTTATTCCCGCTGGTCTCCAACTTCTTTTCCGCTTGAAGTATTTCTTTCAACCTCCCCTCTACATCCTACTAAATATGGTTCCTCGTAGTTCCACATAGTTCCCTAGTTAGGAGAGAGAGAAAAAGTCTGAGTCCATCCCCCTTTCCTTGGGCCGAGTTACCCGAGTATTATTCTCGGCAGTTGTGTCTTTTTGGTAAGGCACCATTCACTCTTTATCGTCTCGATCCAAAGAAAAAGCTTTGGAAAGTTATCTCCACTTTATCGGAACTAGTAGGAAAGCAATCGGACCCCGTTGCCAGATCGCTCGCCAACGCGGTTAACGCCAAATACCGTCCAAATTTATTTTTCCCCGCCATCGATATAAAAAAAAAAAATTGTTCCATGGGAAGAAAAAAAAATATTATCACCACTGAATGGTCTAATTAATAATTAATTACGGTCATAGCTAATTAATAAAATGATTGGATTACGGTTGATTATATCTCTACGGTTTGCAAGTTTTAATTAATTAGGCTTAACGCGTTTAAATGTTAATTTAAAAACAATTATGGTCATCGGTAATTAAATCGCGATCGAAACTATTGGATATACGCGAATTAATTATAATTAAGTGATATATCGTGGACGATAATAATTGAAACTTTATATGGATTTATTTTAATTGTCTATAAAGAACTGGGATTTTAAATCTTCGATCATTTCGGAAATTAAACGGTTTTAATTAAAACTGGGATGTCAGTGCCTGGAGGTATCAACATCAGGCCACTCTTTGCGGGTTACCCTTTCCAAGGTAATTACCATTTTAACTATTATTTTATCTAACTATAATTTAATTAACACGCATGATTACGTGATTTTATGATATTTAGTTGAGTTTTTTTTTTTTTTTTTTTTTAATTTAGGCCTAAGATATATAGTAACTAACCTTTAACCGTGCATTATGTTACGGTAATTATATCTATATATGATTACACTACGTAATTACTTCGAATTGTGATGGTCTATTCTGCAATTTATTTAGACTAGTTTCGTTTCAATGTAGATTTTAAAATGAATCGAAATTCAAAGAAATCTGGCATCATATCTAATTTCAGACTAACACGCATTTTAAATAATGTTCAAATGATCTTGTTAACAACATAAATAACAGATTAACACCTAAAGATGAAAAATAACTAGATTTTAAAATAATTTATTGTTAAGCCTTGGCCATATTTTGTTTACGTTTGTAATCGCTAGCTTAATATGTTCGATCTTTGGATTTCCACGCGAGATTATCACGGGGGTAAATGTAACACGGGACGGTCCAACTTTCTTGAGGATTTTAAGGAAAGTTGAAAGGTCAGCCTTTTCAAAATTAATACGGGAATCTAAGGAGAATATTTGTACAATTATGATAACATTATGATGTAACACGGGACGGTCAAACTATTTCTTGATGATTTTAAGGAAAGTTGAAAGGTCAGGCTTTTCAAAATTAATACGGGAATCTAAGGAGGATATTTGTACAATTATGATAGTTTTGAAGAAATTATTTCGTAATTAAGTTTAATTAAAAGTGAAGTATTTTAAATCATTATCTTATATTTTAGATTAGAGACAATTTAGGGTAGTTTTAGTGTCTTTGTTAAGATAGATTTCTGTGTGGGTTTTGTTTAAATAAGCCTCAGTTATACAATTAATCTGTTGAAGATAAAAAAATATCCCTATATTTAATTGGAAAAAGCAAATATCAGAAATTTCACGCGATTAAAAGCGTGTTTATTTGATGTAGCTACTAATCAAAATATTTAAAATTAATAACGTCACCATTTTTTCGAATGAAAATGGATTTTACTTTACTAGGTAGGCCTAGTTAACTTTCTGGATTAAAGGGAGGATGCAACCTAACAACAAGTGATTTTTTATCGATTCCTTATTGTTTAAATAGGCCTAATCCACTATTTAAAAAATTTACAACAAATATTAAACTAGAAATAAATTTAAAACTTACCCTGAAAATAGGCTTAGTGGGATTCATGGAGCTCCTGATTTCCTCGCGTGTAAGGTCTAGCGACCAATCGCGCGCGACGTAAGTCTCGTGGAGATCTCGCGTGAACGACGGGCCTTTACTCATTGGTCGCTAGAACTTACACGGACGCGATTCAGGATCTCCATGATTCCCGCTAAGCCTATTTTCAGGGTAAGTTTTAAATTTATTTCTAGTTTAATATTTATATTGTAAACTTTTTATCGGTGGATTAGGCCTATTTAAACGATAAGGAATCGATAAAAAATCACTTGTAATTAGGTTGCATTCTCCCTTTAAGTACTTTTACAAAAGAGACCGCGCGAGAGCGACCTTATCACTCGCGAGAATCAACTGTAGGCTCTACAATAGCCAGGCAACCGTAGTGAGGAAAAATAGTGTTGCGAGGAATTTTTGTTTAAAAAAATTAGAAAATGGCAATTATAAAATATGAATACGTATATTTAAGATCGAAGGCAATGTATCGTTGTCAAAACTAAACTCTGAGAATTCTGGTCTACATCCTCGTGACTAATTTCGCCAGAAAACAAAAATAACATATTTTAAAACCGTATCTAATGAAATAATATATACCGTCCATCTCGAAAGAACCCAAAATATTTTCCTGATCACCCAAAAATAAATGAAAAAAACAACGAAAACGACATTTTATAAATCTATAATATCAGCTTGACGTCAAATATGCATAAATTATTAAAGGGAAACATGAAGCTAAACAGATTTTGAAATTTTTTTTCAGAATTTTTAGACACTTTTTTGGTGTTTAGATTAATTTCTAAAGTTTGGTAAAATATCTAAAAAAAATGAATATAAAATCGGACCAATCATATTATTTCAGTTTTCAACAGCGCTTGCAATGTCTTAACATTAAAATAATAGGGCGGAGTTTGATGCCTAAGACGTCAATCAAACGCCGACCTATTCTTTTAATGTTAAGACATTGCAAGCACTGTTGAAGGCTGAAATAATATGATTGGTCCGAATTAATATTTACTTTAGAAATTAATTTAAACATCAAAAACGTGTCTAAAAATTCTGAAAAAATTCTGAAAACATTCTGAAAAAAATTCTGAAAAAAATTCTGAAAAAAATTCTGAAAAAAATTCTGAAAAAAATTCTGAAAAAAATTCTGAAAAAAATTCTGAAAAATATTCTGAAAAATATTCTGAAAAATATTCTGAAAAAATTCTGAAAAAATTCTGAAAAAATTCTGAAAAAATTCTGAAAAAATTCTGAAATACATTTTTAGGCATGGTGATTCCGAAAATAAATTCAATTTTCCATTTTTAGCTCCAAGTTTACCTTTAAACCAAGAATTAATTATTCTAAAACGTTCAATTTATGAGTTAGAAATAACTACTTTTCTTCCTTTGAGGTTTAACATAGCGTATCAATCCGCCTAAGCTTAAACTACTATTGTGTTTGAGTAATATCATATTTTGTTCAAGAATATCTACGATAACATTTAATTACAGCATCGAGCGTGCTACGTTTCGAGCTAATGAAATACCAGATGAGAAAAGATTTAACTGCCGGCTAGGTTTTAATCGCTCTAAATTTCTCAACAACAATAATAGCCTATGGGCATAACCAAGGGATAATGAAAATACAGAAGAATTCGCGGAAAACTTTCGGAAATCAGAAATAATGGCGTACATTTTTCATGGCTATCACATGATCTACTTTATTAATTTAAAGTCGGTAAAGTAACACGATTACACCGCTTTTCAGTCATTAATGAATTTAGAAGAATGAATCGATATAATAAATGAAAAAGATCGTTGATATCTTTCGACATTTCATTGCACCTTTAAATCATTAGCGGTAATGTCGGTAAACCTCTAATTAAGGAGATCGAACACGCGATCGCCCAAATGACTACAGATCTTAAACGTAAAAGACGCGACTGCGCGGGAGCATAGGCGCGGTATTTGGAGAAACAGCGAACTAATTTCAAGGCGGCTAAAAATAAATAAAATAATAAAGTATACATTTTGAAAACGACTCGCGCCCGGGCTACATCTTGGAACGATTTAGTTGTCACGCTGCAATCGTCCAAATGATGGCGTGCACTACAATTCGGGGATTAAGCTATATACGACCCCAACCCCCCTTTACACGAATATATTAACGATTTAAAGGAAACGTCAATACCTATTTATTTAACGAAAAATTAGAAGATTCCCACGATTCTCCCACGTTTAAACTCTTCCTGACTTTGATTTTCCCCTTACTAAATTAAATATGCAAAATTATTTTCAATAAATTTCAATAACTGCTTAATATTATCAGCAAAGGTCTAGAGCCCATCTCTTAAAACTAGCCACAAAAGTCATCACCCCTGTGTGCCTCGAGTGATTTGGACTCTTCCTCGATTTTGAGTCGGGAGAGGGACGGAATTTAGGCTGGCCGCGCTTGGCTATTATCATCCCTCCCAACTGGGGTCGCTAGAGTGTCTCGAATTAAAATCTCGAATCAAAATAAGCTACGAGGCGTTGTTTACTTTTCTAGAATAAATGTATAGACTTTTGCTATAGCTAAACATTTCAAAAGGGAAAAAAAAAATCACTGAAAAATTTCATTTTTCCTTGAAATTATATTTCATCTAGATTTAACAGTACGTTGTAGGTTAAGCTATCCATTATTTCTACACGATATGTTTTACTTTGAAATAGAAGTATCCAATGTTGGCTACTCTGTGACAATTAGATGATGTATAGTTTTTTGGTATTATAGCTAAATGACTATACTTTTGTGGCGGCCAAGTGTTTCGATTTCTTAATTCGAGGGGCTGCTAGGGTCTTTCTTTTCCGTTACAAATAGCCTCCGGTGTTACGTCGTGGGGGCCAATAAACCACCCAAGAAGATAATCTTAAAAGTTTTTCGCGTATCATTTAATTTCACTTAAACTCGAAGGGATAATGAAGGCATTTGATTATGATTATAGGTTAGACCTGGAAATAGTACTCGGAGAGGTAATATTTGGTTTTCTCAACTTGTTTAATAATTTTAATTTAATTTTTGGAATCTATATCGGGTTCCATTTCTGTTTTAAGATATATTAATTAAATCCGCGACCCTCTAAGAATATATTCCCTAGCTTTGAATATTGTAATTTGACTTCAATAACGTCGTCTGCTATAAAAAGCTAACAAATTCCATTATTATATGCCGATTTGTTTTGTTTTATCATTTTAGTAGCAAATAATTCAGAGTAGCCATTTCAAAAACCCACGAATGAATAGGATATTTTCAATAGATTTATAGGAAAATATGATATTTTCAATAGATTTATAGGAAAATATGATATTTTCAATAGATTTATAGGAAAATATGATATTTTCAATAGATTTATAGGAAAATAGGATATTTTCAATAGATTTATAGGAAAATAGGATATTTTCAATAGATTTATAGGAAAATAGGATATTTTCAATAGATTTATAGGAAAATAGGATATTTTCAATAGATTTATAGGAAAATCGGATATTTTCAATAGATTTATAGGAAAATAGGATATTTTCAATAGATTTATAGGAAAATAGGATATTTTCAATAGATTTATAGGAAAATAGGATATTTTCCATCAATTTATAGAAAAATAGGATATTTTCAATATATTCATAGGAAAACAGGATATTTTAAATGACACCCGATTGAAAAACTCATAATGGGCGCTAGCAAAGTCAAGAAAATTATTAAAATATAATGACAATATTAGGAAATTATAGGAAGTTACAGGAACCCATTCAAAATTTCGGAAAACCTTTAAAATATAGAAAGTATTCCAAAGGATATGGTCACCCTATATAGTTAAATAAATTGTAACTAATTTACTTCATTTTCACCTTGAAGAATAAGTATCAGGGTAATAATTAGCAATGATATAAGTGGATTACTATTTCCTCGTTCATGTGTGGCCCGGACAACACTGCACGCGTGCTATTACTTAACTGTAAAAAAAAAATATGTCACTTTTTTACTCGGTCCATGGTGAAAAACCGAATAAAAGTTAATTGCTTTAAATAGGAGATTTAATATTACTCGAGAATAAAATAATTTAAAGGGAAACGAGCAAAACATTTAATATTTTTTGAATTTCTGTAATCTGCACCCTTGAAGGCCGTTGGACTAAACAATTTTGCACTTGTATTCAAACTAAAACTCCAGTGATTAATTAAAACACCTTAAACGTGTCTAATAATTGTTAAATAATATTATTTAATCGATTTAGACTGTTAAAATATGCATAAAAAACATTATCAACAAAGATTTTGTGATAATTGGTGGTTAATTATCAAAATTGATAATTATTTAGACATTTCATATTGATTTCCAAAAGAATCAAAGTGGATTCTCACGCGAATAGTGATAAAAGTCAGAACTCGGAATTCATACATTCTTATTAATTGGATAAAATCTACTAAATTCTGATGTATATTATCTGTTTGATTAAAAATAGACTATTTTTCATTCGAGTTAACTTATTCGAAGATAAAGTAAAAAAACATAATTCATATCCGTTTTTATCCAAAAATGGCTTTAGAATATTATCCGCGTTATACGTTCGGATAAAAAAATTCAAAATTTATTTTCATGAAAAATAATGAATAAAAAGATGATTTAAAATCTTAGTTTCATTATTTTATTTTTATCCTTCAAATTAAAAGTCAATTTGAAATATTTTTCTTATATTTTAGACTAATTCTGGAAATGTGAATTTTCTTATTCATTATTATAAGTTTGAAAACGAGTAATTTGTTCGTAGATAAGGCGCCAAACGCTTATCTTCGGTTAAACAACAATTATTCGAAAATAAAAATTTAATTTTTTAGTTACAAACAATTTATCCGAATAATAAAATACCTGAAAATATTATGTCCTAGAAATAAACTACGTCATATTATTTATTATTAATTAAAATTCATGGTTTATTATTAAAACTTTTAATTGTTCCGGCTTTTAATTAATAATAAATAATATTATATTCACCATGGCAAATAAATTTTCAATTTAAATAGAATTTAATTTTAATTTTATAGATTCTTTCGAATTGTCCACCGTCAGAAATATGTAATTTTGAATTTGTCGTTTTAATAGAATATGAATAAACTAAAAATATTTTAAAAGTACAAATGAATTAAATCTAATTGGCAGAGCTTATATTATTCCTTTAAAAATATAAATTATACGTTGTTTTGTTGACAAACTTGACATTATGTTGAAATATAAAAACTAATACGAGATACAAAATTAAATTTGAAAACTAATTTCTTACGGCGCTGTCATAATATGCTGGGCATTTATCCAATATTTTTACGCTATAATTTTTATTTTAAAATTCATTATGATTTAAATAATTGACCCTCCTATCAATCGTTTTACTTTATTTAATTGTTATTTTACTTTTTGGGCGTGGGTTTTTCCTAATAGAAGGAAATACGCATTTTATATATGCCTAAATCTCGGACTTGAAAAACAGTTAGTTAATATTGAACTAGCGGACGAGTCAGGTTTTTAAACTATATCTAATTTTTAAAATGGAATTAACAAATACGTTAGATACAAATTGGATCAAAACAGAGATCTGTAAGTTCAAAAAGTGATTTTTTTTCGATTTAAAGTATAGGTTTAAATTTCTTAACCAATTCTGCATACTTAAGCATTAATAATTAATTTGGTTACGTGAAATAGAGTTAAGATGTTTTTGGGAAGATTATATTATAACGTTATGATTATATTTCAGGCATTAAATTTAATGTTAATTAATTTTCAATGTGTAATTAAAATTGCAAGCGATAAATGAACTTATAAACTGCAAATTCAGTAAATCTCCATGAGAGCTAAATCGTTATTCATATTTTTTCAGATTTTTAATTTTTCGGATTAATTGTTTGCGAATAAATAAATTTAATTTGTAAATTTAGATAATAGTGAAATAAATGATGGGTTTATCCATAGATAATCAAGTTTTATCTATTAATTAGTTAACACGAATTAAATTCGATATGAAAATTCATTCTTAAAAATCGTGTAAAATAAAAATATATTTCAAATTCACGATTTTAATTCGAAGAAAATAATTAAAACAATAAAACCCAAGTTTCAGGTTTTAAATTTTAATTATTATTTTCGAAGAAATTAATTTTTATTTTAATTTTTCTTATCCGAAAATATAACTCAGATAATATTCAAGGATAACTTGCAATTTTGGGATAAAACGGATAAGATTATTTTATCTTCGGATGAATTGATTCTTGGATGGAATAGTATATTTTATCTGAATTTAATTCTAACCAATTAATAAAGGTTTATGGTGTTTAAATTAATTTATAATTAATTAATTAGGGTGCATGTTCACACTTACAGATAATTCGCTATATGATAAAAAAAAACGCAAAACTCGAAAATACAAAAGGATGCTCCAATAATTACCAACAAAACCAATAAACTTAATATATTGTCACGGGCCTGGTGTTTAAATTTGTAGTTTGGTCACGTGACTAACATAATGTCACGCGTATATCGTGCCAGACTGGGATATTTAAAAGTATAGATCGTGTATAACCCCTCCCCCTCTCTCTTGGGACCCAATAATTCATTATAGACCCCGAAAAACACGAAACCAAAAATCAGCCCATGTAGCAGCGGGCTTTTTTCTTTTTAGGGTCGAGAGAAAGTAGAGCATTTTTGCAAATTATAGCTTATCGCTTCATTAAGAATTGACGGTATAGAAATTCCCGCAATAAAGATGTCAACCGTTTTAGATTTGCCGCGGGAGGTTTTTCATTTCAAACGTGCCGCGACCAAAAACATTCGCTGACCAAAAGCCCAACATCATTCGAAATAACTTTGCCATTAAAACCAATAAAGGGATAATGCAGACGAGTTCGATATATTCGGGAATAAACGAATTCAAAATTTCCTACAGAGGGAAAATAAAAAACTATAGATGGCGCTCCTCCGCGTTCCTCTCTTCCTTGGGTACTCTCCCACCTTTCCTCTGACCCCTGCCTCCCTCTAAGATCACCCGCTTCGACTAAAAGTCAACCTACAATTCGTGCGTTCCTACGTTACGAAGAAATATCCCGAAATTTTCGAGAAGCTCATCAAAAATGCGGATGCCAATGAGCTGCCGTCTTTGAAATGACGCGTGAGCCAATCTAACTCTCTTTGGTATCAGCATTTGTGAGCTTTTTACGAAGATTTTTCAATCTTTAATTATTAAAAACTGATTTTTGCAATTATATATATGGTATGTGTTTTAAACACGTATTTGCACAGTTTAAATCGATTAAAAATAACTAATTTAAACATACTTTCGCTTTTAGGATAAATAAGTGAATATAAATTAATTGTCTGATATTTCATTCTCCCTTTAAACCATTTCTAACACGTATATGAAGATGGAGAGGGGGACCATGTATATAGGTTTTGTTTTTAATACCAACTGAGCGGGATTCAGGGGAGGATTCGAACCATTAAGAATGGGATTCGAGTGGCCACGCATGCGGGCCTTCAAAATCAGTCTGACATTACAACCAGTTAAGTTTAAGGACCCTTTCCAAGCTTGCCCTCGTTGCAAATTAGAACCGTTTCCGCGTATACTTTAGGGGTCATATGTCAGGAAGGAGCCCCGATTCTTAATAAGTTTCATTTCTCAGCGAGCAGTTGGGACTGCGTGCCGCCGGGACAGCCTGTAAATCTGTTTTTACGCGGTCAAATTTACTATTGAGAGGAAATGCACGTAACTAATCATTGGTACTTTTTTTTTTTGGTTTATTTCGTAGGTCAAGGAAGGGTCAACCAGTTGGGTGGCGTCTTCATTAATGGACGACCGTTGCCCAATCATATACGCTTGAAGATAGTGGAAATGGCCGCGGCTGGGGTCAGACCTTGCGTCATCAGTAGACAATTAAGGGTTTCGCACGGTTGCGTCTCAAAGATACTCAACAGATATCAGGTAAAGTAATTTTACAATGGGTTAAAGGGATAATGAAGACGATAGGCCTAAAGACCAGTTTATCAATATTTATTGGACCATTTTTGACTAAATTAAGTGCTTTTTCCTGACTAGGAAAGCCAATTTCTTTCCTCATTCTATGGAAGCGCAATGAAATGAAAATTTCACGTGATTAATTTTGCTAACTTGGCGCGAAATCAATTTTACGAGGCCCGAATCGAATCAACAGTTGCGTGTCTATATTAGCTTTAATCAAAAGCCGATGAAACCCTCCTTTGAAGTCTATTACTCCCGGGTCTTGTCTACCCCTCTCTGTATGGGTTAGTTTCAAAAAGCGCGATTCGTACGCCTCCTAACGGTAGATATTTTCGGAGCGGGAGTTCGTCGAGCGAATATCTCTAGCAGCCTCGGAGTTCGTCAAAAAAACGTCGTCGTTTGTGGAGAGAGAGAATTTCCAATTTTCCGTAGACAGGGGATATGAAGTAGGACCCCTCTGATCTCGTAAAATCGTGAATTTTACCCATACAGAGAGGAGTGCTATATGGAACATTAGAGTAGTAGACTTCAAAGGAGGGTTTCATCGGCTTCTGCTTTAATGTGTTACATTTTGTTCTAATTTAGTCTAGTTTTTTTCTTTAAAATGCAAGTTAAACCAGAATAAATTAGCTTTCATTTTTAGGTATACCAAAGGTTTTACAGAGATTGTGTAAGGTGGAATATGTGTGGAAACTTGTAACGTTTATGACCAAATCACTCAGTACATATATAGCGAATGGTTCTAAATATACAACGAATTTTCGTTATAAACGCGGAAATTTTAAGACCGATTGTGATAAATGATGTCGAAGTTTTATAAAATGAAATCTATTATTGAATGAAAGCGGAATAGGGGGTTCCCAATATAGGATAGGCACAAAGCCATACGATAAGATCACCATGGTAACGTCGACACGGCTTTAGAGTTAATCCCATAAGCCGCTTATCAAATGGAGCGGGGGAAGAATGAAAGAATGAATGAAAGAAAGACGTTACTGCGCATTTTCATTTGGGCTCCATTTCTATAGCGACCACCGCGCAAAAAGGTCGCGCTTCGAGTAACGCCCACTTTCCAAACCCCCTATCCTTCGTGCGCGACAAACCAACAAGGGTATAACGGCTTCTTAATCGCGCTCTGAGTCTGAACATAAGTAGAAGGCAGGGTAGCTAACATCAGGGTGGCCTAAGCGCGTGGGAAAAAAACACGAAGGCTTCGTCTGCTTGCTACGTGGACTTAGTATAACCAGATGTATATAGATATATGTTATTGTCACCCCTATAAATGGATACGCCCATTTTATAAAGACCCCAACTACGCGATTCACAGCTCTTCAGGTTAGTTATTTTATTATAGAATAGAGGATTCAAATATAAATTTAAAGGGAGGATGAAGTGATTGTGATTCTAATAATAATACACCTTTAGATCCTCAAAATTGTACAAAAAATCGGAAATCTTAAACTGAATTTGATATTTAATTAAAATTATATGCTGGGCCCGCATATACCTTTGGTTGAATAAAATCCCGTGCCGCGGTACACTCTTTGAATCGCGATAAAGCTCGTTCCTGAGACCTTAATTAATATAGCTCGCGAAATTATTTTTATGTGTTCTAATTATTATTTATATAGGAGAATATGTGTATTTGATCTATGTTATATAATATTTATATACTTAAATACCCGTAACGGTTAACTAATTATTTGGTCCAGGAAGATTTATCACGAAAATATTTGGAAGTGTTTTCAAAATGTTCAAAAGTTAAATTCTATAACGTATTATTTTCAAAATATTAAAAAATATAAAATCAAAATTCCAAATCATTTCTCTATAAATGACGCGTTTGAACGATAATTGCTATAATTTCCTACGAAATATGATTATTATAATGACCAATTGAAAAACAATTTTCGCTGTACCATGTTTTTAAACACGAATATTTAACTTTCCTTTCAATTTAACCCCAAAATAGTAGGAAAAAAAACGTTTAAAATTGAATAAAAATAAGTTTTAAAAACTCACCGTTCAATGATATTCTTTCTAGGAAACCGGAAGTATTCGTCCGGGAGTTATTGGCGGAAGTAAACCCAAGTTGGCTTCCCCGGAAATCGAGAATAGGATCGAAGATTATCGACGAGAAAATCCGGGAATTTTTTCTTGGGAAATTCGAGACCGTTTGGTCAAGGAAGGACTATGCGATCGCACCACCGCCCCATCGGTCAGTTCCATCAGCCGCATTTTGAGGGAATCGGGTTGTGGTGAAGGTGGAGGCGATTCCATGTCACCGGGAATCAAGAAGAAACACGGTAGTGGTGGAATGTCCGACGATGGTGATAATAGTAGCGGCGTGCCAGGAAGAAGTCACAAACACACCATCGATGGAATCCTAGGGTCGAGAGACGGTAAGAACGAAACTTTTAATTATACGGAACACGTAATATCTTAATTACACGATACTTGAACACAATTACGCGGTAATTAGACTAAAACATGAGGTAATTAAACATAAGTATGCCATAAGTCTACAATACTCAAACATAAGTATGCCTTAAGTGTACAATATTTAAAAATTAGTATACTTTAAGTCTACAATATACTTAATCATAATTATGCCATAAGTCTACAATACTTAAAGATAAGTCTACAATACTTAAAGATAAGTGTACAATACTTAAAGATAAGTGTACAATACTTAAAGATAAGTGTACAATACTTAAAGATAAGTGTACAATACTTAAAGATAAGTGTACAATACTTAAAGATAAGTGTACAATACTTAAAGATAAGTGTACAATACTTAAAGATAAGTGTACAATACTTAAAGATAAGTGTACAATACTTAAACATAAGTATGATTAAAGTGTACAATATTTAAATATAAGTATGCCTTAATTGTACAATATTTAAATATAAGTATGCCTTAATTGTACAATATTTAAAAATAAGTATGCCCTAATTGTACAATACTTAAACATAAAATTGCATATAGACTATTTTTGACCAAATTGGATTTTTTCCTCTTTGGGTAATTCAATTTTTTTGGGTTTTTCGATGGGGCCATTTTGAAATGAAAAGTAAAACTGACGTCACGCGTTTATAGAAGCCGCTTCGGGAATTATTTTAAATTTCTAGTGATTAAATTCACTAGCTTAGCGCGAGATCAATTTGCCAAGGTCAGAAATGAAAGTCTAAACCTTTTAATTTTATGAAAATATATAAATTCGTTTATATTATGTTCGTGGTTAAGGCGCCATGAAAATATGACACACGTGATTAAATGTAAACCTATAGTATTGGATTTCTTACACGAGGAATTATGACACGAGTTCCTGTTAATTAATTTACAAATTTAAATAAACTATTATAAATAGAAGAGCGACGGAAAAATTAATTTTAATCATACATATGTATCTACCGAAATGGTGACGGGTACTGTGAGCTTTAAAGAGATCTAAGAAGAATTAGGACTTGGCAATTATCAAGTCGAAGAATTTTGTAAATACACCTTTGTTCGCGAAGTAAAGTAGACGAAGCCGCGTGATGTGGATGCGCACAAACAGGGGATTAACGTGAATTAGTTTAACACGTCAAGCGTTCGCGATTAAAGTGATAAAGGGATAAAGACTCGTAGTTAAAATATAAAGTAAAAACCCCATTAAAACTCGCCAAAGATTTCTCGTTAATTTGCAGTTGTGCAAATTAAGCCTATTTTATTTTCATATAAATAGTTGTCGATAAAGGGGCAAAAGAAAGTTACAACCCTCTTTCCCAGCTTCCCTTTCATTGCTTGTGAGCTCAGTTTAGAACAAATCAGTTCCAAATCTGAACTATAACATAGAACGGCATTTAATTACCATTTTAGTGAAAATATGTATTGATTAAAACAATATTAAAATTGTCTGAATAATCGTGACTAATGAGAAAATGTTTGGAAACTCGCTTTGGTTTTATGGTGTAGCTTAATTGACGCATGTACTGTTTTGGCCGTTAGAGGACGCTTAAGAAGGCCTGGTTTTGTTATTCATCTGTAATATATATATTAAGAATGGTGATTCTAAAGTAGGGACCAGTTTTAACTTTCAAATCTCGCCGTTCGCTCTCATCCAATTTCAAACGTTTTTAAAAAAACATTCTTGGTTAATGATACGGAAAATCGCGTCCTTTATATAGCATAATTGACCTTAAAATCCCCAAAATGTCTCCCCGGGTCTCTCCTATTTTTTCGCTCCTATTTTCCAGTGTCTCAGGATCACAAAGCAATTGTTTCTTTACCCCAAAGATAGTTTCATCCCGACAAAAAAATACATCTAATTTAATATTGTAGTTTTATTATATCAGAAGTAAATAATTATATTAAAAGTGAGACACTGCGTATTGATTCCTAATCTGCATGATCATGATTGTCTTTCCTATTGCACTTGCAATTAAACCAGTGAAGAAAATTGACGATGTTTAGTCCGATATATTTAAAGAATTTCTACAGAGTACGTGGTATCCCTTTCCCCCTCTTGGGATTTAGAATATTAGAATACCCCTCTAGTAAATTTCTTGACGATATGGATGTAGATTTTCACGCTCGCCTGACACAGAGCCGCTGCGAAAAAAAAAAAAAAAAAAATAAGTGTCCCTAAAAATGATCCCTCTAGTCCCTTTGAAAAGAAAGACCGCTTTCATTCTTATTTGTTGTTAAATCTCGTAACAAAAAAATAAACCGACTTTTGCGGCAATCCTCGAGGCTTATAACCCGGACAACGGGGAGAGAGCGTCTCGCTCTCGTGATTAACAAGTACGCAAAGCGCGCGAAAAAGCGCGTGAAAAACACGACGGAGAATATATAAAAAAAAGCGCGCGACTTCCAGGCCCGCGTGAAAAAAAGGCGCGATATATTTCGCGCCTTTTTTCCCGCGAGCTAGCTAGGCCTCGATTCCGCGAGAGATTTCCTAGAGATCCCGCGCGCACGCTCGATTCTTTCTCATCTTGAGCTTCTTTCACGCATCTCCGCGTCTCTCTCTCTCTCTTCTCTCGCGCGCGGTGCAGTTTCCCAAAACTATTTTACGCCAGAGTTGTTAAAGAAAAGCTTTCTCTTTGATACGGCGACCCCATCAAGAGTACGTGAAAAGTATAGATATTTAAGAGAGTGTGGAAAAGGGCGACAAAAAACCTTAATGTATATAAAATCTCGGCGTGATACGTTCATGATGGGGGACCAAACATTCCAAAATTACAGTCGCGGTTTAAAATGACGAGCGCATCTTGTACGCTTTAAAGGAGAAAGTAAATATTTTAAAACGTCATGATGATGTATAACTAGTGTTAAGTATTGTAAGGGTGACCCCCCGTGCAGGTATACTCTGTAGAACTTACAAAGGGGGTTCATTTTGCGAAATATACGTAGAAAATGAATAGGAATCTACGAGATTATTACTAATCTCTTTAATATATACCTTATTTATTACGATGAAGATTTTAATAGTCGAAGCTAGCCAGGACTTGTTATAAATAATATGGATACACATTCAAGGCAATAAATTAATTATTAATTATTATTATTAATTGAAATTAAATATTATAATTTTAAGGTCAATTCTCGTATAGTTGATAGTTTGTTGAATCGAATACAACCAACATATCTGGTATATTTCATTGAAACTTTCTAATAAAACTGACAAATGCACCAATTCTGGATTCATTTAAGCACGAAAGTAATATTTAAGATTAATTTCGCGACCTTTAAACCCGTCTCTCTCTATAGCTACGGTCACAGTAGTATTTCTTAATCGATTTGAAACGGTAAAATCAAACCGATATTCGAATCGCCAGGAATCGTTTTAAGCGTCACGTGTTCACGCATATTATCTTTATAAATCGATTTATCGTAGCTTCATCTATCGGTTGTTGAAACCAGCCGAATCGGTACGAAACTGGTTCCCGAAGCAGTTTCGAGAAATCGAATCAAATCGATTCCCGTTCACACGACTCCAGCGAAACATTTTGAAACGGTTTAAATCGATTTCAGGCCTAGTATGAACGCGACTTCTGTCCAAATCTCTAATAAAATATTCGACTAACGAACTCTTTTAATTACAATCATATCATTTTCTAATTTCAAAATTTACGAATCGATAAGAGATCATTTTTTTTTCTAGATTATGGGGTGTCAAATTAGACGCGCCTTTACAAAAGTAATGGCCCAGGCCCCGGGATAATCGGCATTCTTAGATATGATAGGCTAAATTAACTCGAGCGAAATTCGCCAGAAGCGAGAAACTGATATTTTGGGAATGCGACTTGATTGAGTAATCGCGAAACATTTAGAGAGAAAGAATTAGCCCGCCAAGTTCCGAGGATTGGAAACAGAGCGAATCACGACGCGATCTTCGAATTCCTAACAATTTACTTTCGTATGAAGAGATAATGAAGCCAATAAATATAACAATGGCAAAAAACAGTACAGTTTAAACTATCATTTTAGGCTATATTATCTAACACCCTTGATTTTAAGAAGAAATGAAAGGTAGAATGAATGAATCTTAGAAAAAAATATTTTAAATTGTTTTAAATTAAATTAAAATGCCTAAAACAATTAAAAACTATACTAGCACAAACCCAGCATGCGTGAAATATTGAATTTTTCAGAATTTTCAGAGCATTCCAGATTTTTCTACACTTTTTCGGAATTTTCCAGATTTTTCTAGATTTTTTAGGAATTTTCCAGATTTTTCTAGATTTTTTAGGAATTTTCCAGATTTTTCTAGATTTTTTAGGAATTTTCCAGATTTTTCTAGATTTTTTAGGAATTTTCCAGATTTTTCTAGATTTTTTCGGAATTTTCCAGATTTTTCTAGATTTTTTCGGAATTTTCCAGATTTTTCTAGACTTTTTCGGAATTTTACAGATTTTTCTAGACTTTTTCGGAATTTTCCAGATTTTTTTAGATTTTTTCGGAATTTTCCAGATTTTTCTAGATTTTTTAGGAATTTTCCAGATTTTTCTAGACTTTTTCGGAATTTTACAGATTTTTCTAGACTTTTTCGGAATTTTCCAGATTTTTTTAGATTTTTTCGGAATTTTCCAGATTTTTCTAGATTTTTTAGGAATTTTCCAGATTTTTCTAGATTTTTTAGGAATTTTCCAGATTTTTCTAGACTTTTTCGGAATTTTCCAGATTTTTCTAGATTTTTTCGGAATTTTTCAGAATTTTCCAGATTTTTTCGGAGTTTTCCTGAACTTTCCAGATTTTTTTAGGAATTTTCCAGATTTTTCTAGATTTTTTAGGAATTTTCCAGATTTTTCTAGACTTTTTCGGAATTTTCCAGATTTTTCTAGATTTTTTTTAGGAATTTTCCAGATTTTTCTAGATTTTTTTTTAGGAATTTTCCATAACTTTCCAGATTTTAAAGATCGTTAAGACATTTTCATTCTCCCTTCTAAAACTAGTGGGATACACTAAGTCGCGGCATAGCGATCTAGTGTCTCGGAAAAGATTATTTCGCGACGGCATTCGGAGATGGGAGAGAAAGCTACAAATTCTTCGCCGAATTTCACATCGAAAACATCTCGGCTCACAAATTCTTATTTTCGCTTCTTTTGGAGAAACGCGCCTTTTGTTTCACAAGCTTCGCGTTCTTCTAATAATTAAACTTCTTATATAAAGGAAATAATAATTAATAGTCATGTCTTAAAAGACTTATAAGCCAACTCTGTATATTACAGGTTAGTTCAAAAATAAATTGTCATTGAGAACATATTTGGGAATAATTATAAATTCTTAAAGGGAGAATGAAAGGCCGAAACAACCTATTTTTAATCGATTAAGAATGCTAAAATAATGAGAAAAACGATAATATAACTCATCAAAATATTTCGTTATTTTATAATCAATTTACAAAGTTCCGAAACTTGCAGATGCTAAGCCTTGGCTGCCTAGCTCGGCGAACTAGGCGAGCACGAGCCGTATTTTTTTTAATATTCCCGTCTGATCTAGTCGCCAATCACGAGCGAGTACGCGTATTTTTAAAATACGTTTACTCGCTCGTGATTGGCGACAAGAACAGCCGCGAATATTAAAAAAATACGGGTCATGCTAGCCTAGTTCACCGAGCTAGGCAAACTAGGCTTAGCATCGGAACTTTGGAAATTAATTATAAAATAACGAAATATTTTTGGTGAGTTATATTATTGTTTTTATCATTATTTTAGCATTCTTAATCGATTAAAAATAGGTTGTTTCGGCCTTTCATTCTCCCTTTAACTAAGCTTTCTTAAAATTAAAAAATTAAATTCATTTAAATAATTTCTCGATTCGTATCATCACTTTAAATCATATCTCTCACTCTTTCAATTAAAACCAAAATATATAAATATTATATCTTTAAATTATGGGGTTTACGAATTAAACCGTGATCCTCTTACGCGGTTCCATCGCGTTAAAAATAGATCCGGCGTGCGGAACTTTAATTGGCTATTTGATATGCCAGCCAGATTTTGATCCGATGAACGAGGAAGAGGGGGAAGATTTAGCCCCGCCTCTTAATAAAGTATAATAATCCTCGTCTAGCGTACGGCTTATTAAAATAGCATGATATCGAGTGACAATCGATTCGTAAGAGATACGCCTTATTAGCCCAGGACTCACCCGCGGCAGATCGACTAAAGCTGCCTTACAATTACAAAAATCATATTTTTCGCCTCATAAAATATAAGCACCCTTTCCTTCGATGGAAAAGCTAGAGATTAGAGATTGTGTCCCGGGAATAAGCAGACGATAATACCCACACAAAATAACGTGGGAAATTAAGATAGAGTTTCGACGGGAACCAGATAATTTATGGTTAGAATTTGTCCAAGATTTTAAACTAATTATATAGATATTATAGATTGCCTTCTTGTGAATAAAATTTGTAGATAGGGCTCGGAATCAGATAACCATTATCTTACGTTACTCGAATTTATTTACGAATTTATGTGTGACTAAAAAAAATGCATTGTGTAAATTCAGATGAATGTTGGGTTTATCCTTGGATTAATTTATAGGTTCCTTATTAATTAATCTATGGTTTATCCGAAGATAAACTTTCAAGCTTTATCTATTAACGAGTTATATTCATATATTAAAACATTTGGAATGATTGGATAAGAAATATTCTTTAGAATTCTTGTAAAATAATATATATATAATTAAAATTCACGTTTACAATTCAAAGAAAATAAATAAAACTATGCTTTTAGGTTTAAATTTGAATTATTTTTGATGACGAAAATATTTTTTAAAATTTTCGTTATCCGAATTATATAACTCAGATAATTTTATTGGATAAGTTGCCAATTTGGGATAAAAATGGATACGAATATTATTTCGTTATTTTATCTTCGGATAAATTAACAGGAATTATAAATAATCTATGTTTTAATCAAATGGATAATATCTGAATATAATTTAGAAGATCTAATGATTATTCTAATAAAAGTTACACAAACTCCTAGGAGATTAAATTAATTAGATTAAAAATAATTAAATACCGATAGCTTAAAATTTCATAGAACTATTTGGGAAACAAATTTTTCCAAGGACAATTTTTTTTATATATTTTTTGTAATTTCGAAGGCGTTGCAATTTCCCAGAGAATCGTACTTAAAAATAAATTCTGAGCTAAATTTTACTACGATTTTAATCTGGTGGAAGACGCGGATTACTCTTTAAATGGGTTCAAGGGAAATAGTACGGTTCCCGCCTTCGAGTTTCATTAGAAACTCATCTTGAAAACGGTGTTTAAAACTAAGAGATGAGGAAAGAGGAATTAGCTCTCGCTGCTGTCGCGTTTGATGTTTTCGAGGGTTGACGTTGAGGGATGGAGTTGGTAATTTTCGACCCTAATGACTGCCGTCTAGTGTTTCAAGCACGCGGGGCATGCGCGTCATCATTAATGCGATATAGGGATAATATACCACGTTGCTACCTTAGAAAGGGATCTAATTTATATTGGAAAAAACGTGGATTTAGGTTCCATCCAAGGTTGTAACGAAATTGAAGGAGATTCGTGGGATGGGGGACTGTTTGGTTGAGCTTAAATATTGCCAAAATATTGTCACATACTCAAGAAAAAAAAAAGGGGGAAATATTCACTAGTTTTATCCTTTTATTTGAGATAAATTTTAACACGTTACCTTCCCTTTAAACTAAAAATAATTAAAAATTCAAATTCCCCGTAAAAAATAAAATATCGGTATATATAAAAGATAATTTAATTGAAACGGAAATGAATTTATATAAAAAAAAAATTAAAGATTGAAACGCACCGAGAAATTTTAAATAGTCTGTGGTAATCTTGAAAGAACCATACTTCTTACCCGTTTTAAATCAAAATATATATATTTCGAAGATTGCGAAATAATATATAAGGTGTTAACAAAGCGAAAGGCCACACAAATTTCTTTAGGATTAGAACTTTTGATTCAAGTTTTGTAAAAACGACTCTGATAAAAGATAAATAAGGCCGGAAACACGCCATTATTACGCGGTACCGAATCAATTTCATTTTGACGTGATACTACTAGCGAAGCTGTATCACCTCTTTAACTCTAAGAAGAGAAATTTTAGGAGATATATGGGGTAGTCTAAGTTTCCCAAGCGTTGCCAAATAAAATTGAAACGAGCTTTGGTAGTCTCGAACAAAAAAACTTCGCCAAACATATTGCATTAATTCTAAAACACCACTCTTACATTGTTCCAAATATGGCTTTGGAGAATTTCAGCACGTACGAAGTTAGGCTTACTTCGATGTCAAATAAAAGCAAGTTAAAGGGAGAATGAAATGCGAGAAAATAATGGTTAAATTAGAGTCGATATGAATTCTTTAATAATGAATTAATTTATGCATAATTTGAAGTCCAAATTAATCAGCTTTTCAATTTCTTATACCTCTAAATATAGCTATAGAGCTTAAGCCACGTTTTCAATCAAGAATATTTGGCCAAAAAAGTGAATTTTTCGTCATAACTAAAGGCCCATTCAGACTATCGGATTTTTGCTCATAAACTTGGCTTACAACTTTTGTTGTGAAAGCCAAAGTTGTACAACTTTTGCTGATTCACCATTGCGATTTTTATCACACCATCAACCGATTTGTACAACTAAAATTGTACAGCAAAAGTGGGCGAGACTTTTCAGCAAAAAACCTATAAGGTATACGACGAAAAGGTTACTGTACTGGTTAAAAACGCGCCTTTACTCTAGCGTGTGAAATTTCTCCCGAGATTAGAACTTATTAGAGTTTCGCGCCATAAATGGTTAAAGGCCTATCTGCTTGTCACCCTGGAAACAAACTCACCCTCCAGGCTTTCTCTTGCCTTGCTACCCAAAGGGGAAGCTCAGAAGGTGAGCCCACTTCCAGTGAAACAGGCAAGTGAAGGCGGAAGAAATCCCAGGCCTTGAAGGATTTTGCTGTTTCTTTTGATTTGCGTGGTTTTATAATATCTTTGCTCAAATAAACTACAGAAAAACCGTAGGTGAATTCATTCTCCCTTTAATAACATAAAGAGGACCTTAGGTAGCTTTATCCGAGCTGAAAACTAAAACTACAAGAACAGATATATTGTTGTGACTCTCGTTATAAATTTATTCCTACAGTTTTTAAAACTTTGAGGTCAATTGGAATGCCCGGTCACGGAACAACCAAATTTATATACATGTATTGGAGGTATGGGTTAAATTTGGTAGATTTTACAGCTACAATGAACCTTAGAAATAACTACCCTCGTTGTTTATACAGTATTAAATCTTATACAGTGGATATTGGATAGAATATCGAAAGGAATGGGGGGTTATATAGATTGAAATTTGGGGTTCACATCCCTTGGACAGATTGATAGGTGAAGTTTATATTGCGCGTGCGCCGTAGACAGGGGTCACGGAGTTTACTCTCTAAGCTCAATTGCGTGTATCTCCTTTAAAGGGAAGATAAAACGTAGAATCTAAGAAAATAAATCAATATTTTTTAGTTATTGACAATCAAGTTTCTTTTACACCCAAATTTAATTAATTTACAGAACTATAGTTAGTACTAATTAATTAAACAAAAACGTCCCGTTCTCCTACGTTTTTCTACGACATCAATTGAAACTTATATATTTAATTATAATTAATCAACTTATATTTAAATTTTGATATTTCATTTTGAAGATTCCCTACAAGTGTACAAGTCTGTAGCTTTAACTGTACTAAAATGATCACTGAATACACATTTAGCACATTATCAAAGGTTGTAATCACTTACGTAATCGCGTAATCGGTGCACATATTAACCGCATAATTGGATTCCTTAAAAATGGGTCAACCCAAAGATGTAAATTTTTAATCTAATTTAAAAAAGGAAAGGTCTAGTTCAGTTTATGACGTCAAATTCTTTGATATCGGTTTTAGCCAACCTTTATAATTCAAGTTGGATAACGCAATATAGATTAAAGTAGTGGCGGATTAAGATCCAATGTTAAAGCTCATAGGAAATAAAATAGTTCTGATTTACTGTTTTTGTACTAAATTTTAATATAGGAGTTGTAGGAATGGTTGTAAGGGAAACTAACCGTTGGATCCCCTTTTAAGGATGGGGAGGGGGGATTATAAAATCGGAGTTGCGAAAACATGATTCTCGTCTGATCAAAAATGGAAGAATTTGGACGATAGGCTTGTCATTGTTTAAGATGTCGTCTGCAATTTCATGCATATATATACGATAAATAACGCCTAATGCTCAAATATATAAAGTTTGAATGTTTTTAGACATAAAATAGATTAAAAATAACTTGTTTTGAGAGTCTATGGTATCCCGTTACAGTTATAAATAAAAATATGTTAAATTATTTCATATCAGGGCTACGTTATCACGCCGTTATTAATTATTTTCACGTAATACTAACGAACTTCATCCTTTTTTATAAACTAGGTTATTCAAATATTTCGAAAGATTTAAAATTAAGAGAAAAGCTAGAAAGCAATATCTAACACTTTGCATCTGTTCAAAGGGGAAAAAAATAATTATAATACATAAACTTGCATATCTTGTAGACATAAGCCGTTTACATTGGATTAGTTAGTTCGTTTTCATTCAATAGGGGTCGTGGAAGGACTAGTTATCAAGACACCAGTGAAAATATTTTGAGACCAAGAATCCATTCAAGTTCCATAAGAATATGGGAGCATAGCTTAAGCCTCTGGTACCATCCTCCCAAACTTTGTAACAAAAGTTCGTCCGCAATTTTCGCAACATTTGTACGCTTAGATCTTTTTTCGGTCGGCTCCATTTTTATTACCCAAAATATTATGCCAAGGTCGTTAGTGGCGCGGGTTAATAATATAATGTCAGGAGCGACTTACTTGAAAAATCGATTCGAAGCGGACGAACTTTTGCTACAAAGTTTGGGAGGATGGTTATTGAATCGCGGCCCTCCCATATTCTTATGGAACCTGAATGGATTCTTGTTGAGACATGATAGAGGCTCCAGAAACCCCGTGGATTTTTGTAGGAAGAACTATAATATAGTGTAAAAAGTTAGCCTCCAAGGGGCAATGTATTTTGAAATAAATTGAAGCTGACCTTTAAGGGGCATTGTATTTTAAAATTAAGTTTCGTTGTAAACGAAAATTCGTTAAATCTGAAAAAAGAAACCGATATGGAAGCTCGCTTATCCCTGATCTTCCCTCCCCATGTTGGGCTAATACAAAAACTATAGGGTATATATTCGGTGATTTAACATGGCAGGCCTCGACTAGAGTGAAGAGAGGAGCTCGCAAAAACTTTTAAGACGGCGGCTTTCTTTGATCTTTCTTAATGGGCCGGCATGCCTCCGGGCTGCAGCTACAGTACAAGCAGCATCCCCGCAATGAAATAAAGGTGTACACCAAAAATCCCACAGCTATGATCTTAAGCTCTGTTATTCCGATTCCCACTAACCCCCCCGTCCGAGTATTAAGATTCGAAGAAATTTCGAAATTAAACTTTGATTATATACCCAAAATGTTCGCGAGCAAGATTTACTACGAAAATTAACATTGGATATTAACTTTGAAATAGGAAAGTGGTGATGAAGAACTAAGGGAACCATTATGACTATGTAAATTTCAAATTTAATACGAATGGATAAGCAATTAATTTTATATTTAATATAATATATCAGTTAATTGGTAGCTATATAATTATTACAAGAGTAATAATTTTATAAGAATTTTAATAGACTTTTCGCGTGGATACCTAAATAAGGGGTTATTACGGAAATTCTTAATTGCATTCTTCGGTTTTAACATCAGCGTAAGTTAGTTTTAATTATTTTATCTAGCACGGTTTTGTCGCGTGATTTAAAGGGATAATGAAGAATAAAATAAAATAATAAAGGTTAAGCCGCGTTCACACTTTGAACCCGTTTTAAACCGTTTTGGAAAGGTCCAATTATAAAATTTTGACGTCACCCTTGTAGATCTTCGATCGAAGAGTCGATATCACTCGAAACGGTTTCAAAGTGTCAAGTGTGAACGTAGCTATATTCACGTAAACGTTATTAGACATATCTTAAAAAGTTAAAGATGAATAATAAAACCAGGACAGGTTCATAAGCGTCCACTAACGGCCAAAATAGTGTGGGCAAAAGTAGGAATTAACAAAAACCTTATACGAGGCATGTCTAAAGAATAAGCAGACCCCCACGTATAAGTTTAAACCGCTTTAAATTATCTAAAGCTGCGTTCATACTATATAGGCCTTGGAATCGATTTAAACCCTTTCAAAACATTTCGTTTTAGTCGTGTGAATGGGAAACCGATTTGATTCGATTTCTCGAAACTGCTTCGGGAACCAGTTTCTTACCGATTCGGCTGGTTTCAATAACCGATAGATGAAGCTATAATAAATCGATTTATAAAGATAATGCGTGAACACGTGACGATTAAAAAGATTCCTGGCGATATGAATATCGATTTGATTTTACCATTTCTAATCGATTAAGAAATGCTAGTGTGAACGTAGCTTAATTATCAATAGTTTTAGGTTTTTTTTAATCACAAATAAGAATTTCTAAGTGTTTGAAATTTAAGAATTCCGCTTTTTAAAATACAAATAATTTGGCGCGTACCTTTAATTACCACGTAAGTTACCAATTACGGGTAATTTTAGAGCTCTAGTATATGAGCGAACATGGCGTTTTTTTAACGTCAATATTAAGTGTTAAACTGTAGTGAAAAATAATTTAGATAAAGACGAATCCTTTAATTAGGGGAGCATGTTGTCTGTTATTGTTTTAGACATATGATGAGAGTGTTTATAAGACGTATTCCCCCACGTTGCGTGGGCGAACATTCGAGCCTATAATGGCAGAGCTAATAGTAATAATACATCCAGGGAACTGCACTGCCCTCAAAACAATTTAAAGTGGTATAGTTTTTTTTTTGTCTTTTCCATTTCAACCCCCCCCCCTCCCCCACCAACTATGCTTTGGCGTCTGTTCTTAAATGATCTTTTCCTACTTAACTCTTCTTCCTTGAACAGGAAGAGACAACAACCAAATATCTCACAATTCTCACGCGTCTCCCGCCAAAACTGTAACACCAACACGTATACTCAGAAATAATATCCATCAGTATATTCTAAGAGACACAAGGGGTCACTAAGGTCAAAGGGCGGGTTACTATACTAGAATTTCATAGAATTAATTACGATTATGTTAAATTAAATACCTATTCGTTTCTCCAACCACGGTTAAAATATTATTAATAAAATACACCTGGGACAATTAACAATAAAGATTAATACCAAATCGTGACGTTCATAAGCGTCCTCTAACGGGCAAAAGTAAGAACTAACAAAATAGTCCTGGTCGATTTGCCGGAAATGGCCGCTTGTCTCATAGCCGGGCCGCCATCTTTTTGTAGTAACCGGCTGCCAGACTATTTTTAATTTTATTTATCACAAACCAAATTAATTTCTATGTATATTTAAATTAATTAAACCACTTTGAATTTCTTTATGGAAGATCCCCATAGTTTTAGGCTAGTCAGCGCTAAAATTCACAGATATTAATGACCCTGGTGGCAATCTTTGGAACCAGTAAGACACCCTCCCACACACATATTTTTAAAATGTATGCTTAAAATGTGTAGTGTTTAAATTGCCTAAATTATTTCTTAATCACTCTATAATAATTAACAATTTAATTAGAACTTTACTCACCAGTTATATCATCTTCCACCGCGACCTTTGCCCTTTGATCTCTCCCGTAAATATTCGATTTTATCAACTGAGGAAATCTAGAAGAAAAAAAAAAGATGATGTAACTTAGAGTAATAAATTTACTTGGGGTTAAGCTAATATTTAACAAAATAATGGTTTGATTACGCTTTCAATTTAAAATGTAACCTTTCAGGTCATCATTACCCTTTAAATACTATAAGAACTTATTTGTTTACAAGTTTGTTTTTTGTAAATTGTTGCTACTTGACTTGAGAATGCCTAGAGAAAATGTCGTACGATTGTCTCTCATAAATTAGGATAACTAATTAAAATATTTCGTAAGTATACTTGATTAACGCGTGAAAGAGAGATCAGTCGGCGTCTCAGCTATTCGTTCAACATAACGCGATAATTTCAAGGGCAAAACTCATTTTGAAACAAAGCCATTCGCGTAATGTATGGCGTAATCAAACAAATTTATCGTTCTCGGCAATTACTACGACCCACTAAATGAAATTAGGTCACAAATTAATACGAGCGTTAAGTAATGGGAGACTGCAAATGGTACCCTAGACTCTTCACGCGTGTTAAATGGCGAAATCAGGCTAAACTATTTAACGCGAAACCTTTTAATACAATGGTTAAAACCTTTTTAAAAAAGTATCGCACTTCAATAACAATGTTGTTCACTTTTGATAAAAGAGTATGATATTTTTCGGAGGCGTTGTGACATCTACTGGTTAAAAATTGTAACCGAAACTACCGAATGACTTAGACTATACAAAAACAGATTGATAAATTCTAAACTGGCCACCTTTGGAAGTAGATATTACAATTTACCCACATAACTACAGACGAGGCTTAGTGAATAAGCTTACATCGCCTTCAAATAACAATACGTTTCAATCATCTATTTGTAGAATAAATACATTCCGAAATCATGCTTACCGATTAGTTCCAAGACTGAACTGTTAAACATTCAAATAATTACTCATTTAACTCTTAATTATTAGTTAAAATAGCCAACGACTTCGTCAGTAACTCTTTCCAAATCCATTACACAAACTGTAGCAGTCTAACAGACTACGCGCACATTAGAATTCCGCCAAAAAACGCTGTACCCACGACGACAGTATTTGATACAACTTATCTAAGACTAAGCTAAATTTAACAATAATTAAATTTAAATTACGTTTTTTTAGTGCCTGTAGCAACTATAATTCAATTAAATAGATAAAATAGAATCTTTAAATACCAAATTGTAATAATATTGGTTTTAAAAGAAGCAATTTCAAGGTTCTCTGTTCAAACTAACTCTGTTTCATCCAAGCCGTCAAAATACTGAGAATTCTTTATATTTTGACTATTTTTTGGCACTATAGAATAATCTTTTACTTGAAATGTAATTTTTGTAAGGAAACGTATGAAGATGTTACATTAAAACCGTGGGAACTTAACACTATGTGTAAATTTAGGTTTTTCGTACCTAAGTCTCCCGTTTTTATTGCTCCTTGCGTGTAGGTAGTGTTAGGCCAAAGGTTTTCCCGTGTATTGGCGGCGGCAAAGAGACCACCCGTAGCATTGAGAGGCGGCAATATTTACATCGCTTAATATTCGTTTAGTAATCGAATCTGGCAAAGTTAATTTAAAAAGGGGGGCCCGGGGGCGAGAGAGAGAATAATAAAGGGAGGGGGGCATCTCGTAAGGGTAAAGGGGAGGTTTTAAAACGAGTAATAAATTGAGAGTCGGCGCGCCCCAACTCGTGAGCGTCTAATTTGTCCGCTTGGCTTTCTCTATAGCGTAACACGTAGGACTATAAGACCTCCGTGCCGAGAAGGAAGCTCGTAAAAACCTAGATCCTTCATCTTTACACGCGGTCCTTTCACTAATATCGCGTTTACACTGAACGGAATATTTTATCATTCATGTTATATACGAGTATTATAGACCTTTAAATAAAAGCATCGATTTAAAGTCTAGTAACGTGGAAGTAATAACGCTAGATTGGCGCTAACGTACAAATGGGTTTAATACAGCTACTCCTAGACTTGATACTCCTAAGAAAAAGGTTATATTTAATCTAGGACTGTTTGCCGTTAGAGGACGATTATGAACACCAGGTCTATCAATTAAGGTACTAGATATAAACGATATGTAACCGTGGCGCTAGTAATTCTTGGTATGCAGGCGATTTTCAGGTTTACTCTCCTTTCGTTCAGTTTTCTGAGTCTAATACAGTTTATATATCTTATAAACACTTATCTGGGTTCAAAGCAGTTATCTACCGGTAGATTAAAAAAATATTTGTGGTTAAGATTCCCGGGTCAATGGTTTACCCTATCTATAAAACTAGTATTAAGAACGTTTATTGAAATTGAGTTTAGTAATGGAGTTCGAGAAAGAACTACTGCGTGTACGTGTAGCTACGTTCTACAACGCATTGATCACGTGACAATAATTCTATTACACGAACGCGTTCTTCGTCCAATTGATAAAATCATCTTTAGTATTAATTAGTTTTGAATAAAAAATCGTGGTATTTTAATTTTCTGGATAACTTGAAGTAAAATTTTGAAGGTCTACATATGGAATTATAATTGCTCTGGCCACGAACGCCTTCTTAGGTGAATAAATGAATTCTTGGCGATATGCTATTGGCTAAACGAATAAACACGAAAACTGGAATTTTCAATTAATATTTCTACAATATTAAATTCAAAACCGCGATTCGTGACCCCGTAAATTTCCATTTTTCGTGGAAACGTTAATGAACAACAAACAGGACTTTTCCTAGCTAGTAGCCGCGCAAATCATAAAAGAAACAAGATCGCGTAGGTAGAAACGAAAAAGTTTTTCTAGCCCGAATAGAAAAAAAAAAAGTTTAAACGGAACAAGAAAGAGGAGACTTGATGGCTCCAAGTCGATGACGAGCACGCGGCATGCAATTCCATTTCGATTAACGTGCACCTATAACGCTAAAAAAACTCGCAACACAATTGTGCAATACGCCAGAAGGTTTTTAAATGTTATTTGGTTCAATTTGGTCAATAATGAGTTTTGGTACGCGTAATAATGATCTAGCTTTCATCTTGCTACTATCGAATCACATTTTTTAACGAAAATATAACATAAAAGCACAGTTTTTAACGACAATAACGTGCAAAACCGTTAGACAATTCTATATCCTAACTTTGTAACGATAAAATTAATAACAGTAGCTCCTAAGATAAATTGCTCGATCACAATATCTTACTATAAGTCTAATTATCGACAAAACATTATTAAACCTAATTTGTTAACGACAATATTCTAAACTATGTCATATTTGGTAACTAGAATACCTTACAAACTATGTCCAATTTCTTAACTACAATATTCTATTCAATATGCCCACTTTTTAAACCTTATGCCCCATTTGTTTACTACAATATTCTAAACAAATGTCCAATTTGTTAACGACAATATTCTAAAGCATATGCGCAATTTGTTAATTGCAATATTATAAACAAAGTGCTCAAATTATTAACGACAAAGTGCCCAAATTCTTAACGATACAGTGCCCAAATTCTTAACAACAAAGTACCCAAATTCTTAACGATAAAGTGCCCTAATTCTTAACGACAATATGTCCAATTTGTTAACGACAATAATCTAAACTATGTCCAATTGCTATTAAACTATTTCAAATTTCTTAACGAAAATATTCTAAACTAAATCCAAATTGTTAACAACATATATAACCAAATATATGTTAGCGACAATATATTAAACTGTCTAATTTGTTAACGACAGTATCGTAAAGTTCCTGAACTGCGTCCAATTAGTTAACGATGACAATAGCGTTTAAATAATAATCTTTAAAAGAAATATCCTTTAATTCCGAAATCGTTGAGGTAATTTGGCCAGAATGGTGTCTTTTGGGTTGAGACGGACTGCTGGGAACTTGGTCTTAATTCTGGTTTTTATATCGAGGGGATTTAATAGATAAAACTTCTAGAAGCAAGAGGTAGATAGGCTGGCTGTAAGGGTGCGTGCTCGCGCTGGTTGCATGGGATGCCACCCTCCCCCTATCTCCCTCCCCTCCGGTTCGACCCCTTCGAGATTTTCCTTTGTAGTTCGCCGCTCGGGGGTCACGTGAGTTGGCGCGCGTGTGGCGGCGGCGCCTTTGACGTCCATTTTTGGGCTTCCGACTCCTATTTACCTGCCCGCCCGCCTGCCTTGATTAAAACCGAGAAAGAGAAAGAGAGAGAGAGCGAGGAGATATAGCTTCCCCATCATCCCGAGCGGTCGACGGATCGCGAGCGCTAATAGGCGCCAATATTGCCCGCTTTAACAACAAAGTCGCGTTCACACCAGAAAAACCTTTTTTGAAATAACTCACATGCTTGAGAGTTTACAAATTTTTGTTTTAGCTACCAGTCTTGATTTTTTTTAGCATTTTAAAATTAACTGCTTATTTAAATTAATTTTAAAATTTATTTAATAGAATTGACAAATTTTAAAATTTATTTCATCGCTTTGACTAATTTTAAAACTAATTTCTTAGCTTTTCTGATTATTTTTCAAATGAATTTCATCGCTTTTGACTAATTTTTAAAATAATTTCATCGCTTGAACTAATTTTTAAACTAATTTCATCGCTTGAACTAATTTTTAAACTAATTTCATCGCTTGAACTAATTTTTAAACTAATTTCATCGCTTGAACTAATTTTTAAACTAATTTCATCGCTTGAACTAATTTTTAAACTAATTTCATCGCTTGAACTAATTTTTAAACTAATTTCATCCCTTGAACTAATTTTAAAATATTCCTTCGCTTATCTGATCAATTGAACTTTTAAAGATTAATTTTCCCGCTTGGTGTGAAGGATACTTTGATTCTATGAGGAGATTTTTGAGGGGGAGGCCAAATAAGTCTTTTCGAAAAGTCTACGCGTTTTTATTCTCATAGATTCTGCACCTAGAGTAGTTCCGCGTCATAACCCCTGCCTTTCGTAATGTTATAGTAAGATAACCTTTATATTTTTTTATTTTTTTTCATTTCATTTTAGAAATAAAAAAAAAAAAAATGAAAATCAAAGTGGGCCGACAGGATTTTTTTAATTTTTTTTTTCTTTAAAGTCAGAAAGGTTTTGTATTATGCTCTGTGCTGGTATAAGACTAGCTCCGTGCAAATGAGCGTAGAATATTTCCAATTTTTCCACCCCATGCAGGGGGAGTGAAGTTATTGAGGATTACTCTCCAACACGTAACAATTCGACACACCATTTTTTCCCCTCGTTTCCCACGCAAATAAATTTCTAATTATCGAATATTATACCATTAATTGATTTTCTCAAGCCAGTTTTAAAGGAAAGACGAAAAACTAAAAATTTAAATCGGGATCTTTTAAATTAAATTTAATTAACAATTAAATCTAACTATTTCTTTGGGGGAAATCACTCTCGATTTTGTTGTACACCTGAGTTCACGTGATTCAGCTTTGACTGTGCAAAGAGTTCGAAATCTTGCGAACTGTGAGTCCAGCTTTGGTAGGACAAAGAGTTCAAACATTTTGTACACCAGAGGTCTCAACTGTCTGACCCCTCGGCTCTGACTCCTCCGGAAGAAGTCGGAGCAGCCCAAAGTAAAATTCCCATAAATTAAAAAATATTGATTTTCCTAAGATTTCAAGAATTCATCCCACCTTTAAAAATAATATATTAAATTATTAAAAGATCGCGTGATGCTGGTTATATAAGTAATATTTCCTCTACAAAAATAAAAATCTATCCAATTAAAAGCAATATAAGTAAAGGCGATGATTTGATATAATAAAGCAACTAAATAAAAAACGGACCACCCAATCTAGATAAATCTCTCCCTTTTTTTTTTTTTAAATACATGTTGGCTTTTCCTTCAATTCCCTAATGTAGAAACTCGCGTACATGAAATACACATTGAATTAGACTATGAGGGGTATCCTAAGTCTTTGTCTGTGGTCTTAAGGTGACAATGACTCGAGGCTATGCAGGGTGATAATTGATGACATCGTTTGTCATATAATTCTGACCATACGCGCATGGAGCAAAAACTCGGAAAGAAAAAAATATTTTTAGGGGCATCTGGCAAACTCAACACGGATGTTCATTGTATTTGCTGGTTCAGACTCGATTGGATAACGTAGATTATTAATTGAGAGTAATATATAACTCGGCCTATATAGATCAGACAACCTCGTAAAATGATAATAATTCAGTTAATACCATATTATTCTCAAAGGGATAATGAAGACAAAAAGTGTTATCAGAAGCCGATGAAACCCTCCTTTGAAGTCTACTACTCTAATGTTCCATATAGCGCTCCTCTCTGTATGGGTAAAATTCACGATTTTACGAGATCGGAGGGGTCCTACTTCATACCCCCTGTCTACGGAAAATTGGAAATTCTCTCTCTCCACAAACGACGACGTTTTTTTGCCGAACTCCAAGGCTGCAAGAGATATTCGCTGGACGAACTCCCACTCCGAAAATATCTACCGTTAGGAGGCGTACCAATCGCGCTTTTTGAAACTAACCCATACAGAAAGGGTAGACAAGACCCGGAAGTAATAAACTTCAAAGGAGGGTTTCATCGGCTTCTGGTGTTATTTTTACTCGCGTATGAGCGTTAAAATATTCGTGAAACAAATGTATGTTTCTCGTTAAATAATTAATATTAATTAATTATAAAGTATGAAAGAAATATATTCTAAATATTTAATTTTACTCGAATGCGAACGAGGCTTTGCCTAGAATGATTAATTAATATTGCGGCCGAAATCTCAAAATTAAAAAAAACACAAAAAACCTTTGTTTTATATTCGGGATTGATTTATGGGTGGACGTGTAATTAATTATTTTCTTTGTTTTAATTACTTACAGATTTAAGTCGAGGCGAACTAGACGGTGATTCGTCGCAGTCGGATTGCAGCGATTCCGAACCGGGTTTGCAATTGAAAAGAAAGCAGAGGAGATCACGGACGACATTCACCGCCTTGCAATTGGACGAGTTAGAAAAAGCCTTCGAAAGGACGCAATACCCGGACATTTACACCAGAGAGGAACTCGCCCAGAGAACCAAATTAACAGAGGCCAGAGTTCAGGTAATATCTGTAAGAAACAATAATTGATACAAAATTTAAATAAATCTGGATATAAAATTTGTTTAAAATCTATCGTGGGCTTCTTAATTTGACTAGCAGACTACGGGGACAAGTCAGATCCCAGTCTTTGAGGCCCTTACTTCTACATTTTAATTATAATAAAATAATTTATGTGCTTCTTAACGTATTTCACTCTCCTCGTAATTAAATCAAAATTAAACAAATGTTTACTCAATAAAAAAAATTAAGATTTCTCTCGAATATTAAATATTAATTAAAGTTATAATTAGCATCTCTGAAATTTTTTGGAGTTTAAAAATCTGCCAAGATTCAACGTGACGTCATCACGCCTAACTTTTATAAAAGCAACAGTTGATTTTCGCGCCTAATAGCACGTGATTCGGATATATTTTCGCGCCGATTATTTCGCGAAAGTACTTAATCCAGAAAGATTATCATTAATCACGTTTCTCCAATCTCCTACAAGTTAGCTTCGCGTACCCGTTATAATAGTACAATTTCTCAATCTCCCCGTGAATAGTCGGCATCATGGGCGTGTAAAAATGATACCTTGACTAATTTTGGCCGGGATTAAAGGTCATATTAATTACACTCCTAGTCTATCAAAATACACGAACAGTCGAGAAGGTACATTATAAAATCAGATTCGTCTGAGAGTGAAGGCAGAATATAAATTTAACCTTGATAGATAGGAATAGGGTTTCCAGCTTGGTAGCGTATATTAGTATGGGAGGGTTTTTTTCAATTTTGATGCCAATCTCGGGAGTTTTAATTCTTAATTTTTTTTATTCCGTTTTATAGGTGTGGTTCAGTAACCGACGAGCTCGTTGGCGTAAGCAGCTGGGCAATCACCAACACGGCCATCATCAGGTTGGCAGTTTCGCGCCCATGAGTCTACCCGTCCACGGTTACGGAGGACCGGGAGGAGCCACGGCCGCCGCTTATCTATTGTCCGAAAGCGCCTACACGGCCGCAGCCGCTGCCGGTAAGAAACATTATCAAATAATAATCACTAGAAAATAAGTCTAGTTCATACTAGTGAAGTTTAAAAATGTTTTGCGTCTTCTAATCAACTTTTAAAGATAATAATTATTTAAGAAATTATCTATACATGCACATGACCTCAAAATTTTATAATCTGACCTTTCTTAGAAAAGGCTTTAAGGAACCAGGGAACCTGTTTTCTAAATTTTAATTCTTCGATATATCAATAGGTCTATTTACCGCGAAAAAATGAATCTTAAACTATTTAAATTTAAAAGTAATTAACTGGTCTAAGAAGATTTGAAAATTTGAAATACTTTTTCATATTTTTCTTAACTCGCCGGGTCCTAATTGTTCCATAACCATCTTTTTTAATGGCGCTACAGAGTCCACAAACTATACTCATGAATCCCAGATAAGCCTACTTTTTGTTGGATGTCAATCAAATATTTTCTTCAATTCCTCTAAATGTCCCTCGCAAAATGAGTCACAGTTAAATTTTTGAGCACCAAATCGTGGCACTATCCCTTTGAGATATTAATTATTTATCATAAAAAATATTAAATGGATCAGGTGTGTGACATCAATTTTTGGGAGTCGACCGTTCATTTGGCCCTTTATGCAAATTTTGTCAAGTTCATCGAGTACTTTTAGTGTTTAGAAATTAATAATATTACGAAAAGATGGGCTCCAATAATTATAGTAGCTTTAATTATCATTTCTTAAGTTCCGTATCACTACGTTTTGTTCCGGAAAAAAAAAAAAAATTATATTTACTCAAAAATTTTCGATAAGGATATGCTCCGCGAAAAAGGGTGCCAATTTCCTCGTAGTTAAGCGATTTCCTTATATTACATTAAACGAAGAATTTAATCATTTTTGGAGGGAAAATATTTCATACCTCATTAAAATTATTCTGGGAGGGAACACGTGATTATTCGATATCATCCGCGTACTCATTAAAATCAAAACGTTAATTAATAAAATATTTAGGATTTTTAATCGCGAATATAATTTTTGAAGCCTTAAAAATAAATTCCTAATTCAATTCAGAATAAATGAAATACCAATTAATTTTTGCGAATACAACTAAATTACCGCGTAATTACAGTACATAAATTACGGTAATTATAGACCTTTAGTATCTAGTCACGGAGAGAAATATATATATTATATTTATTTATAAAGTTTCTTGAAAACGCGTTAAATCAAATTGCGTTAATATTTGAATAAAGGTTTTATCAGAAGCCGATGAAACCCTCCTTTGAAGTCTACTACTCCAATGCTCCATATAGCGCTCCTTTCTGTATGGGTAAAATTCACAATTTTACGAGTTAGAAGGGGTCCTATTTCATCCCCCCTGTCTACGGAAAATTGGAAATTCACTCTCTCCACAAACGACGACGTTTATGGACGAACTCCAAGGCTGCTAGAGATATTCGCTCGACGAACTCCCGCTCCGAAAACATCTACCGTTAGGAGGCGTACGAATCGCGCCTTTTGAGAATAACCCATACAGAGAGGGGTAGACAAGACCAGGGAGTAATAGACTTCAAAGGAGGGTTTCATCGGCTTCTGGTTTTATCCAAAGAAATCCACGGATATTTTATAATGAAATCGACACCTGTATTTCCAAATTTAGAAATGTAGGAAACTTGTACTTACAATTATATCTATTTATTATAATAATAAACATTATGGGGTAAAAAACGGTGTAATATAAGTCAAACTTTAAACTTAAATTTAATTATTTAGTTTCGACGAAAATGTTTACGTTTTTGGATATATTTTACTGGTATCAACGAAGCATAGCGAGCTCACGTAAATTATCTCCGATTTAAATAATTTAATGACGATATAATTCTTATTTTTTTGGGTCAAAAATTTGAAAATTATACTCAGTTTAGAACAGAGATAGAGGGGGCCAAATTTTCCTCTTTCATTTTTGTCTTTTACACAAATATTAATGAGGAAATTTAGAAAAAGAAAAAAAAAATTTCGATTTTTTTTTCAATATCGTGAGTTGAATACATTTCCTAGCAATTAACTACACGTTTTATTACAAATTTCACCTCTTTTAAACGTTGCAAATATATATTTAATTTGAAATTCACCCCGGAGACAATATGTCGAAGTATACCGCGAGTTTTAACCCTCTTTAAAGGAATGATGAAAAGGAAAATTAAATAGATTTTTCATCTTTCTACTAAAAAGAATTTTGGCGAATGCGTATTAAAACATTCCAGAAATTTCTCTGAATTGTAAAAAAGATCTTGAGGTTGAATTTAAAGAAGAATCTCCTACTCAAGACTTGTTGGCCGCTTCAATTCATAGAGAAACCGCTATCTAAATTAATTTAATAAGCTTCTCGAAGAAGGTTGATTGAAAACTGGGGTAAATCAGATTCATATTTTGGCCTTGAATTAAAAGAAGAACCTTCGACTAATCAAAAGAATCCCATGTACCTTTGGTTTCCTAAAATATCCTCGACACGCGCTGTTGTACGCACGCGTAAATCAAGCACGCGATTCAAAGAATGAATGCCGCAGCGCGTGTCGCGGGGATTTTATGAAACCAAAGGTACAAGGGCGTAATTTAATTGAATACCAAGATTAAGTTTCCAATTTATTTGTACAATTCAGAGACATTTCCCAAACCCGTCTTATATTTAAAAATAGAATCAATAAAAGAAAAAAAAAAAATCCCTTCACTTTCCAATTCACTGTCCCTTTAATAAAAATAAATTAGGTTTCATACTACCATTTCGTATTGTAAGTGTGAAAGGCTAAGGTTAGATATCACTCGTAACCAGCATATAGTGCAGGGAGGGACTCAATTTTTTTGGTAATTGTCGGAGACATTCCTCAGTCGTCGGACCATGAACTGTTTTTGGCCCTTACACATTAATTACGCTTAAGATTTCCAAGTATAGGTTTACGCGCGAATCCAATTTAATAACGAAACGCTTACGTTTTATAACCATTATTATTTAAGATTTTAAATAATATTTTAAGTCATTAGCGTATACGTCTTGTTTTTTTCAGTCTGATATATTTTCGTAGTTATATCCTGAGTCTAAATAAAAATTTATTTTGAAAATTAGCTAACATGTAAAAAGCGAAGGTCAGATTAAATTTAATTCTACATTTAGACACTTTTTTATACCCTTCTTATATCTCTATATTCTAATTATAAGTCTGAAATATTCTGGAAAATTACAGAGGCCTATTTTGCCGGAAAAATTTGATTTTTCCTAAGTCGCGTTCATACTAGGCATTTCAATCGATTTAAACCGTTTCAAAACGTTTCGCTGGAGTCGTGTTAACGGGAAACCAACTTTTCCCGAATCGATTTGGTTCGATTTCTCGAAACTGCTTCGGGAACCAGTTTCGTACCGATTCGGCTGGTTTCAACAACCGATAGATGAAGCTACGATAAATCGACTTATAAATGCGTGAACGTGTGACGTTTAAAACGATTCCTGGCGATTCATTTGAATAAAGCGATGATTTCATACCGATTCGGTTTCACCAACCGATAAATGAAACTACGATAAATCGATAATGTGTGAACAGAACGATTCCTGGCGATTTATCTGAACAAATGCTGTTTTCACCAAAATTAGATTATTAAATTATAAATGACGTAATTGCTAAAATATGTTTAACACACTCTAATTGTGTAAAAACGAAATCCAACAACGTCCATTAATTATAAAAGTAGGCATAAAATGAACTAGTTTCCGAGAGTTTCCGGCGCGTGTAGAAAATTGAAAGAATTTCCTTTATTCGTTAATTTTGCTCGAGAATTCAAGGGATAAGAAACGTTAAATACCGAAACTAAAGGGGTTTGACATAAACTAACGTGATTAAATCAGTAAAATCTGAATTAAAACATCATGAAGTATTTAAAAGAATTTTCCTATTTGGAACCAAACTAGCCCATTTCTTTGGTTTTTCTATTGAAATTAAAAATAAAACCATCGCCACACTAGAACAACGATCACCCGGAAAATAGGCTTAGCTAAATTCAAGGAGATTCCGAATTTTTTCGCATTGAAGGATCAACGACCAATGAGAGTAAAGGTCTAAAAGATAGGGCAAGATCTCCGTCAAACTTCCAATAACATTCGATTGGTCGATGACTCTTCAATGCGATAAAATTCGGGATCTTGATGAATCCAGCTAAGCCTATTTTCTGGGTAAGTTTTAAATTTATTTCTAGTTTAATATTTGTTTGTAAATTAGTAAACTGTTTGATTAAGCCTATTTAAACGATAAGGAATCGGTTAAAAATAACTAGTTATCCAATTTCACGCTCCCTTTAAAGATATATCTACGATAACAATCAAAAACGTTTATTTGGTTGTTAAAATTAAGTTAAAACGACTAACGAAAATAAAAAGCTCCAGACGTTAATTTCATTTTAGTTCCTCTCTCTCTCTCTCTTATACACACTGTGTTTATTATATGTAGAAATCATCGAAGCGTTACTAGCTATTCCCTACTTTCCGCGGAGCAGTGGTAATTAGTGCTATTTTTTATGGCGCACCCACTTATCATTATTAATATATTTTAAAACCCATACTTAAGGATTTTAAGGGTATTTTTTACGTAAGCGCGTATCATTTAATGTTTTCTATGCCTACAAATGGTGGCTTTGCTCGTCCAATGCTGTTAATTCTCATAATGTTTTGGAGCTAAACGATATTAATTTGCAATTGGCATTTCAAAATGGTTTTACGAGTCGAGAGCGGATACAGTTGACACGTGTTTGTTGAAAAATTCTTACTCATTATAAATATCATTAAACTCTTAATTTTACGCTATTTATATAAAAAAATATATATAAGTTTAGTATATGCTTCTATTATTATAAAGTTCCAATTTAAGCTTTTTTGGGACCCTAAATTATGTGCGGACTAAAAAACATTTAATGATTAGTAAAATTTCAACTTTGAAATTTGGTTTCCACTGTTTTTTCAGATTCAAATTCCCTGACTTTTCCAGGTTTTTCCTTGACCGTTTCAGCTAATACTACCCAATTTTTAACCTTTTATTTTTTATATTACTTAAAAATAAATATTTTCAATAACATTTGCAGGCGTATCTTTGTTCTAATCTATACAACTGACACGGTCAGCTTCAAATTTTTCTGCAGATAATGATTGTAATTTCATGGCTTCTTGAAAGATCTTTAAATTCCCTGACTTTTTAAAATATCTTAAAATTCCTTAACTTTTCCCTGACTTTTTTGGTTCATTTTTAAATTCCTTGTCTTTTCCTTGTTTTCCCTGACCTGTGGCAACCCTGGAAAAGAACCAAAACTACTATAGGAAATCGGTTTACCAATAGCGAAATATATACGCAACCTAACTTTAAAACACTAACTAACACTCTTTCATTCATTATCTTTACAGAACAATCAGTATTTCACCATCACCATCATCAGTTGCATCACGTAGCTCCTAGTCACCAAATGCAAACCAGTCCAGACCCAACCACCACGCACCATTTGCCGCACCAAAGCGCAACTTCTTCGACCATACACCCAGTGGTCACTTCCGGAGTTTCAAGCGGGCTCGGTACAGATACCAGAACCTCTTACGGAGGAGATCCTTCATCCATCTACACTCCAAATACCTCCAATATTAATTCACAGGTAAAAATGATTCCAATATATGGCTCGAATATAATCGTGGTTAATATTTCCATCTTCATTCGTTGGCTGGCGTTCTTGTATCGAAATCCAGTCCTAACCCGTTAGATTTTTTGTTCTTCAGGTAATGAATATGTTATACACGAACGCTATGGCCTCCCAAAACACCGTGACCTCTGACCCTTACGGACAAAATCAAGGGGGACAATGCGCTTCCGGGTCAAACGCGAGCTCCTCTTTACTGAGCTCCGAAGAAGTGACGAACTGGAACGCTAATCGTTCGGCGGCGGTTCACTCTTGGAACACGGCAACTTCCGGTCAAATGGACGCGAATTCGGCGTACGGAAATACGTCAGCGATGACGCATTCTTCCACTTCCGTTTCTAGCGATCCGTTTAATTTTAACGGAAGTATGAACGGAGTTCACGATCTCAAACCATCCTTCTATTACACCGGACATCATCAGTTTTCGGGGGGTATGCGCGGTTTGACCCTCTGATGAGCGCTCAAAACTTATCGTTCACAAAACTAATTGATATAGGAACTTTTAGGCCATTACGCGAAGAGTATTCTTGAGAAACTGTGCAAAAGGTCCTTCAGAAATTTATGAAAAGCCTCATAACTAACTTGTTGAGAAAAGTATAACTGTACAAAGAACACTTAATCAAAATGGGGAGAATGTAAAAGATTATATGCTTTATCTAGCGTATCACGAGGTTAGCTTTCTTAATATCCAGGATTCATATAATAGGCTAATTACATATGTGCCTTTAAATAAACAAGACTTGACCAGCAACTTGCCGAAAAGGTACAAAAAAAACGACTTAAAATCTGTATAAATTTAAGCCAATTACTGCTTAGTATATCTCTATAGCAGACGACAATGAACGTTAAGATCATTGGCTAATATATAGCAATTTAGCGAATGACATCTTAACTGGAGTTTAAGCGAACAATTTTAAATTAAAACCTCGTGTTCAAAATCGGTCCAGGTGTTTGTAAATAAAACTGTTAATTAATGTACAATTTTAAAGATAGATATTTGATAATTAATAATATAATGACTTATAAATTAACTAAAAAAAAAAACATTTGATAATTTAGGTATTTCAAAACAAAAGCTAAGTATTTAATTATAAAAATAATATCGAACCGTCCATGTATTATTTTTTTCGTTTTAATTAGTTTTACGTCTAATAATCTCCGCCCGCTTTTGAAAAATTAACAAATTTTTAAGTTTTTTTTTAATTAGTCGAGAATCGACCAATACCGGTTTGTGTATAAAAGATTCATTCCAAAGGCTTAAAATTATAATTGTTTAAAAATTATAATTCAATATGACAAAAATGACGATTTTTTTTTGTTATAATTGTTTTCTGGATATGATAATGTGATTAAAAATAACTTTTAACGACTTAAACGTTTCTTGTACGAATCTATATTATTTTTTAACTCTACGCCTATAGTTTATTATGATAGTTGCAACCTTGGAAGGAACTTTAACACCTATTGGGAAAGCAGGGTTTTCAATAGAAATTTATTCGTTATTGAAATTGATATAATTTTTCAACTGTTTCGCTCGAAAATTAGTTTCCTGAGTATAAATTATAAGTACAGACAATTTTGTACGTCTCTTTATATTTTTGTAATACGTATCCAAAAATATCCTCAAATTCCCCAAACTTTTGAAAGCCTATACATCAAATCTGAACCTCTAAAGACCGGAACACCGTATGCGTAGATTTTGTAGATAAACCCAGCACCGCTTGAATGTATTAATAGAGAGACACATAAGTCGCTTCCAGATTATTACAAGAGCGTATACGTTAATAGAAAGAGATCATAGTTTAGAGGAGTCTTGTTTAAAAACTTACAAAGCCCATGTCGCACGATAAATATCAGATCAGAAATTATTAAGGCAGGCAGGCAGCTGATAGGGTCAAGGAGGATCAGAGAAGGAGAGGAAATGTGGGGCTGCGTTGAGTTAGAGAGAGAAGAGCCAACCTCCCACTCGGGTGGAAAGGGGGATAGGAAATTCTCGAGGTAAACTGTTGTCACGTGGTCGCTAGCTAGCGCGTCTCATAAAGGATTCGTTTTACCCACGCGACAACAATTTACCACGAAGCATCTCTACCCCCGTCTGTCCCCCGTTCTCCCAGAGTGGGAGTTTAGGCCGACGCAGTAGGAGCCGCGCCGTCCCCACATTTCCTCTCCTTCTCTGATCCTCCTTGATAGGGTTAAGTCTAGGGCTGTTAACAATATACACCAGCTACTTGTGTACGAAATTTTAGGATTTTGAGATTTCAAAGCTATTTTTGGTTGAGATTTTGAGATTTGAAGAACGTATTAGAAATAAAAAATATTAAAATACAAATCGTTAAATTGTATCGGGCGAATAGGGCTTAAATTTTAAGTTTTTATTGAAGAGAGATAGAGAAGACGATTGTCTTTGGATGGTATAGGGAAAGAGCGCGGGGAAAGCGTGGGCCAAGAGAAAAGGTAGAAATATTCGGATCTCGGGATCACCCACGAAGCGAAACGGAACGCGCGGCGTGCCAATTGTCGATTCCACGGTACAAGCGGGGAAAAAAACATGGGTATGGGTGTTAGCACGTGACGATCTGATGCTGTATATATACGGGGGATCTTTATCGACGCGAGCCAACCACGAAAACTAAAACGACGCGACTAACTAATAACTGACGCGTTCGTGATTCAACTATTTCAATCTTCCTTACGAAGTTTATCATTAAGTATCAATCCGCTTTCGGTTTCGCTTTATTACAACACTCCCGGCGAACAAAAATAGAAACAGTTCCTTTGTATATTGTGGAAATAGGAAAGACGCGTAAATATGACAGGGAAATACGTATACTCTCAGTTTCGTCCCTATTGCCTCAAAAACTTTAAATATAGTCTCGATCCCATCCTCCGATCCTCTCTCCCATCCCAAGATCGGAAAAGACTGATAGAGAAAAGAGGAAGACCTATTTTATATAAGCGGAAAATCGGATGGATGAATTAAAATTTCTCTCTACATCGCTGTTAATACGAAAGAAAGCGAGCGTGGCGATCCGGGAGATGTAAGATTCAGATTACTGTATACAGGGTGACTCGGTACTCTTGGTACTCTTGGTAAACTGGTCAAAAACGTCCAAACTTTCAGATAAGTTTGTAAGACCTTCTTCGATTTTTATGGTAGAGAACAAAGATTGAAGATTAAGTCTTGATTTCTCTTTCCAATATGATTCTTGGAGCTAATGGCATGATTTAAAAGTTGTTCCCTTTTTAGCTCCCAAGTTTCAATTTAATCATGACATCCTGGTCCTTAATTTAACATACCTATATTCTCGTATTTCATTAAAGGGAGAATGCAACCTAATTACAAGTGATTTTTTATCGATTCCTTATCGTTTAAATAGGCCTAATCCATCGATAAAAAGTTTACAATACAAATATTAAACTAGAAATAAATATAAATCTTACCCGGAAAATAGGCTTAGCGGCATTCATGGAGATCCTGAATCGCGTCCGTGTAAGGTCTAGCGACCAATGAGCGAAGGCCCGTCGTTCACGCGAGATCTCCACGAGACTTACGTCGCGCGCGATTGGTCGCTAGACCTTACACGCGAGGAAAACAGGACCTCCATGAATCCCACTAAGCCTATTTTCAGGGTAAGTTTTAAATTTATTTCTAGTTTAATATTTGTTTGTAAATATTTTCAGTAGTGGATTAGGCCTATTTAAACAATAAGGAATCGATAAAAAAATCACTTGTTGTTAGGTTGCATCCTCCCTTTAATGGGTTCTTATTGTTACTATATTGTTACTTTATAAGATTTTACAACCAATTTCGAATTAGATAAGAAACCGTCTTTAAAGGGGAAAATGGATTAAGACAATCTTTTAGTTTAATAGAGTCCCGACTTGAGACAATTTTTTTTTTAGAGTTTAACCCGAGCCAAGTGGTAAAATTAGTCCCGCACTGACGCCTTCAATTCGACGCTACGCGAAAAAAAGATTAGTGAAAAAGCTATAGTCACTTCGCCAGGGAGAAAAAAAATGTCGGAATTTAAACGCGCAGGGGATATTAAGAGTGAAATAGATTTATAACGTTTCCTAGCAACGTCGAAACAAAGAAGACTTTTTAGTCGCGTATGTATTAGATTAGCGTACTCTTCCCCCGTCGCGAAACGTCGCACGGCTCTCAAATTCAAAACGACACCGAATAAAAAGAAAGCCATTGTTCCGACAAAAACTAGCTCTTAAGAGCGCGGTTAAAAATTCCCTACTTTTTAACCTTCTTCCTCGAGCATCGGGATCATCTAACTAGCATTCTTGGCCCACTAATATTGCGAATACTGAGGCACCTCGGAAACTGGATGTCGTCCCAAGAAGCGTTTCTATTTACGAGAATTTTAGAGGGGGTCTTAAACGAATCTCTTATTATATTTAAGTTTTGAAATCTGGTCAAACGGAAGAGATAGATAGATAGATTCAAGGAGCCCAAAATTTGAGACTAAGAACCCACAGAATACGGAATATAATCTTTTAAAATGGAAAATTGACCAAGGCCTAAAGGTTCCGTTTTAAATCAATTTTCTTCAAGCTTTTGCTTTTCGAGGAGAAGTTCATATCAAATTTATTTAGATATCCGCTTAATCTGTCACTCGAAGCCTATTAACGTGCGGATTAAACGCAAAGCTTGATTTAAGTTTCACCTCTGATTTGACGACGGAAAAGCTCGTGTCTTGGCCAAAAATATAATAATCTCAATTAAAACCGGGACGTGTACGTCACAATTTCCACTTAAAATAATCTAAAAATCCATTGAAAATTTCCGTAATGTCGGATCCCTTGACTATATTATCCACTGACTTTGAGACAATAGAAAGAAAGTCATCAGGATGTGATAAAAATGGGTAACAATTACATTGACTCTCAACAGCCGACGTATTTCTTCATTCGGCTTTGTTTGGTGGACAGATAATAAAACACGATATAGTTCATTTCAATTTAATTTCCTTCGACTCGTTAGATAAAGCTGTTCTAAAAAGTACACGTTTAATTTGTACGTTTGCCACAATCACATTAAAGGGATAATGAAGACGATGTCAATTTTAAATAATAGCTTAGAGTAAATATTAATCAAGATTCGATCCAATTAACAAACGATATGAGAAACCGCTAAGCCTAACTTCATTTTAATACGGCGGATAAAAACATGGGAAAAATCTGCAGCTTCTATGAAACAGAGTCCTAAAATCTTTCAAGCGCACAATTTTTTGATTATCCGCAACATTGTCATTTTTACCACTTGGAAAACGAAGTTAGGCCTACATTAAATCGTACATTTTGTTAATTAACTGTAAAATAAAGAAACTTTTCTGTTTTATTTAAGCTCACCTATCTTCATTAGCCTTTTTCCCCAAATATAAAGTTAAATTCTCATCGAACATAAGTATATAATAATAATAATTAAGTATATATATCTTTACACGCGCTGCACTTTGAATTTGAGACAAACTACACGGCGAATGTCAAATATTTCGAGAAAGCTGGTAATTTCGTTTAGTTCCGATTCATACCCCTCCCTTGAAATGTTTTTAATTTAGGGCATCGCATAAAGAACCCACTGTTTTATCGAAAACCGTGCTATAAGAAGCTTTTGCCAACATATATACGTCGTTACAATTAAGGATAGACCTACAATTCCTGTTTAAAATAACCTTTTTCTATATAGAAAGAAGTCCTTTCAAAGATTGAAATTTAGATTTCCGTTCTCTATCAGTGTTATTTTGTAAAATAGTTAATATTGAGGCGGATTAATACATAAGGTAAAATCTCGTTGAAGATAAAGTAGTTAAGCATAACGGACAGGAGTATAAGATTTTAGTCGCGCTGTATTTGCGCATGCTGCTGCTGGATATGGAAGCGTATCACCAAAATTACTGACAGTATATTAACTTATTTTCATTTGGAATTTTCCGCTTAATTTTCCACACAAGTTATACACGCTTTTACATTATAGGGGCGGGAAGAGCTGATACAAGTATTATATAATAAACAAAAATATAAAGGGGGGTGGAAAGTCTATCTACAGGGGGTTTAGATAAAAAAAACTTCAATAACTACTATGATGGAGTGAAAAATTAATACTGAGCGCGTGTTATAAATAAATTTGTGGACAAAAACTAAAAAATAAAGGCCCTTTTTATGTGGAGAAAGGTAGACAATTTAAATTATCCCAAAAATTTAATGATTTTGTGTTGAAATTCGTCTTAGTTCAATTATCAAAAGTACATAAAACTTTCTACGTTATGTTTGGATAAAACAGAGACTTTTTGGCGACGGTGCTACCATCTACTAACGGAGCTTCGAATTAAAAACACAAACTATACGTTTTTAAAGTTCAAAACCTATCCCAATTATTGTAGGGTGTAAGTAATAATTAAGAAAGATTGTCTACTCATTTATAAGCAATAGAGATGACTATGACTGTACAGGAGAGGTTTAAAATCCAAATATATACCAAAAATTAATGGCGTTCCTTTTCACCGTTTTAATTCAAAATTAAATTAAATTAAAATATTTCTATCCCACCTCTCTGACATCGAGAAATTTTGTGTAAGATTAATTAAGCCTTATTCAACCAACTCGAACCAAAGATATAGGCCTAATTAGTTCAGAAAGAAAAATAAATTTGAAATACAAAGGGATTCTTTACGAATTTTAGAGCCCCTTCTTTTCTCGCTTAGCAGACGACGTTACAAATTGTACAGTCAAAGCTTGTCTGTGTGCGTAAGGGAAGATTACTTTAAAGGGGAAAATTCTAGAGAGGGCAGGACCTTCAAAGGAGTATAACCTCGGGTTCCACAAAATAGGACAAGGTTTTTTGGTCTTTGAGAAACTTATCGTTATGGGGGTCGTACCTAAAGGTACGGGGTTCTTCCGTTAAGAACGCCTCGTACGTCCCTTCAAAAACTTCTTTGATCCTGCATCTTTGTAGGTTATCGTGCGAACGTGGCTTTAGGAAAATAAGTTTCGAGTAAAATAAAGCTTCAAACTCTATAACTCGAATTTGGGGATAATTAGAAGAGGAACAAAGATGACGTCACGCGCAACATTCCATCGTTAGAAATTTAAAACTATTAAATAAAAAACTTCCCGCGTAAAAGTTATAGGCAACGACGATGATACAAAAAAGTGGCGTGGAAAATGAGGCAAGACGGTCAATTAATTTAGCAAATAACTAGTTACGTAAGCGAGAAATTCTCGAGAGTATGACTCCTCCCACCTTTAAAGCTTTGGCAGAGCTCGGAAGCCTGACAAGCAGCGCCAATTTACCGCTCGGGGGTCAAGGGTCAAGAAGAAGAAGAAAGAAAAGAAAGACGAGGCTTAGGCGGTTCGCGCGCGCGCGCCCGAATAATAATTTAAGGAGGGCTATATATCGTCTTACCCGAGCAGCAACAACTCTACGATAATCAGTCAAGCTCGATTTCGGAAGCCCTCGACGCTATAAAAACATCGCTAGACGAGCTTGGAATAATATATAAGCGAGATGTAGCCTATATAAGCTACCTGTTCTTAATTGAATACGATATACGTCTAAGCCTTGGTAAAAGCGCACGTACATTGGTATTATATTCTGTAACCAATGGGTGAGCACGTCTTTCGATATAGGGAAGAGATTCACGCTTGGTTTCCTATATATGTTTCTACAATTTTTTAATTTCATACAAGGACTTTTGGGAAATTTAAAGGGTCAACCGTGCAGATATCCAAAAATGCTGAGACCACAACCGCGGCTATTGAGAAGGCCACCGTTACACAGGGGTCAACTTTCATAATGCCCGTATATGTTCTTTTAAAATTCCTAAAAAAGTTTTAAGTATCTCTCGAGTTTTACAATTACCAAAGTTCAGACTGACATTCCCTGCACTTCGTGATCGTCGATGTTAATTCTTAAAAGTATTTTATCTCACTATGTTGATTTTCTAGAACAGCTCAACATTCGAATTCCTTAACTCCACCCCTGACTTTTAGCTAAACATTCGAAATCCTTAACTTCGACTTTTAGCTTAACATTCGAATTCCTTAACTCCTCCCCTGATTTTTAGCTCAACATTCGAATTCCTCGAGTCCCCCCTGACTTTTAGCTCAACATTCGAATTCTTTGACTCCCCAACAATCGAATTGCTTAACTCTTCCTCTGACGTTTAGCTCAACATTCGAATTCCTTAACTCCTCCCAGGACTTTTAGTTCAACATTAGAATTCTTTGACTCCTCCCCTGACTTTTAGCTCAACATTCGAATTCATGACTCCTCCCCTGACTTTTAGCTCAACATTCGAATTCCTTAACTATGTTCCTAACTCTCAGCTCAACATTAAAATCCCTCGACTCCTCCATGACGTTTTTTTTAATAATCGAATTGAATTTTTAAGCAAATAACCCTTTTTTTAACGAATCTGATATCTATACATCCGCCATAGCTTCCAATACTTACTATAATAAAAATCCCACGCGAACGAGCTGCCTTTTAAGTTGTTATTAACTTTAACCAATCTCATAACACCCAAACGCGTACACCTGTCCGAAATTTGATTATTTTGAAAAATAATTCTGATGTTTTTTGATTATCACGATTAAGGGGGTGTATAAAACGCGTTCTCCAACCCTCCCGAATAGAATCCGCTCGAATCTATTTCGTATATGGGTGGCCCCTTAAGAGTAGAAAAATGTTAAGACGCGCGGACGGACGTCTGGTGAGCCGTGAAAAGACGATTATGTAAATGAGGCTGGACCGCCCGAGAAGTGTTTGGTTCGCGAAGATTTCCCGTCAAAAAAGAGGTGTTTCAAATAGTCCAGCTTACAACTAAGTGAATTCCAAACGCTGAGAGAGGTTTGGGGAGGAGAAGGGGATGAGGATGCTAAACCTAAATGTATAATGACCCAATATTATCCCATCTCGGTATATTTTGCCCCAAAAAAGTTATAATAATAATGCCAATCTCAAAAACCCACCAAGTTTCATTCATTCGACGTTTTAAAGTAAAAAGAACGTATATTTCTTTTCAGCCTTTGTTAATTTAAATTTAATTTATGATTGAAATAAATAAACGAATTATAAATTAGGATCTCGCTTTAAAGGGAAGATGACAGGAAATTAAGGGGATATTTTGTTTGATTTTGCTTTTAAATTAAGACGTTTGCGGAACAAAACATTCGGGAAACCCTTTCAATTTGGCGTAAAATTAATCAAAAGTACTTTCTAATTTGAGTATTGATTTGAAATATTTGATGACGTCATAGAATTGTCACTCGTCATTTCTATAAAACAGCCCTCAGTAATTCTGATGATAGGCCTAAAATTAAATCTTTAAACGTTCTTATTGAAAAGAAGAAATTTCTTCAACTATAGGATTATTTGTCTTCAATTCGAGTTAATTGTTTTTTGCATCGAAATCACGCGATGTCAGGTAAGTTTTTTATTGGAAAATTCCGTATCACGCGGATGGAAACCTATATAAGAACAATCTCAGTTTTCAGCAGGCTCAAAGCTAGGTTCCCCCTTTTAATTCAAATAAAACTAAAATGATGGAGTTATATAGTTGATAGCGTTTGATATAAGATGAAACTTCAAAAGCGAACGCGGAGTCGGCTTCTTTTCAAGTTTTAAAAGGGGAAGAGGGAGGGTAGGAAGCGAGAAGAAGGTGGCTTCGAACTGACCATCGCGCGGCGGCGGTCTCCTTTGTAGTAAACCTTAACTTTCCCCTCGTCCCCATACCTTAACCGAAGAAGATTTTCACGCTCTTTTTTGATACATACAGAGACGAGTTTACTAGAGATAATCAACCCATCATCGAAGCAATATCTAACAATTAGGCATTTAATATTTCATTGATAAAATTCCAATACCGATTAATTTTAATTAAATTTATGGTATCAGTTAATTCCAGTTTAATTTATGGCATCGGTTTATGACTATAGGTGGTAGTAGATAAAATTAACGGACGTTTTAAGAAATGGGTTATTTCTAGACATTTTGCTAGATTTCTATCAATGGCGGAATAATCTTTAATGTTAATTTTATTTTTTTAAATTAATCTAGGGAATGCCTTCTTTTTAATAGTGCTATCGGTTTATGCATAGGCGATTGTAGAGAAAAGTTACGGCCATTTTAAAGGCCTAGGATTTCTTCCGCCTGTCACCTACCTGTTTCACTGGAAGAGGGCTCACCTTCTGAGCTGGCCCTTTGGGTAACGAGGCAAGAGAAAGCCTGGAGGGTGAGTTTGTTTCCAGGGTGACAAGCAGAAGTAAACCTAGGCCTTTAAGACAGGAGTCTTTTTTGCTATCGAGTGGTAAGACACCTTTTTCGAGTGGCGAGGCAGGATTTTATTGTTTTATTATAATCTAAGGTATGTCTACTTTCTAATGGTGCAATAGGTTTATGCCTAGGTGAGAGTATAGAAGATAGGGGTCATTTCTTGATTTTTTGCTGGATTTCCATCAGAGGCGAAATACTCTTTAACTAGTGGCTCATGTCAATTTTATGATTTTATATTAATTTAGGGAATATGCCTTCTTTCTAATAATGCTATCGATTGATGTTTTGGTGATAGTAGAGTTATTAAAACATGATTTAAAATGCGCAAGGGGTAACTCGTCTCTGTATTATTCTTCAGCAATTCGGTGGGGTTGAGTTGAGCTCTTATAAGATGCCTAGCTATATATATGATCCCATTATACAATGCTTTAGCCCGCCAATATAAATTTCCCGTATTAGATGAAAATTAATTTTTGGCTGGGTGGCCCCCGGGAATATTTTACTATACATTTTCATTCACGAAAAGTTAAAAGGAAAGCCAAGGCTTAACAACAAAAATATTCATTAATCGGGATTAGCTGGCGTATACACTTTTTTTTTAGATATCTCGCGTAGGTTTCTTAAGGCGTTTCACTTAGATTGAAAGAAATTGTTTCAAAAACGGGTTTACTTTTTAAAATTTCATTCCGACCACGAGAAAGATAAATGAAATATGAAAAGGGTGAAGTCCGCTTGACTATTTTGACTATTTTAAAGGGACAGTGACCCAAGTAAAATTGGTGCTAGGAATCAAATAACCCTCATCATCTTCATACTTTTTTTAAGAATTTTTTTCATTTTCGGATTAATTGTTTGCGATTAAAAAAAATGCAATTTGTAAATTCAGATTATAATTCAATGGGTGTTAGGTTTATCCGAAGATAAACAAATTTAAAGGGAGAATGCAACCTAGTTGCAAGTGATTTTTAATCGATTCCTTATCGTTTAAATAGGCCTAATCCATCGATAAAAAGTTTACAATACAAATATTAAACTAGAAATAAATTTAAAACTTACCCTGAAAATAGGCTTAGCGGTATTCATGGAGATCCTGAATCGCGTTCGTGTAAGGTCTAGCGACCAATGAGCAAAGGCCCGTCCATTACGCGAGAGATCTCCACGAGACTTACGTCGCGCGCGATTGGTCGCTAGACCTTACACGCGAGGAAAACAGGACCTCCACGAATCCCACTAAGCCTATTTTCAGGGTAAGTTTTAAATTTATTTCTAGTTTAATATTTGTTTGTAAATATTTTCTGTAGTGGATTAGGCCTATTTAAACAATAAGGAATCGATAAAAAAATCACTTGTTGTTAGGTTGCATTCTCTCTTTAAAGCTTAATTAACAAGTTGGATAAAACATCTGTAAACTTAACCATTTCGAAAAAATTTACAGAAAATTCTAGATTCTAAAAAATGATTTCCCGAAATTCTATATATTTTAAAAATAACTCATTTATTTGAAGAATATTTCCCAGAGAGTTTAGATTTTAAAAGTACCCTTAAATTTTTTCAGTTTCAATGATGCGATAAAAAAGATTAACTTAATTTTGACCAAAATCTGATTAAAGGATAATTGAAATACATCTAGAGATATGTTTAGATGGATTAATTCTTGATATTATTTAACGATAAAAGTTTAAACGACAAAAGAAAATAACGAAATAAAAAAGGCGCGAAATTCGTTATTGAATTTTTATCCCACAAGTTCACTCTCCATCTCAGCTAAAAGTAACAACCAAATCCAGCGTGCTTAATGTATTAAAAAATAATTAGGAAAACTAAAAAATATTACCTTACCAACAGCAGTTATTACGCAATTAATCTGACCTAATTAATTTTTCGTTTTAAAGTTCGCTTAAAAAATTTAAAAAGGTTTTTAAGTATCCCTTGAATCCTGAAAATTCCAAAGTGAAATTGGAATTATAAAGGTCGGTGTGTGTTGGGAATTATGGGTAAAATATCCCTAGCGTATAAAAACGAGTGTGTAAAACGTCCAAAACCATCGGGGTCAAAAGGTGAAACCCAATTGGAGAAAATGAAAAGCGTGGACAGCTACTTTTAATATAATATAAAACTCCCTATTCCTTATTTCATAAAAATAAAACCCGCGTGCCTCGGAAAACATCAGGGGGTTCTTATAAAATTCTTCTAGATAACTGAGGGAATCAAAAGTTACCGCGATATCAAAGAACTAGAAATATAAATGCCGTATATTATAAAACACCCACACCATATTACTGACACGTTATATATAAAAAAAAAGTTTCCCCAAAAACCATCCTCTATAGCAACATTTCAAAGTTATGTTTGGATTAAATTATTTAAAGGAAATTGTTAAAATGCAGTGTTTTTGTTAGAATGTCTAAGTGTGAACGAAAAGCGTGGAAATAATTTCATTTTAGAGAACAAGATGATAAGTACAATTCTTTTAAATCGCGATAGATAAAATCTAGGATGGATAATAAAACTAGGCGTTAATAAGCGTCCTCTAACGGTAAATAGTATTTTAAGTATCTAAAAACCATTCGCGCATTTGTCTATTCTTCATCAGTCATAGAAGCCACGAATTACATTTGCCCTCCCACTGTTTTGGCCGTAAGAGGACGCTTATGAACCTGGTAAGGTTTTCTTATTAGGAAGCATTTAAATAAAGCTACGAGCTCCGTAAGAAAAGCATTAAAAATTGGCGGGAAATTTACCCGGGAAAAAATTGGGCCCTATATTGATTTTTTAAGAGATCTGAGAAAGCGGATGTGATTCTGTCGAATGAGATATTTCGATTTAATGGGATATATGTCCATTGGAATTTTTATCCAATGGAAATTCGGTTCAATTAGTTTCTGATCAATGGAAGTATACCGTAACTACGTATTAAGGGCGGAGAAACTCGTGTAATACAACAATAGAACTAAGCAACGAGATAATAATGGAAATATAATGATAATAATAATAATGATGATGAAGATGATTATGATGACGGTTTTACGTTTAATCATCTTCTTAGGCTTAGGGGGATGGTGCGTGGATGTCGGGACTCGTGCAAAGCGGAAGCGAGCGCGCGTGTAAAGTGGTGTATACGCCATCAGCAATGATCCCGCGAAACACGACCCGATATGGGGAGGGGATAACTAGATTATCCACGCTCTCGAGTTCTCGCCCTAAAAATTTACATTCATTCTTATACATACGCACGTACACGAGGGAGGATTATCAAAACGTATAGGATTAGACCCTAAATAAACATCTCTATGCGCCATTTTTTTTTTTTGAACTAAGAACATTTAGGGCATTTCCAACATTAATTATAATCAAGGCTTATAATTAAAAGGGTTGAAGTAGAAAAGCAATTGTTGCCACTCAATTCGACGTTTTATTTTCAAGAATCGAAAATATTCCTGAGACAGTGTGGCGTGACGTCAGAGTTACTTTTTATGTAATAATAAGGAAAAAAATAGCCTAATTTGGCCAAAAAATGTCCAAATTGGAACCTTTCAACAGAATTGGACCAAATACTCCAAATAAAATAACCCAAATTCCACAAAAATGTACAAAAAAAAAAAAAAATGCCTTTGCCCCACTTTTGTTGAATTCGGGTAATTTCATTTGGTGTATTTGGTCGTATTAGGTTTTAATTTTGCAATTTGGACAATATTAAACCAAATTAGGCGATTTTTCCTTATTGGGTGAGCGGATTTATTTCGATGGGAGCAAATCTGACGTCACACGAATATAAAAACCACTCGGGGAATTTTTTCTTCAAATTCTTGAAAATGAAATTCGCGTGTTTTTGCGCGAAATCAATTTGACACGGTCCGAATTGAGCCAAGTTTTGTCGTCTGCTTATTTAATCAATCAAGATATCTTCCCAATTAGTCTGAATAAAGAATATTGTGATTTAAATCTAAACTTGTAAACTATAAAACAATAAAAGTCAAAGTTAAGTAAACAATTCTCAATGAATTAATATATGCAAAGTTTTGATTTCATTACCCCTTTAAAAATTGGATAAGTTAGTACTTAGAGATAGTTTAAATGGGGAGGGGGGAGAGGGTATCTCATCAATATGTTGTTGCCGTTAAAAAGACGTGCCAAATTCTCTTTGCACGTTGAAGCAATGATTATTATTATCCCCATCATCCGTATGAAAGTTGAAAAATAAAATAAAAAGTCTAACACGTCAAAGGGTGTGAAGTTTACACGTATATCCATTTAAAATAAACGATGCCGCTTCGTAACAGGTAATATATCCGTATCAATATCAACGTACAATTAGAAGAAAACCAAACCTCTTTGGATCGGAATTCGAAATAGAAATCATGCTTAAAGGGTTAAGGACTTCATAATTAAAAGTTTTTATATATTAATTGTTTCACTAGCATTTCTTAATCGATTTGAAAAGTTAAAAATCAAACCGATATTCAAATCGCCAGGAATCGTTTTAAACGTCACGCGTTCACGCATTATCTTTATAAATCGATTTATTGTAACTTCATCTATCGGTTGTTGAAACCAGCCGAATCGGTACGAAACTGGTTCCCGAAGCAGTTTCGAGGAACCAAATCAAATCGATTCGAGAAAAGACGATTTCACGTTCACACGACACTAGCGAATCGTTTTGAAACGGTTTAAATCGATTTCAATGCCTAGTATGAACGCGGCTAATGTTTTTACACCTTTAGTTATATCTTTGGGTTTTGTATATATCTCTTTGAATGGTTTTAGAGTTTAGGCGCCACCAAATTGGTTTTTAAATTGTATTTAGGCTTAGCGCCCTCCACGCACTAAAAGTATACATTTTTTCTTGGGATGATGATTTAAAAACCAAAATTGAACATTTTTGAAAAAACAAGTGCCAAACTCTTTAAAGGTTTTGAAGACATATCAACTGTACTTTCAAGGTGAGACGCGAGTTACTTAGGGTGAAATATAAACGCTTGAAAAAACATATTATCTAAATTCCGACAGGTGCATTTTAACTCGCATTTCCACCGTTTGGCGGCGTTACTCGCCGAACCACGCCCTGAAGAACCATTCATTTTTTCAACCCCTGTTTTTACCGAACTTTCCATTGGTAAACTGCGCTTTTCTATGGGAATATGATACCTTATAAGATTGCATTTAATCTACATTTTAATACATAAAGCTATTTAATTAATTTATACCAATAAATTGGTATCTTAAACCAAAGCTAACATTACGACTAGCGAGTGTACCTTTAAAATTAACAATAACCTTAATACCACAGTAAAGATTCGTGGTAAAAAAATAAATTCTAAGAAGGGGAAAGGAGTGAAAAAGTGAAATTCGAAAAATGGAAAGAAGAAAAGGTTGAGTAGATGATGCAGGCTTTATCTTGGATCTCGGCTCGTTGGGTGGTTACGGCACCTGTCTTAACTAAGGTCAAAGGGGTCAGCCAGCGGCGGGTTTCATCCCGTCTTTTAAGAGATTTTCGCGTCTTTTCTCGCCGCGGTGGTCTCTCATTAATTACGTTCGCTGCCGCTAGAGGCACCCCCCACACAAACTACCCTCCCACCGTCTAAAAGAACAATTTTTTTTCTTATTTTTCAAGGAGAAAAGACAGAAAATAATTGTTTTAATCATCAAGTTTTAACTAAACAGAGTTCAACAAGAATATATGTATTTTCATCTCATAGAGAATGAATTAATTGAGCCCTTTTGGGCCTCGCTTTCATAATTCCAACCAGGAAAGTCCATTTCTTATTGGTTGTAGGGCGAAAATCTTAAAGGGAGAATGCAACCTAATTACAAGTGATTTTTTATCGATTCCTTATCGTTTAAATAGGCCTAATCCATCGATAAAAAGTTTACAATACAAATATTAAACTAGAAATAAATTTAAAACTTACCCTGAAAATAGGCTTAGCGGGATTCATGGAGATCCCGAATCGCGTCCGTGTAAGGTCTAGCGACCAATGAGCGAAGGCCCGTCGTTCACGCGAGATCTCCACGAGACTTACGTCGCGCGCGATTGGTCGCTAGACCTTACACGCGAGGAAAACAGGACCTCCATGAATCCCACTAAGCCTATTTTCAGGGTAAGTTTTAAATTTATTTCTAGTTTAATATTTGTTTGTAAATATTTTCAGTAGTGGATTAGACCTATTTAAACAATAAGGAATCGATAACAAAAATCACTTGTTTTTAGGTTGCATCCTCCCTTTAAGTTTCGTGACGAAATCGAGCTAAATGTACGTACGGATAAAGAAATTATACCAAAACGTGTACGAAAATGTGAAGCTACCCTTCTATAATGCGTTGCTTATGTCAAATTATTACTATTAATTATTTAAATTTAAAATATTTTTAACTAAAAATATACATATATCGCAAAATATTTTGATGTCACTGTCCCTTTGATTTTTTTATTACCTTTTAAAGGATTTGTTTATCGAATTTGAATCAATTCAAGGAAATCGAGGGGAAAAGCGAAAAACTCAGCGATACACACTACACCTTTCTAGGTTTTGTAAGCGTTAGTTAAAATAAGTCAAACTGATTTATATAGCGAAGAGGATGAAACAGCGCCGCTGAGTGGCAGACGATTAAGTTTCACTGGCGAAAGTTATTCATTAGATACATTATTATTTAGCCCCCTGATTTGAACTTTCGGCAGTCATAAGCCTTTGATACTGTTAAGCTTAATAGGATTATTGTAAGGGTTGCCTTTACTATATATTAGAGAATTAAGGAAAGCTTTTAATCGAGTAATAACTATTACTAGCGAGTATAAATTAGAGCAATTACTTTTGACAGTCAAAAGATCTAAAATTAGATCTAATTGATTTGAAATTTTTTAACCCGCTTGATCATTTTATTGACTCATAAGCGTCCTCTAGCGGCCAAAGTATAAACTATGATACCATTAAATTAATGGAAAGATCCGATCGAGGGGCAATCATAATAATGCAAACTATAATAGGAGCCTGTAGAAGTGTTCCTTACGTAGGACATTGGTGTGTAGAGAGAAGCTACCCACCGGGGGATATCAATTTCATTATTCTTTATAAAATAATCTGTTTAAAAAAAGCGCTTTGGAAAATTTGACGAAGAATAAAGGGTCCCTTAATTAAGAACTTGCTTCTACAAAATTAAGGGGGTTTTGAAATCATAAATAAGTTCATGATTAAAGAATTTGGAAAATATAATATAGTGGTCCAAGAATTAACAAAATTAATGAGTTTGAGATATACGAAATGCACGAAATTGATGTACAAGGCTGTAGGTTTGACTGCACTAAAGGGATTACGTTCCCAAGGCTATCGTAATCAGTTTGGTAATCGCTTAATTTTTAAAAAGATCTTACTTAAAGGCGCTATCTGCTCTGAAATTTGCCCCTTTAAAATCATCTTCCCTTGATTTTACTGTACAATTTGTTATGGTTAACGTCGTCTGCTAAGCAAGAAGTCGACTTTAAAGGGTCTCTAAAAAAGCATATAATCCCTTTAAGACGTTAAACCTTGGAGAAAGCGTAATTAATTTATAATTACAAGCATACGCCTATTATATAGTATTATGTAAGCAATAGTGCAGTCCAGAGCCCAGACATGTTATGTAGCAAATTATGTGTATTTAGATAATTTGCTTGAAAAATATACTAAAGATTGGGTAGTAGAGTGGCCATCTAGAAGTTTAGAATAATCCCAGAGAATTAAAAGATTTAAATAATTTTTTTTTTTCAATAATTCTACAATCAAATTAATATGGAATATTAATTTAAATTAATCGTTATTTTAAACGCGTATAAATGAAATTTATTTGAAAACGCTCACTAGACGCCACTACTACGCCCAGAAAATAAATTGGCCGCGTAAATTTGAATGCCAAAAAACAGTGACCAGTTTCGTGGTGTAATTAATAACTTAACTAAAAATTTGGGACTTTTCAAGTCATCTCGTCACGATGATACTAAAACCAGATCAAATTAAAATTTATTCAGATAATTATGAAAATCAAGTTCATAAGGAATGCGACAGAGTACGCTAGTGTTCCCGGAATTATTTAAAAGGGGAAATTCGAACTTAATCTACATTCACACTAGTGTATCAAAATCGATTTTAAACTGTAAAATCTAACCAATAGTTAATTCGATTGGAATCGTTCTGTTTACTCATTTTCTTCAAAATCCGATTTATTATAACTTTACAGCCGCGTTTATTCTAGGCCTTGGAGTTGATTTAAAACGTTAGTCTCAGTCGTGTGAACGGGAAACCATTGTTCTTAAATCGATTTGATTCTATTTTTCGAAACTGCTTCGGGAACCAGTTTCAAACCGATTAGGCTTCAACATCCCGCAGATGAAACTTTAATAAAACCGTTTATGAAGATGATGCGTTATCAAATGTAACTTAAAAGATTTAATATCGGTTTGAATATATTGATTAAAATCGATTGGGATACGCTAGTGTGAATGCAGCTCATCAGTAGATTGTGGAAGCTGAATCGATTTGAAACTGGTTCCCGAAGCAGTTTCGAGAAATCAAATCTAATCGATTCCAAGGCCTAATATGAACGCGGCTAACGTGTCGTTCTCAGAGGACCAATAGTGCCGAAAATCTATACTGACTCTTACAACTTTGTAAAACCACAACGGAGTAATATTTGTACTGAATTTCTGTACTATAATTCAGTCCCTTTAAAGGGAGAATGCAACCTAATTACAAGTGATTTTTTATCGATTCCTTATCGTTTAAATAGGCCTAATCCACCAATAAAAAGTTTACAATACAAATATTAAACTAGAAATAAATTTAAATCTTACCCTGAAAATAGGCTTAGCTGGATTCATGGAGATCCTGAATCGCGTCCGTGTAAGGTCTAGCGACCAATGAGCAAAGGCCCGTCGTTCACGCGAGATCTCCACGAGACTTACGTCGCGCGCGATTGGTCGCTAGACCTTACACGCGAGGAAATCAGGAGCTCCATGAATCCCACTAAGCCTATTTTCAGGGTAAGTTTTAAATTTATTTCTAGTTTAATATTTGTTTGTAAATTTTTTAAATAGTGGATTAGGCCTATTTAAACGATAAGGAATCGATAAAAAATCACTTGTAATTAGGTTGCATCCTCCCTTTAAAGGATGTAAAAAAATAATATAGGTTTAAAATGTTTTTGTGTTAAAAAAAGGACAATCACCTTGTTTCAACTTAGACGCGAGGATTGAGGGAACAAAAAATATTTTAACGTTTATAAAACGCGAAACTATAAGGCAAATAGCCTAAAGGTTTAAAACATATCCATTCAACAATACAACGAAATGCGAAAACAGTCAGATTATATAGAAAAGAAAGCGATAAGTCTTACGTTCGCGTGAATGGGGTAAAAATACATAAAGTACTTATTTTTATTTTTTACTACTTTCAGTGACGGGTATCTTAGGAAAATATTGCTAAAAACCATTCAAGAAGGAAATATTTACGACTAACGGGTAGTAAAAATGGTACGAAAATGGTTCTGAAAAAAGCCGCGGCCGCCGGCGCTGTGGGCCAAAATTTTACGAGGACCGGGCGCGCGCGCCACTGAATAACAATGGTCAGAAACATACCCCAGTTTTCAACGATGGTCAAAGCTAATCTTAAACTCTATCCTTTGGAAAAAATAGATCGAAGAGTAAATCTGGTAGTGTAGGTTCTAGCGCGCTGAAAATTTCGAAGCAATTCTCCGAAATGTTTTTTTTTTATTGTTAGTCAAAATGTGCTTCTCTAAAAAAATGTGTTTTTTTCAGGCTTTTTCTTCGCGTAAACATGTCAAACGCGTACGTCGCCCTTCAATTTAAGTTTTTATTTTACTTTCCCCCAAAAATCGGGTAAATCTTAGATCAAACCAAATGGCAAGCCGTATTCCATTATTCCTTCTTCAAGTTTTAGTCTTTACTAGAGCCGCGTTCATACTAGGACTTGGAATCGATTTAAACCTTTTCAAATCGATTCGCTAGAGTTGCGTGAACGGGACGGTCTTTTCTCGAATCGATTTGATTCGATTTCTCGAAACTGCTTCACGCATTATCTTTATAAATCGATTTATTGCAGCTTCATCTATCGGTTTGTTGAACCCGAATCGGTACGAAACTGGTTCCCGAAGCAGTTTCGAGAAATCGAATCAAATCGATTTGAGAAACCAAGAAGGATCAGATAAGGAGAGGAAAAGTGGGAACGGCGCGGCTCCTACTGCGTCGGCCTAAACTCCCACTCTGGGAGAACGGGGGACAGACGGGGGTAGAGATGCTTCGTGGTAAATTGTTGTCACGTGGGTAAAACGAATCCTTTATGAGACGCGCTAGCTAGCGACCACGTGACAACAGTTTACCTCGAGAATTTCCTATCCCCCCTTTCCACCCGAGTGGGAGGTTGGCTCTTCTCTCTCTAACTCAACGCAGCCCCACTTTTCCTCTCCTTATCTGATCCTTCTTGGAGAAACGATTTGAAACGGTTTAAATCGATTCCAAGGCCAGCTTCTTTTTAAGAAAAAAATTCTCTGGCGCTGAGTAGTTAGAAATTCGGACAATAAAAGTGTATCTCAAATAACAAACAGCGCGTGCTTTGAAGAGTGACGAAGATTTTATTATTATTTTGCCTTCGTAGTTATTTATTGACAGAGGTTGTGTAGAAAAACTCGGGGAGAGAGTACCAACAAACAAACAAAGACGTTTTAAGAGCGGCTAGCTAGTATCCTCGCTAAAAATTCACCCTTATATGGTAGACTATAATTTTTATCTTCAGGGTGCCCAGGGTGCCCCCCAGTCCCCAAATTCGGTTGTTCAAAAGAAAAAGGCAGCCAGCACACGTCGTTTTAGTATTTACTAAAAACTAGAAAATAATAAAAACATGTTTGTGATAAAACAAACAATATATAGATTGTATCAGAGGTATATAATAACCCCCTTTGGGGGAAGTATGAAAGGTAGGCAAAATCGACGAACACAAGTGCCCGGCGTAAATCGCGGCGGATCGACACACCGCTTTACTCCCAAAAAATAGTTACACCATTTTGAACCTCACTAAATTTTCCCTACGCACACTTCCGGAACTCGCGAGCTGAAGTCATCCTTCGACTCCATTTTAACAGACAGCCTGACTCCTGAGACAGGAAGTTCTAAACACAAATTAAGCCGTCTTGTTTATACAAAGACCATTTACTAGAGTAGCGACATTGAGAAGTCCAGCGCGAGCTAGTTGCCTAGATAGTCAGCAGCGGGCTCTCGTTGTTCGTGATTTTTAGCATTGGTAGGATAGGGGCTTTCATACTTCCCCCCGAAGGGGGTTGTTATATACCTCTGGTTGTATTTAAATGCCTGCAAGGTGGTCAGGGAGGTTATAAAAAAATCCAATTCTTTATAAGCCTAATCCACCAATTTTACAAACAAATATTAAAACGTACCAGAAAAATAGGCTTAGCTGGATTCATGGAGATCCTGAATTTCTTCCCATTAACCAATGAGCAAAGGCCCAGTGTTAAGTGAGATCTTCCAACAACATTTGATTGGTCGCTGATCGATCAACGCGAAGAAATTCAGGATATCCATGAATTCAGCTAAGCCTATTTTCCAGGCAAGTTTTAAATTTATTTCTAGTTTAATTATTTTACTTAAACAGTTTACGAAGGAACACACTAACTATCAAATATATTGATTCTCGACCTTGCGTAACTGTTTCAAGGCAGACCATTAACTGTAGACTCAAAACCCACGCGAGCTATTTCACCCTATAATTATGCAAATTATACTTTTAAAATGTAATGATCAAAATTGAAATATTAAGCAAGGTGGAAGATACGGCGGATGGATACGTTTATATACTAACTCCTGTTGAGAAAAGTAGTTCGAAATCTCACGAGTGTTGAATTTAACGCTACTTACAACCCCATTGAACGTCCCAAGAATATTTTACGATTTTTTTCCCGGCTCTACACACTCTTGTCGAAAACCTTTACCAAAAATTCCAAGATCGAAGATAAGATTTTGCAATTCTTAATACACTCCGAATTTGCAATATATATATAAAAAAAAACTAAACTTTACTCCTAAGATATTTCCAATATCAGGAAAGATAAAGGGATAATGAAGTCAATGAAGTCAATGAAGTAACAGTAGCGTTACTGATAAAAACATGGATTAAAATCTACAGCAAATCAAAGAGCGTTCTTAAAAAATAAATCACGGAAAGAATGCGCTTTGATTTAGGACTATTAATTATTAATCATAATAGATTAAGTTGAATAACAAAAACAAGTGAGTTCATAAGCGTCCTCAAACGGCCAAAACAGGATGAACTAAAAAAAACACGTGCATGGCTGCTAGGTAATGTTCCAACTGCGCAGTTCCCCTTGTGAAAATGAGCTTTTTTTACATTTCCGCTGATATCATTTGGTCTATGGTTAAGTTAGTGTCTACAAATAATTTAATGGTAACCTGCCCTTGTAGACCCAAATCGACTTCTATGGAATATTTGTTAGTTACTACTTTTGCAACTCGGTTAAAATTCAAAATGGTTTGAAAATATTTTCAGTTTATATTTGCGGAAACGAGTTTTATAGCCAATGAAAATTTAGATTGAATTTAGAAGTTTTTATTTTTTTTTTTTATTTTTTGAATGAATCACTGAGGGTGCCCTTTGAACTGTGGGTTGCTCATTACCCCCGCATCTTTCCCGCGATGGATTGAAAAGAAAAGTTCTATTTTTAAAGGGTACATAAACTCTATCCCTTCTAATGGAAGATCGCTGAAAATGATAACGTCAAATTTCCCTCGTTCTAATAATAGGTTAAAGATTGAGAACCCTTGGAACATCGCTTGTATAGAAAACCCTTTTAGAAAAGTTGTAGGCCGTTTATAGAAATCTTCAATAATGAGTGAGGTAGCGCCAAAAAAGCTTTCCGAAAGGTGTAGGGGAGTGACGGAGGCGTCAAAAAGAAAAAGAAGAAAAAAAAAAAAAAAAAAAAAAAATCGGGAGCAGATGGACCTATAGATACTCTTAAAGTTTTTTTTTTTTTTTTTTTCTTTTGGATATCAGAATATTAAGGTATCGCACCATTCAGCCAGGGTCTGAAATAAGTAGAATTAAATTAGGGTTATTAGAAAATACCAAAATTATCCTTAACGCGAATAAATTGCGTTATAAGAATGAATTCTTTTGCGTACAATTGAGATTTTTGAGCGTATGATTGGTCGCGCAATATTTCTCACGCGGAGGCTTCACCTGCCTGTGTTAGTTAAATTTTAATTAATCAAGATATAGATATATTATTAGATATATTATTAGGTGAGTTTTGTAATAAAATATAAGTCCTTTTTGATAAATTATAAGTCCTTTAAAATTAGAATTAATTAAAATATTAAAATCTGATTTATATATAGAAAAATTACGCGAAAGAATTACACACCTGGTAATTGAAAAATAATTTGTTAAAATTACATTGTTAGAAGCTTGTCGATTAGTCAGGGTGCGCACGAAATTTTCAAAATTAATTTTCCTGAATAAATTCATTATTTTCCTGACTTTTTTAGGATTTTCATGACCATTTTTGGGGGAATAACAAGCGAGAGGAGTAAGGTAAAAATTATTTAACTATTACAGGTTTCCTAATTAACTAAAACCCTATAATTTTGTGTACATAAAAAACTTTTCAATTTATTCTGACATTTCTAACAGTTTTTTCTAAATATTCCTAGCTAGCCAATACGTCTAAATTTCTGTATTAAAATTGGTGGTTATAATTAGATTTATCACAAGGATGGATTAATAATGGTTAAGTGAAACATCATTCATAGAATTCATTCATTCATTCATTCAAAATGGAATTTATCATGGTTCACCCAAAATATATACAGGCCCAAGAATACCAAAGACTCGGCAATTTAACCTCTTGGTACTGAACTCGAAACCAACCTTGAAAACCGTTGAATTTAACGTAAAGAAAAACCAATCATGGCGGGTACTATTACCGTTTCTAAGGTTGAGTAATCGTATATATCGCGCTTATCGGATGCTGGATTATCGTACGAAATGATCAAGGATTTTTGTATCATAAAAAAAGGTTTCAGCGTAGCCAGGGAATTTTCGGGGGTTTAGGTTGTCGATCTTATCGAATTGACACGATTTAGCGACTCGCCATTTACGAATCTCTCATGGCGAGATAATTCCTCCTCAACACTTTATATTCTCGTAACTAGAAAGATCGAAAAGCGGGATTAAGACGAATGTATAACAAGGAGTAAGAATAAGGAGAATCGAAGAGATGCAAACACGAGACAAGAGCTACATTGACACGAATGGTGGAAAGAAGCGCGCATGCCCCAGCTATTTTGAGATTTCAATACAAAATAAAAAGGTATATTTTTCTTAAAATTCTGGATGAGTTAGTTGTATAGAAATATGTGTAGATTCTGGACAGTTCAAATAAATTCTGTATTATATTTTCAAATATCATTATTAAAATTATTTCAGGCGCAAAATGTTTCAGCCTAATGACTACCCAAACACAACTTGCCTTTTTTTAATTAAATAAATTAGATTTTTAAAACTTTCTTCTATCGGTCATTAAAGGGAGGATGCAACCTAACAACAAGTGATTTTTTTATCGATTCCTTATTGTTTAAATAGGCCTAATCCACTAGTGAAAAAATTTACAAACAAATATTAAACTAGAAATAAATTTAAAACTTACCCTGAAAATAGGCTTAGTGGGATTCATGGAGGTCCTGTTTTCCTCGCGTGTAAGGTCTAGCGACCAATCGCGCGCGACGTAAGTCTCGTGGAGATCTCGCGTGAACGACGGGTCTTTGCTCATTGGTCGCTAGACCTTACACGGACGCGATTCAGGATCTCCATCAATCCCACTTAGCCTATTTTCAGGGTAAGTTTTAAATTTATTTCTAGTTTAATATTTGTATTGTAAACTTTTTATCTGTGGATTAGGCCTATTTAAACGATAAGGAATCAATAAAAATCACTTGTAATTAGGTTGCATTCTCCCTTTAAAGGGAGAATGAAGCAACATTTTCTGCCAACAATACAGTTTTTTTTTCGCGACCTTGATTTGTTTTTGCGTGATTTTAGAGAAAATTAGTCTTCAAAAATTAATTTCTAACTTTATATTCGATTGAAACATTAAGGATTGAGTTAGGTATATTTAAATTTAAATAATTAGTCACTTTTAAAATAATTATCCTAGATTCTAATTTTATTAATTAAACGATTTTACTCTAATATTAAATTATAAAAGTAACATATGGCAAGTACCGTGGCAACTAAACTAAAATATTTCCCAGCGGTCAGGCAAAACCGAAAAATCCAACAGACGGTTACAACTTACAAGATGAAAAACATCCTACTAAGAAAAAACCGTGCACAAAGAAGCGACGAATTTTACACCTAAAGCTTCAACTCTTTACACCTACAACTAAGAGATACAAAACTATCTTTAGTAAGCCCACCTGATCTTTATCGCGAATTTACGAATTTAAAATCGAAGAAGACTCTGCCATGATTGTGGAAAGCCCAAATCTAACCAGCAGAAAAATAAAAATCCCAGGACAAATATACACGAAGCTGAAGATTTTTGGCACACACACACACATACATAGGCGCGTGAGCTTTGAAGAGTCACCCTCATCGAAGTTAAAACCCTCAAAGGATGAGCTGCCGACGCGACCCAGAACCAAAAGGATTGTCTCCCTCAGACACGGTCCTTCTCCACGTATGGTGGACCATCGGGACCATGGCGAAGGGCTTAACTCCGCGGCCCAATTTTAAATCCTCAAACTGTTCTTTCCTTCTAGGGAGACGAGCCCCATGCACCAGCTGCCTGGGAAAAACTTTCAAGACGCGGACCTGGCATTTTTAATCCTTTTTGAATATCGAGGGTTTCAAATATATAATATACGAGCCTTCTCCTACACAAGTAGATATATACGCCGACTAAATCTCAGTCAAAAACTCTTTCGAAAAAATATAGATAGGGTCTCGTTCGTATCTAAATTTACCGTATATGGTAGAATCTAAACCATTGGTCATTTTTGAATTTATTAACGATCAATGGCGTAATGGGTTATATCCCCTTTAATTAACCGAGGTTTAATCAGATTTAACTTAGGTTTATTGAACTGAGAAGGCTATGACAACCTCGGTTTTAAAAAGATTATTTGCCCAATTTCAAATATGCATCGGTCTATATATGGTAAAGTCAGAAGCCGATGAAAATCTCCTTTGAAGTCTATTACTCCCTGGTCTTGTCTACCCCTCTCTGTATGGGTTATTCTCAAAAGGCGCGATTCGTACGCCTCCTAACGGTAGATGTTTTCGGAGCGGGAGTTCGTCGAGCGAATATCTCTAGCAGCCTCGGAGTTCGTCCAAAAAACGTCGTCGTTTGTGGAGAGAGAGAATTTCCAATTTTCCGTAGACAGGGGGGGATGAAGTAGGACCCCTTCTAACTCGTAAAATTGGGAATTTTACCCATACAGAGAAAAGCACTATATGGAACATTAGAGTAGTAAACTTCAAAGGAGGGTTTCATCGGCTTCTGGTAAAGTAAATTATTTACGCCTTTCGAAGCGTAACAGCGCTAGAGATTCAAGCAGACGACGCGGATTATCCAATTAAAATAATGAAATAGTCATATCGGGCAATGTGAGGGGCATCTGGCGTCGAAAATCATATCTGGTATTTCTATTTCATGCAGTAGAAAAAAATATGTCCCTTGATATACGTAGAAAATTTCGAATATCCGAACTTAACCAGCTATAGAGAATCTTATATTTTTGTCAGGTTATACCTTTTTGACTTCTTAAAAGGTAGAAACGGCGCGACCCTTGTCCCCCGCGTTCGATTCCCATTGTCCCGAATTCGCTATACTTTACATACAAGAAACCAAATCAATGAAGGTAAAAATATGGCGATAAATTTGGTCGAGAGTATTTGCTCGGTTGGCGACGGAGACCCGACTTATAATAATGTATTTTTTATAATCCTGAGAAATGACCATCCTAGGTCCAAATGTTTGGCGTCTTTTTACTATATACAGGGTACACGTGGAACCCGTACCGACGAACCCTTTCAAAATAACCCCCGTACCAAAATAAAAAGGGATTATTAAAGTGAGGTTGAATAGGAAAATATTGATATTACAACCTCGATCAAAATCTACCTTTTACAAAATGAATTTTCCGAGAATATTTCCAGATTTTCCCGGGTTTTCCAGACTATTGATAAATTTACCTGTTTATAGGGAGAATGCAACCTAATTACAAGTGATTTTTTATCGATTCCTTATCGTTTAAATAGGCCTAATCCACCGATAAAAAGTTTACAAAACAAATATTAAACTAGAAATAAATTTAAAACTTACCCTGAAAATAGGCTTAGCGGGATTCGTGGAGATCCTGAATCGCGTCCGTGTAAGGTCTAGCGACCAATGAGCGAAGGCCCGTCGTTCACGCGAGATCTCCACGAGACTTACGTCGCGCGCGATTGGTCGCTAGACCTTACACGCGAGGAAAACAGGACCTCCATGAATCCCACTAAGCCTATTTTCAGGGTAAGTTTTAAATTTATTTCTAGTTTAATATTTGTTTGTAAATATTTTCAGTAGTGGATTAGGCCTATTTAAACAATAAGGAATCGATAAAAAAATCACTTGTTGTTAGGTTGCATTCTCCCTTTAAAGGCAAAAATGAATTTGAAAATATAGAAAATTAAGTCTGAAAATAAACTATAAAACCTATAAATTTCCCTGATATTTTTTAAGTCAAGTTAATTTCAGAGTAATTTAAAAATTGATTTCTATAGCTAGCTGAATACTTATTTTATTAATTTTTCTCAATTATCAATTTCAGCTTCCCTTTAAAAAACCAACCAACTTATAAATAGGGATACGGTAGGAAAATGTCTGTAAAGAAGTTAAATCTAGGTAAAGTATTATATTATTATTATTGGTTAGAAGAGTTTAGGAGCGAGATTAAACCTTTTAGCCACAGCGGATATTGTCGAAAAAGGGTTCCCCAAATCGACAAACAAGATTAAATGTTGAACCCGCGCTTATAACTTGATAGGGAAATATTACCATGACTGACTACGGAGGATGTCCAGAGGTGGAAAAGGTCAACTAGTGAATTATTGACCGTGTAATGGAAGTCAACCAGTGAAGAACACGCGTTCCCGCAAAGTCAATGAGCAAACAAACGATAAATATGCCGAAAAAGGTTTAAAACTATTGAAAAATATTTCATTATCGTTCATACTAGGCCTTGGAATCGATTTAAACAATTTCAAAACGTTTCTCTAGAATCGTGTGAACGGGAAACCGTCTTTTCTCGAATCGATTTGATTCGATTTCTCGAAACTGCTTCGGGAACCAATTTTGTACCGATTCGGCTGGTTTCAATAACCGATAGATGAAGCTACGATAAATCGATTTATAAAGATAATGCGTGAACACGTGGCGATTTGAATATTGATTTGATTTTACCGTTTCAAATCCATTAAGAAATACCAGAAGCCGATGAAACCCTCCTTTGAAGTCTAGTACTCCAATGTTCCATATAGCGCTCCTCTCTGTATGGGTAAAATTCACAATTTTACGAGATCGGAGGGGTCCTACTTCATCCCCCCTGTCTACGCAAAATTGGAAATTCTCTCTCTCCACAAACGACGACGTTTTTTGGACGAACTCCGAGGCTGCTAGAGATATTCGTTCGACGAGCTCCCGCTCCGAAAACATCTACCGTTAGGAGGCGTACGAATCGCGCCTTTTGAGAATAACCCATACAGAGAGGGGTAGACAAGACCCGGGAGTAATAGACTTCTAAGGAGGGTTTCATCGGCTTCTGGAAATACTATAGTGTGATAGTAGCTTCACAGAGGATGGTTCCTTTATGACGAAACAGATAACTAACTCTTGATCAGACGCAAAATGAGGTCCTTTTCTTCCAGACGCCGAAACTAGATTCTAAATTTTCGAAAGCTTATAAAAAAATTTACTTTCTGATTCGTGCTATTGTTAATATATTTAACACTGTAGTATATGCGCAGCTCGTAAAGTCGGTATCACATTTTTCGAGGAGTCGAACGAAGCTATAAAAAGATCCCGAGTCTTATTCTTATAAGGGGTCCTTAAAAAAACCTCTCTAAAAATAGAATTGGATTTAAATGAACTTTGACACGTTTTATATATATACGATATAACGTGTTATATAAAAAAATACTCTAGTTGAAAAAATTCAACTTCACACCTGCCTATTTTATATCAAGAAAGATAGAATTGGATATTATATTGTTGGTTTTGAAGATGGTCGAACATCGCGTGCTAAAAATGACACTGACGAACCGTGGCGACCAATACACCAACTATTTTGGTTTAAAAAAAAGAACCCATAAGGTTTATATTTATAAAAGGGAGAATGAAACTCAACTTGGACCATTGATTTTTATCGATTTTCTATCATATTGCCATTCAGGTATTCCACCAATCAGAAAGGGGGTAAGAATTGCTTCTAAGTAGGATTATTAACCTATCTTAATACATATTGACAAATACTTGCGTTAGAAGCATCCTCTAACGGACAAAACAATGCGGGTAAATTTAGGAATTAACAAAACCACGTGCGTGGCTTATATGGATAAAGAATAGCCTGATGCGCGTGTGGTTTTTTTAATACTTTTGCCATCACTGTTTCCGCCGTTAGAGGAAGCTAATGAACACTAACTTTGGTTATCTTTGAGATATATGATAATGGAGACGACCAAAAAATAGTAACAAATATTAAATTGTAAAACATTATCTTACTCGGAAAATAGGCTTAGCGAGAAATCACGGAAAGTTTGAAATCTAGACGCTTTCGAGTCTCCGGCAAAAGAGGGCGCCTCTTAAGCTTAGTTTGAAACGAGTTATCAAACTTTATGAATCCGTGTTAAGCCTATTTAAATTCCGAGTAACTTAAAAAATTGATAATGGATTGTAAATTTTTTAAAGGCTTATAGTAATCTACTTTTCTCGCTTCATTATACCTTTAAAATATTCTTGACTAAAAAGCGCCAACAGAGTTGACCTCCCCCGGTGGTCAAGTATATAGCCAGGACTCGAGGTGAAAACTCGCCCCTCTGTCGACGTCGACCGCCTACGGTTTGAAAGATGAGTATTACTATTATCTAACCGTCTATACAGTCACAATCCCAAGAGTGTTGCTAATAGAATATCAAAGTTGCCAAAAATCCCGTGTCAAAATCAATCTAAAATTTCAGCTCTAACGAAACCGAGTTTGGAATTTATTTTCCTTCGAAAGAGATGGGAGTCTATTTTAGTTTCGGTTGCAATTTAGGACTAGTTCTGACTAAGATCATCTTCTTTTCATTCTTATTATTATAAGAAGGTTCGCCTTTTTCCTCGTCGAGTTGACGGCTGCTCCCTCGTTAGTGCCCGAGGAAAGATTCAAAATTTACGACCTTGTTCTTTGGGGGGCCAAGGTATCTTTTGTTAGCCAGTGTCCGCGCGTAACAAAATATAGGGTCCTATTTTTAGGTCCGTAACTGTCAGTAAAAATTTAAGATAGCTCCATTAATCACGGGGACACTGTAACACGATTCGCGCTTACTATCTCTAAAGCGATTCTGACACAAATATATTTAAAAATTTCTTATGGAAACAAAAATCCCAATTTTTTTAATTTCCCGGGTTTTTTAACGCTAAGCACCGAATACGCGGCGTTAGTTTTAGGCTTAATTAAGTATAGAACGCGAGCAGTTGGGCGGAGCGAGACGTTCCGCGTGGTTATATGGGAGAGAGAAAGTCAGTTTGAAAACAGAGGGGTCCAATTATTCGAGTCGGCTGACCATCGGGGTGCTTACGTCTAATTAGTGCCGGGACACGGGGTGATAATCGCGCGAGCCCTTCGCGGACAAATGCGTTCGCTAATGAACGATTTGTCGCGCTGGAAGGCGCGTGCCCGTAACCGCGTGGCACACTCACCAATGCACGCTCTGTTATAATTTGTATTGCGCGCGTCAATGCATCCAGACACGTGATTCATTAAAAAAAAACACGAGGTCGAGGAAGCGTGCCCCCCCTTTATAAGCGTTGCAAAGTAATACGGAGAATAATCATATGAAAAATTAATAGAACTGTGTAAGCCGCAAGAGTATCTGTTTCTTTGGCAAAACTTGTAATAATAAAGTTTGAGAAATTGAAAACAGAATGTTGAAGATTTTTCCTGATTGGGAAAGTCAATTTCTTTGGTTATTCTATGGAAGCACGTTTAAATGAAAAGCAACTCTGCCTTTTAAATTCTTGAACAATTTAAACGAGGCCCGAATTGATTGGCAATTGAATTGCGTGTCTATTTTAGAGTTTTATCAACGAATTGGGAACTAACAGTCTTGATCTTATACAACGTCACACCCTTCTATCTTTTACCTCGGTGTTCCTCACCCCCTGGGTCCACTACAATATCCACACGTACTCAAAAGGGATGCCTGACGTTTCGCTGTCGTCCCATCCTGCCTAACTGTTAACTCCCCATTGAAGCTTCTATAAGAACCTTGAGATATCTTTAGCCTTTGCGGTATCATCTTCAAATCCGCTTATTTTTTGACCCAGCCTCGACTTAGCGACCAATAAATGAGAAGATGTCGATTTTCGATGAAGGTTTTTAGTTTCTTTAAAGCCGCGTTCACACTACAGTCTTTGAAACCTTTTTTTTTTAAAGGTCAAATTAAAAAAAAAATTAGGGGTCACTCGTATAGATCTTTGATCAAGAAACAAAATTAATATCTTGGAAAAATATTAATTTAAAAATTCGAAACGGTTCCAAAGTGTGAACGTAGGTTTAGAGGCTTCAATTATTTCTCGGTTTTATCTTAAATCACGCAAGGAGGATTAGACAAGGAGAGGAAATGTGGGGCTGCGTTGAGTTAGAGAGAGAAGAGCCAACCTCCCACTCGGGTGGAAAGGGGGGATAGGAAATTCTCGAGGTAAACTGTTGTCACGTGGTCGCTAGCTAGCGCGTCTCATAAAGGATTCGTTTTACCCAGGCGACAACATTTTACCACGAAACGTCTCTACCCCCGTTCTCCCAGAGTGGGAGTTTAGGCCGACGCAGTAGGAACCACGCCGTCCCCACATTTCTTCTCCTTGTCTAATCCTCCTTGAATCACGGAACCCTAAACTCTAAGTCTAATTGTACCAGGTTTTAATGAGAAATTGCAATATTCAAAGGGTGTAAAATTTGCGACCAAAATGAGGACGGATTTAAATGAATTTGTGTTCCGGGCGATTTCTCTCGCGTAATTGGGACGGATGAGAGCGTTAATTCCCAATCTTATTGGGCGTTTATATCTACGTTTCGTATTTGGAACGCTTTCATTCTCCCGGCGAAACGGAGAAAGTTAAAAAATTTGATTTCTTTCCGCTTAAAAAGATGACGAAATTGAAATGAAAAATATATGTTTTTTTTTCTTTGTAAATTAAAGAACCGCGTACTTAAAGGGGTACTTAAAGGGGGAATGCAACCTAATTACAAGTGATTTTTTTATTGATTCCTTATCGTTTAAATAGACCTAATCCCACTACTGAAAATATTTACAAACAAATATTAAACTAGAAATAAATTTAAAACTTACCCTGAAAATAGGCTTAGTGGGATTCATGGAGCTCCTGATTTCCTCGCGTGTAAGGTCTAGCGACCAATCGCGCGCGACGTAAGTCTCGTGGAGATCTCGCGTGAACGACGGGGCTTTGCTCATTGGTCGCTAGACCTTACACGGACGCAATTCAGGACCTCCACGAGTCCCGCTAAGCCTATTTTCAGGGTAAGTTTTAAATTTATTTCTAGTTTAATATTTGTATTGTAAACTTTTTATCGATGGATTAGGCCTATTTAAACGATAAGGAATCGATAAAAAAATCACTTGTAATTAGGTTGCATTCTCCCTTTAAGTACAAGCGCGGAGTGTCACGCCTGCATGGTGATGCTGATAGGCTCGGGTCTCGTCAACTATATCAAACTTATAACTATACGATCACTAATTAGACCTATATTTACGGGCCGCTTGGTAAAAACGCTTTAAAAAAAAAAGTGTCCTATACTTTATCGCTCGAATTAGAGACGCTCTCGACGCCAAAACAAGCACTCCGTAAATCTTTAATTGGATCGAGGCGTTATTCCCGTAATGTTGTTGTATAACTATATAATATCATCAAAACGTTTCGTTAGTGTGAACGGGAAACCATCTTTTCTCGAATCGATTTGATTCGATTTCTAGAAACTGCTTCGGGAACCAGTTTCATACCGATTCGGCTGGTTTCAACAACCGATAGATGAAGCTACAATAAATCGATTTATAAAGGTAATGCGTCAACGCTTGACGCTTAAAACGATTCCTGGCCATTTGAATATCGGTTTGATTTTTACCGTTTCAAATTGATTAACAAATGCTAGTGTGACCGTAGCTATAAAGAAAGCTACCGAAAATAAGATCACGTGTAAAAAATCCTATAAATTTCTTACGTCTAGATAGAGCGTTAAAAATATTTTTTAATAGTTCATGTAGCATTATGTAAAAACGGGAGAGAGCACCTGGAACCGATATAACCAGACGATACGAACGAAGAAAAATGTAAATTTTAAGGTTTTCGATAGTTAAAATTAAACGTTAAAACCTAAATCGTAAAACTAGGGTATATAGATACGTTTCAAAAGCAACAAACTTTAACCCTTCGCGATGACTAACTCAAATCACGACCCTTCAAAAAAATAAAAATTTCAAAACGATTTAAAATATGGGCGCACGAATTACGGGTGAACGCACTCGGGCACTTTCACGTCGTAATAAAAAATGCCAGTGTATCGTACGAGATGACACGAAAAAAGTTATAAAACGTTTTGAAAACGAGGCCCTTCCGCGCTTTTATCCAATAAATAAAAAATGGAAATCTAAAACATTGTCTAGCGTTCGAGGGGGAATCCCGAAGTTAATAACAAAAACTGATCACTCACGCGCGAGAAATCACGTGACGTAAGCGACAAATAAAAATTTGTAAAAGGAAATTTCAAATATTGAAGAGGAAAAGAAAAAATATCTAGAGTCTGACCCCTATATAAAATTGATTGACCATAACGAAAAAGGTTCCGTATTACTGGACACTTAAATTGACGTTTTTGCTTACCAATATATTGAAATAAAACCAGGAATTCATAAATATAAATAAAATACAGTGGAAGGAATATTAAACTGATTCAGGCAAGGCAAAAGGAAGAGCTCCACCCCTCAACGCCTATCAAATCTTTATATCTTATTGGTAATCTTGAACTGACGTTGCTTAAGTGACACTTGCCCTGGTTACGACCCCGGTTTCGCCTAAGGAAAATAAGACACGCCTCTTCTTTCCTACCCCCTTTCCTATAGAAAAGGATCGTGGGTTATGACCCTCACTCAATAAAGACATATACAGGGTGTTTCGAAAATGGTGGTAGGACCGAGCTCCAGTGGGTTCTATGGGTCATTTTAAGACGAAAATGTTCTATGACGTTTTGTCGTACGGGGCGCCGTTAAAGAGTTACGAAATGATACATTTACGGATGACCCCTTATCGTACAATAATAAACGTATACTCAATGCTAAAATAAGCTTAATTTTATTTAAGCTTATTTGATCATTGAGTATGGCTGGTTTTTTTGAAACCAGGACTGGACTGAACCCAGGACTGAACCCAGGACTGAACCCAGGACTGAACCCAGGACTGAACCCAGGACTGAACCCAGGACTGAACCCAGGACTGAACCCAGGACTGAACCCAGGACTGATCCCAGGACTGATCCCAGGACTGATCCCAGGACTGATCCCAGGACTGAACCCAGGACTGAACCCAGGACTGAACCCAGGACTGAACCCAGGACTGAACCCAGGACTGAACCCAGGACTGAACCCAGGACTGAACCCAGGACTGAACCCAGGACTGAACCCAGGACTGAACCCAGGACTGAACCCAGGACCGAACCCAGGACCGAACCCAGGACCGAACCCAGGACCGAACCCAGGACCGAACCCAGGACCGAACCCAGGACCGAACCCAGGACCGAACCCAGGACCGAACCCAGGACCGAACCCAGGACCGAACCCAGGACCGAACCCAGGACCGAACCCAGGACCGAACCCAGGACCGAACCCAGGACCGAACCCAGGACCGAACCCAGGACCGAACCCAGGACCGAACCCAGGACCGAACCCAGGACCGAACCCAGGACCGAACCCAGGACCGAACCCAGGACCGAACCCAGGACCGAACCCAGGACCGAACCCAGGACCGAACCCAGGACCGAACCCAGGACCGAACCCAGGACCGAACCCAGGACCGAACCCAGGACCGAACCCAGGACCGAACCCAGGACCGAACCCAGGACCGAACCCAGGACCGAACCCAGGACCGAACCCAGGACCGAACCCAGGACCGAACCCAGGACCGAACCCAGGACCGAACCCAGGACCGAACCCAGGACCGAACCCAGGACCGAACCCAGGACCGAACCCAGGACCGAACCCAGGACCGAACCCAGGACCGAACCCAGGACCGAACCCAGGACCGAAACCAGGACCGAAACCAGGACCGAAACCAGGACCGAAACCAGGACCGAAACCAGGACCGAACCCAGGACTGAACCCAGGACTGAACTCGAGAAAAAATGTTTTTTCAGGATCACGCGCTAAACATTTTTCTCGGGCGCGTGGTTTTTTGTTTTTGTATGGCAGCCTTTCTCTGTACAATTTTTCCCGCCTTAACTTAAGCCTTTTTTGAAGATTTATTTAATTTTTGAAAACAACGTTGGTGACGGCGGTGTAAATACACGTCCGCTTTTTTCAGAGCGTAGCTTGGCCGATTTCGTTTCCTTAAAAAGTTAACGATCCCGCTGGTTAAGCGTAATTCTGGCAGACTAATCCGCTTTTTTTTTAAAGCGTAATTTTGGCAGTTTTTTTAAAGCATAATTTTGGCAGTTTAATCCGCTTTTTTTAAAGCGTAATTCTGACAGACTAACCGCGACTTTGCATAGACCATGACGGAGGGCATTTTCAACAATTTCTTTAACAATTAAGAAAATTCTTAAAGGAATTGTGCAAAATTATCACTTTCATGGTCCACGATCAAAATGCTTTAGCACAAAAAAATGTAGAATTTAATAGTACTTTACTAATTTGGTCCATTTTCCTCGAATTTATTAGAGATTTCGAATTGCCTAAAATTTTACATTTAGTCCATTTAATGGTATTTAAGCGAGTTTCCCCGATTTTTAATAGAATTTAGAAGGAATTTTCTCACTTGGTCAAATTTGGTTTAATTTAAATTTTCCTCGAATTTAGAAGAAATTTTCTTGTTTGGCCCATTTTGGTTCAAATTTATAAGTAATTTTTCCATTTAGCTCCCTTTTCATTGACTCGGTGCAGGCGACCTCTTCAAAGCGCGAGAATTGATTTTGATTGAAAGGGAACATTTTATAAAGCGCGCGCGCGCTTTAAAAAAAAACCAGCCATACTCAATGATCAAATAAGCTTAAATAAAATTAAGCTTATTTTAGCATTGAGTATACGTTTATTATTGTACGATAAGGGGTCATCCGTAAATGAATCATTTCGTAACTCTTTAACGGCGCCCCGTACGACAAAACGTCATAGAACATTTTCGTCTTAAAATGACCCATAGAACCCACTGGAGCTCGGTCCTACCACCATTTTCTAAACACCCTGTATTCCTCATGAAGCTACAAAATTAAATCATACACTTTAAAGTTGGGATAATTTAAGTGAACTTAAGAATTTCAAATTAAAGTTGGACTCATCCCAAAACACTGTGGGCTAGTTTTCAGTGTAGGGAATTTTCAAATTAGTCTACAAACCACTAGATTAAAAGAGGGCCAGAATAACTCTAGAGTTTCTTGGAGAACGGATGGACATATTTAGAAATACCAAACTCGTAAATCCAAGTTAAATGGAATCTATAGGAGAGAGAGCCCTTTTCCAAAAACCCTCGGACGTACTCCATTCCCTCAGCGGGACATACCCTCCATCAAAAAGATTCACTCCCAATAAGCAATACGATAAAATTGAATCTAATGTTCCTATGTTTATGATCCCACTAGAAAATAGGTAAAAATGACAGGGAAATTTAAAATAGGCTAAAAATTCATGTCAGGGGAAAGTAACACGATTGAAAAGGATATGGAAACATTATTAAGTAATGTCTAAATATCAATAAAACCGTCTTGGCTGAAAAAATAGGCCAATGTAAAATAATAAATGCATATTCATACATATACAATTTCATACTTTTGAATTTCAACAGGAACCAAGCATTACAAGTACTGCAAATCCCCAAACTGTTTCCGACGACATATAAAAAGATTGAAAGAAGAGCTCCAGAGGGAGGGTGGCCAAAAACTCGGACACTGGATATCTTGGAGAGAAATCTAAGAGGGAAACTAAAGAAAGCATCTCTCCAGAGAAAAAAAAAAAAAAAAAAAAAAAAAAAAAAAAAAAAAAATGACCAATTTTGGACCCCCGCTTTAGCCAACACGTGCGTCAGTGAGTTCTCCTATAAAGCCAGATCGGGCGTATAGTGGGCCCAAGCTGTATTATAAACTAATTCATCGTAGATGCCCGATTGTTGAAGGGGACCGGAAGAAGGCCCTTGTTAAAAACCCACGAGCCGAGTCAACGAGAAATATCCCCCCGTTTTTCTTGGCCAATAGCGACAAATAAGTAGGAATATAAGGTTTAGCTTTGAATATACGCGACCTTTTTTTAACTGATTTATCGAAATTTTTTCATCGTCTTAAACCAAGCGAGACTTCTTATAACTCGGACAATATAATAATGTCCGAAATATCGGAATTTGTTCCAAAATAAGCGCTACGGCAACGTCTCTAATAGACTATTAAATGTTAACCACTTTCCACAGCTGTCGTATATAAATAAGGTTCAACAATGTCATCACGGCCGAGCTCAAGTGGTTATCGTATTATAACTATTAATGCCGATATTTTAGCAACATAACTAGTTAAAGGGAGGATGCAACCTAACAACAAGTGATTTTTTATCGATTCCTTATTGTTTAAATAGGCCTAATCCACTATTTAAAAAATTTACAAACAAATATTAAACTAGAAATAAATTTAAAACTTACCCTGAAAATAGGCTTAGTGGGATTCATGGAGCTCCTGATTTCCTCGCGTGTAAGGTCTAGCGACCAATCGCGCGCGACGTAAGTCTCGTGGAGATCTGGCGTGAACGACGGGCCTTCGCTCATTGGTCGCTAGACCTTACACGGACGCCATTCAGGACCTCCACGAGTCCCGCTAAGCCTATTTTCAGGGTAAGTTTTAAATTTATTTCTAGTTTAATATTTGTATTGTAAACTTTTTATCTGTGGATTAGGCCTATTTAAACGATAAGTAATCGATAAAAAAAATCACTTGTAATTAGGTTGCATTCTCCCTTTAACTATTATTTGAATTATTTAGTAATACCCAAAAATAATATATATTATTTACCTTGTAGAAAATTTTCAAATCGGTCTATAAAACTTTCTAACAACAGTAAATATGAGCCCGAAACAAAACTTGTTTGAATTTTAACTTATCCATATGTAACCGTGACAGAGCATCTTTCAGCCATTACCAATTTACCAGGGATACTTAAAGGAATGGTTCACCCATAAAGTTTTTTTGCCTCTAAGGGTCAATAGCACTCTTGGCAACAGAAATTTATAACTCAAAATTAATTTTTAATAATAATAATAATTTTATAGTTAAAAATAAATTTAGTATTGACGTGGCCCTTTTGCCCCTAATTCTAAACTTCTCTGTCGTGCTTGGCCAGGCTAGCAATCTGATAGGCCAATAGAAATAACTTATAAACCAATGAAATGAGACTCCGAGGGGAGAGAGTCTGAGACAGTAAAGTCTAGAATCCTTCGTTTTTTAATCGGTGTTGTTTTAAAGAAAGTTCAAAATGCCAAGTTGTATTATAAAAGAATGCAAAAATTTTAGTTCTCGGTTTGGACTAAGTTTTTATACGGTACACTGGTTCAACTTCAAACGGATCTATTCGCGGCATGACGATACTCTCCGAGAGTCCGAATCGCCGACGGAGTTAGGCCTAGGCTACGGCTTACCGGGGTTAGATGCTCCTTCAGTCGGCGTCCCGTTCGTTAGACTGGCGAGCACTGCCGTTATAACCTGTCTTCGATTTAACGTTCAAGCGCGTAGTAGTCAACTTTACCATTGAGTAAAAGCTGAGCCAAGTTACTTTGGCCAATCAGATTATTGCCGAAATAAAAACCTTGAAGTGACGTATGGAATGCGCTCTTGCTTTACAGGAAAGCTTCATACGGGCGCCTATGTGCCCTCAATGTAATTTGTTTTAATTGTTTATTTAAAAATATACTTAATTTTAAATTTTTTTAACACTTGAAAAATTGGTTTTGAGTTTAACTAAAGGGTTTGCAGCAAAAATATTTTAACACCGCACCATTCCTTTAACTAGATTAGCAAAAATAAATTTCTAAGAGAGGGGGCGTGAAATCTCCAATATTTCAACGGTATTAATTAAGGAAAAGTCCATTTCTTATCCCACGATCATTGTAGATCATTCATTTTTATTTTGGCCTATTCAGAAAGCGGGTTCTTATGAAAAGCAACTAGAAACCTCAGTCCCTCTTTTACAACATAAAGACCCAGCCGCGGCTTTAAGCAAAACCAAAGCCATTCAATGGAAAGCGCTCATCCGAAACAAGCTCGCGAAGGGAGCGAAGTTTGTGGGCCAAATAATAACCGAGAGAACTTTGTGTGTGGAAGAAAACTTAAAGGGAGAATAAACTCACGCAAGAAAAAAAAACATTTTCTATCCATAAAATATTGGTGCAATAAGTTAAAAATAAAATTTGAAATTGATTACGCGTAAAGTAGGCTTAGCGCGGTTCCATGGTTAGCCTCAAATCTCCCTAAGTAGTTGCTCTGGCCAATAATCGAACGCGAAAGCATTTGATTTGTTTTCCAATTGAGCGAATTCAATCCTAGATGGATTCGATTTAAGCCTAATTTCTCAGTAGTTTAATATAATTTATAATTAATATCAAAAGTCCATCACTTCATTCCATAAAAGTAAACAACGACCCGTAGTTTCATACCGTCCCTCTCTCCCGACTCAAAATATCGAGGAAGAGTCCAAACCGCTCGAGCCAGACAGGGGTGATGCCTTTTTTGTCTATTTTTAAGTGATGAGCTAGTACGTTTACATGTAATTTTGCTGATAATATTAAGCTACAGGGGGTTGTTTACTTTTATGGAAGAAAATGATAGACTTTTGTTAATATATTTTTTTATACAAACAGAAGTAGATGAAACCCTCCTTTGAAGTCTACTACTCCAATGTTCCATATAGCGCTCCTCTCTGTATGGGTAAAATTCCCAATTTTACGAGTTAGAAGGGGTCCTACTTCATCCCCTCTGTCTACGGAAAATTGGAAATTCTCTCTCTCCACAAACGACGACGTTTTTTTGACGAACTCCAAGGCTGCTAGAGATATTCGCTCGACGAACTCCCGCTCCGAAAACATCTACCGTTAGGAGGCGTACGAATCGCGCCTTTTGAGAATAACCCATACAGAGAGGGGTAGACAAGACCCGGGAGTAATAGACTTCAAAGGAGGGTTTCATCGGCTTCTGATACAAATAATAAGAAACAATTAATAAATAAATTATGGAGGTTTCATTCATCCTTTAAGAGGTACGTATAAATATTTGACGCCTCGAGCTGGTGGGGATATTCGCTATCAATTTGAACGCTATTTTCAATCGACTCCCCCGACACTGCACGCAGTAACAAAAGAGAAATAACGCGCTTTGTGTCATTTGGTTCAAAGGAGAAAATATAGTTAGGGTGGTGTATATATATATGGTTCAAGTTAGGCTAGTGATGGTAGTTTTAAATTTACTTCTAAAGAATATATGGGTTTTATCACTATTGGAGTTTCTAACGGAAACGGACTTTTGGCACTCCTTTTAGGAGAAAAATGGGGGAAATTTAAGGGGTACTAAATAAGAAAATTCACCCACATACAAGAGTATGCACGCGTTGGGAATTGGAAAATCGAGTAAAAAGAGAACTTTCCGTAACTAATCTACTTTCAAACGCCAGTGAGCACCCGGTTAAAAAGGAACCGCTAAAAACAAATTTCCTCCCGCCCATTCTTGGAAATATATAGGATTTTTTTATACCGAAAATTTTCAAACGTATACGAAACCGACTTATGTTTAAACATTAATCCTTTAGGAGCCTCAATATATTCGCAAGTTGACCAAAACTTGCTAAGCCTAACTTAATTTTAATATGGATATAAAAAAACTTGTAGCTAATCAAAGAGCGTAACGAAATTTTTCGATTTCTCTATTTAATTACACTTACAATCAAAATAGGCTTACTTCCCGTATCAAGACTATCGACCAATGACATTGGTTGATGATCCTTATATGGGGAGTTCAGGATAGCCACGAATTTAGTTTTAAATTTATTTCTAGTTTAATATTTGTTTGTAAATTTATTTTTTGGTGGATTAGTCCTATTTAAACTATAAGGAATGGATAAAAAAAATTGTTAGATTTCATTCTCCCTTTAATGTATAGAAATAACTGTTCTCAAATAGGAGTTAACGGGATTAAGAGAGGCATATGAAATAACCGTCATAACGGTGCAGAGGGATTGACCTTTAAATCGGTCCAGATTTATGTTTATATCCCTTACGTCCAAATGGCGATGATCTGAAGCTGTTACACTAAAGCAGTAATATCATCGCCGACAGATATATATCGTTTGATAATAATGGTCGAGCGGTGAGTTGGTTGACCAGCCCCTTTCCTAAAGTTACAAAAAATGCCTCCGAAAGCGGCGGACGTCATAAAAGAAAATGACCGCTGCACGTAAAACTCGGTAAAACTGGCCCCCCCATAAAATCGACCATAAACATTCTCCCAACCTTATATAAAAAGTGAGGGAATTCTTGCTTAAAGTAGCCTTAATAACCGACTACAACGAGTAATAAAGATCCATTTAGGGTTGAGAATAGCTTACGTCGCACTCTTGGAAACGTTCGATTTTTATCGAGGAAAACCAGGTTTTAGTAGTTGGACTAACAAACGAAATTAATTTAAACTAAGGTTGAGAATAACTACGTATATAACTATTTGGAAAAATAGTCGTAAAACTTTTTCCCCGTTTTGGGTCAAAATTGCGTTAGATTAAAGGGATACTAGACTCGGATAACAAGTAATTTCTAATCGATTGGGATTTAAACTCACACCAGATTTATCAAAGTCGCGAACTAGACTGGCTCTTAATCAGACGAGGCGTAATAATCCGTGGTTTAATCAGATTTAAACGAATTTTACATAGTTAATGTTAAATCTGATTAAACCGGCTACTTACGTCTCGTCCGAAAAGGGTATTAGCCTAAATACGTTGAGAAATTTTGAAAAAAAATTAATTGCTGATGCAGTAATGAAATATCGAATAAAAATGGCGAGTGAATCAATTTAACCCTTCATCGCGGTCTATCTCTAACAAACACCTCTTTCGGTTCACGCAATGTCATTGTAAAGATGAACACTCATTTGCTGATCAGCAATTAAGTTATTTTAAAAAAAATCTGAAATTTCTTCGAGTCTATAATTTCGCAACTTCGATTACCACGAAACCTTTGTTCGCGAGTTTTGTTCGAATATTTTACACGCGTATTTTAACAGTTTAAATAGATTAAAAATAACTTTTATTTCCAGAGTCTAAAGTATCCCTTTAAAAAGCAAGTTGGGGCTCTCGCGTGACTATAGAATTATGAGAATCCATTTCCTGATCTCTTTAACGCGGACCAAGAAAAATAAGGCAATAAAAATAAACAAATATACATTACAGCTATTGCCTATTACCCTCCTAAAACTGTATTGTTATACGAACATAATATGTCTAGCCGCTTCCACGCGGGCTTTTTAAAAAATAATACATATATTACAAGGAAATGGTATTTTCAATCATTACGTGTTAAATATATGAACTAAAATGACCATTTTAAAGCTAATGGTAATGTTTCGTCGGTATATTGGGATAGACACTAAAAACAAGTTATTTTTAATCCATTTAGACCGGGGTTTAGACTTAAAATATGCGTAGGAAAACATTCCAAAGGTTTCGCGTTAATTAACAGTTAATTACCAATGAATCGTTAAGCCTAAATTTGATTTTAATCTACCCTAAATCTGGCCTTTCATATAAGTTTTTTTAAAATGAGCACCAAAGAAAAATCTTTGTAAAAAATAATGATACAAATATTGCACGCGCCAAATTTTAAATTGGTCAATTAAAAAATTCCAAATTTGAAATTCAGAATTGATTTCTTTTTAAACTATATGGCAAAAGTATATACGAGCGATTTCATTTCAAGCACGCGATTGAAATTTAAAGTAGTTATGAAACCTGACTCGATTCGGGCAGCTTATTTCGCGCCAAACTCACGAATTTAATCAAAAGAAATATTCCAGGGGATTTTTTTTAGATACACATGACGTCGGTTTTACTTATTAATTTCAATGTACTTCCATAGAATAACTAAAGAAGTCGGATTAACCAATGAGAAAAAAAAATCGACAAATATTTTGTCAAAAGTTGGAACAAATTGGAAAATTTCAACAAAATAGAGAAAAAATAAAAAACTTTGTCGAATTAAGAATATTTCATTTAATCTATTTTTGTTAGCTATATGTTGAAATTTCCTAATTTGGACCTTTTCTGACAAAATTAGGCGATTTATCCTGATTGGGTAAGCTGATTTCTTTCGTTATTCTATGGGAGAACATTGAAATTAAAAGTAAAACCGACGTCACACGTTTATAAAAAAAAGCCTTGGGTAATTTTTCAAAATTTCTTAAAAATGATATTCAAGTATTTGGCGCGAAATCAATTTGACGAGACCCGAATTGAGTCAGCAGTTGCGTGTATACTTTAAAAAGTAATTTTTATATTCTATCTCTCGAGTAATTTCGTGGCGACGCTCCGACGTGAATCCGTAATTGACTTTGAAAGCCTCAATTTGCAAATATACTACCCCTCTCTTACAACCCTCTTTTAGCTATTATTCAAATTTGGGGCCATTTGGAATTCGAAAGAAAAAAAAAAATATACCAAAAACAAATCCTAATCGATATTGAAAGGAGGTAGAGAAAATAGTGATGGACGTTTAGGCCCATTTTTCTTTTTGGCAACGTCTCGTGACTCTTGTCAGTTTAATATTTTCAAATATTATTAATGTAAGTTGACACGCGGAAATTTTATTTATTAACATCGTATGATATAAATTGATTGAAATGAACTCGTTCGCGAATTTTTTTCATAACTAGTTTCACTTTGAATATTAATAACAATTCAAAGGGGAGACGGTCGGAAAATCGTGTTTTTTTGTTAAAAAAAAACTATCGAAACAAGCCAGGTCTACACACAATTTGACTCGTATAAATATTAAATCGTTTTCTCTCAAAAGGTAATTGAAACAAGCGTCAAGAAACGATTGATTTTCCGTCGGAAATATAGCTGGCACAAATTTCGTTAACCGACCCCCCTCCAAATAACGATGGTTTTGGACTAATTAGGACCTTGTGAGTTCAGAAAAAAATAGTAAAAAATCTACAACCAGAGCAAGTTTGAGAAAAACGTAATTTAAACTTTCGAATATCCAAATTAAAATCCCATAGATAACAGCATTGTGACGCTGAGTTTCTAACCTAACCTAAACCAACCCAAACTAACCTACTCAATGTAATTTTAAAATGTAAACTAGAAAATTTCAAATACATTTTTCTCAAACTCTGTTAGTCAGAGATTAAATATTTTTTCTGAAATCCCCAGGTCTTAATAAGTCCATAACCATGGATATTTGTTGCTCGATAAGTAGAAAAATGACTCATCTGGCTTCATTGCCCCTTTAAATTTAAACACGACTGTAAATAAATTCCCATCAAAAACTTTTTTCTCCATTTTTAAATTGAGCTTTTTTCGGGCTTGATAAACAAATTTCAATGATACCTTTCCGCTGGGCGGTTCCGAATATTCAAATATTTAATGATTCAAAATATTTAAATCATCTCCGCCGTTTGAATCGGAAGTGGATATAACTATAGCGAAACCTTCCAATTTTCTAGCGATTTAAGTATAAGGTAAGGTCGAGAAATACGGCGAAAAAAATAGAATTTGCGCCGAAATTAGGCTTAATAAATACGCCATAAAATAACAGTATTGCCAGTAGCGTTCCGGAATCCAAGCTGTAAATAGCGTATTCTCTTATCACTATCTTAATCGTAGTAAAGGGCGACTGAGTGCCTGACCGGAGTCGTGACTGACTACTCGTTATTATATATTAAAGCCCAGATTTAAATAGGAACATCCATCAAGCTGGTTGAAAAAAAAAAAAAATAAGAAATTCACCGCGCCCTTCAAGAGAGAGTCTCGCCAGTGTACAAAGACCATAGTGTTTTAGATTCTAATTTAGTTTTAAAGGTAAGGTGAAGAAGTAAATGGATTCTAATACTAAACCTTGGCTACAGTCACATTAGTATTTACCAATCGATTTGAAACGGTAAAATTAAAACGATATTCAAATCGATTTAAGCGTCACGTGTTCACGCGTTATCTTTATAAATCGATTTATCGTAGCTTCATCTATCGGTTGTTGAAACCAGCCGAATCGGTACGAAACTGGTTCCCGAAGCAGTTTCGAGAAATCGAATCAAATCGATTCGAGAAAAGATGGTTTCCCGTTCACACGACTAAAACGAATCGTTTTGAAACTGTTTAAATCATTTCCAAGGCTTAGTATGAACGCATCTATTATTATTAGCTTGTAATTTAGTTTTAAAGGCAAGGTGAAAAAGTAAATAATAAATTGTAATACTAAAAAAAAATGATTTGTTTAACTTGTCACAATAAAAACAAAATATTTTGTTCTTCATTCATTCATTCTCCCTTTAAAGTGATTAAACTTTGATATAATTTATCTGAAACAAAGTTTTTGTGTTTTTTTAGGTATTTTAGACTTGTCCTTTAACAGAAGCCTCTCCGCTACCTATCTCCGAGTTTCCCTTATCAGGGTAGCGCGGCACGCTTACCAACCGACTACCTAAAAGACATATTAACCAAAGACTACAACTCAAACACGAAGGCTTTACAGATCCCATGGGTACTTACTGGGCGGTTAAACTGACGGCACCAGCTTTAGAGAGCCCAATAATTACAAACCCAAGGCGGGTAGCTCCGAAAGAAGGCAAAAATGCACGTGCAAAATTCCCCAGCACCACACGCGTGTGATCGAGCTCTGAAGGAACCCCGCTACTTGTTGGTCGTGGTGACCTTTCAAAAAAAAAAAAGGGCAGACCCTTAAACGCCACTGTTATTCGGTTAACCAGTTCTAGTTTTCATTACTATCGAAGCTATGTACCCTTCTATCTCGCGGAAACCATTATACTTGAATAGGGAGCTTAAAGTACTACGGACCCCATAATTACTAATCGATAAAATATAAACTTAATTTTTCCCGTGAATTTTTCATACGAAAGGTAGTTGACTTTGTGAATTAAGTACCACGCGAAAGCGACCTTATCACTCGTACCAGAAGCCGATGAAACCCTCCGTTGAAGTCTATTACTCCCGGGTCTTGTCTACCCCCTCTCTGTATGGGTTATTCTCAAAAGGCGCGATTCGTACGCCTCCTAACGGTAGATGTTTTCGGAGCGGGAGTTCGTAGAGCGAATATCTCTAGCAGCCTTGGAGTTCGTCCAAAAAACGTCGTCGTTTGTGGAGAGAGAGAATTTCCAATTTTCCGTAGACAGGGGGGATGAAGTAGGACCCCTTCTAACTCGTAAAATTGGGAATTTTACCCATACAGAGAGGAGCGCTATATCGAACATTAGAGTAGTAGACTTCAAAGGAGGGTTTCATCGGCTTCTGCTCGTATCAAAGGACGCAAGAATCAACTATAGGCTGGCTCTACAATAGCCAATTAAAATGTCGTTTTAAATAGAGATGGATGGATAATTTCCATAAAATAATTAATTTTTTTTAAACCAAAATCGAATGCTTTTTCTAATTACCGGTCCGTAGCCCTTTAAAACCATCGTGCTTCGAACGCGCGCTGATAAATCAAGGTGGAATAGACTATTATAGGATTCCAAAAGGTGAAGCCACGGGATAAGACGCTATCTCGGACACCGACAATTTAAGGTTAAAGTTAAGGACGAGTTTAGATACAAGAACCTTAAAAGAGTGTCTTCTGTTGTAAAGTTAACTTGGTAACCCTTTGAAAAATCTTAACTTCTAGAGAAAAAAACCATTTTCTTTCGTATTCGAGGCTATAAATTATGGCGGGAGAGGGTCCGACCTCCGTTTTTAGAACCCATTGCTAACCCATTCTTGTTTGGGCTAGTTTTAAAATATACGATTTCATAGTGAAAATTCCACGTTAGATTCTATAGGATAGCTACGTTTATAGGTTAGACTCTACTGCACTCAACTTGAGAGGAACTCAATACTTTCGTCATAACCTGGATGTAAAAGATAAATGTTGGAAAAGTACGGGTTGTCTAAACTCGGAATCAGTTGGAAAAATTTTGGTACGTTTTTAGAAGCCTATTTTCTACACAATTTTAAGAAACCAAAATCAAGAATTAATTTACGCTAAGATATCATTATTTTAGTACTGATTATTTTAGCTTAGGCTGATTCGAGCTAATTGTTCGATTTCTTTAAAATCAAATCATATTTAACCACGAAATCTTTAGAAATGAAATGGTACTTAATATTTAATCTTGTCTAAAAATATTAGATTTATAGCATACAGTTTACCTTTAAAAAAGTTGGTTATATCCGCGAATTAGCTCTATTTCAACGAACGAAGTAACAACCTTGGTTAGAAAGTGGAACAATGGCCACGAAATCACACATCATATTCCATCTCTAACAATACATATGTTCTAACGGGCGTTCAAGAATATTTTTCCAGATTAAATCCTACTGGGGTTTAAATCGCGTCTCGTAAGTGAGACCCTAAATTTTTAAAGGGAGAATGAAGTTAACCAATTCCTAGATGACCCTAAAATATGCCTTATTCAATTACAAAGCCGATATTCATATATTCTAGCTTGACAATATCAATTTAGAAATAAATTTTAAATCTTCCTGGAAAATAGGCTTAACAATTATCCATGGATAATTAAATATCTCATCGTTAAACAGTCTCTAGCCAACGAGAAAAAAACCGCGTCTATTAAGCCTATAATAGATTTTGAACCGTTTTACTGTCGTAATAAATCGCGCTTCTCATCACATGATTCGCGGGAGACTCTTGCGAAACCTAAAACTATCTATGGATCCCTGTTAAGCCTACTTTCGCTGTAAGATAAAAATTGATTTGAATATTTTTTACGGTAAACAGATTCATAAAATCCATACAGACAACACGCGCTAAAGGACACGAACTCCATCGTTGGGTAGGAATACATATGTCAACAGGCAACTCCAGGTTGGAACTAGGCGCCCTGTAGTTTCTGCTTGGGGCCCCACCTCCTGGAGTTGACTGTTGATATTTTTATTCTTACCCAAGATGGAGGTCGCTCCCTTAACATTCAACACGTTTCTCTTTACGGAATAATTAAGGCATATTTTAACGATTAGAAAATCAGTCGCCGGACTTCATTATCCCTTTAACGCTACCGAAGAGAGTCCCTACATTGATACTGGTGTAGATTCAACGTTATTTAAAATTATTAAAACCCCGGAGCTACAAAAAATATATTTCATCTCTATAAAAATATACACCTTGGTATTTCTATCGTGACAGACCAGGCTAGTTATCATCAAACACGTGATTATTATATTTTAGACCGTTGTTTGAAATGTAAGTTTGATATACTAGCCGCAGCCCTATAAGGAGCTCGTATATAACTGGAAATATCCTTGGTATGGTATCTAGGTGAATTAAAATTTCAATTATAACAATAGAACCCCGGGCTAGCACGAATTGTACTCAAAGTATATACGGTGAAGAGATAAAATATTGAGGAGATCAGTGTATTGTTTGACTTTGGAGCCTTCGATGGACGTGCTTGTTAACAACGTTACGTGATGACCTCCATAGTTTCCCTTTGAAGGCCCACTTTCCTCGGGGTACCAAGGGGGATAATTGTTAGCACGCGCGTTTATTTTGGTGACCTTTGCACGCGAATAGGTTGATATAAGACCATACACGAATGAGGTCAGTTTCAATTAACTTCTTAATTGAATTTACCAAATTCCGTCTTTCGTCACATTTTTGACTATGAATTTTGGGGCAATCCAGTAATGATTACTCAATAAATGTTCCCTTGACTATTGGCTTAAAACAAAATTAAGTTACAGTACATGAAAAAGCTAAAAAATTACTCGAAACCCTTCCAATTAAACCAAATTTATCAAACTTAGACGCTAGTACTGGTTAATTTTTTGGGGCTAGTTAGGGCAAGATAATTCGAGCCCAGTATCGTTGGTGGGACGCGACCTTGACCTTGGTACAACGGAACTGACCATATCAGTAAATCATACCCATCTCCTTTACAGTCTATTCTCATCAGCAAGTTGAAACGCGCGTTGAAAGAAGGTCAGTCGAAGCGTGCCCAACCCGATATCCGCTGATATCCTCTATATACGTGGTCAAACACGCGGGCGGTTGCAAAGCGGCGAAATGGGATCTTTGACAAAGAGAAAAGGCTTAAGAAATCGGTCGGTTGAATCAACCGGAAAGACGCTAGTTGGGCGTCGCCAACGGACAACGAGGGTGAAACCTACCAAAAAATCTTTCATCCCTTCAGAGAGGAAACTTAAAAGTAATCTGATCCTATTTATAAAGAGAGTTCACCCGAGAAAACTTTGAGAAAGAGAGAGTTCCTAAGAAAATATCACAATAGTTTCCATTTTACGTTTGTTACTCGAACCCCCCGAAAATTCTATTACTAAGAGTTAGGTTTCCGTAAATTTCTGTATTCCGTTACAGCCTCGAAAAGGATCTAATTTCCATTATAAAACCGGTTTTATTACTAGGATTGAATTCGTTTTGAAGATGAGAACAGATCGTAAGAAACTCGAAGGGTCAAGTATGGCTATCGTTGAATTTTCCGATTGATAATCATCATGGATGAAAGAAGGATTTCGGAGTTTTTCCATAACTTTCACTCAATCCGCCCTCACTGAAGTTCACTCCCGTCTACCTAGGATAGATCTCTCCGTGTTTGGGGCCAATCCCCCTCCCAGGATAGGGTTATAACCTTACAAAACGCGAGTATCAAAAGGGACCAAATAGCTAGGGTTTAATATTACCAGGTCGAGCGAAGAAAACTTACTGGAAATGGGTGTATACAATATTAAGAAACATTCGCTTTTCATTGTAAGGATGATTCTAACCCTGACCTTTATACATATTTGCATTTCAACGGTATACAATTTATATATATTTAGAATTGGAAACTTTCAGTTTCGCGTGGGAACAAAATTTTTGACGTTCGTATAAAGATTTTTATGAAATTTGTTCATGTTCCCTTTAAATTATAATTTTCTATTTTATTCCCTGAAACCCCCTAATTCTAACGAGCGACGATTTGTAAAACAGATCAATAATAAACTTTCAAACTACATAAAACTATTTTTTAGAAACCTCTTGAAAGAAATAAGTTTCATTCTCAATTACTTTTATAGGAGATTAAAATTAACTATTGGAATTCTTAACAGTCTGGTCTTTTAACGGGTAAGGATAAGATTGATGAGGCGTTACCACCGTGCTAGTACACATAGTATACATTAAGAAGAAGTATTATTTTTTGGCGTGACCGAAACGTCTATCGCCAACCGTTACAAAGATAGAATCGAATTTTCAAATCTACTAATCTTAAAAAACAAAAAAAAGAAATTTGGAATTGACAGAGAAGCTAAAACGACAATGATTGATACTAGGCCTATTATGTCGAGATGGGAGTTCTAATCGTATTACGTAATACTCGCGTAATGAATTGAGCGATGATCAAGAAAACCAGCTTCGTAAAATCAGGTTCTATAAATTAAACATGATATAAATTCAAATCCTAGGCAAGACACTATAGGCAAAGATAGAGAGCCACCAAAAGAAAGTCCGATATTGGTCAATTTTAGTCAAAAAGTTATCTTAAGCTAAGTTCACACTACAGTATCCCAATCGATATAGTTAAACCGATATTTAAATAGCTCAGAATCATTCTAAGCGTCTTCGGTACGTAATAGTAAAAATCTTCATAAATCTAATCAGTTTGAGACTGGTTCCCGAAGCAGTTTCGAGAAATCGATTCAAGAAAAACGGTTTCTCGTTCTCACGACGTTCTGTTTTGTAAAAACCCTTCAAATCTGCAATAGTTCATCTCGACTGAGTTAGATAAACAGTAAATCTTTTGAGAGATTCAATAATTCCTTATTTATGAATATTTCAACGCTCCCAGTGGATTTAAATATCACGTGACTAGTCTTTATTCGATCCCCGTTAAGAATTGTGTTTATACTGTCGGGAACATATAAGACTTAAGATCACTCTGAGATGGAATTAGTTGGCCCGTAATATAACTACTGAAAACAAATTCTAACAATATCATCCATGGAAGGCGGGTAAAGATTTTTCTACAATTCTTCCAACGAAATGAACTATTGTTACAAATATTCGGTGGCGTTTGAAGCGTTTGACCGTTTCTAGAGACATTTACTCAATATCGGACTCAATTTTCAACGCGTGTACAAACGTAATCCTAATCCAGCCCAATGCTCAAAGATATATTTGGCCCAACTAAAAATGGTTTACAGATAGACCCTAGTTTGTAATTCCAGAGTGATTCGGGGGACCAGGAGCGAGGGCTGGTCATGGCTTCACTCTTTTTATTTTATTTTATTTTTTTTTTTTGAACGAACGAGCGGTAAATCTTGGCCATTCGTGGCATAAAAAGCTACTCGGCCGTTTTGTTGCTTCCCAAGTGGGAGTGGTTTTCCCACAGTTTTTTCCCGCGTTTTTTTTTTTACATCTCGTTTCGAGACATTCGCGTGTCCGAATTTCGGAAAGAAAACGTGCCTAGAGATTTTAAGCGCGCTTTTTGTATTACAAAAGAGATAAGAGAAGAGACCAACTCCCTCTTCTTACTTCCTTCGCTAACCGTTAGAGGAAACTTAGCAAAGGGACAATGAAACTATAAGAAATAAAATTTAAAATATATATTAGAGCTAAGCCTACATTTCAATATAGTTTTTAAAATGTGAATGTTATTAAGCTCAATCAACTTGTTAATGTTAGCGTATTGTGATTAGATGAATCTTCACTGTAGTTTTCTTTTAGGGATAATATTAGATGGATTTGCAGACGGATGTTTCACTGCCACTTTTTGACTAAAGAGAGAGTTTGTCGGGTAGGGCTTGTAGGAAATATAGACGGAGTGTTCAACTGATTCATTGTTTAGTCTACGTTGCGTGTAAGACTCCCCTTTCCAACCGTCTGCAATTTGGTGTAGATTGGCGACCTGACTCTACTTGATAGTTAACTGGCAACCCTGAATATTTGAGGATCTGGGCTGACAAGTATCTATTCAGGCGTTAACTCCCTCTACAATTCCTCCAAGGGTGGGGTGTCCAACTTGGCAGAACTATCGCCACTCGTGATCTCTACCTTCAGGAGTTTTAGGGGTAGCGGTTCCTATTTTCGTTTTTCTTCAAAACTGGCGCTTTTCTTAGAACCTCTCTACCAATCACCATCTAGGGAGAAAGTTCACCATCCTCCCCAACCGTTCCTATAAACTACTTAAAGGATAAGTCTCCTTAAACTGACAAATATCAAATTCCCCGTTAAGCCTACTTTCTAACTTTTTTTTTTAATTAACTGAAATTATAATTGAATCAGAAACATTTTGTTCGTGAGCCGATTCTGGTGAAATTGGTTTCATTTTGCACTTTTTGGTGATTTCTACATCTTTACAACCAAAACCTTGATAGAATCAAGAAGGATCAGATAAGGAGAGGAAAAGTGGGGACGGCGCGGTTCCTACTGCGTCGGCCTAAACTCCCACTCTGGGAGAACGGGGGTAGAGACGTTTCGTGGTAAAATGTTGTCACGTGGGTAAAACGGATCCTTTATCAGCTTCATAGTAGCCAACGACGCTAGTGACCACGTGACAACAGTTTACCTCGAGAATTTCCTATCCCCCCTTTCCACCCGAGTGGGAGGTTGGCTCTTCTCTCTCTAACTCAACGCAGCCCCACTTTTCCTCTCCTTATCTGATCCTTCTTGATAGAATTTGCCCAAAATAGACTTGCACTTTGTTAAAGAAAGTAAGGTGGTAGGTACGGTGGTGGCGCTATCGTCGGCACGCGCGAACGAAGCTCGTGGCTTCCTTTCTTGGCGCCCGCGCGCGCACCACCGGTTAGGGCGATCGCGCGTTCCACCCCCTTCCCTCGCGGTTCTCCCAGAGAACTTCCGGCTCTCCTTGGCGGCAGAACAGTGGCAACTACCGACTCGAGAGGGTCGCGCGCGTATCGACGCTTTGACCCATTGGTTCGGAACTCTCCCACCACTTCCCTTTCGGACTTCCTCGGCCAATAAAAGTGCCCCATTTTCCAAATTCGAATTTTCGGTCACCAAACGCGGTTATCGGAAAAAACGTTCGTTTTAAAATATCGGTTGGTGAAACTAGATTAACTAGATTAATTTCGGATTTAGAAGAATCGTTTTTTGATCGAAAAACAATGACCATGCCAGGAGAAAAACCACTAACAGTGATAGGTCGGACCAATGAAAATCGAAGGGTGAGTAATTTTTATTAATTTCATACGGTTAAATTAAATATCATTAATTTTTAACCAATAAAAATCATTCACCCAGTGTCAAATATTAATTATACCCATTATAAGTATTCAAATTAAAATCCGATAATAGACAATGGTACAGTAAATTGGATCATCGTAAAATCTTTAAAACTATTAAATGCGGCTAAATAACTAAAATTATTCAAAGTGAGGTTGCCACGGATTTTACAAGAACTCCAAATGCAAATTAAGTAGCATTTTCGGAAAGATCGGTCAAAAAGGATTCAATATAAATATACATATGTCATAGAAAAATTACGGCGTATTTTATAATCACCATTTTCGATATTTTGAAAATAAAAATTCCTCGCAATACTACGTCATCGCACCATGTGATCGTGTGACTATTGTAGAGTCTACAGTCGATTCTCGCACAAGGGATAAGATCGCTTTCGCGCGGTCTTTTTAGTAAAAATACTTCTAACTTTCGTTAATTACGTCCCAGAAATAAACTACGTCATATATCGGAAAAAACTACCTATATATTTTTGACATTTTCATTTTAAAGGGAGGATGTAACCTAACAAGTGATTTTTTATCGATTCCTTATGGTTTAAATAGGCCTAATCCACTATTTAAAAAATTTACAAACAAATATTAAACTAGAAATAAATTTAAAACTTACCCTGAAAATAGGCTTAGTGGGATTCATGGAGCTCCTGATTTCCTCGCGTGTAAGGTCTAGCGACCAATCGCGCGCGACGTAAGTCTCGCGGAGATCTCGCGTGAACGACGGGCTTTCGCTCATTGGTCGCTAGACCTTACACGGACGCGATTCAGGACCTCCATGAATCCCGCTAAGCCTATTTTCAGGGTAAGTTTTAAATTTATTTCTAGTTTAATATTTGTATTGTAAACTTTTTATCGGTGGATTAGGCCTATTTAAACGATAAGGAATCGATAAAAAAAAAATCACTTGTAATTAGGTTGCATTCTCCCTTTAAAGAACACCTCAACCCAGAGATAATCATAAACGTTTCCATTACAACCATAATGAAAGTGTTTTTTTTTTTATATTTTCCTCGATTTAGGCATCAAAACCTTTGATGGAAAAACGAAGAAGAGCCCGCATCAACCACAGCTTGGCCGAACTTAAAACCCTCATCTTAGACGCGGTCAAGAAAGAACAGGTAAATTAAGCTTCATTAACGTTAGAAATCAAAATGATAATGAGCTAACTCCGACGACAACTGAGGGTAAAACTTATAGAATAGATTACATCATTTATTTACGCATAGGGGTATAGTAATCGAGATCACCCTAAAGATACTTAGTTTTTTATCCTCCCCGTCGAAGCACTTTGCTCGAAGTACAGAGAAAGTTGAGGTGGATTAAAGGGAAAGTAAAGTTATAAAAAACACAGAACGATTTCCCCTATCTATTATAAATTAATTCACTATCGATAGATGTGTAGAAGCTTCGTCTAAAGTAGTTTCACGTACACGTACACGTTTCAATATTGATTTCCCTTAATTTGCCAAATATCAAATTCATGGCTGATGCGTGTCACTATCCCTTTATTGTAGCGACAGTAATAATAATAATAATAATAGTATAACGGTATATATGTAGGAGAGCGTATCGGGCGGCGCTATTTAGCTCGGACAATAATGGAAGTTTCGTGCGAGGGAGCAACGGAGATCACGAAATCAAAACGCGATAAACGGAACGAGCCAACACGCGCGTCACGCGTGAACCCTCATTTATATTTATCCCGCATATCGGGTTTAATATTCAAACAGGTGTGAGACTGCCGTTGCGTTGTTCCACGCAGCGAATCCTATATTAATATATTTAAAGAAACGTACCGGGTTTTGATATTAAGAACATAATTTAAAATTAATAATAAGTGTGACAGTTGTCTCGTTTTCGTTACGTAATATTACATTCTCTCGCGTATATGAATAGAAGATATTAGTGGGGAAAAATTGGCTTCACTCGGCCTATCCAAGTCAGTGTTGATGTGGACAATTTTACAATTTTTTTGCCCCTTAAATCCAATGATTCCATTTTGGTGTCGTCAATAATAAATCTTTGTCATACACTACCCTACACCCACGTAGAGGATAGTAATTGAAATTAATCAGGGTGACCACTGAAAATTTGAAAATCCTATATAGGAAATATAGGAAGAATTTTATGGAAAATATATGATAAAATAGGAAGAAATAAGTGTAAAATATATGATGAAATAGAAAAATAATTAATTAAAAGTAGGAACCATGTTTATTATCGCGTCACAACTCTCGCCACCGGTTTAAACACGGTATTAATATGATCCAATTGCTTAAATAGTATGGAATTTTACAGACTATGTTAACTGGAAAATGTACAGTTAAGCTAAAATAATCTTATACAGCCACAGCTGACAGTATGATTTATAACTTTACCCTTAACTAGAGATTTTGAGTAGAAATATAGGAGATTATAGGAATTGCCATTAAATTATAGGAGAAAATAGGAAGGAGGTGAAAATATAGGAAAAAATAGGAAATATAGGAAAAGTGGTCACCCTGAATTAATGTTTAATTACATTTATTAATTCAAATTTTCAGTTTTAAACGTTCCACGGGTGATATTAGTGTTAGACAAAAGTTTTTTCCTAATTATTTATATTCTAATTAACTGATAATTCTTCCGAGACTACATTCGAGTAGGATTGAGTAGGGTAATATCCTTTTCAGACGAGGCGCAATTAGCAGGTTTAATCAGAATTAACTGAGGTTTAATCAGATTTAACTGAGGCTATGTAAATCTAATTAAACCGAATAATTACGAAGATGGTATTACACGCGGGTTCCACTTTTTAAAAAACACTGCCCATCTGAAAAAATCTGGTGCAACAGGTGCCAATAATTTGTAACGCTGGACAAAAGTGTAGCACTTTGGAAGCCAATAGTTTCCCACTAGTATTAGACTTTAGTGTCAGTCTTTAACTTATGATTGTATAAAATATTTTAGATATAGCGTGATAAGTCCCGACAGGAAATTCGTAGCGATTCTTTAAAAGAAAAAAAAAAATGCCCCGAAAAAACTCAAGCGAGGAAAGTGGGTCTCCAGACTCAGACATTTTGGAGTTTTATTTTATTTTATTTTGGCGTACCTGACTCCGTAACTCGACGTAAAATCAAGCAGTTTTTTCGTATTTAGTCAGATTAACTTGGGAACGAGGTCTTTAGTATAAAGGGCCGGATTTCTCTAGCACCGTACATTACATTATAGAAGCGTGCGTGGAGCTGGACACGGGCGAGTGATTTTTGGATATATAAAAAAGAATGACGGGAAAGCGCGAAACTATGGGAATTTCCTGATCTAAGAAGTATCCTATTATCGCGCGTGGGCAGCTTTTTTTGTGATTATTTAAATAGAAGGTGAAAACGTAATTTTTTCGATAGGTAGAACACTGAAAACCCAAAATCTCTACGCAAAATCGAAGTTTAAATCTCAAAAATCTCTCTGGGAAATCAAAAGGACCCCTTATATTTTTTGGCACATCACCTATAGAGTAAAAATGTCCGTCACCATGCATAGATGACTCCCTTTTTCCCTAGCGTGACGTCACCCCGATTTTCGTAGGGTCTTTCCTACTATTATGGTGGTTTTTCCCTAAAGAACATGTTTATATTTCCATTCACAAAAAAGCTTCATAGATTTCACATTCTCCCTTTCTTAATTTTGTTCATTCGAGTGAACCGTAGAATTTTGAAAATAAAAATAATAATAATAATATTATATGGTGAAGAAAATCGGAGTCAAAAAAGTAGATATAATTTTCAATATATAGAATGGTACGGCGAAAGGATACGTAATATTAAATTACCATAGGAAAAATATATTAGATGAAAACTGAATGATTTAACTAAACTATACAGTCACCCTTTCGCGTTAACTAATTAACTGAAGGACCACCCTGACTAGCTTTTTAGAACTCGCCAAGATTCGAATTAATGAAAATACTGTTATTAAAGGGATAATGAAGTAGAGTAACATTTAATTTTAGTCGATTAGATGCGTTTAAATATTCATAAAAACATTAACAATCTCGTTATAATACAGTTAATTAACCATGTTGCTGTTTACTCCAACTAACAACCGAACCCTAAATGCTAATTTGATTAGCTGTAGATTTTCTCGTGTTTTTACCTAGTTAGGCTTAGCGGTCAACAGCTCAAATCTTTGTTAATTAACAGCAGAAGCCGATGAAACCCTCCTTTGAAGTCTACGACTCCCGGGTCTTGTCTACCCCTCTCTGTATGGGTTAGTTTCAAAAAGCGCGATTCGTACGCCTCCTAACGGTAGATATTTTCGGAGCGGGAGTTCGTCGAGCGAATATCTCTAGCAGCCTTGGAGTTCGTCAAAAAAAAACGTCGTCGTTTGTGGAGAGAGAGAATTTCCAATTTTCCGTAGACAGGGGGTACGAAGTAGGACCCCTCCGATCTTCTAAAATTGGGAATTTTACCCATACAGAGAGGAGCACTATATCGAACATTAGAGTAGTAGACTTCAAAGGAGGGTTTCATCGGCTTCTGTTAACAGTAACGATTGGCGAGTTTGAATAAGGGTTTTTTGAATATTTTAACGCAATTATAATTAATTAAAAATAAGATGTTTCCACCATCTTCATTATCCCTTTAAGGAAGCAAAGTTTTTCCATCAGTTTCAAGATACGGAATTTATGCCGGATATTAGGCTTAAATAGCTTCTTTAAATCGGAGCCAGTACCTCCTTATATCTAGTTCTTATAAGACGATTTCCGGTTGTTTCGGGAATGCAGATGATTATCACAGTCGGGGTGGAGTTTTAGAAACAACTGAGAAACGGGAAAATTTAAAGGAAATTTCGAAATAATAATAATAATAATAATTTGGATATTTAAAATCATAAATCGATAGCGGACAATTAAAAACGCGTTTAATGTTGAGGGCAACATTAAACGCATTCATATCAAGGCTTTTGAATGAAGTGGTAAATATAGTTCTAAAATTATCGTAATTTTTGAAAATCAATAACAAATTGATTTCTATTTAAATTATTATAACGAGACTGCTATTTCATGGTTTGCGAAAAACCATTAATTTGTATTAAATAAATTTCAATCCATTTCAGAACTAAAATCATTTGCATTTAAATTTCTGCAGAAGCCGATGAAACCCTCCTTTGAAGTCTACTACTCTAATGTTCGATATAGCGCTCCTCTCTGTATGGGTAAAATTCACAATTTTACGAGATCGGAGGGGTCCTACTTCATACCTCCCTGTCTACGAAAAATTGGAATTTTTCTCTCCACAAACGACGACGTTTTTTTGACGAACTCCAAGGCGGCTAGAGATATTCGCACGACGAACTCCCGCTCCGAAAATATCTACCGTTAGGAGGCGTTTTGAAACTAACCCATATAGAGAGGGGTAGACAAGACCTGCGAGTAATAGACTTCAAAAGGAGGGTTTCATCGGCTTCTGATTTCTGTTATTTTAAATATGGAATTTCTCTTTCAAAAGCTTCGAAATTCTTATTTCTCGTGAAAATACAATGTTTCTCATGATACGCTTGTTTATTTAAGTTTTCATTAAAAGTGCAAAGTGATTCAGACATGAAAAACCACATTATCACGCGCGTATTGATGCTAAACACGAATAACAATTAAAATGTAGACTTGCAAGACGATTTAAAATGTTAAACTTTGACCTCTTCTGGCAATTTGTTCACTTTTAAAATTTTATAAATTATAATTTATGTAATATTACGGAGAGCAAACTCAGGGGATGAATACTTGTTTACTAGATCCCTAACCTATATTTAATTCTCTGTTACCTCACCCACCAAGGTTTTTTTTTTCTCTGATATTAGTTAAAAATATGCCCCTCCGCCGGCCGCATTGACAATCAAATTTGTGTGTGCTCTGTCAAAACCATCAAAAATGTTTTTTAAAAGCCCTGGGAACGACGTCTAAATGAAATGCCGCGCCATAGAAATATTTTAAAAGGTGTTTTCCACGCACCAAGCCTCCCTGACAACCTGATAGCTAGGCACGAAGCGCGAGCTTTCGCTATAGAGTTCTATTGGTCCAAACTTCGCTTATCGCCAGGAAGGTTAAAGAAAAAGTCTCACAATATTTGGTTAACAGATTCTCATTGCGTTCGAGAAATACTTCTAATTGAGACGCGTGAAAAATATTTAAGTTAGAGCTTAATGTCGATTTCATATCTAAAAATATCAACTACTTAGAACCAGTTTAGTTAAAGGGTTGTTACCAAAATTAAATTATTTTAAAATTTTGCGCAATTCATATTTACTAAGGCCAGGAGCCGATGAAACCCTCCTTTGAAGTCTACTACTCTAATGTTCGATATAGCGCTCCTCTCTGTATGGGTAAAATTCACAATTTTACGAGATCGGAGGGGTCCTACTTCATACCCCCCTGTCTACGGAAAATTGGAAATTCTCTCTCTCCACAAACTGCGACGTTTTTTTTGACCAACTCCGAGGCTGCTAGAGATATTCGCTCGACGAACTCCCGCTAGGAAAATATCTACCGTTAGGAGGCGTACGAATCGCGCTTTTTGAAACTAACCCATACCAAGGAGGATTAGACAAGGAGAAGAAATGTGGGAACGGCGCGGTTCCTACTGCGTCGGCCTAAACTCCCACTCTGGGAGAACGGGGGTAGAGACGATTCGTGGTAAAATGTTGTCACGTGGGTAAAACGAATCCTTTATGAGACGCGCTAGCTAGCGACCACGTGACAACAGTTTACCTCGAGAATTTCCTATCCCCCCTTTCCACCCGAGTGGGAGGTTGGCTCTTCTCTCTCTAACTCAACGCAGCCCTACATTTCCTCTCCTTGTCTAATCCTCCTTGCCCATACAGAGAGGGGTAGACAAGACCAGGGAGTAATAAACTTCAAAGGAGGGTTTCATCTAATTCTGCTAAGGCCAATAAATCTTATCTTTAGAGGGTATTTGTACGTTGGGATATACCCTAACGAAAAGGGATGTCTTTGCAATATGGAGGATCAAAATGGTTCTACAGGTTGAGGAATTAATAAAAAATTTAGACTTCATTTTCTCTTTATTAGAGTATTTGTTGTTGACCAATATTGAGAGACTACCCCTTTACTGTAGGTAGTTAGCCAAGAATTGAATTTGATTACGGTGGTTTTGAAGGAAGAGAAATATTCCTTAGCTTTAGATTCTAACGAAAGATAATGAAAAAGAATAATCGGAGAAATTCAGGGAGTGAGATTATAAACAGTGGGAAAATGCATTGTCAACGAAGGTGATCTTTCAGTATACGAAATCATAGAGATAAGACGGACATCTAACTTCGTTCGTACTGAAATTTCGCCGTGATTCAAAATGAAACGCGTGTGGTTGGCGATCTCTCGCGCTTGTCATCTTGTCAGACTCGTCAGAACCTATAGAGCGCTAAAAAGACGCCGACCCCGTGCCAGGAGATCATCACGGGGATTCCGCGCGTGACACGTGCGCGTCCAATAATGTCCAGTTTCACCCAGAGATTGCCCTACGTAAAAAGCTAAATAACTGTTTTTTTCGGTGTCTAAAGAGATTTCGGAAGTTTTAAATTGAGAATGATTCGTGGATGCGTGGATAAGGAAAAATTCTATAGGCTAGAGTTTTACCGCCATCAACATCGGCACCATTCTGACATGTCTGACCGACAAACAAAAACAAGTTTGAGCTCAATGCGTTTTTCAGGAGGGGTTTGAAAATGAATTCTCTATTTTTGTGGAAGAGATTTAGGGATTTTGAAGCTAAAATTTTCAGTATTTAAGATATTTTGAGATTTAGTTTCTTGCAAAGATTTATTTCTTGCAAATATTTTGCGATTTGAGTCACTTTTTGCACCATTTAAGTTACTTTTTGCAGGGAGATTTTGCGATTTTAGTTATTCCTTACAGGGATATTTTGCGATTTTAGTTATTCCTTGCAGGGAGATTTTGGGATTTTAGTTATTCCTTGCAAGGAGATTTTGGGATTTTAGTTATTCCTTGCAGGGATATTTTGTAATTTTAGTTATTCCTTGCAGGGAGATTTTGGGATTTTAGTTATTCCTTGCAGGGAGATTTTGGGATTTTAGTTATTCCTTGCAGGGATATTTCGCGATTTTAGTTATTCCTTGCAGGGAGATTTTGAGATTTCAGTTATTTCTTAGAGATTTCGTGATTTTAGTTATTTTTAGTTATTTCTTGCAGAGAGATTTGCGATTTTAGTTATTCCTTGCAGGGAGATTTTGCGATTTAATTTGTTGGAAGTTTAAGGTATTACTTACTTAATATCCCCATAAGTATAGTTCAATTAAAAGTATGTCATCTTTAAATCAAATTCAGCAAACATGATCACCTAAAACTTATCTAAAATTCATCCATATTGAATAACTTGAGTTAACAAATGGCATATACATATGAAAGGCAAGCTTCTTCTAGCCTGCTTAATCCTGACAGCACCCCCAAGAGCGAGATTTGAGTCCAAAAAAAAAAGTCCCCAAGAAAAGTCTAGGATTCTTTATACATACAAGCCCGCAGCAACGGGGCTATGGGCCACCTAGGAGTGGGAAAAACTGAATATTATACTTCCCTCAGCCTTTTATAACGATCTTGAGTTAGTATGATTTCTGATATATAGTGGACTGTCCAAAGAAAGAAAAAATAAAAAAATCACCCCCACAGCTGCGAGAGATTATGCCCTAGAGGAGGAAAGTTCTCAGTTGCTAGACAATCTCCTACACACAGAAAGCAATATGATCCCAGTTAGAGTCTGTCCAATTGGAAGCAATTCATTCAGAAGTATTTTAAAAGACGCGGTCAGCGTTGCTAAACTACATTTTCCTACCACATCCAATTTCCCGAACAAAATCATCCCCGTCGTTTTATTTATCATAATGAAACCATCCGGAAAAATTCTTCACCCACGTGTTTGTGGACAGTTGACACGAACTTTTTTTTTATACAGATAGATTTTACCTTTAAATATCAATCCGCTTTACCTTTAGCTACATTGCAAACTAACAAACGATTAAAAATAGTCATAATCAGGCCGAGATTTCAGTACTAACGATACTACGGTTCCTTCTTATATCTAAGTTAATTTAACGAGATAAACTTTAGGAATCTGGCTTCATACTTGATGTAAATAGAAGAATTCCTTCCATATGGGAGCTTATAACGGACCCCAAGGCCTATTGGACAAAGAAATCCCGCGTTTTCATGAGAGATAGAGCGTAAAAATTCTTAAAGATTACGTCCATGGACGCAGGTGGGTGGATGACTAACGTTGATATAAAAATAGAAAATCTTACGTTCAATGTATCTCTACATGGGAATACTTCGTTTCAAATATACAAAAGAAGTTCTCTTATTGTATGGTCTGGTCAGAATATATTTTAACATAAGAGGCATTTTTTTTATATTGAAAATGTATATAAATTGAATGTCCTTGAAATAAAATTGGATATGTGTAGTTCCGTGTTGGACAATAACGCGCGTCGGACATCTAACAAACCTTAGATAGAAATCTGTAGGGTTTTAAATTTCGTTCAAGAACTCTATAGTAGAATATAATACGATAAATTTAGTTATATAAGAATTGCATTTCCGGTAAAACTTGGATAACGTCTAAGGGGGAAAGATACATTAGTAGCCCTCCTGTGGTTGAACCTTCAAAAGACATTTCATCCTGAATGACAGCTTTACCTTGAACAGCGGTGCGCTACAGTTGGAACACTTTTACAGGGGTTGATTGTTTGCAATCAAACTTACAAGTGTTAGTTGATTTTAACAGCAATGGGTATAAAAAGGCGGAATTTGGTTAAAATCACGTGATTTTTAAACAAAAAAAAAAAACTATCTTGCCGTATAAAACTAACGCTCTTTTAGTCACCCGGATGTTTATATATATTCCTTATAATTTAAATACGCCTAACGCAACCCAATATTAAACTAGAAATAAAATTTTAATTAATTCTGAAAGTAGGCTTAACTGGGAGTCATGTAGAGTTAGATATATCGCCGTTAAAGAGTCTCCACCCAACGAGGGAAGATCTTAACCCTAGTTTGAAACGTTTTACTGTAAAAATAAAGCACGCGTAATTCGCTTTAGACTCGTTAACGACCAAATATCAAATTCTCCATGGTTCCTTGTTAAGCCTACTTTCCGAATAAGCTAAAAATTGATTTACATTTCAATATACGTTTATAATATTATTTACTAGTTGATTACGTATATAACCTTTTTAAATTAGTCTATTAGATCTATTAGACCAAGTTATAGTTATAGAAATACCTCATACAAAAACGTAGTAACAATTCATAACTGAAATCGAGAAAGAAATTTCTGAATTTAACCAAGCGAGTGCGGAGATTCGGGCTTTCTCGAGCAAACACATTGGCAACAATACAAACACCTATCAATAATATCTAAAATTCCCCGTGCAATTGGTTTGACACGATCACTGCCTTCGCGCGGGACCCTGGGCTTTTATGGGCATAAAAAATTGAGGTAAACCTTATTTCCAGTTCACTGATTTTGGTGGTCCGCCTATTGGATTCGCCAAATATATAAATATATATAACACCCATGGATGCAGCTACTTACTAGAATACAATGGATCAAAATAAGAAAAAATATTGCAATCCAAAAATTGTTGAATAGACCAAAATGCGTGAGTTTCATCTTCACTCAAACGGAACAAACTCGTATGGACTTTTACAACTTAACAATGGAACGAAAATTTCCATATAAAACAGTTTCTAACGTTACAATTTAAATTCTTTCTAAGATTGCACCCGTTATATATATTTCATTCGACCTGGAATTGGTACTACGAAAATAGCTACGTTATACGAAGTACAACAGTTTACTTTTAAAGGATTGATACGTGCTTTGTGCCTAGAGTCAAATCAGGGTGAAATTTATGTATATACAGGAATCAGGTTACACGGAGGAGAAAATTCACAAAAACGCGGACGAAAAATAGGGGTGAAATCGAAAATAACAAATTAACAAGCACCTTGGTGTCTGATGCGTGTGTTTGTGTGTAAATACATCGGAAAAATGTGGGTTGAACGCCCTCGGGGTGGATAAAAAATAAGTAATCAGGTGTCAAGCGTGTACAAGTTTCAAGAAAAAAGATAAGCCCTAACCCTTAAAGGGAGGATGCAACCTAACAACAAGTGATTTTTTATCGATTCCTTACTGTTTAAATAGGCCTAATCCACTATTTAAAAAATTTACAAACAAATATTAAACTAGAAATAAATTTAAAACTTACCCTGAAAATAGGCTTAGCGGGATTCATGGAGGTCCTGTTTTCCTCGCGTGTAAGGTCTAGCGACCAATCGCGCGCGACGTAAGTCTCGTGGAGATCTCGCGTGAACGACGGGCCTTCGCTCATTGGTCGCTAGACCTTACACGGACGCAATTCAGGATCTCCATGAATCCCGCTAAGCCTATTTTCAGGGTAAGTTTTAAATTTATTTCTAGTTTAATATTTGTATTGTAAACTTTTTATCGATGGATTAGGCCTATTTAAACGATAAGGAATCGATAAAAAATCACTTGTAATTAGGTTGCATTCTCCCTTTAAAGGGTTTGAGAAAGCGAACTAAGAACGTGTACGTGTACGTGAAGTTACCAACGAATAAAATGATAGAACCGCATCGTAAACTCTTTCGAGAGGAGAGCGCCCATTTTAAATTATTAAATTTATATATTTGTCCCTTAATCTTAAATAAATTATTCGTAATAAATTAAATTTTTAATCGTTTGAATGTCAATTAACTCACCCTAACCAATCGCGTCAAAGTAACAAATACCTTGCCTTGCCTCATTCACTAACTTATAATAAAATTTCACTATACCTTTACACAAAAATGGTCCATCATTTTTCCTAAACTTGGGTTTTTTTTTGTTTTTTTTTTGAGTGAATTCGCCCCAAAAGAAATAAGGTGGAAAGAACCTGGTAAAATTATTATTTCGCGCCTCTTGGAAGTGTCAATTGAGTTAGGACCTAGTTTAGTTATACTGGGCGGGGGCTAACGGCTTCATTATAGTCTTGTCAAAAATAGGAAGAAAACATTTTTTTGGCGTTTCCTTAACGATCAAAAAAGCATGCGGGCTTATTTAGGCAATGATTAACGATATATTAATGTTTGCTTTTCACGTTTTGTTTCTCTTGATAGCAAAATACTCGACACTCGAAACTGGAAAAGGCGGATATTTTGGAATTGACGGTAAAACATCTGCAAACTTTACATCGACAACAATCAATGGGTAGGTTGTTTTCTCATAGCTTTTTTATATATTATCAGAGGTATATAATAACCCCCTTCGGGGGGAAGTATGAAAGGTAGGCAAAATCGACGAACAACGAGTGCCCGGCGTAAATCGCGGCGGATCGTCACACCGCTTTACTCCCAAAAAATAGTTACACCATTTTGAGCCTCACAAAATTTTCCCTACGCACACTTCCGGAACTCGCGAGCTGAAGTCAACCTTCGACTCCATTTTAACAGACAGCCTGACTCCTGAGACAGGAAGTTCTAAACACAAATCGAGCCGTCTTGTTTATACAAAGACCATTTACTAGAGTAGCGACATTGAGAAGTCCAGCGCGAGCTAGTGGCCTAGATAGTCAGCAGCGGGCTCTTGTTGTTCGTGATTTTTAGCATTGGTAGTATAGGGGCTTTCACACTTCCCCCCGAAGGGGATTATTATATACCTCTGATATTATCGATTGGTAGTCTAAGAAAGATTAGCTAGGCTCATAACAGGCCTAGAAATCGATTTAAACCGTTTTAAAATTTCGCTAGAATCGTGTGAAAGGGAAACCGTCTTTCTCGAATGGATTTAATTCGATTTCTCGAAACTGTTTCGGGAACTAGTTTCATATACCGATTCGGTTCTAACAACCGATAGATGAAACTACGATAAATCGATTTATAAGGATAATGCGTGAACACGTGACGCTTAAAATGATTTCTAGTGATTTGAATATCGGTTTGATTTTACCGTTTCAAATCGATTAAGAAATACTATTATAATCCGTATCAAGAACACGTTTAAGATTCAGAAACGTTCGAAAATATCTTTATGATCGTCATACCAATCCATTTTCGCGCGTTCTCTGATTATAAATAAGTTCTTGTCTGAAATTAAACTAATCTAATTTTCCCCCTTTTAGTTCAAGCTGGAAACAATAAATTCACGGCCGGCTTTAAAGAATGCGCTAAAGAAGTGTCTAGATTCGTGGACAAAACGGACGACATGGAACCTCAACTACGTTCCCGCCTTTTAAACCATTTGTCCCGTTGCTTGGTCAACCATCAACCGTCCAATACTAAGAACACCACTTCCGCCGTAATCCATTCGGAAACGGAACTCTTACAACAACCGGAAATGAGTCGTAGTCCGGCTTCGGCCAGTTCCTACTCGGGGGACGGATCCTATTATTTAGAACGGGCGGACAGTGCGGGTCCAGATTTTGCTGGTTCTTCACCAACCAGACCTTCATCGTCATCCTATCAGTTTCACAATTCGCCTAGCCACGAAACCGCGTCGCGAGCTTCGACTCCTGGTTCGATGCGATCATATTTACTCGGAGTCAACCCCGCGATGGCTCCAGACCCTTACGATTTCAATAACTATCCACCCATGGAAAGTGAATACTTGGAAAGGCCCGCTAGTCCATTAAATTTGGTCGTGGGACCTTCTAAAGACAATCAGCTAAGAGATAATCAACCCAGTGACCCAACTGAACCGCAACCTAAATACTGTCCAAATCCTGATGACGACTCTGTATGGAGACCTTGGTGAACTTTGACCTAACATTATATAGTTTATATCTTTAACCAGTGACTCATTTCGTAATCTTACCAAAGTTAATTCGATAATTTAGGTTAAACATTAATGTTTTTTCGACGTTTTCCCTTGTATAATTTTTTCTTACTATTTAAAGTTGAAAACTAAGAAACGTCTTACACCGGTTAAAAATGAAGACCACTAACGTGCCTTAAATATACACAACCCAGTGATCTCGAAATAATTAAAATAGTTATAATGTCCAATAATTAACATTCCATCGCAATCTCCATTTTAGCACTTGTTAAAACAAGGCACTCGAGTATTTATACGTTAAAAATTAGTTGGGGAGACTCAATAGAAATCGCTCAAATAAATTCTACGACAAAACTGCGCTCATTTTTGTACGAAACATGATTATAACAGTATTTTTTCGATCAATTTACCATATACGTTGTCATATAAATATCGCCAATGAAACTAATTAAAGAAGTTCATTAATTATTTTATAATTATATATATTATTAAATATTTGTATATATTATATCTCGATCGACTCATTTTTGTATTAATTATCATTATTAACGAATATTAAAAAAGGTGTTTGTTAAAACTTTATACACTAAAAAATCCTTAGTTTTTTTTCTAATTTTAAGATCAAATGAAGCTACTTCGCGAAATAAAACACTGAGAAAGTCGTTAAAGTGAGAATGCACCCAAAAATCGTTTAAATAGACCTAAAGTCTAGTTTTTTAATCAAGCTTTTTGGCTTAAAGAGCTTTCCGTTTAACCCACGTTAAAGGTTAAGTGATAGAGAAGATGATATCTAAATAAATTTGATACAAATATCTCTTGAAGGCCTAATGCCTAATTTTAAATCACCCGAATACCACGACGAGTACAACCATTTTCCAATGTTCCCACGATTGAAAAACAGTCTCCACAAAACGCGGACCTGACTTAGTTTGATTATCAGGAATAATTTTAAATCCCTTGGAAACCACGACTTGAAAAACCATTTTCCAATGTTCCAGCACGATTGGAAAACAGTCTACAAATCGCCGACCTCACTAAGTTTGATTATCAGGCCTAATTTCATACGGGTAAGTTTTAAATATATTTCTAGTTTAATTTTTGGTTGGATTAGGCCTATTTAAACGATAAGGAATCTATTAAAAAGTCACTTATTTTTAGGTTTCATTCTCCCTTTAATAGTAATTGATCTTGTAATCGAAGATCAAAATTCAAGTTGTTAAAAAACTGAGTATTGAAGTTAGTAGTTATTTTATAACGAAATCAATTGAAATAATAGCAGATGCGAAATAGAAAAATCTCAATGTCGCGAAATTAAAATTAATAGTTTGATTTAGAAATAAATTAATATTTGACGGCCGTGTCTGTTATCGATCACGATCGTTGGAGCGAAACGAATGATATAAATCTCGATAATTAACTTCGAAACCTAATCCTTGCTACCAAAATATATTTCATAGAAATTCGAAAGATTTGTGACAAAATCACTTTAAATTTAAAATTGATAAATTATCACGTGACGAGATTTCTACCCTGGTAATTAACTTTACGCTGTAAATTAACAGGGTAATGGTAATTTACGGTTTCAACGGTAAAATTACCAACATGCGAACAAATTGCGAAAAGAGGTCAAAGTTCAAAGTCTTAAATCATCTAAGAATCTACTTTTCAGTAGTTATTCGTGTGGTTAAGAACACCTTAATGGTATTTTTCACGAGTGTAAGTTTTTTAGTCAGAAATAAGAATTTTAAGCGTTTAAAAGAGGAATTTCGCGTTTAAAATCACAGAAATCATTTTGTGAATACCTGAAAATTGCCTGGAGGCGTAATTTACTAATTATCAAAATTATGTTAATTTTAGAACTCTGCTTATGACCTAGTAAGTCCCCAAGAAAGCAATCAAACTAAATACACAACTAAATCAATCATCAAAGAAAAAATGTGTTTTGAAGATTACAATCTTGATTTTTCATTAGAAATTAAATAAGCAGACGGGCAACGATAAAAAAACCGAACAAGGTCAGTAATTTTCAAAATTTGGTGGCGGGTGCGAATATCATTAAGCTTTGACTATTAATTATAATAATTAAAAGCATAATTGCAGAATTAAAAACACATTCGCCCTTTAAATTTCAATTACGTCTATCTCTCCCTTAATTATCCCTAATCCATGATTTTACGTCTATCTCTCCCTTTATTATTCCTAATCCATGATTTTACGTCTATCTCTCCCTTCATTATCCCTAATCCACGACTTTTTCCTGGCTCTCCTTTAACTACCCCTAATCCATGATTTTCATCTGGTTCTCCCTCCAAAACAATTTTTTGCGTAACTAAACAAAAGGTCAAAGCGCGTAACGTGGGGTACCGTTCGGGAAGTTCAATCTTAAAATAAATAAATTTTCCATTAGAAATATATTTCATCTATATTAAAAATTAAGATAATTGTAAGAATGCGAGTAATGTAAAAACATAACCACTCAATCATATTCGGAAAATATTATTTCCAACTTGACACCGCGCGTAGAGTAATTATACGTTGCAAAACAAGAGGGCCCGAGAATTAAGAAGTCAATCTAGCCCAGGGCACGAGACTCGGGTATACCTATTAATTCGGCTTAATTGTTCAATAACGTGACTGTATAAATGAAAAGAAACTCTTATTTAATTTGAGAACTATGAGAACTATTAAATTTGAAATAAAATCATTCGCTCTAAAGAAAGGGGTTGGATATGTTATTAAAGGGTTGGGCACGATAAGACCACACAATCGATAGAAATATGGATTTTAATTTATACTGATAGATTAAAGAGATAATGAAAACGAGTAAAAAGTTATTTTTGATCGTTTAGAAGTGTTTAAAAATTCAACAAACCGTTTCTAGTTAATTTATAGTCAACAGCGTTGCAAACCTTCATTTTAATACTGGCTAATCAAATTTTATTTGCAGCTCAGTTTAAAAAATGTTAACCAGCCAAGAAGGCGAAGAATAAAGGTTTGGGGTGATTTATGTAAATGACCAGGAATAGACAACTATGTACTCTTGTTATCCACTCCTGCCAACACAGAGCTCCGTTAAGCTTAAGAATTTTAATATTAATTATATTAATTTGGCTATTTAACGAATAAAAAATATTCAGACTCTGCAAGCTACGACACTAAAATTATTTTTAGACTCTGCTAGCTGCAACACTATTTTTTTAAACTAAGCTAAGCCTTAACACAATTTTCTTTTAAACTAAGCTAAGCCTTAACACAATTTTCTTTTAAACTAAGCTAAGCCTTAACACAATTTTCTTTTAAACTAAGCTAAGCCTTAACACAATTTTCTTTTAAACTAAGCTAAGCCTTAACACAATTTTTTTAAACTAAGCTAAGCCTTAACACTAAAATTAATTTTAAATTCAGCAAATAATTAACAAAAAAATTATTTTTAAATTCAGCTAAACCTGAACACTATTTTTAAAACTCAGCTAAACCTTAATACTATTTTTTAAACTCAGCTAAGCTTTAAAACTAAAATCTTTAAACTATAATTGGGATAACAGAGTTAATAAATTCATCTGTTTCTGATCAAGATGGCATTATAATTAGTTATTTTCACGTATCCGTACACGTTATGAGTAAGATTTCACAAACTTCTAGCCCTAATTTAAACTTATACCAGGTCCTTAGCTGTTTTTTAAATAATATTCCCAGAAGAGTTTAAAAGCCTGATCATTCCTATAATTGGAATAAAGTTTTACATTTCCTTTTACTGTTTCAACAACATCCAAATCAAATATTCGAGATAAACACCCGTATAAGAAGCAAAATTCTACACGCATGGAAAAAAAAAGTAGGCCAAATAATGAAAGATTGCCCGCAATATACGAGCTTCCACGTATTAAGATAACCCGTGATTATTAACTAGTTTGGCCCGCCCTCCAGTATTTTAGTCGCTTAATTCGGAAGTTGCCAAAAATGGAAAACGCCCATTACCCAATGAGAATGTGTTCATACAGAAAACGGAAAAACAAGAATATTTTTTAAAGGGATAATGAAATTAAATAAAATTGAATGATTTCAATTAACACGACCATTTAAATTACACCAAAGTTTAATTTATCGGTTGTTGAAACCAGCCGAATCGGTATGAGACTGGTTCCCGAAGCAGTTTCGAGAAATCGAATCAAATCGATTCGAGATAAGACGGTTTCCTGTTCACACGAACTTCAAAGAATCATAACGCTCATAAAATAACGAATAAAACTTATTTTTCATAGTCCCTTTAAAATCTTAATAACATTCTAAAATAATAAGAGGGGGGGGGGTAATTAAAGTGGGAGGGGTGGGCTTTTGTAAGCATTTGCCCGCGTTCTACCGTTCGGCGGCGTTACGCCAACCGAATCTCATCATCAACATGTAAGGAGAACATCAATCAAATTATCGAAGAGAGCTATATAGTATAAGTGTACCATGGCTGGGTATCGAAGCTAAGGGTGGGGCCCCCGATTTAAATCAGACACCAGACTGCGCATCACCTGCTCGTTCCCTACAAAAACACTCGATTTAAAAATATGGATGAAGTTATTTTGTTTAGCGCGTAACGCGTGGGGTCCTCGATATATTACCCCCTATTTAAAGTTATTTGATTCGCGGCGGCTGGGCGATTTTTTGGGTGTTGTTGAAGGTTATATCCGCAATTTTTAACGATAATTGCAACGAGGCTACCTTCGAATAAGAGGAAAATACGTATTTATACGAAATCTGATAAAAATTTGTCAAAAATAAATAAATTATATCATCAATAAATTATTTTAGAAGTAACGTAGTCAACAAATGGGATTGGAGAATCAAATAAGACTATATAGTTAATGGCGAGACGAGGGGGCTGAAACTCGCTAACTCAGGTGTACAAAACTTTTGAACTCAATGCACTGTCAAAGCTGAACTCAGGTGTACAGCGAATCCAAGAGTGTCGGACCCCTCGTGGCGAGATATCCTTGTTAAGCCTACTTTTTGAGAAGGTCAAAATTGATTTTCATCTTATTATTTGTTTGATATTTAACTCTAAAGGGCTAACGAATCGATCAGTTGTCGGACTTCATTATCCCTTTAACTTTTCAAGTTGGGCGCTTTTAAACTATACTATCGCGATCAAGACGTCTAAATTTTAATTAAATTGGTCTAAATAGTAATACAATTAACGCTCCCTAAGGCTAAGGATTTCAATAATCCCTTCAAAGAATAGATTAGGGTCCGAAAAATCACCCTAAACGATGCTATACACGAATCTGAATACAGGTGGTTTAAATGTATTTATTTAAGATTATGCAACATTAATTAAAGTTAGAATGCATTCCGACAACGAGCGATTCTCCATCGATTCATTAACTATCAATACTTGAATACTTGGAAAATAGGCTTAGCATGGATCCACGGAGAGTTTGATTTGAGAAAACTCCGCGCCTATTAAGCATATTGAAAGGTTTTACGCCAATAGCGTGATTGGCTAGAGACACCTTAACGACCAGATATAAAACTCTACGCATGGATCCGTGCTAAGCCTAATTTCCGAATAAGTTAAAATGTGATTTCAAGCTTAATATTACCAAGAAGGATCAGACAAGGAGAGGAAAAGTGGGGACGGCGCGGTTCCTACTGCGTCGGCCTAAACTCCCACTCTGGGAGAACGGGGGTAGAGATGTTTCGTGGTAAAATGTTGTCACGTGGGTAAAACGGATCCTTTATCAGCTTCGTAGTATCCAACGACGCTAGTGACCACGTGACAACAGTTTACCTCGAGAATTTCCTATCCCCCCTTTCCACCCGAGTGGGAGGTTGGCTCTTCTCTCTCTAACTCAACGCAGCCCCACTTTTCCTCTCCTTGTCTGATCCTCCTTGATATTACTTGGTATTTTTTAAAAGTGGATTAGGCCTATTTAAACTCGTTGTTGGGTTGCATTCTCCCTTTATAAGGCATAAACGTATTCATAAAATATTTACAAGCACGCTTATATTTTTAATTTCAAGACATTAAAAGAAGATTATTTTAATTATTGATAATTAGTATGGTACCGTATAAAACGAATTAAAAAGATTGTAAAATTAAAGCCCCGATGGGTAGACTATTAAAATGAAACATTCCATGGAGTTGGAGATGTTAAAAACAAGATATCAAAAACGTTTGCTCCGCCCATACAATAACAGAACATCTGCCTGGAATATAAAAATCCTATCCCTATTCCTCAGGGTCTAGATTTTAGAACTAAGCATCGATATACCTGTATCTTTAAAGTGTATAATAGTTGACTAAGCTTTATACCCACAGATAACTCCAAGTGGAATAGACTAAATATCTAATATATCTTAAAATAAAAAACTAAGACCGAATAGACAGATAATGACTTAATTATTGAAACATTCCGAGGCTATCAATCTAACCAGAAGCCGATGAAACCCTCCTTTGAAGTCTACTACTCTAATGTTCCATATAGCGCTCCTCTCTGTATGGGTAAAATTCACAATTTTACGAGTTAGAAGGGGTCCTACTTCATCCCCCCTGTCTACGGAAAATTGGAAATTCTCTCTCTCCACAAACAACGACGTTTTTTTGACAAACTCCAAGGCTGCTGGAGATATTCGCTCGACGAACTCCCGCTCCGAAAATATCTACCGTTAGGAGGCGTACGAATCGCGCTTTTTGAAACTAACCCATACAAAGAGGGGGAGACAAGACCCGGGAGTAATAGACTTCAAAGGAGGGTTTCATCGGCTTCTGATCTAACCTAGTACTGGGAAACTTAACTTTACTACGAGTATTACTAGCTGGAATAATTAGTATCAAGTTACGCTGAAAATTACAAATTTAAATGTTCAACGAATACAAATTTCATTAAACTTCGTATCAGTAGTAACTTTCAGCGCGTACGAAGCTACTCGTCAAATTACAGAGGCTTAAAGGTAGAAGTAAAAAGGGTTCCCACGCGCTGAGCTTTCAACCTGATTTATTCAAAATTTCGGTTTTTCAAAGTTTGCAAAACTATTTTAATTTCCATCGATAATCTATAGTGGAAAAATTGTGTTTAACTGAACTGAAGGGAAATATCTCTAATCTCAGTTTAAATATATCATAACTGCCTTCCTCTATTACATCTTAATTGCGCTTTATAGCGCACGGAATAAAAAGGCTTAGAAATTTAATAATAACAGCCAAGATTTGTAAAGGAAGAGTGAAGTAAAAAACGAATTTAACAGAATTTCATTCTTTTCTTCTTCAATTAATTTCCCACCATTGGAAATTCTCTCTCTCCACAAACGACGACGTTTTTTGGACGAGCTCCAAGGCTGCTAGAGATATACGCTCGACGAACTCCCGCTCCGAAAATATCTACCGTTAGGAGGCGTACGAATCGCGCTTTTTGAAACTAACCCATACAGAGAGGGGTAGACAAGACCAGGGAGTAATAGACTTCAAAGGAGGGTTTCATCGGCTTCTGGATATATATTTAGAAGACCTATTTTTGGTCATATATTTACAAAATCCAGTTAAACACAATTTTTGCGATATAAACCAATAACCTAATCATTTCAATAACCCTTTAATGAAGGAAAAAAATATTTCTTAAATAAAATTGCAGCTAGAAAAAGCGAATTTTTCTACGGATTGGAGTATATTTTCTTAACGTAGAACGGGCCATACGGATTTAATGTCTCAATTAAGGAATTTTCCTTAAATAAAGTATCATTAGGCCAAAATAAATTAATAGAGCGATGGTTGGGCCGCGGGGAATCACGCGAATCTACATACTACACAACGCCTTCGAGGCTGCGAGAGAAAAAACACTTCGATATTAAGATATTAAGACCCCCCCCCCCCTTACCCTCCATCTCTCCCATCTCCGATCTCCGACTCTAGATCTTAATTACCTATTAAACCCCTAAGGGTCAGGGAAGGACACAAATGACCATATTTCTTAAGAGCTTAAAAAAAAAACCTGTAGGTTCTGTGTGGCCCTTTTAGACAGTTTAGCTATTATTTGCATAGACTAGCCCCATAATATTTAATCCCAAGTACAAGTCTCACGGAAATTACAAAATTAAATTTGAATTAAAGGAAGTATTACAGTGGGTCCATAGTTCGTTTTAAAAGAACGCTTCCATTAAAGGGAGAATGCAACCTAATAGCAAGTGATTTTTTATCGATTCCTTATCGTTTAAATAGGCCTAATCCACCTATAAAAAGTTTACAATACATATATTAAACTAGAAATAAATTTAAAACTTACCCTGAAAATAGGCTTAGCGGGACTCATGGAGATCCTGAATCGCGTCCGTGTAAGGTCTAGCGACCAATGAGCAAAGGCCCGTCGTTCACGCGAGATCTCCACGAGACTTACGTCGCGCGCGATTGGTCGCTAGACCTTACACGCGAGGAAAACAGGACCTCCATGAATCCCACTAAGCCTATTTTCAGGGTAAGTTTTAAATTTATTTCTAGTTTAATATTTGTTTGTAAATATTTTCAGTAGTGGATTAGACCTATTTAAACGATAAGGAATCAATAAAAAATCACTTGTAATTAGGTTGCATTCTCCCTTTAACTACTTCGTTAATTAGTTCTAATTTAAGAGCTGGGCAACGCCTAATTTGACTGTTAAACTTTTAAGTGTGGTTTATGTTTACATGTTAAAGTTTTAAAAATTATGACTTAAATATTTATAAACAAAGTTAGAAGATGATTTAACAATTATACTTTGAAAATTGTTTTAAATTTAAGGGGTAGTGGGGTCATCCTTAAATGTTTTGGGATTTCAATAAATATTATTACAGAAAGCCTTGTAAGGCCTATTTCATTTAAAGGGAGAATGAAAGCCGACAACGAGAGGTTTATGGTTTAATTTAAATTACTTAGAATTTATTTTATAAACATATATTAAGCTAAAAATTAATTTCTAACTTACTCGAAAAGTAGGCTTAACACTGTGGTCCAAGTGGAGTTTAATATCTTGTCTAGGGCCTAGAACTTTTTCCGCCTGTCGCCCTGGAAGTGGGCTTACCTCCTGGGCCTCCCCAAAACGCGGGTACTGGCAACACTTGTCAAATTTCTACGACAGTTGCGCTTTAAATGAAAAAACTTCGGTAAAAAGTTCTACCTCGAGTGTGGCATCGAGCGAGGGATGGGGATAGAATATTAAGATATAAAAAAAGGTATTTTTTTACCTATAAAGATTATAGGATAATTAAGGAGTTTCGAAGCACCATGTACCTATACGCTAAAAGTATTGGCGGGCGACGTTATGTGGGAAACGTGCTCTTCTCCAGGATCGGGTATAATTATAGGGAAATTTGGTCTCCGAAATGAGCGGGGATGGGCCAACATTCGTATCAGATATATCGATGACGCGCGGTTAGATTTATGACTTTTAACTATCTTTTTTTAATTAACCGCTGTATGGATAATGTCGAAAAGCGACATCTTAACGTCACAGTAACTAAACGTATATATACCCAAACGATTATATTTCCGAGAGGCCCCGTTTACACTTTTACTAAATTATAAGTATTAAATTAAATAACAATTAAGTGGCGCATCAATTAAGTGAATATGAAAATAAAGTATCCATATATTTACTAAGACCATAAGTGGTTCATCTAGAAGTTTAGCGTTGCCTGACGTATTTAATTCAAGAAGAGGCGAACTAAGATGAATATTAGATAGACATTTATGTCTGCCCCCTTTTTTAAATCCCCCTTAAAAGGATAATTCAAACCCAACAATTAATGATTTTTATGGATTCCTATCTACATGAATCCAGTTTTAAATTGATTTCTAGTTTAATATCGGCTTGCAAATTTTATTTACTGGTGGATTAGGCCTTTTTAAATGATAAGGAATCGACAAAAAATCATACAAACTTATTTTAATGAAAATCAATATTTTACTCGAAAAGAAGGCTTAGCAAAAATCCTTGGTTAGTTTGAGATCTCGTCGATAAACTATCTCCGATCAACGAAGAAAATCACGCCTCTTAATACCCTCTTGAGACAAGGCGTAATTAGCCGGTTTAATCAGATTTAACCAAGGTTTATTAACTGTGTAAACCTCGGTTAAATCTTATTAAACCAACTAATTACGCTTCCTCTGAAGAGGGTATAAGCAAATGTACATGCTGTACTTCAAAACAAAGCGAATTCCTAGCGTGAATGGTTGGCGACTACGATATCAAGCTCGCCATAAATCCTTGTTAAGCCTAATTTCAGACTAAGTAAAAAATTGGATTTCAAGCTTAACATTGGCAAGAAGGATCAGATAAGGAGAGGAAAAGTGGGAACGGCACGGCTCCTACTGCGTCGGCCTATACTCCCACTCTGGGAGAACGGGGGACAGACGGGGGTAGAGATGCTTCGTGGTAAATTGTTGTCACGTGGGTAAAACGAATCCTTTATGAGACGCGCTAGCTAGCGAGCACGTGACAACAGTTTACCTCGAGAATTTCCTATCCCCCCTTTCCACCCGAGTGGGAGGTTGGCTCTTCTCTCTCTAACTCAACGCAGCCCCACTTTTCCTCTCCTTATCTGATCCTTCTTGGCATTGGTTTGTAAATTATTATAAAATAACTATTATTAAATAAGTACCATTTAAAGGATTAGGTATGAATACTAAATTTCTTCTGGTCAGGGTTTATTCTCCATTTAATATTATTGTTAAGTTTTTTGCCATCCCAGTCAATCAAATTTACCGGAACACATAGCTAATTAACTAATTAACGCCATGCACTTAATAGAAATTAGTTTTTTCCCTGATTTAATGTCAAAATTTAAATTTCCTGATAATTTTAGGTTTTAGGGAAAATTATCAATGGTAAACTTTAAGTAGCTTTAAATGATTAGATCCAATAATGCGCATTTCCAGCCCCGTAGCAACTAGGGGGCAATGCTTAATTAAAAATAAATCCGCCACCACAAAATTAGGTTTGCCCCTAAATCTTACGCCCCCTCAATCAAAATTTCTTGCTTTAGCCCTGCGTGATTATTCACAAAAGGTAAATAGTGATTTAATTTCAACGCCCTGTGAACTTTGCTTTTTAAGACAAAACCCTAAAACAATTTATTTTACCTTGGTATAATATTGAGGATAAGGTAAGATTTAGTATCAAGTTAAATTGGATATTTATCTTTATCTTTCCGTTCAAATCTGGGAAGATTTACTGCGGGATAGTTCTATTTCTCAAATTTTTGGCAAGTTTGATCCCCCCTCACCCCGAAGGAAAGAGCAGCTTGAAGATCCGTGGCTGGATCGCGCGCGGTAACACCCTAATTAATGCGAAGAGCGAGCGGACCCAAATTAGCCCCGCTCGTTTAAACTCTGATTAAGCCATTATAGTATATAGGATCAAGAACTATATACTTAATGGCTCGGGGGCAGAATGATATTAAACGTTTCGACGATCGAGAAGTTTAGAGACGAGACTATCCGCGGGCCCCTTTCCCCCGGGGGGGGGGGGCGAAGAAGGGGAAGGTTGATACCACCTAAGGTCGCATTGACAAAACCAAAATCTCTTCTTATCACGCGATAAGCGTTTAATGGCGCGTCCTTGCAGCACTTGCTAGTCTACCAACCGACAGGTTACGATGGGGGCAATTGGTGATAAATTTCATCATCGAAAACGGGATGGAATTTAAATGATGATCATGATCACGTATGGGCAATATATTGGTCTCTAAATCTTATATAACAAAATTTGGTTGAACACATCACATTCCAGAAGAACTGCACCCACTTCTTAAAAGTAATGTATAATGTAATACAGGGTTGCCACAGTTTTTTCAGATTCAAATTCCCCTGACTTTTCCAGGTTCCAACGATTTTCCCTGACCCTTTCAGCTAATACTACCCAACTTTTAATCTTTTATTTTTTATATTACTTAAAAATAAATATTTTCAATAAAATTTGCGCGCGTATCTTTGTTCTAATCTATACAACTGACACGGTCAGCTTTTCCGCGGATAATGATTGTAATTTCCTGGCTTCTTGAAAATCTTTAAATTCCCTGACTTTTCCCAGACTTTTTAAAATATCTTAAAATTCCCTAACTTTTTTGGGTCATTTTCAAATTCCCTGACTTTTTTGGTTCAAAAAATAAATTGGCTTTCGCAATGATGAATAATATTCTAATTTCGTTAAAAATGGTTCAAATTGGAAAATTCCAACAGAATTTGATCAAATAAATAAAAGTGAACTAAATTTAAAATCACTTTCGTTTGAAAGCTTGATAAGATCCCCAAAATATCAACCCCTTCCCAGAACTACCAAACTGAAATAAGATTCAATTGAAAGAGCGCGTAATAAAGTTTTGCGCCACGTGACTTTCGCTACGAACCCGCGCGGTATTAAAACACACATATAGAACCAATCATAAATCGTAGAAACTTTCCACGTATCGCAGTTGGCATTACGATGAGATCCCCCTGAAGTATAAATAGGCCCTGTGGCCATTTTTATCCTAAATTTCATCATCAACCCGAGGTACGGGGGCATTGAAATTATGATTTCTTTAAAGCTCCCTTCATCCCCGTATAGTAGCTTCTGAAATATAAATAAGACGTCTTCGCGCAATATCTAACGAAATGGATGCGATAAAGTAGATGAAAGGGACGCGACCGCGGGGACGTGATAATTAAAGCGGATAAGGTAGCGATATCCTCGTAATATTGGTTCAAAAAAAAGGTAAGGTAAATATTATCTGATGGTTGGTACGTTTTTAAAGGGATAGTGAAAAGAAAAATTATGAGAAATTAACTACTGGCTAAATTAATAAAAGAATATTACAATTATTTCTTTCTTAAAATAAATTAAGTTCTCTTAAGAACACAAGTTTAGAAAAATCAGTTGTACAACGTCGTCTGCTAAACCACAAAAATAAAGGCGACTCTAAAGGGACATGTAAGTACTATTTCTTTGAGGGTTATGTTAATAGTCCTGGTCGATTTCCAAAACCGGAAGTCTAGAGAACCTCGCGAAAATTTTGGCGGGGAAAACTTTTTGTCACGTGATCGTCCGCCATCTTTTTGTAGTGTGAAAATAGCTACAGACTAACCAACGCCTCCTATACTTTATCGTTGGACTAACAACTTGAATTTGGTTTGTGGGAAATAAAATTAGAAATAGTCTGGCAACCTGTTACTACAAAAAGATGGCGGCGCGGCTATGAGACAAGGCCCCATTTCCGGCAAATCGACCAGGACTATACGGATTCGTTTCACCCTCTATTTAAAAAGCTAAACAAAAAATAAATCTGCGTGAGAGAGCTAGACATTTTGGCATGTGAAGAGTATATATTAAAAGAAAAAGTGGCCGCACGCGAGTTTTTGGCGCCCACACGCAAAAATTGGCGAGAGTCGAACAGAATAATAATTATTCCTCAAAAATCTATCGACGAAAAAAATTCCGAGTTCTTTTTTCTCGATCGTGAGAAATCGTGTCTAGCCAATTTTGCTTCTCCCATCATCTCCGAACTTCGACCAGAAAAATACTTTAAATTACTGTTTTAATAAGAGTTTATACGTGAACTGCAAACGCGTCGGCTAACATAAACCATATATTCTCTATCGATAGAACTAAAGCTTAACATGCAGTGAGAAATGGTATTAGAGAAGTTGAGAAACCGAACGAAGAACGGCAACGTCTTGTTAAATTTTATACTTAATTTACCACGTGGCAAGATTTGACATTATAATTAAACTCTAATTAATCTAATTCTAATTAAGATATAATTAGCCCAAGTAGGAAATAAGTCTAATTAGTTCCTATCTGAAAACTTAGGTCATGTTAATCGGTTAAGACTAGCAATGTAGAAACCATTTTCCAATGTCTCCTCATTGAAAAACAGTCCCTAATTGAGAGAATTAGCCAAAGTAGGAAATAAGATTAATTAGCCACTATTTGAGAAGGTATGTCTTGTAATAATTGTAGTAAATGTTAATCGGTTAAGACTAGCAATGTAGAAACCATTTTTCAAGCTCTCCAATTTGAAAAACAGTCCCTAATTGAGAGAATTATCCAAAGTAGGAAATAAGATTAATTAGCCACTATTTGAGAAGGTATGTCTTGTAATAATTGTAGTAAATGTTAATCGGTTAAGACTAGCAATGTAGAAACCATTTTTCAAGCTCTCCAATTTGAAAAACAGTCCCTAATTGAGAGAATTAGCCAAAGTAGGAAATAAGATTAAAATAGCCACTATTTGAGAAGGTATGTCTTGTAATAATTGTAGTAAATGTTAATCGGTTAAGACTAGCAATGTAGAAACCATTTTTCAAGCTCTCCAATTTGAAAAACAGTCCCTAATTGAGAGAATTAGCCAAAGTAGGAAATAAGATTAAAATAGCCACTATTTGAGAAGGTATGTCTTGTAATAATTGTAGTAAATGTTTATCGGTTAAGACTAGCAATGTAGAAACCATTTATCAAGCTCTCCAATTTGAAAAACAGTCCCTAATTGAGAGAATTAGCCAAAGTAGGAAATAAGATTAATTAGCCACTATTTGAGAAGGTATGTCTTGTAATAATTGTAGTAAATGTTTATCGGTTAAGACTAGCAATGTAGAAACCATTTTTCAAGCTCTCCAATTTGAAAAACAGTCCCTAATTGAGAGAATTATCCAAAGTAGGAAATAAGATTAATTAGCCACTATTTGAGAATGTATGTCTTGTAATAATTGTAGTAAATGTTTATCGGTTAAGACTAGCAATGTAGAAACCATTTTTCAAGCTCTCCAATTTGAAAAACAGTCCCTAATTGAGAGAATTAGTTAAAGTAGGAAATAATATTAATTAGCCACTATTTGAGAAGGTATGTCTTGTAATAATTGTAGTAAATGTTTATCGGTTAAGACTAGCAATGTAGAAACCATTTTTCAAGCTCTCCAATTTGAAAAACAGTCCCTAATTGAGAGACTTAACCAAAGTAGGTAATAGGATTAATTAGCCACTATTTGAGAAGGTATGTCTTGTAATAATTGTAGTAAATGTTTATCGGTTAAGACTAGCAATGTAGAAACCATTTTCCAAGCTCTCCAATTTGAAAAACAGTCCCTAATTGAGAGAATTAGCCAAAGTAGGAAATAAGATTAATTAGCCACTATTTGAGAAGGTATGTCTTGTAATAATTGTAGTAAATGTTAATCGGTTAAGACTAGCAATGTAGAAACCATTTTTCAAGCTCTCCAATTTGAAAAACAGTCCCTAATTGAGAGAATTATCCAAAGTAGGAAATAAGATTAATTAGCCACTATTTGAGAATGTATGTCTTGTAATAATTGTAGTAAATGTTTATCGGTTAAGACTAGCAATGTAGAAACCATTTTCCAAGCTCTCCAATTTGAAAAACAGTCCCTAATTGAGAGACTTAACCAAAGTAGGTAATAGGATTAATTAGCCACTATTTGAGAAGGTATGTCTTGTAATAATTGTTCTGGATATGATTCTGTTATGATTATCAATGTAGAAATCATTTTTCAACCTTGAAAATTCGTTAATTTAATGTTAACATTTTAATTTCCTGATATTGTCCGGTTAGAAAGAACCCTGAAACACGTTACCCGAATCCAGTAAGATTTCTCAACCACTTTAATAATTAATATTGGGCATTTTTAATAAATTTTATATATTTAAAAAGTTTCTGTATAATATTATAAATTTGCATAAAACACACGTTCTATTAATTCGGGAAGCATGCGCTATAAGATGTACAACAGCGGTTTTGACTAAGCCTGAGCAAATTCTTAAGCCTCCCCTAACGAAACCGCGTTAACCCAACAATAAAAACGAATAAAAATGGATTTCTAACCGTATATCACGAGGATATCGATAAAACTTTCGAGAATTCTGGCGATTTCTTAGAAAAGCTCCCAAAAAAGAGGGATCAAACAACTATAGTCACCCAAATCTCCCCATCAATGCCTGCCCCAAAACTAAAACCATTCTATTTTTTTTTATTGCATTAGTGGATGAAATAAGTTCCCATTTACGTAAGAAAGAAAGAAAAATCTATAAGTCAGGAAATCTGAGGGCAAAAAAGAGGTTTTTCGCGGTAAAAGACTCGGTGAATTTCCAATTTTACGATATTGGAGTTCAGTTGGGATTTTATTACTGGGCGGTATGGGATTATTTTCTTACAAATGTTAAATTATATTGAAATTTCAATGGGTACAAATTATAGTATCCCATTTTTCCTCACTAAAAATTACAGAGTTAGATAAGAGCCTAACTTAGTACGTGTTGAAATCAGACTAACTCGAACTATAGGGTGCCAAATAGCGAGGGAGCTGTTAGTTTATTTAACGTTAACTTTTATAACCGGATTGGCAAAAAAAAGCTACGGAAATAAAATGTAAACCTTTCTAAATGGTTAAGAAATATCGTCTATAAAATGTGCCAAACTACCGATTCCCTGGGATTTGGAAACCACTTTTTACCGCGTATTGCTAAAACGTTTATAGGGGTCATTTCAAGAAGAGTATAAACCTAGGTTACGAGTTAAAGACAGCTGCAGTTTCAAATAAAATCATGATAAAATGGAATAGTAATAATAGTTTACTAGATATGGCGATCACGGTGGTATAGTCTAAAAATCATGAATAAATGCCTAAATATTGGTAGAAGAAGATTAACCTAAAAACAGAGTTTCAATTTATTTAGCAACTAGCTATTACCAGGGAAAATTGATAACAGTTATGATAATAGTTACGTGGCATATATAATCATTTTCTTAATATTTTAAAGTCACTAAAATAGGAGTGAAATTCCACATCTTGGTTTTTAAAAAATTACCCTTAAAGAGAGAATGCAACCTAACAGAAAGTGTTTTTTTTATCAATTCTTTATCGTTTAAATAGGCCAAAATCCATCAGTGAAAAAAATTTACAAACAAATATTAAACTAGAAATAAATTTAAAACTTATCATCAATCTAGGCTTAGCTTCATTCATAGAGATATCCTGAACTCTCCATAAAAGGATTACCGACCAATGGCATTGATCTATGGTTATTATATGGGGAATGCAAAATCTTCATGAATCCGGTTAAGTTTTAAATTGATTTCTAGTTTAATATTAGTTTGAAAATGTACTTACTGTTGGATTAGGCATATTTAAAGGATAAGAAGGATTGGGCTGATAATTAGGCATATTTAAAGGGAGAATGCAACCTAATTACAAGTGATTTTTTATCGATTCCTTATCGTTTAAATAGGCCTAATACACCGATAAAAAGTTTACAACACCAATATTAAACTAGAAATAAATTTAAAACTTACCCTGAAAATAGGCTTAGGGGGATTCATGGAGATCCTGAATTTCGTCCGTGTAAGGTCTAGCGACCAATGAGCGAAGGCCCGTCGTTCACGCGAGATCTCCGCGAGACTTACGTCGCGCGCGATTGGTCGCTAGACCTTACACGCGAGGAAATCAGGAGCTCCGTGAATCCCACTAAGCCTATTTTCAGGGTAAGTTTTAAATTTATTTCTAGTTTAATATTTGTTTGTAAATTTTTTAAATAGTGGATTAGGCCTATTTAAACAATAAGGAATCGATAAAAAATCACTTGTTGTTAGGTTGCATCCTCCCTTTAAAGGATAAGGAATCGATAAAACAATCACTTGTTGTTAGGTTGCATTCTCCCTTTAACTAACTATTACCCAGGAAAAATATAACGGTTATGCTAATAGTTACGTGGCATATATAATCATTTTTTTAATATACGAGTCATTTAAATATGTGCAAAATTCATCTTACTTTGTTTCAGATTTTTTCAAAATTATTCTTAATAACGACCAAACCTGTTCGATACGGCTACGAAAACATTTATCAATACGAGTACTCATATCGATTATCGTACTATTACTCGTACTGATTATCAATGAGTAGTAGTACGATAATCAATACAAATACTCGGGCTGATAATCTTTAATAGTACGTACAAGTTGTACGGATAACCCATTTAAGTCATTTTACTAATCAAGATGATTATTGATTATTAATAACTAAGAAGCCGATAAATACTTCATGGGATCGATATTTGATAAATACTAGAGACTGGATATGATGGCGCATTGACTCAGCATGGGTCAATAAATGAGTATCTCAGTCTGTGTAAAAAATTTCACATTTGTGGCAATTTTATAATCGCTTGTTACGCTTGATTTGTCGGACTTCTTGTAAGTAATGCCACCGACCAGCCAACATACGGCCTTTCCAGACTATTCTTAACACTGCGTAAATAATAATCCCTAAAAACAAGCTAATATCGCAGCTTGATCCTTTATACAATCCCAATCTCATCCCCATCTGTTGAGGCAACAAACTGCCTCTACTTAAGGTCAACTCTGTGAAGTTACGTACTATGGCAAAACCTCAGTAGCGAGAAGATTATGTAAAAATGTAACTATGCGCATCAATTAAAACCAACTTGTCACCATTACGTAACTCATCTTGTAAAATACAATTCATTTTGCTAGCACCGCAATATAAAACACTTAATCCTACCTTCGACCAAATATTTTTATGTTATCAAAATACCCAAAAATAAAACGGAAATTGACTTACCGCCTCTGATGCTAAAGTTGCCAAACACATCTCCACCCAATTCCAATAGACCTCATAGTAACACAATTTATGCCAAGTTATTCATACCATTGCTTTGGAAAATACCAGCATCAGATTCCAAAAACCAAAAACTTCCTTGAAAAGAAAATTCCGCACAAATCAGGATCCAAATATTTCAGTTGTTTTCCCTGTAAAAATTAAAGTTAAGTTGTAGTATGGTTATCACATTCAGAAATAATAATTTCTGTTACAAAGGAACTTACTTCAAAAAAAAAAAAAAAAAAAAAATTTTTTTTTTTTTCCATCCAAAATAAATTCAGCTTCTTTGAAGTGTGATTAATATCAGCCGGTAAATAAAAATAATGATAAACATAATCCGGCTAAATTAAAATTTGCGATCTCCAGCCTTAACAATGGATGGATGACTCAGCTGCCTTGCATATTTAAAGCCTGGGTTAAAAGTCGAGCTAGGCCTAATTTAACCCTAACCGAGGCTTAAGCCAGATTGCTACCAATTTTGAATTGGTTCCCATCTTTGATAAAATTAATTATCATCGGCTAAATTTTGTTAATAACGTTTCCCTAGCCACTAATTTAACGAAAATCATTAACAATTAACTAAACTTTCTTTTTTTTTCTCTCAAAAAATAGTCAAATGCGGGAGCAATTAAAACGAGCGGCATACCGCCGCGAGATCTTTTTGACGACTGAAATAGCCAAATACAATCACCTATAGCCCAAAGACACCAGCTACCCGCAGCCAGACTAGGAAACCGCCAAAATCCCGCAAGCCTTCCACGGTGCAATAATCTAGATAAATAGCGCAATTGGGCGGTTTTAAAATAGCCAAAAATTCAAAATGGCGGCCAAATTATTGGAATTTTCTAGAAAATCGTAAACTATTTACATTTTGAAAACTATACGAATTTTATTATCAATTGAACTTATTTAGTTGATATTAGAATGAAATTTACACAAACATACCACTGTAGAAAAATTAAATTTAACAAACCATTGGGAAATAAACAAATTTTAATTAAAAACTATCATTTCATGTACTAAATTACTTGACATTTAGATGGAAATACTAGGCATAATTTTAAACGAATGATGAGACTAGCGGGTTAATTTAAACCTTCCAATTACTTTAATTAGATTAAAAATATTCTTGATTTTACTGCTTAGCATTTATAATTTGAACAAACTCTGGTTTTAAAGACGCACCACCGACGAGAAAGCCATCAACATCGGCTTCTCCAGCAAGCTCTTTGCAATTTCCACCAGTTACAGATCCTAATAAACAATAGATATATATAGGCTTATTACTTGTTATATGTTGATTAAATAGACAAACTAACCTCCATAAATTATTCTAGTTTTAGCCGAAACATCAGGGCTAACGTTAGTCTTGAGCCATTCCCTCAAAAATGCGTGAACTTCTTGGGCCTGAGCCGGAGAAGCTGTCTTGCCAGTTCCAATAGCCCAAACTGGTTCATAAGCTAATACTACTTTAGACCAATCCTTGATTTTATCTAAGATATGTAATCTGTTTAATTTCGTTATTACGTATCAGAAGAGACTTCAAGACTGAAATATTACCAGCGATGGCCTTAGTTTGCCTAGAAACAACGTCGTTGGTTTGACCAGCTTCTCTCTCGCTTAAAAGCTCTCCAATGCAAGCGATTACGCTTAAGCCTTCATCCAAGGCGTGAGCAATCTTATCAGCAGTGAGCTAAAAGGAATTTATGTTTTATAAAAAAGACTAGGAGATCTTTCTTGTTGGCATTTGAAGAGGGTTAGAATTGAGGGCTCGAGAGTGGCGTTTTAAGTATTTATGCATACTTATTTAGTAACCGGTTACGGTAGGACCAATGGTTTTGGAAAAGTTCACTTGTAATTTTGAGTAGATCCCCTTACCAAAAAAAGATAGTCTTACGAGGTCTTGGGAAGTCTTTCGGGTGTCTTATGCAAGTCTTAAAAGGTCTTGGGGAAGCCTATCATTATGTCAAGAAGTCTTGTACTTTGCTTGAGAACCTCTTCAGATCAGACTTAACTTTTTTCGGTAAGGGGAGTTTGAAACTAATTTTAAGATCAATTTTCCAGCTTTTCCAGGAAAAAAAAAGCTTTAATAAATCAACTCTTGGCTTCGCCAAAATACAAGAAGTAATCAAAGTAATTAAGACAGTATTTAATATAAAATTTAGTCCTCAATGTATATTGTTGGGGAGAGGGAAGACAAACTTGTAAATCCCTTTATTATTTGATAGCAATGGGGATTAAAGTCTGCAACTACTGGAGGACTTTGGGTGCCATGCCAATTAAGTAGGGTTCCTTCAAGGTAACAGGGCCCTGCGTCTTGGGCAGTAGGCTGGCCAAGATTTAGATACGCTAATGTTCGTAGTACCCAAATTTTAGCCCACTTAATTAAAGAATAAATACAGCCTTAAATTACCACTTTAATTCTTCTTTTAAGACTATGGATGGTTTCTACTCTAATTTCATAAATAGACTTCAAGAGGCCAAAAATTACCATTAGGGGCCCCGAAATGGCTTACTCTAGTCCATTGCTGGGTTCCCAAAAGTTTGAAAGGGATAGGTTGGCACGATATAAGAAAATAATTCAAAATACAAAATTTTTATTTTAAAAGGTCAAATATTTCTCTATTTCCCTGGCCATGTCCAGGGAGAGAGATCAAGGTAGGCACCTGCTTGGCCCTACCTTAAATTAGGCTGTTTGCTTGTTGGAAGGGGTGGCCCGTTTGCAGGGTTGTCACAGTTTTTCAGATTCAAATTCCCTAACTTTTCCAGGTTTTTCCCTGACCTTTTCCAACTTTTTTCCCTGACCGTTTCGACTAATACCAACTAATTTTTAACCTTTTATTTTTGATATAATCGTGTCCGCCAAACTTTTTGCATGCATATCTTTGTTCTAATTTATAAACTGACACGGTCAGCTTCGAATCTTTTCCGCGGATAACGATTGTAATTTCCTGGTTTTTCAAAGATCTTTAAATTTCCCGACTTTTTAAAATATCTGACTTTTTTGGTTTATTTTCAAATCCCCTGACTTTTCTGTTTTCCCTGACCTGTGGCAACCACGTTTCGTTACATTTTTTAAGTTAAAGACGTATAGCTAAGAATAAGAAGTAGCAAAATGTCTTTTCTAAATATATTTAATTTAAATTTAAACTACTAACAAAATTTTTTTATATAAAATCATATTTAAATAATAGAAATTATTGGATGATCGTGATAGCTTTAGTAATATATCTGTACAGCTTCTTTAAGTGGATGCCACACTTTAAATTATTTATTCGTAACTATTGGGCTTAATATTGTTTAATGCCGTACATCGCTTGAATGCTTTTTAGGCTTAATTACTCGTACCACCACCGAGGAAAGTATGGAATGTCAAGTTGCCAACTTCGCCCTGCTGACTGCAACTACATATGGCTCAGTGGCTGAGAACTCAGAGCCTCTTCTATTTTTAACTAATATTCATAGCAAAATATCTATTCTTGGATACAAAAATTCTGAAAAATGACACACCTAGACTATAATTCATACACTATTCCTTTATCCTTTTTATTTTATTAAAAATTAAACACCTAACCATATTTTTCTTTTGAAAATTGTATTACTTAGACTATTCCTTTGTTTTATTATTAAAATTAAAATATTTCTGAAAAATAAATGCCTTTATATTTTTACTGAAAAAAAAAAACTTTCTTAGACTATTCCTTCATCTTTTTTACGAATCAGTTAAATTACAATATCAGTCAACACTATTTTATACATAAAATTAATTTTCTAGACTATTCCTTTATCTTTTATATCTGAATGGAAACGTATGCCTAGACTATTCCTTGATAATCTTTTTCTGAAAAATCAAATAGCAAAACCATTCCTTTATACGAATTCGTACAAAATTGTTCATTTAAAATCCCTAACTTTTCCAGGTTATCTCAGATCATTTTTTTTCTAGTGGAAGAACAAGAACAACATAAAAATATCTAAATCTAATATTTGGCGAACTATGTTTCGGTTCATCAAAAAAAAAAAAAAATCCCCACTTTCTAAGAATAATTTTAAATACCAGATTTATTCCCCAGTACGAACCGTTTAAGTTTTTTTTTTTTTTAATGAAATTTCTAGACTATTCCTTTGCCTTTTCAATTTCTCTGACTTTTTACTACAGATTTTCCTAAATAATGTTTCAAAATAACTCTAAAGATTGCGTATTATTTACATAAATAGTAGAATTAATGAATTACTTTGATGTGGATATGTTATAAATTAACTATAAATAAAGACTTACCTCGTCAGTTTCGTTAAAAACATTACGTCTTTCGGAATGTCCCAAAATTACCCAACTAATGCCAATATCTTTAATCATAGCTGGGCTGTAAACGAGAATTAAGATGTCTCAATATTTACCCATTTTTATTAACATAAATAGATAATTTTAAATCATATTTTTTTACCTAATTTCTCCAGTGTAGGCTCCTTTAGCTACCTTGTAACAATTTTGAGCCGCGACATGGATGTTGCTAGGAACTTGTTTCGAAGTGTGGTCCAAATAAATGGACGGTGGAGATACTACAATTTCTGTAACAATTAAAATAGAATAGCACAATGAGTAATGACCAATTATTTCTTTTAAACAAAAGTGATCTAAAGTGAAAGTCTTAAATGGAGCTAAGATTCATAGAAGACGTATTTGTAGGCATAGTTTGGATTATTATTGGTTAGCGTACAATATAGTTCTCATAGCAACGCGTATCACTTCAGGTGATCCATCAACCTAGCCATCCAGTCGCGGAAATTAAAACAATAATCTTACCAGTATTAGGGTCCAGGGGCGCTTCTTTAAGAACAGCGAGGATTTCATTGATACCATCCTTTGTGCCGTTCATTTTCCAGTTGCCACCAACGAAGAATTTGCGATCTGCCATTGTTAGTCTCGGGTAGGTATTAAATTGGGTGTGTTGAAAAAGGGGCCTCTTATAACTGCTCAAGACAATCTTTCAGTGACTTTGACCTTCAAAAGATTGACCTTTGAAGCTTCTGAAGTATGGTGCACTGTCACGCCAAATGGATAACAACCTAAAAGAGAAATTCGGATTATCTTTACGTGACTAACGATAATTTAGGGTGTGACACATTAGTCAAACGTTTCTAGCTGAAATTATAAGACGAAATATACCTTTTAAATTATGATAAAAGACGCCTTATCTTCCAACACAGACTGATAAGGAAGAGGAATTCTAAGAAAGGACCAAAACTTCGTCTGTACTTCCGGCTCTTTAAAAAATATGTGCCGCTATCTAGGAATAGAAATTGTCTAAACACATGGTTGGGTCCTAAGAAAAGGCGCCAAAAAATGATAGATCAAGGCTTAAGGGTCACTTAACTGTTACATAATAGTTATGTAATAAGAACAATAAAATTCTATGCTAGGCATAATATCATCTCGTTTTAATTAATAAAAGTCAGGTTTTTTATTTAAAAAAATGGAAACGCGAAAAAGAACAGTCGTGACACGATCTAAAGATTCTAAATTGTCGAATGATACAAATTTTAAAGAAGGCACGAAAGAAGTTGTAAATAAACCTATAAAAAAATTTATTAAATCTACCAAAAATGATGCTAAAGTGGAATTTAAAACTGTACAACCAGCTAAAATTGATCACCTGATTAATACTTTAATAAAATTTCAATCAGGATTTAAAGCAAATATATGTCGGGAAAAGGTAAAAGAGAGTCTCAAACTCAAAGTGATGAAACAACTAATAATTAATTTTTTTAGAGTATAGTCAACAGTGTTGCGGAAGGATTACGTGATTTAGAACCTTATTCTACAGTTACCCCTTTCGCTAGACGAGTAATGGCTATGCAATGGCATCCTCAATATCGGAATGTTTTAGTCACTGCTTCTAAAGGAGGAGAATTGTACTCGTGGAATTTAGACGATTCATCAAAAGACAGTTTTATCTCTGGGGTTAGTTTCCTTAACTTTAATTTCATCAATGATAAATTATATGCTTAAAAACCTTTTCAGACAGGACCTGGAGGTACAATAACCGCAATGAAAATCAACGTAAACAACTCTGATAACGTGTTCGTTTCTTCATTAACCGCCGAAGTTGTTGTTCATAATTTTGAAAAAAGGACTGCTAAGACTTTATTCATTGCCGATGGAGATCGATATCGGTAAATTTAATTATTATAATTATAATTAAATTATGTTAAAAACAAAACTTGAAATTATTTAGCAACTGGTTCATTTCTTTGGACATTAATTTCAAAAGAAATCTTTTAGCAGCGGGGGATTGCAAAGGAACTCTTTATTTTTCGGATTGCGATGGAAATAACGTAAGAAACAATGATTATTTACAATTTTCGGGTTAAAAATAAAAGTAAAATTGGTTTGTTTTAATGTTTTTTAGAAATGGAAGTGCCCTAAACTTCACAGTGAAAAAATATCCCACGTGGAATTTCATCCTAGAGATGGAAATTTAATTGTAACGTCATCAGTCGATAGTTACGTAAAATTATGGGACTTGAGAAGCGTAAAAAAAGCTATACAAGTTATAAAACAAAAAAAAGAGAATAAACCCATCAATTCTGGTAAAATTATACTTAAATTTGTACAAATATTGCGTAAAAAACTAAAATAACGTTTTTTCTACGAAACTTTTCGTATTTAGCTTGTTTTAGCAAAACTGACGGCGCTACTCTCTTAGCAACGAATCAACACGAAGAATTGTTCGTTTATAAAGCACCCTTTTGGGAAGAAACTCGAACAATAAGGCATCCTCATCGTTTTTTTCAATATATTTCGCACATTAAGGTTGTATTTCAATTTTTATTATTTCAAATTCATAAAATTTATGAAAATCAAGGGGAAAAGGGAGCAAAACATGCTTTTAATCGATTCTTAAATTAAAAGAGAGAATGAAGTGGAAATAAATTATTTTTAGGCCTAAAATTAGGCCTATTTTATCAAATCAATTTGAAAATTTGAGTTAAACATCTGACAAAGGTTAAACAAGGATTGAAGGATAAATGTCACGGTATCAAAGAGCACCAGGCAAAAGTTTTTCACAAATTAGGCCTATTTATTTAAAAATGGAGAACAAATGAAGTTTTTTTATTGTTGGATGATAAAGTTATTTAGCCTATACCAAAATATAATATATATCAATATTTCAACTGATATGTCATCATTTTTGTAAAGATGTTTTTGGCGCAAAGTTTAAAATTTTTGGCGGGAAAATTTAGATTGTTTCAAAATTCGAGTTTATATAAATTTTGGCGCGAAATTTTAATTTTCGCGCCAAAAATTTGACTTTGCGAGTGTTTTCTATACGCAAAACTGATAAATTGGTAAAAACTGTGATATTTAATTTGAAAGACTTCATTCTCTCTTTAAAACCGAATAGAATAAATAAAAAAGGATGTGTATTTTAAATCAATATTTTTTTCCAAATTCGTACAAACGTAGTCTTGTTCTCTATTGTATATTAAACAGATTTGGCCAATTTATTTTTTCTTTTAAACTTAAAGGCATCTTGGCATCCTACGAGCGATATCACTGTAGTAGGTCGTTATCCATCGGTAGATTTTTTGAAGAATGACGAAAGAACTTTGGACTTTTATAACGTTTCGAATGGAATAGAACTTTGTCGTTTAAAACACCCTTCCGTAACTGGAATTCTTCCAGTAAGATTCTCTTTAATTATCCAATTGAATTAATTTTAGTCTGAAATATTTGTTTAATTAGTCAATTAAACAATATTTCTATCTCTTCTAGCTGAACGAATTTAATTACACGGGAGAATGTTTAGCGTCAGCGTCTGGTTGCCACGTTATAATATGGAAATCCAAGATTTTGCGGGAACAGAAAATTGTATCCATGGCAAAAAGTTGCGAGATTAATACCGCTAATCGAACCAAAAAAATGAAACCAAAATTAGCGGGAAAATCAACCAAAAATGTTAACGCTAAAAATATGCAAACCAAAAATATTTAATCCGTTATAATTTGTTAAAAATTGTTAATATTTTTGTAGTTGTTTTAAATAAAGTTAATTTTTCAATAAAATTTGTGGCGAAAATTTCATAATCTTTCGGGGAAACTTAATTTGAAATATTTTAGTATCGATGATTGGATTTCTAACTTAAAATTTGTTTAACTTCATCCTTTTAAAAATGAAATTTACTAATCACGTACTTTTAAACACTTTATCAATCATTTCTTTCAAAAAGTACTTATTTGAATAATAAAATCAAAACGAAAAGATTATCGATATATATTCAATTTTTTAATAAAGGTTAATAAAACATCCAAGTACAACACTAAATAAATATATTTTACAGAATGTAGATGGTTTGAGGGTGGGTGACGGGGTTTTTTCTTCTTTTTTTCCGTATTAAACTTCGCATTATTATTAACATCTTAATGCACTTAGTGACGATTAAAAAAATTATCAAAATGATATATTTTTCAAACAAATGGCTAACGGAAGACTTTCTTTTCTTTCTTATTTTAAAAATTAAGTTTAAGGTTTGACAAAAATATTAAATACTTCTTATTGAAAAACAGGCGCAGTTTGTTGCGCAAAAAAAAAAAATAAAGAGAGGGTGAAGAAGAAAGATTCCGCTTCTAAAAATTAAGTTTGCGTAGTAAACCTTCAGGACGCGCGTCTTTTGATTAGTTTGAGGTTCTCCTTTGAATTCAATGTTAAAATCTGAATCTTATCTGATTTTTTTGCGCAATTCAGTCCTGAATGTTTACTAAGCAAAGGTGTATTATTTTTGGAAGAAGAATTGGTGAAAAAGAATATTCTTTCCTCTTGACTCTCCCTTTAATTTTAGTTCGGAAGGGATCAATACGACTTTTCATAACACGTTTGTAAATAATAAAAAACCTTAGAATCTCATTTTGAGCGTAGATGCGAATATAAATTATAAAAGTATTTTCTAATTAAGTTAATATTTTGAAAATATTTTCGCGTTCGTTAAAAATGTTTTGAAACTTTAAATTGGTTTAATATCTAAGAGATTTTTATTTCCGCTACAGTTTAGAGAAGGCGTGAGAGATAGCGAGGAAAAGACCGACGATAATTATAGTTATTTATATTATAGTGCCATTGGAAATTAATAATTTTATTCTTTTCCGAAGAATCGTTGGTAAATTAGAGCTTTCGTGGGCGGGGATTTTGTAATTTTAGATATCTATTTCCACAACCTTTAAGTTAAATTAGATAAATAGTTTAATAGGGGCGCGAGTGGGGGAAAATATATCCCCGATATTGACGAACTAGGTGTTTAAAGTCACAATAAACCAATTTTTAATCGGGGTAACATGGTGGGATCGGCCATCAAACAAGCTACGATATAAAAAAGACCGAAATATATATTTAATTTCGCCGTTTGTTTAGGTAAAGCGCGCAAACATCCGTCGCGAAATTTCTTCTCTAAATCAAAGGCTTTGGGTAGCGTGATGAGGGGCAAGAGCCACCATTTGGAGAAATGAAGGCCCATGACGGTGAAAATGATGTAGGGAACGAATAAGAGAAGAGCGTACAAAATGTGCGAACCAGTGTGGCCAATTAGAATCGCTACGGTTAATAAACCGGCGCGACTGTCAGAAACACGATCTCTAGCGTTGTTGCTGTGTAAAATGGCTTCCGTATTGAGAGCCAACGGTACGGCGTAAAATAAGGTGATCAGATCCATATAACCGGTTTGCGACATGAAACTAAAAAGTACCGCGACCGGACCAAAGGTTACTAAGATCAAAACGTCTCCCAAGGCGATATATTTTAACCCAATTCCTCCAGTATATAAAAAGGAACTAGAGAGACCGCCGAAATAAACCAACGCCAAATGTTCCATCTTGGCTGGCGAAAGAGTCACTAAACCGATAAAACCCACACACCCTAGAACGTAAAGTAACACACCCAAATGAGAAATTTCGTCTGGGGTTAAGATTCTATCGACTAAAGTTCGATCGTCGCTTCTCGTGTTGTCAATACCTTTCATGAAATCAAAATAAGTATTAACTACGTTACCAGCCGCGTGAACCGAGAGTACCGTTAAACAAGTTACGATAAATAGACCGATACTAAACTGGTTGGAGCACTTGTAAGCTAAAGCCGCTCCTAAAGCCGTCGGTGTCAAAGAGGCGCTAAAAGACCAGGGTCGAAGGGATAAGACGTATCCCGATAACTTCTTTCTCATTCGTTCGCTTAAATTAACAGTCGAGTTTCGAGTTTCGGGAATCTCCGAAGAGCCATCGGCTATTAGTTTTTCCTCTCTCGATTTAGCGGGTGAAGAGGCGTTGATATGATTTTCCGTCGCCATCGTAAAGATTTAGAGAAATCGGAGAAACTACGGTTAATCTGCGACGATACAAAATGGTAAACTGAAACCTTCAACTACCGTCTGAATCTTTGGAATAAAATCTCTAAAAGTTGGGTAAAATACTCACGTGAAATGTGGCCGAGGCTTAGAGTAAAACCGTCATTATTCCAAATTGAATATTATAACTTGGGAGAATTGATTAAACTTTACATTACGCGAGTGAAATAATTTAAAATTTACATTCGCAAAGCAATTATAATTACGATCGACAATAAATTAGACGACTCAAAGTTTACAAAACTCCTAAGATCAGCGCTACGCTCCTTGCGGCTCCTCTGACACGACTTCTTTTTTTCGCGTAATGATAAAAATCCGCTAGAGGGCATAAACTCATTTCGTGAATCGTGACCTTGGACTTGACCTCCCAATTTAAAAGCTAACTAAACACGTGACTAATCAGACTATCGCCAATCTAGGCTACCTCAAGTACAGTCATTGAAAATAAACGAACAAAAAAATAACATTAAAGTCCCGGAAGAACGCAATCTGTTGCGAACTCATCGAAAACTTTTCAGCAGAAGAAGGTTCTACCTCGAGTAAAGTCACTTAAAATAAATCTATCAAAAATGGATATTGAAGTCTCGGAGGAAGAGCAAAGTGAGTCTGATGCGAACTCAACGAGTACCGAACCCTTGCCAGCGAAAGTAGGTTCTGCAACGACCACCAATCTACCTCAGTTAAAGTCATTAAAAATAATTCTATCAAAAATTGATATTGAAGTCCCGGAGGATTGTGAGTCTGATGCGAACTCAACGAGTACCGAACCCTTGCCAGCGAAAGGTTCTGCAACGATACCATGGGATGTTCATCCGGGTACAATTCCAAAAGAGAAAGGGTCTAATCGTCTTAAACGTGTTAAGAAACTGATTAATAAGACATCCATTGATAACGACACGAACCCCACAAAAAAAGCACCTGTTCCCAGAGCCAACAAAAAAGCACCTGTTCCCAGAGCCAACAAAAAAGCATCTGTTCCCAGAGCCAACAAAAAAGCACCTGTTCCCAGAGCCAACAAAAAAGCACCTGTTCCCAGAGCCAACAAAAAAGCACCTGTTCCCAGAGCCAACAAAAAAGCACCTGTTCCCAGAGCCAACAAAAAAGCACCTGTTCCCAGAGCCAACAAAAAAGCACCTGTTCCCAGAGCCAACAAAAAAGCACCTGTTCAGAGAACCCGCCAAAAATCCACTGCATGGCGACCAAATTTAGTAAGATAATAAAACCGATAAAACCAAGAATCTGATAGATAATTAAGCCAAGTTCAAACAATACTTTTGAACCGTTTTGGAAAGGTTGAATTGTATAATCAATTACTATCACAAAATCTATTATATCCTCAAAACGGTTTCATGAAGCTACGTTCACGCTAGACACTGAAATACTTTTCAAATGGTTTCGAATGCTCCAATAATATACAAAATTCGCATTCACATTAGAGACTTTAAAACCGTTTCGAAAACAGTTTAAAACGGTTTCAAAGTCCCTAATGTGAACGCGACTAAGGTCAAGTATGAACTTAACTTTACAATAGCGGAATATCCAAGGGAGCTGGCAACCTTTTTCAGAAAAGACCTGTCGAGAGTGGTGCCAAAGTACTTTCACGCGCTAGGCTTAAAAAGCCAATCAGGTGCTTCGAATTTTAGCTCAAAAACGTTGCCGGTCGTCGCTAGCTCGAAACTTTGGCCTTGAACGTAAAATAACGGAATAAAAATATTTTGATCTTATTAGTACGAATGAAACCGTAGTTTTTAAAAAAATAATAGCCGTTTTTGTGAATTAAAAATCCATTTCTGAACTTCCCAATATGAACTCTAACGCTTAGCCATTTTTTTTTTTTCGAAAGAAACCCCGACCTCTTGTAAATTGGGACAAAATCGAGAAACATGAATTAATATTCGAAAAATACAAGCGTTGCGAAGGTCCACCCAAATCGATCTACAGTAACCCGAGTGCCTCTTCCGAATTGGATGTTGAGAACTACGTTTCCCCCTTAGTTTCACCAAGAGAGCGAAAGTCGTCGGGTGATGAAACGGAACCCTTCGTGAGTGGAGCGAAACCCTTTAAGGCAATGGTAAGAATCAAATCGAGGAATGGTCTCTTAATGGCAAAGACGTCAGACGATGAGTAGATAGGCGACTTCTATAAAGACAAACGGTTTAAGTCTCCTTATCTACGGTCTTTAATGTCAAGAGATCAATACGGGCAAAATTAACGGCATTATTATTATTTTAAGGCCAAAACCTTTCGTTCACCGACTGAAAGAACCAGGGCAACCAGGCGGGCTTCTAGTGATGATGATTTTATACCTTCGCCAAAGAAAAGAACAAAGAAACGTATAAGAGAGAAACGAAAAAGCGTGATTTGGGATTCTGTTTCGTTCCAAGAGGAAATCTTGCCTTCTTCAGACGTAACGGACGATGATTCGGATTTCACGAAAAGATTTTATTTACAGAAACAAAGGAAACTAAGTCTGACTTCCGAAAGCGAAGAAGAATCTAGTTCCTTTAACGGTGGCGTCAGATGTTCCCAACGAATAAAAGAATTTAAAGAGAAAGCCGAGACGAGAATGTCCAGCTTTAAACGACTCCTTGCAGATCATAAAGTGAAAAACTCACAGAAAAATAAACACCCCATTAACTACCAGAGGTCGCAACCCAATCAAAACGATGAACAGGACAACGAGCCCGATCAAAACGATCACCAATACAACGAAGCCGATCAAAACGATCACCAGGACAACGAACCCGATCAAAACGATCACCAGGACAACGAAACCGATCAAAACCATCCCCAGAACAATGAACTCGATCAAAGCTATCACGAAGGCAATGCACCCGTACCTAGCGATCACGAAGGCAATGCACCCGTTCCTAGCGATCACGAAGGCAATGCACCCGTACCTAGCGATCACGAAGGCAATGCACCCGTTCCTAGCGATCACGAAGGCAATGCACCCGTTCCTAGCGATCACGAAGGCAATGCACCCGTTCCTAGCGATCACGAAGGCAATGCACCCGTTCCTAGCGATCACGAAGGCAATGCACCCGTTCCTAGCGATCACGAAGGCAATGCACCCGTTCCTAGCGATCACGAAGGCAATGCACCCGTTCCTAGCGATCACGAAGGCAATGCACCCGTTCCTAGCGATCACGAAGGCAATGCACCCGTTCCTAGCGATAACGAAGGCAAAGAACCCGTAGCAAGCGATCACAAAAGTAATAAGCCCGTTGTTAGCGATCTCAAGGACAATAAAGCCGTTGCTAGCGATCACGAAGGCAATGAACCCGTTTCTCAATACCCCAAGGGCACCGAGATCGATGTTCTCAATAATCAATTTCTAACTGTACGAGGCCAGGATCTCGAAGATTCAAATGAAGTGCAACGTCTCCAAACTAGCGAAAATTCAAGAGCAACTATAAGCCGGGCGACTCAAACCCCACCTTGTACGTTGGGAAACTTGTCTTTGAGTTCCTCTGGCTCGGAGTCACGATTTAAAATAAATAAACTGATGTTGGACTTCGCTGACTACGTGAACGAAGTAAATTTGGACGCAACTGGCTGCGTCATACGCGGTGTCGCCAAATTAGTTTTGGACATGAGTCAAACGAATTGTTTAAACTCCTCAATTTCAACTCTTAGATCGGAAGCTGAAATTCCGTCAGAACCAAGAAGTTCCTTCGTAGGTGATGCGCCTTCGACTTCGAGCGATAGTTCATTAACCGCCGAACGTAAGAAACTCGAGGAAACGCGTGACACCAAAATTACCATCAAGGAAAAGGCAATTAGGTATTTTTACATTTCAATCGTTTCCATTAACATTTAGCGACTCATTGACATTTCTTAGCGAAACATTTAACATTAAAAACCTCTAAAGCTACGTTCACATCAGAGACTTTGAAAGTTCCGTTTTTGAATCGGTTCAAATTAACTTTTTAATCCAATAATAATATTTGACGATTAAGGATCGTTACAGCCGACACCAAAATTAAGCCTTTCCAAAACGGTTTCAAAGTCTTTATCGTAACTAAACCTTATTTTTTAATGTAGTTTAACGTATTGTATCCATCCGCCGTATCTTTGAAGGCACTGACAATTCAAACTGATTCTATATTTAACTTTATTTGGCAATCCGCGCGAAGACAGATTTTTGATTTTTTTTCCTTCTTTAATTTATTTCTAATCATTTCTTTTAATCAGGGCAAAACGCCTGAGGTTTATTAGAAATCTTAATGAATTGAAACTCAAAATCGCGGGAAACAGTGATCCATCCATGATGGATAAAAGGTGCGTTTGAATTCCCTCGACTAATTTCATTAAAGTGATTCTGTCACCGGAAACAGTAAAAAAAAAAAAGAAACATTTTATAATCGGCATCACTTTTAAACCTGAAATTCCTTAAAACGTTATACGTCATTACTATGGTCGCGTGACGTTTTGACACGTCATATGGTTGCTTTCGCTTGGTCTTTATCCAGAAAGTTTTACATTGAATTTTAAACTTAAAATGTATTTCACCCTAAAGGTGTAAATTTTCGTGATTTTCGACAAAAATGGTGACACTATCACTTTAAAAGTAAACTAATTAAATTAAATTAAACTGGAATTTAGAATAAAGCATTACGAAGAGGCAAAAATGATTTTTGAAAATCTCGATAAAAATTGGAAAATAGAATTGGAGAATTTTAAGGTAATTTTTTTATAATTAAATCCTTTAAAGTGATTGCGACTAAATATAGAAATAATTCTAATTTTATAGAAAGAACAAGAGACACAATTACAAATGGAACTACAAAAATTGTAAAGCGAAAATTTATACCCTTAATTATACGTTGAAAACTTAATTTAGCCTTAATTCAAGAATTCGATTGTGTTCAAAACTTAATTTAGTATGAAATTAAAAAATTCCATTAGTACTTTATTTTTAATTATTTTTTGTTTGTTGATGTATTTATTTGTTTGGTGTATTGAATTTGTTTATTTGTTTGTTGATGTATTTATATTTTATTTGTTTTTAATGAACTAGTTTTTTAAATTTTATTTATTCTTATTAAATTGTCTGTTTTTATTAAGTAAATTATTTCTTTTTAATTTGTTTATTAAATTATTTATTTTTTAATTTGTTTACTTATTAAATTATTTCTTTTTTAAATTGTTTATTTATTAAATTATTTCTTTTTTAAATTGTTTATTTATTAAATTATTTCTTTTTTAAATTGTTTATTTATTAAATTAATCACATTTTTTGTTTTAGGAATATTGTTAATTTATAGAATATTATCCAACTATATGCGGGTTCCTAATTCATCTCACGCTGAAACCTTGAATCAATGGCCCAGGAAACCAGTTTTAGAGGAGATGGAGCTAAAAACAAGATGGGCTAGTCCATAATATAGCCACACCCCGAGAGCAGATGGGATTATATTAAAATTTTCATAAATATTTTAATAATTTTTGTAAGACTAGTCTTTTGTGATTATTAGACTTTTTGGACTTCTCCTAAGATTTTGAAAATTATTACGATACTAGGGCTTTCTTTTCCACTACCACTCCTCCATCCTCGGACAAAATAAGATATTACCAATCACCCCCTTGGTAAGGGTGTGCGACTTAAAAGCGTGGAACAAATAAAAATTAGCCAAATATTTGTTAAAAGTTAAATCATTGCTTAAAATATTCTTTGATGTTTGGCGTTCATTCTACCGTGACCAATTACGAGAACAAAATCTGTTGTCAGTTCCTAGAAAGCTACGTCGGAGGAATACCCCTATAAGTTGTCGGCACACCATTCGAATTAATACAGCCAAAGGTAAAGGATGCTGCCGATTTCATGTAGAAGTAAAAATATTGTCTGTCAATTCTTTCAACACGGTGAAAAATATGTATCGGTGTCAACCTTGGAATTAACTCAAAATCCCATACTTAAACCGGTTTTTCCAACGTTACGTCAACCCCTTTCAAGGATGTATTCGAGTATTAGTAATTAAAAACTACTTTTAGTTGAGAAATCGGAACCTGTTCTGTAAAACATAAATATCATCGAAGATCGAGAGACACTCGGAATTTCGCAAGACCGAGGTAGGACCGGAAAACAATATCACCTAGGATCATGGCTCTTCTTAAAGTAAATTATAATTTTTCTGAATTTAATTAGTAGTTAATATAAACTGCTTCTAATTAAAATTTGTTTTATTTATATATACGATTCTTTATCGATAAAATATTTTAAATCAAAAGTCCCGCGGGCGCGGAGAGAAGGGATATAGTTTTTCCTCGCTCTGTATATAACTAGACCGCGATCCTTAAGACTAGAGATATTCCTCTGGAAAGATTATCTCATCGAAAAGGATTTTTATTGGCTGGTTCTATCACGTGTCTTTAAAGAGTGCATTGACAGAATTTTTATTTATTTTTGCTTTATTCACTAGTACAAAAATAAATTCACAAACAAATATTGAGCTAGAAATCTAATTTCAACTCGGAAAGTAGGCTTAACAAGGATTTCAAACTAGGCTTAAAAGACGAGTGCTTTGGCTCGTTTGTAGGAAACCCTTGGGAGATTGTTTAACACCTCGTCATTTGGACCTCTCCACGAATCCTTGTTAAGCCTATTTATTTCTGTTGGTAAGTTTTTGTTAACTAGTGAATAACTATAAGAAATCGTTAGAAAAAAAACTTTAAAAATTTGTAATATAGATTTCGTAATTTTTGCAACTAATTACTTCGATTTCATTGAATAATTTACGTATAGGGATTGGCCATAGTCATCGTTATGACTATATGTCTATTGTTGCTGGACATTTCGGACACCGGAGCTTACCCGAGCAAGAACGTAAGAGTAAAAAGAAGCAAAAACGAAGAAAAACCAGTAGGTTTTGGAATTTCGGCTACAATCTTGAATTGTTCCGACCCAAGAGCCATTATCCAAGGAGTATGCTAATACGGTATAATCGAGACATTTTTTGTACAAAATGAAATCGTATTCATAAGACATATCTAAAATATTTTATCGATTGAATCGAAGTAATTAATTTCATATTATATTAAGAACTGATTTTGGAGAGATTACATAGATAATTTTTAGTGACTTAAATATTTAACTAGACCCATGACATTGTAAAAGAGGCTGAAAAGAATGATGCTATAGCAGGGGCTTGTTATGCATGCATAAACGCTCTTTGAACAATTTGAATGGCGTTTCAAATCATGTTTTTCAAATCATGTTTTTCAAACCCTGTTTTTCAAACCATGTTTTTCAAACCCTGTTTTTCAAACCATGTTTTTCAAACCCTGTTTTTCAAACCATGTTTTTCAACTTGGCTACCTGTGAACGCGTCTTTATATCTAATCTTTATTAATTTATCTTGGATACTCGTGTGAAAGCGGCTTTATATCTAATCGTTTTGTATTTATCTTGGATACCCGTGTGTACGCGGCTTTATACAAATAATGTTTTTCCTGATATATTACGCAGTTTATTTCTTGGACATTTTAAGAGTTTTCTAAATTTCGGAGTTGCACGATGTTAAAAATTGAATTCCCAACCATGATATCATCGGTTAAAATAAATTTTGACGGGTTTTGCATATATTAAAATCATTCATTCGTGACTTACAATCAAACAAAAGTATCCTATCAAAGTATATGACGTACTCCTGATCCTATGGGTTATTTTTTTCACCCTACACAATTTGTGATGAATGTTTTAAAGGAATGTGATTTACTGTAATTTTAAGTCTTCGAAGCGAAACATTTTCATTTGGAAGCCCTTGAATATTTTGCGGGGAAAATAAATTTATAACAGTGAAGGGCATGGTGCTTAAAGTAAGTATATTTCAGGTTTAATGATAATTAAACTTAATGATGGTTAAAATCTTGCAAATTGGACTAAGGGTAGTCAAGATCGAAATTTAATTTAATTTAACCATATAATTAAATAGGTTTGAGATTATTTTCGAGAAGATTCAGAGAAATATTTGGAAATTTTAAAATTAAATATCTGAAATATTTTATATGACGTAGAAAAAATTACAGCGACAGTAAAAATACATATTTTATAATCGGTGATACCCTCACTGTAATTAAAATAAAATATTAAATAAGTTATTAAAAAAGGTATTTGACCATAGGGATTGTCCACAGCCGTTAGTAGAATGGTTTGCCTAATCTTAATCCTGGATATTTCGGATATTGGACTTACGAATAAAATTGGTAACAAACTAAACGATGAACAGCATAAAATTGGACTTCCAGGAATCATTTTAAATTGTTCTACCAACCTCTATTATATCGTTTACGGACAGTGCAAAGATAATATATCAGAGATTGTTAAAGGAACTCGAGATAAGTCGGCGAACTCAACCCGGTTTAAATGAAGTCACAATGACTTTTTCAAAAACATTTGCCGCCTTTTGATTCTCTTTGATAGCAGCTAGTCATCGATGGTGGTACAGCAATAGTTTTCATATGGGCCATTGACCACATCCGTGGGGAAAAGGAGAGCCAATGCAGTAAAGAATATAAACTAAAACACACTCTTGTAGAAAATGGAAATAAATAAATACGGAGATATATGTTAAAATTATTGATTTGGATCGGACCAGAAGTACATGAGAACTCTCTTTGAGGGGAAGTATGACGCGACACTTTACACCCATGAAAACAGTTCCCCCATCTACAAGAGTAGCTTGTGGGTGGTCGAGCTGATCGAAGGCTGGAGCGTCAAATCGTCCACGGGAAAGCACTTTGAGTCAATATATTCTCGGAAAGCCCCGTTCATACTAGGCCTTGGAATCGATTTATAAAGATAATGCTTGAACACGTGACGCTTAAAACGATTCCTGGCGATTTGAATATCGATTTGATTTTAACGTTTCAAACTGGTTAAGAAATGCTAGTGTGAACAAGCTTATAGCTCTGTGAGAATGAGACTTCTTTTGAATTAACCAATGAAAATTAATCAATGGAACAGAGAGAAAACTCGCTTGTTACGTCTCATTCCTTCTCCTAGCAGAAATGACACTAACACTAAAACAGATATCCAAGTGCAATAGAACAATGAATCAGCCGAATCCTCTATGAGGTTATAAGTGAAAATATATTCCGAGTTGGGTTGATTCATCGTTGAATAGAGAGTGTTTAGTCTTCCATGACCCAGTGACGCGAACGCCGGTGATTATTTTAAATCAACAAAACTGATAATAAAAAAGTTGAAAGGTTATTTACTAAATTATATGATAAAGAGTATACAGCGCGGTAGCGAAATTATAAACCAAAACCAGTTTTGCCAAATCTTCGCCGGGGGTTTCCAAACTTCCAAGAAATTTAGTTTTCAAAACGTATTCCTACGAGCAACTAGGAGCGAGTGCCAAATATTGTTGAAATACCGAACGTCATGTCGACGACAACGAATACCGTTAAAGTGAGTTTCCATTCCATAGTTTCTTTTGTTTTCTTTTCATCGGAAAACGCGTCCAACTTTGGAATCCGTTTTGAATATTCAAATCAACTATTCAAGTCGTAGCATTCTAATAAATTTCATATTATTCTTATACAATGAAAGCTTGTCAAGATCGGGTCAATGTCCCTTTAAATATTATCTAAAAAGCGACTGTATTTCATGTAGGAATTAGTATTAGTGGTTACCATGCTCTTCTGGCTAATGGAAAATATATCAGCGCCACCGATTAACGAGACAATTCCAGAATGGCCGACCTTCAACTTGTCGACTTTTCAAGGTATTGGAGAACTGGATTGGAACTCAAGTATAAGGGATGCTGGATCACGGCATCAAGCCGGAATTGGAATTGGTGGAACCATCATCAAATGTTCCGACCCCGTTCAAATAGCTAATAATGGCGGGAAATGTCCGCAGGTTGCTTAGAGCGAAACTCAAATAATAACCAAAAAAAAAAAAAAAAAAAAAAAAAAAAACACTCTGAAACTAAACTATAAATCCATGTACGGTATGGAAAATTCCAGAATAAAAATAAATATGAAAGTATATATTGTTCTCCAAGACTGAAGGGAAATTTTGAAAACCTGTTTTCGAGAATCGAAGGGTTAAATTTTTTTGAAGAAGAAGAAGCTCAATCTTCATGCAAGCCCAAAAATTGGCAAAACTGCTCCCATAATCTTCCAGAAATTATGCCGATATAACCTTTCAATATTTCGTTCGCTTTCGTTTTTCTTATTTTTGATAAAATAACGTTAGACGGATAAGAAGTTCATTCAAAAAACAAAAATATGGTTTCCAAGGTAAGTTTGCTTTTGAAATAAATTTTGTATAAAAATATTGGTTAATCTCTTCCTTAATCCTTATCGTTTAAGTAGGGCTAATCCACTAGTAAAACCACGCGAGACGCCCAGATTTCAAACTCCCAATGTATCTTTGTTAATGAACATAACCCTTCAGTTTCGTTACAACCTTTTCCCCAAAGAGATCCAATTATCTCAATAATTATACTAGTTCCGCCTCTAAATATCGCTTAAAGGGAGTATGAAGCTCTGGCAAATATTCCAACATTATGATGTTAAATTTTTATTTAACAAAAACGTCTACTAAAGGTACTGAAAATTTCCGTCTATGCCCTCGCTACGGTCTGGATCGCGACCTTAGTTTTGGGTTTACCATTAGATCCAGTAAACGACAATGCGGATCTGACGTCAACGTACCAAAGTCCTAAATTTAAACAGAACTCACAACCACAAGGAGGAATTGGAATCAGTGGCGTCATATTGAACTGTTCAAACCCGATAAATATTCGATGGTGTTTGGTATAAACGTAGTCAAACTCCAGAGAGACAATCAACAAATTTTTATGATAATAATAACCAAAACATTGTATGAAACGTAAAATAAAAAGCTGTTTGTATCAAAAATAGAAGTTAAAATACTTTCGTGGGGAATTTCGGGTAAAATTTGTAATAAATTATTAAAATTAAGCCATCGCTTCAAATTGTAATAATCTTTTTCAAATGAACGCTTCAGTTTGTTGGGTCTCTTCTAGTCTATCTCAACGTCCATGTCAGAATCGTTTGAACTTTCATCGTCTATTTCTTCCGAATTATCGAGATTCGTGCTTAAGTAGTCTTTCAAATTGTGTATTCTCGATACCAAGGCGACATCCAACGCGGAGCGATTAATTTTCATAGACTTGACGACGGACCAAGTGTGGAACGTTGGGTCGTATTTTTCTACAAGATTAACCGTTGTCCTTCCATCAAATCCGCCAATAACGAAAATGGTGTCGTCCATCACCTAATACCGGTAGTAATTATGAATATATCGGAAGAGGTTCCGTTCTAAAGACCCGGTACTTCTTCCGTACCAGGAGTACACGAGAGAGGGGATTGGGAGTCTGAATTATTCCAAAACTGGTCACCAAGATCTCTCGGTGAAATTACCTCAATAGCGAAATTGCTCCTTGGGTTATTCATGTTAGGAATCGGTATCCAGGTGTTACTGGTTTCGTGGTAAAGCTCTCCCGATCTTAATCTGCTATGGCCGTTGAAACCACCGATAACGTACAAACTCCCGCGGCAAACGGTGCAACTCACTCCGCTTCTAGGACTACTCATCTCTCGGACCAAAGTCCAATTATCCGTTGGTGGATCGTAGAATTCAACACTGTCTATACAATCCACGCCGTTGAAACCACCGGTGATGAAAATGCGATTGTTGTAAACCACCGCGCATGCGTCGCTTCGTTGACGGTTCATGGGTTCAACGTAAAACCACTACATCGAGGAGACCCAATTACGGTTAACGAACGGGGTCGCGTAATCAGATATAACAGGTTTATAAAACTGAGAAGGTTATGTAAACCTCGGTTAAATCTGATTAAACCGGCTATCTAAATTATTCCTGATATAATCATAAGTACTATAATTAAACCTTAGTATACCATAAATCTTAGAGTAGCATTTGGGAAACGACGTGATAACAGGGTTGCGTTTGTTTAATTGGCATACTTACGCTAATTGTTGCATTTATGATATAATCGAACAGAAAGATCAAAAAAATCGCGTAAGATTTCTCAACCCTTAATTAATTTCAAACCTGGTTTTGCTTAGGATCGTATTTTTCGACCGTGTTTTGTCTGCTAGTCCCGTCAAAACCGCCCATGGCGTAAATGAAACCCTTTAGGAAGACCGCGCTCACGTAACACCTGTAATAGAACCCCCTTTTGCTTGAACTATTTTTTTATATTTTTATCGCGCAAATAAACATCTTTCAAACAAAATTTTATATATAAATATTTGAAAAACTGTCCAGATGAACTAAATCTTTCGAAAAACCTTTATAAGAACTAAAAATTTAGTTGTTCGAGGTCATACCAACTTTGTATTATTGAAGTTTATGTAAAGTACTTGCGCTTCAGTAAATTTCCCTGATTTACGCCAAAATATTGAGGAGTTTTGGTGAACATTCAAATTCCCTAATATCTCCGGGTATTTCAGATTTGTACGAACTCCATTTACTTTGTAATATTCTATAATTTTATACCTTCTGGAGTTCATACATCCGATTTCTTTCCAAGTTTTCGAAAAGAGGTTGAAACATCGGCAACTAGAGAAGTACTCGGTACCGTTGAATCCGCCAATGATGTAAATGTCAGATTCAACTATGACGCAGCGATGATACGCTCTAGGTCCGGCTGGATCTTCGAGATGGTTCAGTCTCGTCCATACATCATTACGAGAATCGTAAGATTCGACGCAGTTGGTTGGTGTTCCTCCACTCCATCCGCCGAAGGTCAAGAGGATGTCGCGGGGATTTCGAGGTTTTGCCAATGAAGAGATACTGAGCTGGTTCAATGTCGGTGGCGAGTAGGCTAACGCGTTCTTCAAGTAATTTACGCAGTAATAGTCATTGGAGACTAACGGATTGCGTCTGATTTGATCCAATTCGTTGGGTTTCGTGATAAGACGCAAGCGCACAGATTTCAGTAGATCAAGGATGTACTTTGATCGTTCCGTCGGGTTATAGGTCATCCAACGTAACATCGCTTCCCACACACTCTAAAGTAAATTAATATTGCCAAGGCTTAACGTCTAACTAAGAATTATAAGCGCATTCTTGGTTAGGCTTAGCAACGTTAATTGTGATATTAAATTCAATTCTATATATGATCAAAATTAATTTAAAAATAGTATTAAGTATATAACTTTCAAATAAAAACATTAAACGAGGTTTAAATCAACGCGTAGTCTTAATAACTTTTAGAGCCCAATTTTACGCCGAATTCATCGCGAATTGAGTGGTATGGGTTTAATCGTGGATTAACGAACGTTAATTTGTCCACGGATTTTCTAGCGGTCACCTTGAAGCTTTCAAACTTACAATTTCTTTTCTGACATTTAAGTTATCACTATCCAGCACTTGCACGATTTCATTCAATGGTAAATTCAGTAGTTCTTCACTTTCCCGCAAGACGCTCTCAAAATTGTACATCATGTACGATGAAGCTTCACTACGCAGTTCAGGGATGTAATAATGGTTGGCGAATTGGAGGAAACCGACGCAGTTTGTTGGACTTAATCTTGAGATGAAATATCGAGTGCACGAAGCCATAATGTCGTCCATCATAAAAAAGTCGGCTAGGATGGCTATGTCCTGGCAATTGTCGTCGGTTATCTCTTGCCCGCGACCGTAGCAAAGTTCAATTAAGGAATGTAATGAAGAGCTTGATAACCCAGTGATGGTAATTTCCTTCGAATTATCACCAGTTCTGGGCCACATCGTAGAAAACAGAGTCCTGTGTGTAATTTATATCGAAGCTATTGGTTAGCGCTGATATAGCGCCAAGTAGATGATTCTTTATGAATATGTATAACCAAAAATTTGGGTTTTCTTACGAAATTATCCACGAAAAACTTTCAAGTTTCGAATTAAAATTAGGCTTTCAAGTTTCATTTAAAGGAAAACTATGAGCTATGAATTTATTTTCGGAATCGCCATGCCTAAAAACCTATTCGAGAATTTTTTCAAAATAATTATTGGTGTTTAAATTAATTTATTAAGTTTGGTTAAGTTTAAAATGTAAGTTTGTTTTTTAAATTTCCAAATTTAAATTGATCACGAACTAGAAAATTGTTTTACAAACGAACTGTCACGCGAACGAAGAAGTAATAACGCGTGCTAGATTTCAAATGTGTTTTAAGCCTAATTGTGATTGTAACCTAAAAACTTAAGAAATTAATTTAAACACCTAAAACAAGTCCATAATTGTGAAAAAATTCTCGTATGGTGATTCCTAAAATAAATTCAAAAACTGTTCTATTTTTAGCTCATAATTGGGAAGACTGCCATACCTAGGCCATTAATTTAGACGAGGTTAGTACGTTTTCCAATTTTAAACTCCTACCCGAAAAATGGGCTAGCCGAGCACATGACGCAACGATTGACTTTGAATTTTTCAATTTCTCCTACTGAACCGTCGCTGGCAAGTACAACGTTCCAATATTCTTCTTTGATTCTTCTGGAGTTCGCTTTTTCAATGTAGAGAGATTCCATCTTCCATTCGCGACTTAAAACGTTCGATTTTACAATATTTTTAATACTATAAATAGTCTAAATTTGGTTATAACTGTTTAAGGTTAACGACTGGAAACGATCAATTTTTAAAAATGATTTCGCGAGTAAAAGCTAATTCAAATAAGCGCGCGCGTTAAAGTCGTTATTCAAATATTGTGGTGCCATCTACGGAGCAAGATGGTAACGAGTGGCGCGTAAATTACGACCCAATAGGTGACGCTTTATAACTAATAAATCGTACTGTCGTCCGCTTACTGGTTCTCGATATTGTTAAGCCTAATTTTGCGAGTTCTCATCCAAATTCGATTGTTTTTAAGCTAGTTTCCGTTTCATGATTCGGTTTTAACTATCAATAACGCCAGAAAATAATGGATAATCCCATAGAATTGAAGGATGTTAACAAACTTAAGGAAATAAACGGTAATAAACCCAGAGCATCCTCGACATCGGAGATTGAATCTCAACTTAATCAAGCCTCTACTTCTACTAGCGACTCAAAGAAGCCCAGAACCAGAATACAATTTCAATTGTCGGTATCTCGACGTAATTCTCAACAAAATAACCGATTAATAAACTAAAATATTTTACAGACCTGACGAAAGGACTCCTTTAATGATTGAGCGAGATAAGTCCATCGAAGTTTCCGATCTTGAGGCAGCCAAAGACGCTTCCAGCAGCGAAGGGGCCGTGGTTGAAAAACCAGAGATGTCCATTGTTCCTAGTTCACACATCGAGAGACAAACGAGCGAAGAGGATGAAGAAATTCTGGAAGTTGTAAGGAAAAAATTACAACTTTATACGTGGTAATAAATATAATCGATAAACATCATTTTTCAGCTAAGGAGAGTCGTAAGATCATGCACTGACGCTGATTTATCTAAAAGACCTTCTGCCAACGAAATATTAGATATGCTAACAAAATATATAGATCAAGATGACCCGTTAGAATAGGCCGAAATAGACCTAAAACGTAAAATCAATAACATTCGGTAACAAAAGTCAATTTTTACACCGAATTTCAATCTTTATCATTGAGATAGTGAAAACTTCGCTGCTCGAGAATTCATATCAAACATTTTTAACTCATCAGAGTTTTAACCATATCGCGTTGAAGGTATTTTCTTTCAACGAAATTGAATATTAAATCTATAATATTTTTGATATTTCATAGTTATAGTTTTATATTATACTAAATATTTTTAAAATTAAAAGTTTTACCTCAAAAATACCAGAAAAATTTTAGTACAATTACACATAGGCCTAGTCTGATTTAATTTGTCATTATGCTAATAATTAAAGAGAAAAAACAATAAATATTCATAGGCATATAATTAACTTTACTCGCATAGTCGAATTTTATCAAAAATACTCACATTTGTATATTTTTAATTTTTGCATAGTTTAGTCGCATTTTTAAGTTTTAATTTAATTATTAAAAAAAAAATCAAATTTTTACTAATGGAAATTGAAATTTAAAATTTATTAAAGGCTACTGCCGTTTTTTTAAAAGCATTTATGTATTATGGCTGATTAGGCCTAAATTATTTGAAATAAAATGTAGATATTTTTAGAAATTATTCCTAAATTGAATTATTTTAAAAAGGCGGCATATTTATGCAAATTAGAGGGAAAAAATGCACTTCTTTATTTCACCACTAGGTTAAAAATATGCTAATTACTGTCTATGTCTATCACGTGACGTCCCCGAAGGATCATAGAGAATAAAGGTTGAAGCTTCCCGAATCACAAGCATGTTGCTCCTAGTACACGAGAATTTCCGGTTGATTTCCTTACAATTTACATACAGAACCGGAAGTGTTTCTGTACTGCGCGTAGAGATGCGCGTAAATATAACCTAACCTTAAAATAGGGCAACAATTGTAGCCCCACTTTCCACTCTTCCTCCTTTATTCTCTATGGAAGAATAAAGACACATTGAAAGAATTTTAGGCCTAACAAGGTTGGACATTTCAAGGCGGCGAAATTAATTTGCGATTGAAGTTTTTAAAATAATTATTTTAGAAGAAATTTAAATTATGGACGATTTATACGAAACCGCGGCCAGATTCAGAAAGCCCAATCCAGGAACTCAGCTGGTAATGCCAAATTGTATAAGATAACAAAGGGTTTTCTGATTGTAATCATGTGGTTGGCAACAATTACAGTCATTCGATTATAAAACTAAATACTTATGAATATACCATTAAAGCGATACAATTCAATTTTACTACTCTTGAACGCTTCGTACCAATTTTAAATTTCATTGTCAATTCCAGGTTCACGATTACAAAGAAAAAGTCAAAGCCGAAGTAAATATTATTTCTCTTTTAAATTGAATGAGTCTCTTGAAAATTCAAGTTAATTCTAGCTTTAAGAGATTCGTTAAAACTATCAAATTTAATCCCCTATCTAACTGATCATCGTTAAATCTAAGGCCGAGGAATTGGTCCTGAATCAATTTCCCAGGAAAATCCTGGATCTAGAAGCTCTTCTAAAGACTGAGAAATTCAGTTGGCAAGAACTGTCGGCAGTTCGAACGGAGCTAAACATTCCCATTCCCGAACCTGTGATCCTTTCCACATCAAACAGTCTGAACCACGAAGATGAGGTACGAAAGCTCAATTAAATAAATTTATTTATATTTAAAACTAATTTTGATCATTTAGAATGTTAGCAAGAAGAGAAAATTGGCAAATTCTTTTTCCGAGAATAATATTACGGGAACAAAGGTAATGGTTTTGACGCGATTCCTTGAGGACTGAAGTAATTTTTAATGATATCAAAATAGGTGATGGTGTTACCCAACGGTATCGTGCCGTTAAATAATAGAGTTACTGAATTGGTTGATCTTGTTAAACCATGGATCAGACAATTAGTAGAAGATTCAAATTTGGTAAGAAAACTATCTTAAATGTTTGGGTTGCTAATTAGGCCTTAATTGGGTCCTAATCAATATCGCTAAATAACTGATATTTAACCCATTTGGATATCGGGTTTAATCAGTATCAGTTAAACCACGATATCAGTATTGGTTAAATTATGATTTTAATTTCTTTCCCATCTCAGCTGAAAATGTGGATCCAATTTTTGATCCCAAGAATAGAAGATGGAAACAATTTTGGGGTTTCTATTCAGGAAGATGCTTTGGGTGAAATAAGAACCGTAGAAGGGGAAGCCGCCGCTTATTTCGATCAGGTTTCCAGGTATTATCTAACCAGAGCTAAAATTATCGCTAAAGTGGCTAAATATCCCCACGTGGTCAGTAAATCCTTAATTATATCATTAAAACTTAAAACCCTAGGAGTAATAATTTTTAAAAATGTTTTTAGGAGGATTATCGCAGAACGGTTCAGGAATTGGATGAAAAAGAATATTTGAGTTTGCGTTTAGTCGTCAGCGAACTGAGAAATCATTACGTAACTAATTAATTATTCGGAATAGCTAAATTAAATATTAATTTCTCCTCTTTACTACGTATTTCTAGGCCACTTTGCACGATTTAATCACGAAAAATTTGGAGAAAATTAAAAGGCCGAGAAACTCTAATCTGGAAACCATGTATTAACTTGTGGCAGTTGAGGATGAAATAAAACTACCGTCTAAGACGTTTTTCAAACTATGTTTTGTTTAAGAAATTTGCCCGTTTGTAGACAAAAAAATTTCCACCATTTTTAAGTTTTTAATTTTTTTTTCCATCTTAAACTCAAGAAAATGACTTTCTAAAAAAAGGTGTTCCAAAATTCTTTGTTCCAATACATTTGTAGAAAATTTTTATATGAGAAATTAAATTTGTTTCCTCATAATTCTAGGTATATTTAGGTCATATTGGTCTAGGATGCGTGTTTCATCAGTTCTTATTGTTCCGTGGGTTGGTAGAAAAGTTTACCTAGTTTATTTTTGATTCTAGTTAACGGTGTTAATAGCTTGATTCACGGTCAAAAATATTGATAGAAAAAACGTCTTAACACTAGGGTCACCAATTTTTAAGAACACTGGCTAATATTTCCCAGTATCAAAAAATTTGGTGCAACAGGTGTCAGTTTGAATTAATGTAACAAGTACTACCTAGGTGATAGCACAAGCCTGGGGACGTATGATAGGCTTATGGTAAGAGTGTAGAACTTATATAGCCAATGATTGCCCATTTAAACGCGGTAATTGCATTTAGGCCTTGGCCTTTACCACGCCCCCCCCCCTCCTCTGACTCACATTATAATGGAAAATATCTTACCAAGATAAAAGGGTGAATATAATCCATGACGATCTTGCAGTTACAAAAACCATATCCTTAAGTTTGCAAGTTATTACTTATATATGTTATAAAATTACATTTCACTGACAAATAAATAAACATCACAAAGCGAAACCTACTAATCGCGACTTTTCGAAAGCCGCGTACGCGTACCTCAACTCCGATTGGCCAGATAAGATGAGAAAGGTCACGTCTTTACTCTGGCGCTCTCTTCGAGTGACCTTTGCGTTGCGGAAATAAATTAGGGAATAATCCAATTTTTAAATTGCCATATGGCTCATTTATTTGATCCATCGACCTACTTTCAAGAATTAAAAATAGTAACAATTTAATAAAATCGTGATTTCAGAAAAATGTAATAAATAGAAAATTATAGTGAGTGTTAAAACTCTTTTTGAACTAGATTTTAGAACTAAGCCTTTGATGAACAAAAATCGGGGACTTTTCGAGTTTTCGTGGATGGGCTCTTTTTTTTGCCAAGTGTTTCGGAGTTCATATCTTGACTATTAAAAGTCGTGTTTTTTAATTTATGTAAATAAGATCTCGATTTCGGAATTAGTGATAAAATGTCTGGAAACATCCCGGAAAAATTGGGTTTGGGTAATGAAGTGCGAGAATTCAAACTCGGAAAAAGTTTCACTGATAGAACCGGAAACGCTTTTCATTCCGTCAGATGTAAGACTTCAATTTGAAACGCTAATTTACAACTCTGTTTAATTTACCTTCAATCTCGCTTCAGATGATTTTAAGCCAGCTTCCGTTGATACGACCAAAATGGCCACGGTTGACATTGGAGAGAGTAATCAGGTCACCGTCACAGTTCCTCATGTGGAGGGAACGGCTCAGACGGTATTCCGAGGTTCTCGACGACCCTATCAAAAAGAATGCGTGTTGATTATCGATCACAATACTGGCGAAATTACTCTTGAAAAGTTGAGTACCAATATTCAATTGAAAAAAACTAGAGCCGAAGGGAGTAGTAGAGCTTTGCAAGGCCGTCCCATCACTCCTATCGAAAATGCTCCACCCGGAAACTCTAAGAAAACTTCGCCTAATAACGGTCACTCGCAAGCTTTAAGATATTCGCCAAAAAACAATGGTCATTCGCCTGGAAATGGCAATCAACGCTCGTGGAATTCACCCCAAACGAGTCCAATGATGGATTCTAACGTCAGTCCTTCCATGCCCAACATTCTAGCTTTGTCCTCGACTCCGAGTAACTCTTCTCGCGGTGGAGGACACAAAGAAGCCAGAAACAACGTCAATTCATCGCAGACATTACCCCCCTCTATGCCTCAACTTCTTGGAAAAGACAACACCCTAATAGGTACGAATATATTAAAAATACTGACTTTTCCTCGCATATTAACACTGGCGTTTATCTTACAGTGGAAACTCGAGAAGAAGTTGGCGTTTTATCCGACAGTTCCGGTAGCGATTCTAGTTCCAGCAGCGGAGAAGAAGAAGATGATCAAAAGATTGGAAGAGAACCCAGCGACGAATTAGAAGCCATGTTACTTTCTGGAGATCAAGAACCCATGGATACGAATGACCCGCTCAAGGATAGCCATTCCAGTTCGGGCAGTAGCAATGGCAGTTCCAGCGATTCTGATGACAGTGAAGATTCACCGACTAACAATTCTTCCAACGCAAATGTACATAATGGGATTAAATCATCGGCAATTTCACCTCCAAAGGCTCCGAAAGGAGTCAGTTCCGCCTTGAGCATGCCCAAGTTCAGTCAGCTAAGTAAGTTAAAACTTCTATTCATCTATTGGCTTATTTAAAAGGGACAATAAACCTAATATATCACAAAAGGTTCAAAGAGAGAATGAAATGATTTTTTTAAAATGGTTAACAGAGAATAAACTTGACATTTTAGAGGTTCAAAGTGAGAATGAAATGTTTCAAAATAGGGAAAGGGAGAATGTGACATTTCATTCTCCCTTTAACTTTGTTTTAAACTTTACTTCATTCACCCTTTGAACCTTTTTTAAAAGTTTAAAAGATAGAATGAAATGAAGCTTTAAAATAACAAATTATTTCTCATAAGCTCCTTAAATTAAATTGACCATTTTAAACTAGGCGAAGATCTTCAACTCAGTGAATCGGGAAGCGATAGTGACGATTAATAAAATCAAAATGAATCACGCCTGAAAAAAATTGTATTAATTTAAAAATCAAATTTATTGTACGCGTAGAATTATTTAGTCCTCAATAAAAATTATATTTAAATATTACAAACCTTGACAAATTTTTTGGAATAACGCTTTTATTATGTACAAAAAATGCTCGCTCGAGTAAGAAAAAAAAACCCGGTGTGTATAATATTTTTTCGTAATATTAAAATGTCTTTAAATATATTTTCTATATAATGAATTATTTTCGACACGATCAATATAAGGCACTAAAAGTTTTGGTAGAAAGCTCTAAACAGTAATTAATAGATTTTTTTTTAATCTTTTAATTACTAATTACAGGTAGGTTAATAGCTAGGAGTAGTAATTAACTACGTTCCCCGAAAAGGAGTAGCAGACATTCTTTATTGGCTATTTCATTAAAATCTAGAGTATGGTAAGACGATGAAGAATGTATAGAATGATAACACCCCCTAAGTCACTAAATTCTCGTTATTTTAATCCAATATGTGAAGGGTTTGGGTTTAATTACCGCTATGCAGTTAGGAGGGAATTTATGTTATCAAAAAATAATAGGTATAATATGTAATAACATTTAATTGGACCCAAAGATCAGGGAATATGATTGGACCCAAATATTAGGGAATATAATAATAATAAGGTCAGGGAATAAAATAATTGCGCCTACATGTCATGAAATTTAATTACCAAACTGAAAGGTCAGGGAATATAATAATTGGACCTGTAATTGTTCAGAACCACCAATAGAATTGTCTGCCTTTGTCGGGCGCTATTTTCCATTCGAACCTTGAACTCCTTGTCAGGGGGTGAACGAGGGTATTTACCACTCCTATTTAATAGATTATTCGGTATCCGAATAATCTTCTTTGGCGCTAGAGTTTTGGTTATTGCGATAACCTAAGAGAATACTCGCTATGGCCGATTTTGTTCCCATATTTCTCCAGTTTCTGCGAAGACAGCCTCCAATTCGGTCCTTCTCTAGCTGCAATCCGTCGTCATCTATATCGAGCAAAGAATCTATTTGGTTTCGGCAGTCTAGAGTTTCGTGATAAAGACGGAGATCCGGTTCAATCGCCCGCATAACGTGAACCAAGCGAGCTTTCAGGAACATTTCCTATTACAGGGATTTATTGCTTTAAGAGGTTTGAAGAGAAAAAAGTCACGGTTGCTACTAATTGAGATATTGAAAATACTGAGGTTTGATTTTTTTGTACCAAAGTTTACACATTCTCTTTATTTTAAGGGGGGTGGGGAGTCTTACCAACTTTCTCCTATTTACTTCTGGCGCGATATACTTTTATTTTCAACAATCGTACGTAGCAACCCCTGGTCATTTAGAGTTAAAAATTTCTACTTACTTTTAATCCTGGTAAGGATTCCTTATAGTAAAGACTCTTTTGAAGGTCTTTCATGTTTTTAGCCGTTGGAATTTCTTTTTCCAAGGCTTTCCGCGAAGTTAAATAATCGAATACGTAAAATGAAGAATGATCAAAGTTTTCTCGGTCAAACCTTCCTTGGCCACTCTTAATCTCGATAAAAGGTATTTTATCAACTGGTTCTTTCAGTTTACCGAAGTTTCGATATCCCGAGACTAAATTGGGATGAAACTGAACAAAGGGGATTGGGAAAAAAACTTGCGTTCCATGAATAGTGTTCATCCTCACTCGATTTAAATATTCCAATCGTAATTCCATATTGGTCGTGCATAAAAGAACCAAGGAATCGGGGGTTAATTTTCTGATTAGCAAATCAAAGATTGGTAAATCAGAAACGTAGTTGAAATTCATTCTCAGATTAACGCTCATCCAAGCAATCCTGCCGTTACTCGAATGAAAAATTTCAGTATAGTTATTGGCCAAAGCTTTTAGACTATAAAACGGATCCGTAGTCTCCTTTTCGTTGTCTTCTTCAATCAGATCTTGGCTTCTTAGTAAGAGCAAAACTAGAACGGAATTATCTTTTTTCTTCAAACAAACATTGGCATATTCTTCCACAAATTGAGCCGCTTTTTCTAAATTATTTATCCTTACAGGAAGGATTAAGACGACTCTGGTGTGTTCTGTCACGTAAGGCACGGGAATCATTTCAGTTTTACTCAAAGGTCTCAAAACTTGATATCGCGTAGAGATTAAATCTCCCTTTTCCAAGAATATGAAGTCTAATAGATATTCCATTCCCCTGGTAGGATCGAATCTTTTGTAGCCTCCAATATATTCTATTAGTTCAGAGTTTGGACTTTTCTTGCCAGCTACTTTCTGACACGATTCTAATACATCTTCGATATCGATTCGATTAACTCCTTCCAATTTAGTAGCCACGCTAAAATCGTCTTCTAATAGGATATGTGTGCGGTTAAAATACATCCACTGATTAACGTCGAAACGATTTAGAGGCGCGAAATTCTTGGGAACACCAATGGGCCATAAACTGTAAATTTTTTCCAATTTGTTTTCTTCGTACGTTTTACGTAATTTTGTTTCGAGGTTGAGTATTTCATCATAAATGTTTTTGAGTTCCCGTTGAGCCAGATATTTAATTAATTTATTATAATTAATCACAGGGAAAGCCGAAATTGCTCCGTATTCCCAAAATCTCATCGCGGCCATTTGAGGAATGATTTTGGTAAAATTTAACGATATATAATTTTGACCTTTAGCTTGCGATGAGCAGCTTTGGTCCGTACCTTTTAGTATACATTGCCCAAAAGCTAGGGAGTCTAATCTTTTATCGTCATCTTCTAAATTAACTTCGTTTGAAAGGCAAAGCTCTAACGTTTCGGTACTGGCTAATTTTGATAAAACTACATGACTAAGTAGAATTCCAGATTCGAGATTACAATGAAGTTCGTCTTCATTTTTGTGGCCTACATAAATGTGATCTGAAAAACTAAGGGTTCCGATAAAATTGAGTAATTTTGAACCCGAAACAAAAGTCAAATCTTTAACGAAGTAAAAATATTGATACGTCTTTAAATGGTTATCTAAAATGTACTTTAAAGCTAATAAGGTTAGTTTGGCTCGGTTTAAACCACTATTATTATTTTTGATAGGATTTACTTCTGGACTATCAACTTTGAGGAATATAAAGTTTTCCATCTTCTCATTTCTATTCCTCCGATCATCATCCAACGAGAAATAAATGATCTTATCCACGTAATTTCCCAAGGTTTCGTTTAAAGCCTTTCCATTTACTTTCAAGGAATCATAGTTGAGAGAAACAACTATAACTAGTATCTTCTCTTTTATATTAAGCTCGGTGGAATAATACCTGGGACGGATAACATTTGTATTTCTATTTTTACGAGAATTTGAAGGATTTAATTTGGGTTTGCTCTGGAGATTAATTATTGGTTCGTAATCATCCTCGGCTCTCAAAGAATCTTTGGCATCGGAATTTGACCTTGAATTAATTCCCAGGCCATTACAACTTCCTTCTTCGGAAAAAAAGGGTATATCGAAGAGAGTTACAGCCAAAATACCCAAAAGGAGACCCAAAAATAACGACGTTAGGTGTTGTTGTTGGGCGGACCCCATCACCAAACACCGTCTTATTTTATGTCTTCTAACTGAGAGTACCATAACAAAAATGTCAATCGGCCAGTGTCTTGATGGAATTTAAAATTCAAAGTGATTTTTCTTTTACAGTCGAATTTCAGCATGCCAATTGAGAGGTTAAGTATCTTCCAATACCCCAGGGTAGTTCATATATAGTACATTCGCACTTTACACGTAGTGAAAGTGAACTAAGCTGGCTTACCATGGCCATTCTAACGATGCAATCCAAGAGGACTTCACCGCTTCAGCCTTCATTCCGTGAAGTACGATAATCTCGCGCATAATCCTTTGACATTACGTAGCAATAAACGTTAAGTACACAAATGATTTCTAAAAATTGATAAAGAAATGCTGCATGGGCCATAAAAACCAACGAAACTTAAGCCACGCGTCCAACAGAGTCCGAACATCCGATTTTCTTCATCTTTTAATTGTAGCAGACGACACACTAAGGTTAAACATATTTAAGGTTAAGGGGCAAAGCTTCGGGGCAAATGGCAGCCTATGTCGTCTGCTTAAATTGCTCCTATAGGCCCAATTCCGTGGAGTTCGGTCTTTTTTACGCTATTAAATAAGTTCAACATATAAAAGTAAAACGAACAATAATATAAAAGGGTTCGTATAGTTCATGATTTAATATATTTATGAGGCTTACGATTTTTTAGACTTCGAGTCTCTCTTCAAAACTTTTAAAATACAATCGGTTTCGTGGTACTTAAATTTCCAGCTAATAAGTTCATACAAAATGCAACGCTATACCATTGGAATATTAAAAAATCTTAAACATTCTCTCTTGAAAAACACCTACTTTGGAATTGACGCTAATCAAACTTTTGCGTATCACCGCGTTAGTCCATTAAACATAGATAACAATTTATTAAAGAATAAACCAGAGTCCTTGCCAGTAAAGAACCATGTTCGTTTTCTAAAGAAGATTATCGTTAAGAGAATATTTCCAACTCCAAAATTACCTTTCTCGTACGAGTTTCCAGAAAAAGTAATTCCCATGTTTGAATCGATGGATATCGACCAAACCCTGGGAAAAATTGACTATTCCCAACCCAAGTTGCTTTTTCAAATGTCCGAAGAACTGAAAGACGCCAATGAACAAGTCAAGCGCCTATTCTCTTTGGAAATGGCATCTCGCAGAGATATCGTCGAACATAGAAAACAACAACTCGTTGAACAGGTTCAACAACACGAATTGGATATGGAATCGGAAGAAGTTATAATAGCAATTTTGACGGTAACAGTTCGTTCTCTTCAAGAACATTTAAGACAAAATCCTTTCGACAAACGACAGAAGAAAGTTATTCTAGAAATCATCGGGAAAAGAAACTCTGGTTTACACAAATTGCGAAAATTGGATTTGGAAAAGTTTCATTGGCTGATTAACAAGCTGGGGATAAACTATATTCGACCTCTATTGGCTATACAAAGCCATAAACCAACTAGAAAGGGAGAGTTGCGACGCATGACGAAGGAATATTGCGAAAACATTAGAAACACTCGCCTCAACAAATACCACGCTACCTTGAAAGCTCAGCAAGAAATTTTCCTTAAAGAAAAAGAGGAATTAACCAAGTTTATCGAAAAAGAGGAGACCGAACTTGGTTTAATAAAAGATAATTAACCGGTGTTTTATTTAATAGAAAGAATAGTGTGTTATGTTTCAAAAATAAATTACGGAAGCTCTTACTTTATTCAGACTGATTTTTCCTGTGTTTATGTTTAGCAATAATTTATATTAACACGAATATGTAACTGCATTATGTACCTATTCAGAATTGGGAGTTGCTACGTACTTTCGCTTAACCTAAAGGGAGAATAAAGCTTTGGCCAAGGTGGTGGCACATTTATAAGCACACTAAAATCAACTTGTCTGCTGCTCTGATTGGCTGATTTGGATCTGATGATCTGGAAGTATACCTCCCATTCCTGACCAATACATGTTAGAAAGGCTAATGTAACGTTACATTACATATTCGTGTTAACACAAGCAAATTTGATAAGTAACAATCTCCCTACAATAGTTTATTTTGGTTGCAGGATATCCACAATCAAATCTCTTAGTAAGAAAATGCTACCTAGGGTTGTTGTTACTGGTATGGGCATAGTTTGCCCTCTCGGTATCGGAGTTACCTCTGTTTGGACCAAACTAATGGGTTGCGGTTGCGGAATAACAAACCTAATTGGTAATGAGTATGATCAAATACCTTGCAAAGTGGCCGGATACGTTCCAGACTCAAAAAAACTTTTCGAAACCAATTTTTCCAAGTCTGAAATTAAGAATATGTCATTAGCTACTCGCTACGCTCTCCTGGCTTCGGACGAGGCTTTAAAAGATTCCAAATGGACAGGCCTTGATGACGCGTCCAAGGAAGAAACAGGAGTGGCTGTGGGCGTGGGTATGATTGACCTGGAGGAAGTGGTGTCAACTGGACAAGCCTTGATTACTAAGGGATACTCTAGAGTCAGTCCGTTCTTTGTACCCAAAATCTTATCCAACATGGCCGCTGGTCATATCAGCATCAAAAACGGTTTTCAAGGACCCAATCACTCGGTTTCGACGGCTTGTACCACCGGTGTTCACGCCATCGGTGACGCTTTCAACTTCGTACGCAAGGGTGACGCTTCGGTAATGGTTTGCGGAGGTTCGGAAGGCGCCATCTCGCCCTTAGGAATCGCCACCTTCGCGCGTATGAGAGCTCTCAGTACTAGTTTCAACGACGAACCATTGAAATCCTCCAGACCGTTTGACGCGAGAAGAGATGGCTTTGTCATGGGTGAAGGTTCCGGAATTTTGGTCCTGGAATCATTAGAACACGCTCAGGCACGAGGGGCGAACATTTACGCCGAGATTCTTGGCTACGGGTTGTCCAGTGACGGTCATCATATCACGTCACCCAGAACGGATGGTAAAGGAGCCTTCCGTTGCATGAACGCCGCTCTAACGGAAGCTCGCGTCCTGCCCGAAGACGTGGGTTACGTTAACGCTCACGCCACATCAACCCCCATGGGAGATGAGATCGAAATTAAAGCCGTGAAGAAGTTATTCCCGAGTCATAAAGAGCATTTAGCGGTGTCCTCGACTAAAGGCGCCACTGGACACTTACTTGGAGCAGCTGGCGCCGTTGAAGCTATCTTTACCATCATGGCCTGTTACTCTGGATTGCTGCCACCTAATATAAACCTAGACGACCCATTGGACGACGCCAAAGACATCAACATCGTGAATAGTTCAAACCAGAAATGGCCCGACGTTAAAGATAGACGAATAGCATTGACAAATTCCTTCGGGTTCGGTGGAACCAACGCGTCACTCGTTCTCGCTAGTTTTAACCAATAACTTTTTAAATCGAAATAAATTAGTTTATTGTGGGTAAAAGACTAAAAACATAAATAAAATTTTGTAGAAATTTGTTGGGCGTTTATATAAAGTTTTTATATTGAAATTTATTTCGTTATTTGCTTGTATCTGTCATGGGCCGCTCCAATATGTCTTGCCAAAGCATCAGAACGGGTGTAACTATGTCCACATCCCTCCAAAGGGCATAAATGTACCTTCTTTTCGGCCAGTCTTTGATGGGTACGACGATGTTTGCTGAGATGGTCCTTGCGACCGAACCTTTTCGGACAAAGATCGCAGACGTGTGGTTTGTCCCCCGTGTGAATTCTCAAATGCCTCGTAAGTTCTTCGTTGCGGGCGAAACTTCGGGGGCATTTGTCGAAAGAACAACGGAATGGTCGCTCTCCTATTTAATAAAAATAAAACACTTCAGTTTTCCGAGGAAGTTATAAAATTTGTATCATAGGTAAGGAATCTGCAACGACATATATGGAAGTTCCACGAACCTGGAAAGGGCGATGGTATGGTACTACGGACGATCGAAGGTAAGATTTAAACGTATACAGGAACGCGGTTTTTAGACAAAATAAACGCAATTGAGACACGGAACCAGTTAAGGACGGACTTGACGCTCGCCTAAACAATTTTGGTTGGGAAGTAATCTCAGGAATGAAAACGCGCAAATGCTTCTAGCATCTTAGTCAACTTACTATTGTGTACGGTCAAATGACCAGTTAACTGTCCATTATTGTAAAACTTGGAAGTACAATGGGGACAGGAAACCCTTTTCCTCTTAACAGGATGGAATGACGAGTTTCCTGTTGCTATTAGGTTCGCTTTCTTTCCTCGCAATTCTATCGTACTCTTATATTCACTCGAGACTTCCAGTTTTCGCGGATAAAAGGGTCTGGGCATAGCTATCGAACGTGACTGGTACCCCAAGTTCTCGTACCATGGAGGGAATGGATGTGACCATTTTGGAGCTGAAATTGACGAAGAAGTCTCTTCGAAGGGTCTCCAGAATTTGGATTTCTCGGTGGGAGATTTCAAATAGGTCATATTAATTTCTTCCAGACGTTTTTAATTATTTTTTTCCGCTGGTATTTTACTCAAAAAAGACTCGTTCCGTGGGAAGATAAATTAGTTATGGGAGGCGTGAAATCCGATTTCATTTGATAAGACGAGTATAGTTTCGCGTGGAGGTATATTTTTCGTGATAAGGGGGAGGTTTTCTAGTTCTAGTGGGAGACAATAGAGGTGATGTATCGATAATATTATTATTTCGTCTGATAATGAACGAATTATGTTCTTATATCCTCGTATACAATTCCGTTTCGATAAAAATTGACAATAATCGAGTTTTAGGTACGAAGATTTTAATCGGGCGCGCTACCAGAGACGCAAGCTACCCGTCTTTATAATAAGAATTAGAAACATAATAGGGGGCTGTGAAGTGGCTATTGTTTTTACTCATGTCATCATTTGGAAGGTAAACCTATCAGTCCTATTGTGAAATAAAAGAGTGTTAAGGGTGTCCACTTAAATTGTAAAGAATACCCACTTGATTTCTAACTTGCAAAATTATTTACCATTATCAGCGAGTTCGAGGATAAATAATTACAGTAGGAATGTCCGTCTCACCGTAGAGCCTATCTGTAAATCAAGGAACCCGAAGTGGGTGGAGTTTGGAGAGAGAGAGCCTTCTTTCCGAGTAAAAGTTAATTGAAGCGATATGAAAATCTTGTTTTGTCGTACTGCATTCTCCCTTTAATTATAATCAAATTATCATAACACCTCCAAGGCGATACAAATTTAAAGGGAGTATAAACCTTATTATAAATTAGTTTTCTAAACAAACGCGAGGGCTTGTTTTTGGCATCGTGTTGGTAGCTAGAGTTAATTTAATGATCCACCCCAAATTGGGTTCCTTAAAGAGGACCCCCTCCCTCGAAAACATCATACAAGACTATCAGAAGTAACAGGTTGAATGAAATTATACTTTCGTCGTTCTCGGGACTCTTCAATGGGTTCTTGGAGTCTCCGTAAATTTGTTCAACAAATATTATTAATATAAAGTTTCTTGTCTTAGATATAAGTTTAAATAATTACTAACCCATGGACAAGAATAGGTTATAGAGAAAATTTGTTCGACGTAGTGGAAGGAATGCCAAGCTTTAAACTCCCCTCAAAGAAATATTCGAATTTTTAATTTCACAATCAAACCCGATCGAATCAAAAAATGTAATTAACTTATAAACTACGCTTAAACTTACTAAACCACGGGAAGCTCCGTATAGTTACGATGGAATAATTTACCACCCATGGTGGTTTAATTATTTAATAAGTTCGTTAACTTAATTGCGGGCCGATTTTGGCGGAACTCAATTATTTCGAAACTCGATTCCAATTAAAAATATCCGAATCAAATATTTGACGATGCACAACATTTAAATTACGAAATCAATAATTAAGTTTGGGATCTATTTAGGAACTTGACGAGTAGAACGCTTTTCCTTACACGTTCAATAAACCGTGAAGTTTAATTAAATTAAACCTTAAAGAACAAAAGTTCAAATATAAGGGAAGTTAAAAAATCGACCCTTTTTAATTTTGCGTCTATTTTTGACTCGGATATGATAAAATTGATCTGATAATAGCGGCTATAGGGGTTATGGTTTCTTTAAAGGTATAATGAAGCTAATAAAGTCAATTAGGAACGTTGTACAGTCAAAACTAGGCTTTGTGCATAAGGGAAATTTTGAAGGGACACAGTGCAGATAGGGCTAACAAGCCCCGTTTTCAATCAAAATTTTTCTGGACCAAAAAGGTAACTATATAAATTTACCTTAGACATGACTACAAAGTTACTTTTTTAGATTGTAAAGCGCTTTTTTACACTTGCCATAATCCCAAATTATAACGGCTCGCAATGGCCAAGGGTTAACGAAAAATAACTAGATTGAGAGACATAATTCTTCTGTTTAACCTATACTTGCGAGATAACGACTTTCTTGAAAAAACACTCCAACACGCCATGTAATATTTTTGCTAAATTCTCCTTTTTTGGTTAAATTCTCCTTTTTTGGTTAAATTCTCCTTTTTTGGTTACACCCTATTAAGACGACACGAGTTAAACCGACAATTTTGAAACTAAAGTTACATAAACATTGTATAAAATTAATAAACCTACAAAATATTAGCTTATGAAGAGGATAAACTGTAGTATCAAAGCAACCTTGGAAAGGCTTAACTTTTCAATAGATAATGGGTAAATTTTTATTAGATTGTAGTATAAGTTTCATTATCCCTTTAAAAATAAAATAAGTTTAATTCCTCGATAAAGATTAATTAAGATTCATTTTATTATCATCATAAACTAGCTAGCTGTGACAAAATCCGGTGTTGAACAATAACTTTTCCTCTTGGTTTGGTAATAACGCTAAAGTTATAATTGTACACTATTGTTTTCGTTTGTAAGCCTACTTTCATAGATAAAAAAAATTCTTCCAAAACTTGAAATTCGCGTGTTTTCATTTTCTACCCAAAAATCCTTTAAAACTCTTAAAGAATGTAATTTGGGTTTCGTGCGAAATCAAAGACCCAGTAATATTACGTACACTAAGTTGACAAGGTCTACTTTTTCGTAACAATGCGCTTCAGTATTAATTCATTTAGAAAAAACTCCTTGTATTTTTCGCTAGTATTACATCAATGTAAAAGATGGATGAAGATATAATTACCGGGTGTAAACGGCGAGCTAGTGATTCTTTGCATTTAAAGTGAAGTTGCAGCATTTATTTTTGAATCTAAGTAGTAGGCATAGTAATACTTCAAGGGGTATTAAGACACTCAACGCTTGAAGGGGGCCCGACATTATTGATATGGACCCCTGCGGGTTTTCTTCCCCTCTAAGTGAGAGTTTAATTATGTTTTAATTAAAGGTCTGATCTTTTGCAGAAGTTACTCCTTGAAAACTAACTACGCAAACAGCATAATCTTGGGAACATACGTTTGAAAGAGGAAATCTGCATTTTAAAACAACAAAAATTCAAATACTAATACCGGTAATTTAACGAGAAACGGTAAATTACCGCATAATTTATCTATATCGAAAATTACGGTCACTTTAGAATCCTATACTCAAAATTTATCACTCCAGGTAATACAAGACTGTACCTTTGATCGTACTAAAATGATTGCGTAACCGAGCAATCTGTATACAGATTTTACCGAAGTGGTTAATCTCTTGGTTGAACATTAACCACTGGCTCGCCTTATTTCATTTCGGACTATCTTTCATATTAAATGAAATGAAAATTGCCTCCTATTTCTTTCGAGGATAATTAGATCCAACCGACAACGAAGATTGTTCCTACTATAGAAAAAATATTAATAAAAGAACAAAAGGTAGGATCTTTTTTCTCGGTTAGCCCCGGGGGAAATTAGGGTGAGAACCCCGAAAAGTGCGTGTCTTAGTAATTCATACCCCCTTCTTTTTTTTCGGAAGAAACTGGTTTCCGGACGTTATCCTTCCTACCTCGCTTTACTATTATCAGATCAAAATCGTCCAAAAAGATTAGGAAACGTTATGATGGGACACACACGAGTAAAAATTGAAAGGAAATCTATTTTACAGAACTTCACCTCGATTTAGGGGTCACGGAAATTTCTCTTTATTTCATTCTAAATTGATTTTTTTTTGGTACGTTCCTATAGCGTAGTATAGTAGGGGGATTATGGTTTACCAGAACAATGGTTTTCGATAAGTGGGGCCTTTTGGAAGAACTACAACCCTAGCTCTAATCGTCTTTCTTTCCCCCGCAACCATAGCGGGCGTAATTTAATCAAGTATATAAAGAAATTTTGGACACGGAGAAAGTCAGTCACATCCCCATCTCTCAAAGGATTAAGGATTAAATAACAAGCGTGAATTTTGTGCTTTGTTTCGCAGTTTCTCAGGAAAAGGATTTTTACACTATGATTTCAACTAAGGTAGGTTTTTATTTCGGAAATATAATATTAAAGGGACACAATATAAAGTGGCGGACCCAGTTTGAAAAACACGTCAAATGGAGCTTGATTGGGGTTACTCAAGTTGGTTTCTCTTTTTGGCCATTGCGTTTGGTACATCAATATACGTGACGTCACGTTCACGTGTGTGCGCCTTTTTCAAACTGTGTCCGCCGCTTCAGATTGTGTCCCTTTAAAGGTCACCCCCCCCCCCAAAAAACGGGACTAGAAATTGCAGATAGTACCTTTAACGACTTTGTTGCGACCCCATAAAGTTCGAAATTTGGCCACGCCCTTCGTTAGAATGCGAATTTTAAAATTTAATTGTTTATAATGCTACAGGTCAGCCCTGTAAATATGGGGATACGATTTGTCAATTGAAAAATCTCAGGTCCTTGTTATAAGAGGGTCAGGTTGATCAACTAAACCACTAATCAGCAAATGACAAAAATCAATAGAAGCTTAGCACACTATGTAATATTCCCTTTGTCAAAGGAAAGAGCTGTAAATTCCTCATAGAATTTGGCAGCGCGGACAAAGCTAGACTAACCTTTATCACTAAATAAACATATCCCATAAATAAAGCCATAAGTCTATGATAATAGACTTATGATAAAGGGTATAGCGTAGCTTTGTTCACGCTGCCAACTCGTGGTGGAATTGAATATATGAAGAGAACTTATTGGCATAATCATGTTAAATTATTGTACTTTTGGTATAACCAAGGAGTCAAAACCGACTTATAAGTACCAATCTTAACTTTCTTTCAAGGTACTTGTGGTACTGTGCTGCCTAGTGGGACTGTCCCATTGTGGTATACCCAGCTACGGAGTTCGTTACAAGCAACCAATTTTTGCTTACGCTGCCGAAGACCATCCCGTGATCAACGCCGCTCCGGACCAACCCCTTTTGAAACCCATTTCTGGTTCCTACGACCACAACAGCGTAAGAACTTTAGTTTAAACCCGATAAGGAACGTTACACAGAATTTGCGCTGGCTTTGACCGGACATGGAGTTAAGATTAGAGTGTAGGGATACGTATTTAAACGTAGGGTCATTTTACGACCGGACACTAGCGTCTGGTTTAATTTTAAGAGTCGTATAACGCCCTTAAAAAAGGGGAGGCCAGATTAAAACATATGTCTTACATTGAATAGACTTTAAAGGCAGAGTGAAAGAAGTTCGCGAAATGACGTCAAGAATGATTTTAGTTTCATCCTAAACCTCATATATATTTAATTATAATTTGACAGAGCGAAAAACAATTAGTTATAAATTAATTATGAAGCTTTAAAGACTGCCAAGTTTCGTAAAATAACTAGCGCCAATTTTAAAGAGTGCATCGACATCTAAAAACAGTGAGGTATAATCCCTTTAAAGGGAGGATAAACGCCCTAACAAAATTTACCAACAGGGTAAATCTCTAGGATTTTAGGGCTGGCTAGTGGCTCGAAGTACGAGGGATCTTCCGTAAATATTTAATTTAATAATAATAATTAATAATTTAATTTCAATTACTTTGAAAGAATCGAACATGGTGCTAAATAACATATCCCATCGTTAAATTAAAAAGTTTTAATAATTACGTCAGCGATCATTAAAATCCTAGCCTATTTCCTTTTTAATTGCTTATTATTTTATATGATTTAAAGACGCCTTCCAAACGTATGTTGAAAGGTTTTTGTACGTGGTACTAGATTGAAGGGAAATGATAGGGTACTCTTCATTTATTCATTGTTCCTCTTAATGTAAACCAGGAAAAATATCGCTTCATTACTTTCTATCTGACCGAACTGTGTTATTAACTTTTTTTAATGATAAAGACCGTGAACCTGATGGTTTGTTCTGAACTCTTAGAACAAAAAGGGTCGATTCCACCCGCTTTGACCCAATTTGTTAATAACCTTACGTCGTTAACTCTCGTTTTATATACAAAAACTTTTTAATATATTTTAGCTAAGTTCACACTAGAGACTTTGAAACCATTTTTAATCCTTTTGGAAAGGTCAAACTGGAATATTTTGGGGTCAACTATATAGATCCTTTGTCAAAAAAGCCATATAATCCAAATAAATAGTTAAATTACATTAAAGTACAATGGGTTTCAGTTTTCACAAATTGTGTTAAGTTTCAATGGAGATCCCACTAATTATAGCTTGAACCCAGATACTATTGCAGCCTTAGAAAGGACTTCAACTTTCATGGGAAAACTTGTTTTCTCGTTTAAGACACTCATTACAATCTTAAACGAAATTCCGAATATCTAAAGTATATTAATGTTTATGCCCCTTCATATTGTACCACGCAGTCTGTACAGGTAATTAATATTATATTTTTACACGGTAATCATCCAGGTTGAGAACAATGGACCCCCAACGCCGTACCAGTTCGGTTACCAGATCAAGGACGACGAAGGGGCGACCCAACATCGTCAAGAGTCTGGCGACGAGAATGGAGTGGTCAAGGGCAGCTACGGATACACTGACCCATTTGGAGTTTACCGACAAGTACACTACGTTGCCGACGCCGGTGGTTTCAGGGCTGTCATTAAGACCAACGAACCTGGAACCTCCAATGACAGTCCGGCCGATGTCCAAATTCAAGCCGAAGACCCACCGGCGGTTGTTCAAGAGAAAACAATTCACGCTTCCGCCTCTAAGATAAACATTCCAGTAGGAATCAGACCAGGATACAGCGAACCGTACCCTAACTACGCAGCCCCTCATTACGTAGCGCCAAGACCATCAGTTGGCAATTACGGGTACGCCGTACCAGTAGCCAGTGTACCCGTAGCTAAGATTGTTCCCGTCGCTGTCAGTACACGACATTCTTACAGGAAAAGTAAACCTCTTAGAGCGAGCCACTGGGGTTACTAAAGTTTTCAAGTTTTTAACACGGTTTTTAGTACTGTCAAAGGCAAGGGTGTTGGTAAGATTACGAATTTAATTGAAGTGGTCTATACGATACTGAACAGTTGCAATGACCACTATATTAAATTTATTTTAACTTCATTAGAGAACAATTACAACTCTTAATTAGATTCTCTATCGTTCAATTTAAAAAAATCTACACAGAATTTTATGGAACTAATTAATTTACGGTAATCGTTTCAACTTTCAGGATTTTAATTAGTTTAATTTCTACGGTTTGATGTCGAATTCAGCTTACGCCTTGTCATTGTATAAACTGGTGTAAATATAAGGTTTCTTAAATTCTTATTATCGTTAATGTTAATTTTAAGTTTTAAGATTGCTGCTAATTTTATTTTATCTTTTGTTAATTTTAATTTTACCAAAGAACCTTGTTTCTATTGTTCGCTTTGCTTAAGAATTTAACTTAAATGATTTAGTTTACACGTTTTGAGATAATTACATCATAATAGGCATTATCTTACGAGCTTTTATATGTTGAAATAAACAATATTTACAATACTTTTTACTTTATTTAATCAACTTTCGCCGGTACTATTAAGCTTCGGTGTTGATCAACACAATGAATAGTTTAAGGAACATGGATTAATAAAAGAGATGAAAACCTATTTTAACTTCTTTACAACATTGTAAGGTTAAAGGGAGGGCGAAGAGAAAAATAAAGTGATTTCTTTATTGATTTGGCTAAAAAATAATGCTTGGGTAGTAAAAGCTCCAGAAAGTGTCTCTAATTGTACAAAAACTGTAAACAATTTTGGCATAAAACTTAATGGAGAATCTACGACAAATGATCAATAGACTCCAACTTTGCTTTAGTAAAATCCCTGTGACAAGCGCTGTGGAACACTCTTTGAAGCACGTTAAACCTTGTTTATGATTTTGTTGCAGATATTTTACTTCTGACCAAAGGTACAACAGAGTCTGTCTCTTGATTTGTCGGAGGTTCTCCGTTTAAATCAATCTCTCCCAATATTTTAACAATTCAGATACATTTTCCCTGAGGGCAATTTACGATTGTTTTAATACGCGAACGTCTTATGTTTATCTATACAAAACCAAAAATTTGGAAAACCAAGTTCCCTAGTTTTTTTCTGAGTTTTATCAGAGAATTTCCCCTGATATTTCCAGATGTAACAAAGGTTTAAAACTATAAATTTCACTGATTAAGGTTGTACCAACTTAATGTCATTGAAGTTTATGATTAAGTACTCGTACTTTCATCTCAAGTTCAACACTATTTTTTGACAAACCAAGTTGGAGGTCAGTCACAAAAGACAAATGGGTACCTATTCACCACACTACCATCCAAGATACATCGTCCTCCAGAGCCCTTGATGACTCGTAGCCACAAAACTCAGGGTCTTGACCCATAGCCCCAGATTGGGGGTGGGTCTTGTAAGGCTCAGAAAGGACCTTAAAGATTCCTTTATCCAAACCCGTGTATGCGGAGTAATCCGCCTCCTTAATGGCATTGACAGAGTCAACATCCATCAGGAAAATCCAATTGATAGATTCCTTCGTGACGATGGAGTTGACTGCCCTCCAACACCCAGTGTTTAACTTGGTGTTCAAAGAAAACATCCTCCGTAACAGGACAGCGGGATCTCTCGTCCATACATCCCTGGTCTTAAAAGCAACCTTGAAGAGTTTTGGCAGTTCACTGGCTTCAGAGACTAGCAGCCTGGTGCCCGCCAAAACCCGTTCATTCTGGTTAAACTCATTCCTTAACCAGGTTCCTGTCTGAAGATCACCACAGAGGTATATCATGGCCCCTCCTACCAGGTTGAAACTCTTTATAAGAGGTAGCGGATTACCCGAAGGTATCCAATCTATCCTCTCAAGAATCTCGCACTGGAGGGTTCCCATCTCCTCCTCTGTGATTTCGTTGACTGGATAGTCATCTTTGATAATAGCCATTGTGATGGAGCAAGCTGTCTCAAAACTAGGCAAAGCCTCTTTGATCTTATCGGGGGCAGATTGGAAAGACCCGGGAAATGGATTAGGATCATCCATCCTTGGTCTCTCGAATGAGGGTGCCTGGTCATTGTGGGGTAGGGACTGGGCCTCTTTCCTAGCCTGCCTCGCTATCTTGCGACGCGCATTGCGACGGGCATTAAGCCTGGCATGTTTAAGTCGGTTGCTGTCCTGAGACGAACCAGACCAACTAGTGGAAGGGGCATTGCCAGAGGCAGACCCTTGCGCAGTTACCCGCAGAGTTTTAGAGCATCGGGTTCTGTCGAAAGACAACCCAGACCCATACATTGACTGGGTACTGCTGAAAGCAAACCCTTGCCACTGTTCATTTTTCCTGGTATCCATAAAGAACCCACGAGTAATGAGGCGAGAGAACAGTCACCACGCAATAGTTTAGTGGAGATGCCAAAATTTAACTCGGATCAATCTCTTCTGGCTATCCCGGACCCAATCGTGATCAAAACTGCGCAAAAACAGTTCCAGATACGAGAGTTCAATTTTGACCGTAACTATTGTAATAGTTACGAAGCGTAACATAAAAGGTTTCCTACCTTTACGTAGAACTAATTGCTTTCCAAATACCACTCTCTGCTTGGTTTTCACTTCATTGGAAGTAGATCACCCTATGAAAAATACGTAATACATTAAAATCTTGTGGGGAATTATTATTTAGGTTTAAAGGCTATAAACTTTGCTCAAATAGTAACAAAGTAAGGTTATTGTAGAAAAGATAACAATCAGTGGAATCATTGTATAAAAACACAACTAAAAATCAACTTCATCCAAAAAATAGACAACTATCAGGGTAACCACTGAAAATTTGAAAATCCTATGTATGAAATTTCTTTCAGATATAACAGGGCTCCCATGGATTCCCAAAAAATATTATAGAAATTATAATTTAAATTACGGCTATTTTAAGAGGAGGGTAATTTATATTATTGATTACTTTCTTTTAAGTGATTATAGTTTGGTCTATGAAAATATTAAGTAATTTATTTGACTACAATTTTTCGTGCTTATATCGCCAATTGGCAATTTAATATTCTATTTCTATTTATTTATTTAATAGTGGGACAGAGTACAAGAGGCCATGAAGTCCTGTTTTGCATGGGGAGTACAGAATAATTATAATTTATTTGGAATTGTTGTAAGTAAGGTCCAAGCTTATCATTGTAATATTGGATACGTAAAGCTAACACTTCTTTATTTATCCAAGGTGATAGTAATAGTATTTAAAAGATATCTAGTCACTTTTCAATGTTTGACTTAGTATTTGCAATAAATCCAATAATCAAGTTAATAATTTATACTTACTTAATTGCCAAGGCTTAACGTAACTTTTGTAACACAACTTACACAAGTTAACACTTAAAATAGTTTATCTTGATTCTAAAGTAGCCTGTGCATTAATAAAATTCTAAATAGCACTTACAAAATATTAATTAATGTAACGATAAAAGGAAATTAAGCATTGAATTAACTATTTATCAATCACACAGAACACAATGAGTCAGTCACTCAGTGAATAAGTGACCCGAGTCACCGAGTCCTTGACTCCCAATCCATACCCTGCCTGTCGGTGACGAGGGACGAAAATAAGAAATTTTTCTTATTGGACAAATGTCCAGTAACCCCCCCTTAAAAATTCAAAAGTTATCGGACATTTAACAAAATGACCGGACAATGCTACATTTCCTGAATTGAAAAGTACTTTTTTTTTTATTGGACATTTGTCCAGTGACCCCCTCTTAAAAATAAAAAGTTATCGGACATTTGGAAAATTTATCGGACAAATGACCAGTGACTTGTGCTTATTTCCGTCCCTGTGACGGTAACTCGGTGTGTGACCTGCAAATCGGGGAAACGCACTTAACGCCCCCTTTAGTATCTTCTAGCCTCGAGTACAAAAATACCAACGAAATAATTATGTGATTGTAATGATGTATTTAAATTTAAATTTAAATTAAATCATTAAATTTATAATAAAAAATAAGGATAATACGTTTTGTTAATTCTTCATACTAGAGGACAAAAATCACACATTCAGAATATTTATTTTCATTACCGTCAACAGAGAACGCGAGTGTTTCTAAATTGAAGCGAAATCGGCTAAAATCTTCCTTAGAACATCGACAAACTACTAGTAGTTTGTCGATGCTTAGAATCCTTGCAATCAGTGAATCGTGAAAAATAAAGTTTCGAATTTGGAACTTTTTTTTGTTGGATTTCGGTTCTTTTTGGGTTCCTATTCCTATTTCCATTAAAGCTAGTTGGCATAGATCCGTCAAATAGTTTTCGGGAAATAAAATATTTAAATTCATATTTCGTCATGATAAACCCTAAGGCGCCAATAATACAATATTTGCAGTAATTGGTTGATTCCCACCGGGTTTTCTTCTCGTAATTAGTTACCTAAATTATAATTATGCATCTTTAAGGTATTTTAACGAGAAAAAAACCCGGTTACAACCAATAAATTACTCGAAATAACACAATATTTTAACCCTATGGATATTAATATGGCAAATTCTGATTTTAAATACTTTTTTTAGACAAAACTAATTAAGCGATCGGACTCAACTCGCTTTAATGGAAATAGGACCCCAAAAGGAACCGAAATCAACCAAAAAAAGTTCCAGATTCGAAACTTTATTTTTGCTCATTTTCGAAAAAACCAAAAAAGGCAAAATGAAGTTTTGAAGTTTTCGCGGATTTCAAAAATGTCAAAAATAAAGTTTCGAATCTGGAACTTTTTTTGGTGGATTTCGGTTCCTTTTGGGGTCCTATTTCCATTAAAGCGAGTTGAGTTCAATCTGTTAATTAGTTTTCTCCAAATTAAATATTTAAATCATGATTTTTCCCATATTAAATTCTCATAGGGCGCCAATAATAAAATATTTTGAGTAATTGGTTGATTCTAACCGGGTTTGCTTCTCGTAATTAGTTACGTAAATTATAATTATACATTTTAAAGGTCTTTTAACTAGGAAAAAACCGGTTACAATCAATTAATTATTTTTAATAATACATTATTTTAACTCTATGGAGATTAACATGGCAAATTCTGATTTTAAATACTTTTTTTAGACAAAACTAATTAACCGATCGGACTCAACTCGCTTTAATGGAAATAGGACCCCAAAAGGAACCGAAATCAACCAAAAAAAGTTCCAGATTCGAAACTTTATTTTTGCTCATTTTCGAAAAAACCAAAAAAGGCAAAATGAAGTTTTGAAGTTTTCGCGGATTTCAAAAATGTCAAAAATAAAGTTTCGAATCTGGAACTTTTTTTGGTGGATTTCGGTTCCTTTTGGGGTCCTATTTCCATTAAAGCGAGTTGAGTTCAATCTGTTAATTAGTTTTCTCCAAATTAAATATTTAAATCATGATTTTTCCCATATTAAATTCTCATAGGGCGCCAATAATAAAATATTTTGAGTAATTGGTTGATTCTAACCGGGTTTGCTTCTCGTAATTAGTTACGTAAATTATAATTATACATTTTAAAGGTCTTTTAACTAGGAAAAAACCGGTTACAATCAATTAATTATTTTTAATAATACATTATTTTAACTCTATGGAGATTAACATGGCAAATTCTGATTTTAAATACTTTTTTTAGACAAAACTAATTAACCGATCGGACTCAACTCGCTTTAATGGAAATAGGACCCCAAAAGGAACCGAAATCAACCAAAAAAAGTTCCAGATTCGAAACTTTATTTTTGCTCATTTTCGAAAAAACCAAAAAAGGCAAAATGAAGTTTTGAAGTTTTCCCGGATTTCAAAAATGTCAAAAATAAAGTTTCGAATCTGGAACTTTTTTTGGTGGATTTCGGTTCCTTTTGGGGTCCTATTTCCATTAAAGCGAGTTGAGTCCAATCTGTTAATTAGTTTTCTCCAAATTAAATATTTAAATCATGATTTTTCCCATATTAAATTCTCATAGGGCGCCAATAATAAAATATTTTGAGTAATTGGTTGATTCTAACCGGGTTTTCTTCACGTAATTAGTTACGTAAATTATAATTATACATTTTAAAGATCTTTTAACGAGGAAAAACCCGATTACAATCAATCAATTACTTTAAAAAATACATTATTTTAACTCTATTAAGATTAACATAGCGAACGCAAAAATGAAAAACTGATTTTATAATTTTTACGGCTCTTAAGAATTTCCGAACCGATTACTTCTTTTGCCACGTTAATCCCGTTAGTGTCAAAGCCTATTAGTCTGGTAACCTTAAATGCCACGTCAAGCTAATGTGGCATCGTTAAGTTCAATGGAGTACCACATGCCATTTTGAGCTAATTAGCGCTTTAATTATAAGAATTCTAGATGAAATATCGGTCCCATCCAGTTTCGATGGACGTTTTATAACATTTAGAATAAAAGTGTCGATGAATACCTTCAATATTAGAAACAAAATTTTTCACTTTTCTCCGAGAGACCAGAATCAAACCAGAATCTCAAAATCTCAAAATAAAAAGCAATTTTTAGAAGCACTCTCGCTATCTAGCGGGAATAAATCAAATTAATATTTTTAGTCTGTCACTAGGTCAAGGGTCGATCATTAATTATTTGCAAGCGTTGAAGCGTGTTATAACTTTTCATATTATAATCATAGATATGAAAAATAAGCTAGATCCACTACCCTCATGGCCAACCGGGGGGGAAAACGTCGGGAACCGAAGGCTGCCATTTGAGGGACATTATGTATTTAGCGCCATCTAGTCAAGAAGGATCAGACACTTTAAAAGGGAAAAACCGCGGGAAATTTGAAGGGATGAATTCTCGTTTATGAAAGCGCGGGAAACCTAAAGATGCTAATAGGCCATTTGAGTAAAAGCAAAAGCGCGGGAAATTACAAAATGATTAAGTAACTTTTTGAGGTTTGAGAGCTTGGGTAAAGGCGAAATAATAGAAGACTAAAAATGGTTAAAAGTTGTGCTTTTTGCAATGTAAACGCAATAAGAGAGTCGGGAAGGAACAAAAGTGTTCATTTCATAGGTATAAAAAAACATTTTAATATAATCATAATGTACAATAACCGAGGTGCATTTTTATTATTAAGATTTCTTCTGGGCAATAGTGAGTTGCTAAGAAAATGGATAGCTGTGGTAGATCGAGACAATTGGAATCCATCTTCATATGATTCAGTGCGTAGTGAACATTTCCAGGAGGAACAAATTTATGTTCAAAACGGAAAACACTATCTTAGAGATAATATTGTTCCAACAAAGGTTAATTACTAAAATTAAGTAGTTGATTGTGCAAAAATAACGTAAAACCAATGAAGTTTTCGTTTATTATAATCAGAATATGAAAGGGATTCAAGTAATTTTTGTAGCAGAGGAACAACCAAGCCAATTTTCATCGTCTAGTGTAGGTAAAGTTTTGTAGTCTTGAAATAATAACAAAGGCTCAAAAACTTAACTATATTTCAGAAAACATACGGGAAAAGCAAACCATCACTTTCATGCAGAGTTAACTGGCAACGAAGATAAACTGATAGAGAGTGAAAAAGAAAATGTGGAATGTCACGTATGCAAACTTTAATCCTGAGAGTGATTTAAATTTAAGCAATTTGAAAAATCTTTTAAACGGCCTGAGGAACCAAAACTTTCTTCTCGAAGAACATGCCATCTCTATCAATGAAAACTTCACTTCGACGGCAAAAGAACTATTTGGGCAATTGAAGGAATTGGGAATTAAAAACCAGAAAAATAAGGCTTACACTGAAGAGCTAAAGCAATTTGCTTTAACGCTATTTTTACGCACCAAAGGTGTACTAATATCTAAGGCAGCATTTTACTTTGCCTCATGAAAACACTCTTAGAGAATGGTCAAGCAGGATAAATGGTGAACCTCGATTTACGAATCAGAGTTTCTAGTTCCTTAAAGAGCAAGCCAAGAAAAGCACTGTACCAGTTGCCTTAGAGATGGAGGGATGGTGCGTGGAATACTTCTCCGGCTTCGTTGACTATGGCATGGTTTCCAATAACAGCCGAGATAGCCAAACTGTTGCGTCACAGGACTTTGGTATTTATGTTAGTAGCTATCAACTGTAGTTGGAAAATACCTCTTGGGTATTTCTTGCTTAATGGTACACCGGGCGGCTCTTGACGCAGCTTGTGAAAGAATGTTTAGCCAGGATCAACGCCACTGGAGTTAAGTGCGTGCCTTTGGTTAGCGACGTCTTAAGCAGCAATTTAACTATGGCCAAAACATTGGGAGCAAATTTGGATACAGAATATTTGGACCCCAGTTTCTCAAATCCTGCGAATAAAATGGGACATAGAATTTATTTAATCCTAAATGGAGGATTAATACAGCCATCAAAAAGTGTTTTACAAATCTGCGCTTTGACAGAGTCATACATTCGGCAAAACGTTTCTGTTGATATGAAATCAAAAAACATTTCACTATCCATTGAAATTTCTGTTATGCGAAAGTTGGTAAATGCAAATGTATTTAGCGAGCTTCAAGAGCACATGTTGGATTTTGAAGTTGGTATCGAACACCATCGTAATAGATTAATGAAAAACATTAATTTGTACGCAAAGGTTCGCCTTCACAAAATAGCCAAAGATAAGAACCTACAATTAAAAAAGCAAGCCATTAGACATAACTATCAAAATTATTTTTGTTTGAAGGGAAATAAAGCCTGTTAAATACCTTTACAATTCCGCTTCCCTTTAATTTATTTTGTGGATTCTTTTCAACGCCGGTACATAAATCTTCTTTTACTAAAACTAACAAGTAGCATCCTAATAATATTAATTATAACAATAATAAAAGGAATCAGGAATCTAAAATAACGTTGCTTCCGTTACAACGGAGGCAAGAAATATAAAATTTTCAACAATATCTGTACTCTCGGCTTTTATAGCAGACGAAATACGTGTTCGCCATATTTTAGTTTTTATTCGTAGCATCAGATGGCGCGAGCATACACATGAAGGGGGTTGCTCATATGGGGGCGAAAGTGAATTAAATAATTCAGTTCTCGCCCGTCAGATGGCGCGGAAAACGGATTGTCCCTCAAATGGCAGCCACCTGGGTCTGACGTACCCCCCCCATAGGGCAGTGGGTCTAGCTTATTTTTCATATGTCTATGATTATAATTGATGTAATTTACGCTTAAATATATTAGAATTACGAACAAGTTTTAGGGATATTGTTTCGTACATATTTCAAAGAAACTTTCAGTTTGGACATTCTCTATTCTTGTACGAAATATTGTAATATTATTCAAAATGGATTTAACCCTGCGGCGGATTTGGTGTCCGAGTTTTTTCATGGATCTTAGTTCGCCCGCCAAAACTGGGCCTAAACAAGAATATTCTGTTTGATGGTAAATAATTAATTTCTTTTAACCGTTACATCAATGAATTAATATAATGTAAATTATATTATTGCGGTACGATACTCGTGATAAATTAATTTTACTGTCTTAAATCTTTTGGCAGTTATAAAGTTAGGTGCAATCAATGTAAAGAGTTTGATTCTCAAATTAGCCGCAAAATAGCTTAGCCCAGCTATTAGTGTAATAAAGTTTAACGAAATATTTCTCATGTTTCAGAAAATCAACTCCTTGGATGCTTATGTTTTGGATTATGAGCTTTTATCGCGGTATTGACAATAGCTGCTATTTCAACTAAAATCTAATTGGGATGAAAGATTAAGATTTCTTGAACCACTGATACAAACTCATTTTGGTCTCTGCGATGTTAATCCTCCTTTTTGAAATGGTAAGCCTAGATTTTATTACATAAATAGATACGTATTCTCAATGAAAACAATTCTCGTAGAGACATTTGAATATAACTTTTTTAATATCAGTCAATTATTAATTGCGTTTCAACTAACCGTTATATTGTACAAATCGTGGGTATTTTTTGTTCCATTTATGTAAAATTATGGAAATATATATTAGTTTTGTAAAGTGAGAATGGACACGGGGATGAAATCTGTACACTGATTATCATTCCCTTCTGGCTACTTGCAGTTACATGGTAGACAATATTGACAGGGGTCACAAAATCCTCTCGAGTTTCGTCTGAATCAGTTAATGACTTCAACGCGTTCAAAGTCGTGAAATATTTACAATTATGGTGTTTGTAAGATCAGGTTTTTATAGAGGAACCCTATCTGAATATATAGGATGGTGTTTCCCGTTGTAAATTAGAATTTTGACAGCCAGGCTAGAGCTAATTGGTTTCTCTATGCAACGTGGATTTGACACTTGTTACCTATTTGAATGTCAAATAGATTTAAAGATTTAAAACTTAGTTTAGTTGAAATTTTATTATTTGAATGCGTGTTTTCCATTTCATCATACGAATTATGATTTTGAAATATTCTTTTTCCGATTTAAAAAGTTATGGTCCGCCAAAAATTAAATAAGAGAGCTTTATATAATAATTTCACCTGATCTTAAGATTATCTGCTTCTGAAATTCCCATAATTTAATATATCTAACCAAAGAAAGTTATTGTTTACTGGAAGGAGCTTATTTTGGATTAAGTTGTTGACACAGAAGAGGGCTGGCTTTTAATCTTAGTGACGTCATAAAAATATTGTAGGAGAACCTATGAAGAACCTTAATGGATTATAGAGATTTGTTTTTCTATTTTGAAACCTCCTTTGCAAAATCTCCCCATTCTTCTTTGGGTTATTTTTTCTGCGTGGGATTAAAAGAGGCCCTCTAATCTTAAGCTCTGGAGTTCGGAGTTTTCGTAAAATGTTAAACCATTTATTTCTTTCTTATCTTTAATTTTTCCATAAATTTGAAACTTAAAATTAATAATAAAAATAAATCGTTAATTTTTAAGATATTAGTTTTATCGGAAAATGCAATTTAAAAAGGCTTAAGAAACAAAATATAAGTATGACAAAGAAAAACCTATTCAGGGAGTGTTACGAATTGCAACAACCGCAAACTAATTTGGTTTTGTTCAAAATCGATCGTGATAGTGTTACTTTAAAAAAAAAAATAATATTTTTAATTTTCACTTTGACGAGTCTAAAATTTAAAAATAAATTTTTAAAAGCCCTATTGTTTCGGAGGCCAGCTAAGTCGATTTGTCAAGAGTTTAGACAATGGTGTCAGGGGAGGTTAGACGGTAAAGTTGTCTACTTTTACTGAAGTTGATGTCATTATTAGGTTTCTACCCGTTCAATGTTAGCTTGCAAAGAGGTAGGAAAGTCAATTTTACATATTGCCGCTGTCAAAAATATTCAATGAACTATTGACCCGTTCTTGTTAGACTTCCCATGCAAATATATTTCACTTAAGTAATGCTGTCATATTTTTTTCAATAGGTTTTTCTTATATTAAAAACCTGTATTCATATTTTATATTCAGTCCTGTATCGGTTCCTTACGCCCAAACTCATTAGCGTAAAAATTACAAACAAAAATGAAGCTAGAAATTAAATTTTAATATACTCGAAAAGTAGTTTTACCAAGAATTCGCTCCTTGGTGTAAAATTTCCATGGATCCTTGTTAAGCCTACATTTCGATTAACTTAAAAAAATTATAGTTTGTAGAATTTCGTATGAATAGATAGAAAATAATTTTTTGTTGATGACTTAAAATGTGATTAACGATAAGTTTCATGGTCAGGAACCGTACCACGAGCCAGGAGACGCTCTAGAATTAACTCTTAAGCTTAATTAACGCGACCATAGTCATGCCATTGAATGTCAGAGTCATTTATGGCTTCCAAATATTTGGAAAATAATTATTTATAGCGTTAGATTATTTTTTATTTCATATTTAAATATATATATTTAAATTCTATAAAAACGTTGGTAGCGTCACTTTAAATGCCATCAAAGTAGAGACCGAAGTTATACATATATGCTTCTACAGTTTTAATGACTCCTTTTATCTCCCAAAACTTTTACTTTTTATTAAAATTGACTTTTCCTTTATATAGAATGCCTAATTTGTTTTAATTTTCCAATATTATTGTTTCGAAAGAACGTTAGTGGCTTAGTTAATTTACCTATATTAAAGGTATTGTAAAACAAACACGATCTGAGAAAAAATTAAATGTTATTAAAATAAATTCATTTAGAAGATGTAAACCAAATTGCCCCTTATATTACAGATTGTAATAGGCTTTCTTTACGAATTAACCCCTTAATTTTATTGACAACTACTGTCATGAGAAATCACGCAATAACCAACATTAAAATTGGAATGATGGTGCGAAACTGAGATGGTTTATTTTCCCTTTAAATGCTTTTTGTTTATACTTTTTCTTATTTTTTTATTCTCATCGTTTTTTGTCTTTTTAAAACTATATCTTAGAGCTTAATGGGTTAGGCTGGAAATCACCTTTATCATTTTAATTCTGAGTTATGGTCATAAATTGAGAAATTTTAAATTTATTCTAAGCCTAGAAGATTATTAAGAAAAAGGTTTTTTTTTTTCATGTTTGTGAAACTTTTTTTAATGAGAACCCCAGAGCTTTATTCTCAAGAATCATTATTTTATAACTTCTAATATTTAAAGGGTTAGGGACCCTTTTTTTTTTTTTTTTTTTTTACTTAAATTATTAAATAATTTATGATTCTGTTGTACATCTGAGTTCACGTGATTCAGCTTTGACTGTGCAAAGAGTTCGTACTCTTTTAAACTCTTTGGTAGGGCTAAGGGTTCAAAAATTTTGTACACCTGAGTCCTCAAGTGTCTGACCCCTTGATCACGACCAAGAGAACAAAAAAAATCTTTAATCAGGAAACTGGGTTCATTCAAAACAGGTAATTTGAATGTGTCCAAAAAATCGGGGAAACTCTTAGAAATTTACTAGAAATAAGGGAAATTTAGTCAATTATCAGTACTTAATCATGGTTAAGTACTTAATTTTCAAAACCTTTACTGTACTTGAAAAATCAGGGTCAAATGCCCCCCCCCCCCCTCATAATACAATTCCAAAATTTTTCCCAGGAGAGAGCTAACCAAAACTAAGATTTGACTATTAATAATAATAATATAGATATATAAACCTAATTATGTTGAGATTAGTATAAAAATAATTAAAATAAGTATTTACTTTTTTGAGAACATAACCCTTTAAATATTTGCATTTAAATTTCGTTATAATAAATTGCTTTTCTTTCGCTATAACTTAAACCTCCAATCTATTCGTTAAGATAAGCTCTTGGGCTTCTTTTTTAACATCCGCTATTAAACATAATATAGCTACGTTCGCATTAGCATTTAATTCTTCCAAGGTTAACCTGATTTGGTTAATTATTTAAAAAAATAATAATAATGTTCAATATCAGATATTTATCTAAAGGGAGAATGCAGCCAGTCAAACCAAAAAAGCTAGAAATACATTTTTTAGTTATTCAGGAGTAGGCTTAACACGAATCCATAGAAAGTTTAATATCTCGTTGTAAACCAGGCTATTTGTTTCAAAAACCAGGTTTAAGAGCCTCACTCTTGTTCGTTGGCCGGTGAATTTTCAATGTCCATGGATCCTTGTTAAGCCTACTTTTCGAATAAGTTAAATTACGTATTTAAGTATCGATATTTACTTGAAGAGGCGAAATAGTTTAGGAATTGATTTGTGGGAAAGTTTATTCCTAATTTAATTAGTTGTGTTTTTTTTATTTATGAATAAAGATCTTCGTAATTATGTTACGCAATATTTCCACGTATTTCCTAAGCCTAATTCAAATCCTGTATTTTACCAATACTCAACTATTATTTGGGCGAATGAATGAGAGGTATTCCTTTTAAACTTTAGTTTATTTAGCCCCGATAATGTATTTAACTTGAGTTTCGCGCGTGCCCGCAATTTGTTAGCCAGAAAAAAATACCAAGGCCAGACCAGCAAGACGTATCTTTAAAGGGAACGTGAAATATATAGTAAATATATCATTACAGGTCCTTAATTTAATGCTGATTAAATGTTTAAGGTCGTATATAAATGACGTTTAAGTTTTTCCTTATTGCTAAATTTAATTTATCGAATTATTTGTCAAATTTACTTGTTTGATTTATTTTCAATTAAAGGCCCGAACTGCTCAGAAATTTGCCCCTTTAAAATGCTCATCCCTAATGCACACAGCCTAGCTTTGACTGTGTAGTTTGTTTTAACTTAACGTCGTCTGCTAAGCTAGATACGTCATCACTATGGCCGCTTGGCTATTAAAGAAGCTACACTTGATTCTCGCGCGTTCTTGCACCAGTGATAAGGTCGCTTTCGCGCGGTCTTTTTCGTAAAAGTACTAGATCAATTCAATTACCTTTACTACGTCATTTGTAGGAAATAATTACCTATATATTTTTGATATTTTTCTTAAGAACACTTCAACCCAGAGCTATAAATTTTTGAATACCGCGTTTTAATAGTATGATAAAACTAAAAATATAATCCATTGTCATTCTAAAAAAAGGGTGGAAGCGTTACTTTAAAGAATCGCGCGATTAAAAAAATTAATCGGAATCCATCCATTTCATTCGCCCTTTAAATTTGGCAATGTTTTCCTCTTAAGTTTGGAATGTCGCTATTTCGTCAGGACGTGTGTGTGGTTTTTGTCGGGACGTCTCGCTGAGAATTTAAAATTAGCTTTCCTCTTCTTCTCGGTGATTCTTTTGTAGTAAACTTAGTCCTTTTTAATTTCCCGCGCATTTTTGGCGCAACAATACACCACAAACACACCACGGAATCTCCCTTAAATTATTTTAGTCTGGCACCTTTTCCAACAATACTTTGATTAGAGTATAATCCGTAATACGGTGAAAAGTTATAGGCGGATGAATACACGTTATTAAACCTCGTAGTGAGAAAAGTAGTTCATTGAACATAAGAATTTCGTAAAGTTTGTATTTCTTCCAATAGTGGCGCCCATTTCGAGATCTAGCGTTGTGATAGTTTAATCTTCTCAGTTGTTTTTGGCCTCGCTCGTTGACACCATTCAACGTCTTTGCCAAAATGATTGACTTCTTACCGTTGCTAATCAATAGTTTTGTTTTAAAACACGTGGTGTGATGGTATTAGTTCGCGATTTAGTCTCGAGTATGGGTATGTCAAGAAAAAGGTTTTTAGGCAAGTTTTGGTAAGTTACGTTTGTTTTGTTTTTAAGATCTGATTGTAATAAAAACCCCTTAGATTTAGGCTCCCCTAAAAGATCAAATTTAAAACCTTAAATGTTGACAATATCAGGGAAATATTAACAAACTTTGCGTAAATCAGGGATATGTTTTATTTAGGCTATTCGTAACATTTGCTGCTTAGTGAAACGAGACATTTCGAGCCGAGGTCCTTCCTCTGTTGATCATTACTCTTACCAGAAGCCGATAAAACCCTCCTTTGAAGTCTATTACTCCCGGGTCTTGTCTACCCCTCTCTGTATGGGCTAGTTTCAAAAAGCGCGATTCGTACGCCTCCTAACGGTAGATATTTTCGGAGCGGGAGTTCGTCGAGCGAATATCTCTAGCAGCCTTGGAGTTCGTCAAAAAAACGTCGTCGTTTGTGGAGAAAGAGAATTTCCAAATTTTCCGTAGACAGGGGGTTTGAAGTAGGACCCCTCCGATCTCGTAAAATTGTGAATTTTACCCATACAGAGAGGAGCGCTATTTGGAACATTAGAGTAGTAGACTTCAAAGGAGGGTTTCATCGGCGTCTGCTCTTACTTCATAGAGACAAATAACAAAACCTGGCTATGTTCATAAGCGTCCTCTAACGGCAAAACAGTGCGGGGAAAAGTAGCAACTAACAAAATCTCGTGCGTGACTCATGGGTAAAGAATAAGCAGACGCGCACGTAGTTTTATTAGTTCCTACTCTTGCCACTGTTTGCCATTAGAGGACGCTTATGAACCTGGTCAGGTTTTGTTATCTTAATAATCCTTATTTATATCATACTTCGGCGTATGTCATTACTTTGGATAATTACGCAGCTGGGTCCGAATTGGAAAATGGTTTTTGCCGCTATCTAATTATCGTTAAAAAGAAGTATTAATGATGCTGGAAATTTAATTGAGCGTGAAATGATCGAGAGAAATGGTTATTATTGTCGTGATTGGAATTGATAAAAAAAAAACAAAAAAAAACGAAGGATCCGGCGAGAGAAACGTCCCGTGTTTATTAACTTTCTCTTTTTGTGTTCGCCAATCAAACAGAAGAATGATTTTAAGGCGTGAATAGCCTCTTTGGCTTATCACGTTTAATCGTGAAAATGTCTAAAACTAACCATTAGAGAGCGCGTGGAATCGTGAACAAAAGAAACATTTCGCAATAGGTCAAGGTCACCCTCTAATATTCTAGCCAAATTTTAAAATGACTAATTTTAAACTCGTTTTTAAGTATAGGAAATAAACGCCGCAATTTCTCCGGACTATTTAATTACCGGTAGTTAATTTGGTGGATAAGGATGCCCATTACGACTTGAACTATTATTACAACGTTATACACAGTCAGCCTTTTGTGGGGATTATATTTTTAGTTTTATCATACTATTAAAACGCCATATTTTATATCTCTGGGTTGAAGAGTTTTTAAGAAACTTATGGTAATATTCATCTTTCCTCTTGGAAAATCGGGTCTTCAACATTTCTCGCCCATATATTTAAAGTAACCATTAATCTTTGCTTTACGTTTTTCCCAAATTCACGTCAACACTCTTAAAAAGTTGGGGACAAAAATAATTATATTTTTGACAATTAAATTTAAGTTTCTTTAGTTCGCGTCAAACACTGACGTGTGAATTTTTTAATTTAAATTTTTAAGAGCAAATAATCTATGATTTAGTTTAAAAAATCAAATTTTATCATGTCTAAACATTATTTTAAACTCGGTTCTTATTGCAGGTTCGATACATAATTTATTAATTAAATTCACAATGACACTTTGCTCTTCCAAATGCTATTTATTTAGAGATTATGTTACAATGCAATCGCTTCATCTTCAGATCTAGTTTTGAGTCTTTTGACCTGAAAATGAAGTGATTGCTTTAAAACGTCTCTAAATAAATATATTTAGCATTTGGAAGCGCAGTGTGCCCTTATGAATTTAATTAATAATAATTTCTAATACATATTGACAGTTAATTTTTTTGTTTATCCAATTAATGTATTAATCCGCTTATTGTTATTACTACGCTGTTACGCAAAATGACCTCGCGTTATTAACTCCTTCCTGATATAAGAGAGTTACGAAATAAGGGGTGGGTATTAAGATTGTAATCATCCGCGGTTCAGCACCTAAGTGACGGAAACCGAAACCTCCGAGCCTTCAGAATCCTTTCGTATAAGAACGAAAAACAAAAATGCAAATGGGCGTTAGAAGAGAATTAATTATCCAGTTTCGCGCCAGTTGGTACCGGCTACTATTAAGGTATTTTGAAAAAAAAAACCTAAAAATAATGTAGTGGTATCGTAAGAAAACTTGCGAAATATAGTTTCAGGTGAAAGTCAGTGCCGTGTAAGAAGAGGGGGAAGAAATTACATTGTAGTATTGAATTCCACGGGTTCAAAGCTAATAGGTTTCTATTTTCATTATTAGACCTTCGTGATGCGAGAGGCGTCAGAGTCAAGGACATTAACTTATTAGTCGACTCTTTTATTACGCACATGCGTCTGAACAATTTATTATTAAAGGAAAAAGGCTCCCTAGTTTGGTGGACTGGGTTGCCACTGGTCCGAAGAACCCTAAATTGACATGGAATTAAACTGAGCCAAAGGTCAGGGAATGTAAAATAAAGTCAAAGGGTCAGGGAATGTAAAATTAAACCATTGAAGGTCAGGGAATGTAAAATTAAACGATTGAAGGTCAGGGAATGTAAAATTGAGCCATAAAGGTCAGGGAATGTAAAATTGAGCCATTGAAGGTCAGGGAATATAAAATTGAGCCATTGAAGGTCAGGGAATGTAAAATTAAACCAATGAAGGTCAGGTAATGTAAAATTGAGTCAAAAACGTCAGGGAATGTAAAATTGAGCCAAAAAGGTCAGGAAAAAATCAGGGCAAAACTCGAAGGTCAAGTAACTGGACCATATAAAGGTCACTCTTAAATTACCCCTCGATACGAGACCCAGCCAATAAAAAATTAAATATTAATTAAAATCATTAGATTGTTTTAAATAAAACACTGAATTCAAAGTTTACGCGTGGAGAAATTAAAGGAGACGTACAAGTCCTAAAATGGTTTTAAAGGGAGAATAAAGCGAGAAGTATTTTTTATTGATTAATTATTAAAATGTTTAAAAATGAACTTTAGCAAGAAATCAATTTGAAAAATAGGCTTAACTCTTCACCCTTACTTTAATCATTAAAATTATTTTGAAACGAAATTATTTGGAGATATCGTTTCCCTTTAAAATTGTAATTTTCAACCCCCTTTGGGTTATTCAACCACTTCTTCGGTTTCTTCTATTGTCTTTCAATTTCTGTCGCGTTTTTTTGTAAGACCCTATAGAGAATATCGTTAGTTAACTTATATTAGCAGAGGTAGAAAGTTTGTTAGTTTAGCTGCTCGTGGCGTGCCACCATCGCTGGAAATCCCAGCTAGTATTTTTATCATTCATACTTACTTCTAAAAATCGGAGTAAAGTTTTAAAGGTAGTATTCGCTGAGTAAATGTAAAATTGGAGACATTTTCGACGACAAGTTCAACTGATGAATCGTTAATTTCTCCGTTAGAATATTTTCGCGTTTCTAAGTGAATTTACTGAAAGGTAATATTTTAATACTAGAAATTTCTGTATTTTAGGATAATTTATTCATTGGGTAAGGAAAATCTAAGGTATGGTAATATAGAAGGGTTTATTAATTATTTAAAGATTTAAAATTGATATTTTAAGATTTAGTTTTTGAAATCAATTAGTTTTTTAAAGTAACGCTGCCATGATTAAAAAAAAAAATCGAAATTAAATTTTTTGGGTTGACCTTTTTCTAACGCCAAAAAATAAAATGCCAGAAATATTTTGTTTCCCCCCATGATGACGTTATTGACTATTACTTTAAAAGGTCAAAATGGTAGGACTATATAGCTCTGTTAAGTACTTTTCATGCCTAGAATTGGCAGTCGATCGACTTTGAAACGATTTGAAGTCATATTCAATCAATTATTGGAAATAAGCCCTTTTGTTTCGAAGCTACAACTTCATCATCAGGTCCGCTATCTGATAGCGGACCTGATGATGGAGTTATATCTTCGAAAAGTCATAGAAATAAAATAATTACTTCTATTAAGTAAGGTGCAGGGTTTCCTAGTAGAAAAATAACTTTACATAATGAATAATATGTGCAATATTATTAGGATTGAAAAAAATAATCAAAGTTTTACGGGAACACAATTACAGTGTCACTTTTAACTTTCAAAATATTGGTACGTGTTTTCGTAATTAAGTTTTCTGATGCTATCTTTCGGGTAAATACACATACATTGGGAAATATATACCCGAAATAATGTGGTAATTTGTCACTACACAAAGAATCTTCTTTGTAATTAAACTAAATTAAATCTAGGAAATTATGGAAGGCAACGTTTCTTGATTTTCAACGAAATTAATAAGAGACACTTAAAATTCTTCCTATTTTTTATATATACATATATATAAATGCGACACAATCAAATTTTTCCATTTTCCAAATTCCCATCGTTAGAGATACATTTATAGCAGCTAGGCATTGAAATATTTCCTCATTCGGTATAAATATATGTTTTAACAGAAGCCGATGAAATCCTCCTTTGAAGTCTACTACTCCAATGTTCCATATAGCGCTCCTCTCTGTATGGGTAAAATTCCCAATTTTACGAGTTAGAAGGGGTCCTTCCCTGTCTACGGAAAATTGGAAATTCTCTCTCTCCACAAACGAAGACGTTTTTTGGACGAACTCCAAGGCTGCTTGAGATATTCGCTCGACGAGCTCCCGCTCCGAAAACATCTACCGTTAGGAGGCGTACGAATCGCGCCTTTTGAGAATAACCCATACAGAGAGGGGTAGACAAGACCCGGGAGTAATAGACTTCAAAGGAGGGTTTCATCGGCTTCTGGTTTTAATTTGGTTAGCCCTCGATGTAAGAATTTCCCAATTATTGGAGTCTTTTGTTTTCTAGGCAACGAACGAAAATGGGATGGAAGCTTGGCAAAAGTCGGAGATTGTCAGCTAGTCGCTCAACGGGAGATTTGCTTAAAACTGTACGAATTAATCGGGAAAAGCTACAGCGCAAATCAAGGATTGGTTTGGATGTTGCGCCCGAAAACTCCCCCAGGACCGAAGGATACCTTTATGTTTTAGCCGATGGCGGGTTTTGGTTCAGGTATGAATTAATTCTACCTTTATTAACATAAGCTGAATAGTACTATAAGTTAATGAGTAATTAAAGGGAAACTTAGAGTTAAAAATGAAACGGCTTTTAAATTTATTTTCTTAATCGCCGTGCCAAAAAACGTATTTTTGGTCGTCATCAACTTCAGTTATTACTCGAGACTATACTCTCGCAAGTACTTGTAATATTTTTCTAGTAGCGAGATCTCTCTCTCGCTCCCTCACGCACTCGGTATAAGGCTCTAGCACTTTAGTTTAATTAATCCTTCGTTCTCCTACATCATTTTCGCGAATTTCCGGCTAATTCCGTTCCCCCGTTACCTAAGTCTATGCTCGGCACTTATAGTTCTGATTCGAATATTGGGATTAAGGGAGAGCTTGTTTTCGAGAACATGTTTAAAGGCGTATAATAATAATGATATCGCTGCCTTAGCCTTGATTTCTCTAATAATATTTATATGGCATAATTACTATATAATCTCGTACAACCTTGAAAAATGACGTAAATTCCCACAGAAAAAGTTTTCCCATGGGAAATTAGCTACTTTCGAAAATGGTAAATGAATTTAATAATAATATTTATTTCGCAATGAAGTTGCAGGCAACCACGGAGGCTTAGCATGTAAAGTGTAGTCGCCAATACAATATACAGATTACAAAAATATTAAAAATATATGTACTCTAACATGATTGTAATTATGCAAAAATGACCGATAGAAGCAAAATTAGCCAGGGAAGCTTATAAAGGGATAATAAAGAGTAGTTATGTGCTATTTTTAATCGAGCTTCAGACCCACCAATAAAACTTGGACTTAAATATACTTTAGGTACTTGTTCGATCAATCTAGGGTATTTGCGTTAATTACACGGTCAGAGACTCAATATTTTTACCATAAAGAATTAAGATCTGGACAGACGATGACCTCTAAATCAATCTTGATTAGATAAGAGTATGTAGAACTGCTTAAGTAACTCACACTCTTTCTAACGATTAAAAGTAACCAAGGTACTTGAAAAATCAAAATGGTCTTTAAGAATTTAAAAGTTTTAAAAAACCCCGGTCAATGGAAGTTACATTGATCATCTTTAATAGATCTAGCTCTTTAAAAAGCAAGGAACGAAATGTAGTACCAATTATTTTAAATTTTAATTTACACTTGGGGAAAAAAAAAAAAAAAAAAAAAATGCTCAAAGATGGCAAAAAAGAGATCACTGATATTCCTTTTACCAATCCAGAGTTTCCTAGAACTTTTACAGGGAGGAGATCCTTAACAGATAAGCCCAAATGGTCAGAGAAATTTATTTAGTACATGTCAAGGAACTTTTTGATTAGTTGACCAATTAATTGAAACATAATTATTATAAACTGAAAATATTTGCTTCACAATTTTTTACCCTCATATTCCGAGTAATTTATCGACCCTAAATGATAAGCTATGTCGAATAAAAAGTGGAAATTGCCAAGAGCTCGATTGTAAGAATAAATTCATGAAAAAAGATTAAATATGGTCACAGAAATTGGTTAGGGAAAAGTCAGGGAAATTAACCTCCAAACTTTTACGAACCCTGTTAAAGCTAGAAGAATCCGAGCTTAGTACATTCTGCAAATTGAAATTGATTTTATTATTGAAATGAACGACTCTGACGCGTGTTCTTAGGCTCTTAGAGCTTTTTAGAAATTAGCCTCTAATTGTATTAGGTTTAATTAAACGGAGACTAATTGGCTATATTATTCAAATTGATTATATTTTAATTATCTTTAGGGCTATTGTTTTCGCTTTTTTCTACAAATCTAAAATAGACAAAACCCATTTACTTTAAAGCTTTTAGGTTCATTTGAAGAGAAAATGAAGTTATTGTCGAGGTGATTAGCAACTCCGTATTCTTAAGATAGGACTTAAACACTAGTAAAAATATTTGCGAAATAATATTAAGCTTCAAATCAATATATAGATTACTCTGAAAATAGGCTTAACGAGGATCTACGGAGAGTTTAAAATGTCGCTGTTAATCACGTGAGAAACGAACTTTATTACATCGTTGAAAATATAGTTATAGTCTAGGATTATCTAAAACTCTTTGGATCCCGGCTAAGCTTACTTTTTAAAATATTTCGATTGTAATTTAATTTTTATCAGATTTCATTCTCCCTTTAAATCACTCGGGTAAACTTATTCTCAACGCTACTTTGTTTCAACTTTAAGTTTGGAATCGCCAAAGAAAGTTTTTTTATTTTAAGTGATTTTAGATTTATTTTTATTATTCTAATTTTCCAACTTTAAATTGCTTCAATCGTAATTAGTAAAAAATAGTAATTTCTTTTTTTGATTTTAGCTAATTATAACTGAGTAAGAACTAAAAAAGAACGTTTATCGAACGTACGAATGTTCGCGATTTAATTTGCAATACAGGGAAAGATACCGAGCTTTAAACGTTTTAAAGGGTTAGGGACCCTATTTTTTTAACCATTTAACTTTTGTTTTTGTCGCCATTTCGCGATTTTCTAGAAAATTTCACTGGTACTAAACACGTGAATTTACTTTCAAGAATTGAAGGATTCGTGACGTAGTTTTGACGTCATGTTTTCAAATCGATGACGTATTTTTATATCGATTTGAATTTATTCGCCGAATTAACGCCATTTCAGTAGATTGTAATTTCCTGATTACAAAAAACTAGCCAATAGTCCTGGTCGATTTCCAAAACCGGAAGTCTAGAGACACTCGCGAAAATTTTGGCGGGGAAAACTTTTGTCACGTGATCGTCCGCCATCTTTTTGTAGTGTGAAAATAGCGACAGACTAACCAACGCCTCCTATATTTTATCATATAGGAGGCGTTGGACTAACAACTTGAATTTGGTTTGTGGGAAATAAGATTAGAAATAGTCTGGCAACCTGTTACTACAAAAAGATGGCGGCGCGGCTATGAGACAAGCGCCCATTTCTGGCAAATCGACCAGGACTATTTTTCTTAGATGATGAATCCCTAGTTGATTTTTTAAAATCATAAACTAGTCATAGTACCCTATTGCTTTAAATTTAATCTTATTGTTCGAGTTGTTCCCCCAAGTTTTTTTCTTCCTATTTTGATTCTGGTTCTTATTCCCTAGTGGCTTATTTTAGAACTAGTGTCTGGGTGGAGGATGGTGCTTAGATGGTAGTTTGTGTGTGTAAATTCCGGAGCCGACTTTCGCTAATTAGAAAAGCTTCATTCTCTAATTTTCTTTAATTCGCGCTCGTCGAAACACGTTCTCAAGAGCTCTCTCTTCACGGCCACGACTAAATTTCAAAGGGATAGTCAAAAGGGAGCCGATAATTCCGCTATTTATTAAATATTGAACGAACTGGAAACCTCTTTAAAAATAGCAAATTATTTATCAATTTATTTATTTAGACAATAATTTAAATTTCAGAACTATTCAGTGACCAATAACCGTTAGAACCAAGCTTAAAGCCAGTCAAAGCGAGGAATTGGTGTCCCCCCCCATTTTACCCAAAATAGGATTTGGCAATGATTATCTTTTACCCAAAAAAATTATTTCTCGTTTCACCCAATCGCGTTATAGCCACAATTCCCGTTTACCCCAATGTCACTTTCAACCAGGGATTATAGCCTACAATTTTTTTTATAGATTATTGGGATTTCAACGAATGAAGGTTAGGTTAGGTTAGGTTAGGCTTACAACTTTTGTAAATAAAAATTCGCTTCATATGATAAATTTCAGATATATCATGAAGTTAGGGCCGAATTAATTAAGGACGTAGAAGGAACCAAATAAAAAAATAAAATCTATTCATGTAAATATTATATTTCAGTCGTTTTAGGAGAAATTTATTTGGGCGAAATGGGATTTGGGTGAAATGGGAATTGGGTGAAATGTACATAGAGAAATGGGAATTGGGTAAAATGGGATTGGGCGAAATGGTAATTGGGGGAAATATTTTAGGTGAAATGGGGGGGAATCGAGGAATTTAGTCATCTTTAGGTTTACAACAAGCGCAAAGTCTGTCTCAATATAAACTAATCTTTGAGATAACTGATAGCGTATAGCTTTGCGCGTGGTGCCAACTCGAATGTAATTGGTATAGTTAATAACAATATACTAAAGAGGCCCATAAGTTCTATTCCCTATCGACCTTCCCTTTGAATCCTTCTCCCCTTTCTTCTAAGTTTCCCCCTTATAGTTTGCTTGGTCGAACCTCTCTTCAATTTCTTCATTAGCCTCCTAATGGTTTAACGTGTCTCGGGGGATTACGCAATGACGTATTTTAAAAGGATTAAACCGAACCCTCCTAACTAGTCTCCTATTGTTTTCCCTCACTACTTCCCCACTCCCCCTGGCCTGTCTTGGGGTTCAACCTCCTGAAATTCCTAGGGAACTAGCTTCCTTAGATGAAATAATGAGGGAATTCGCCTCTTAAAGCTTAGTTTCCACTAAGTTAATCCGCTAAATAATTAGTTTTTAGTTACGAACGTGTAAAGTGAACTTTTTCACGAGGGCTAATGGAAACTAGACTTTACACAACATCGTTTCCTAAGTCTACAAGGATTTGCTTCGTATGCTGTATGTATCTTTTTTTGGAAAACATGAAATATAAATCTAATATCAAAGGGAAAATGAACTGATTACAAATAGGCTTCAGTTTTTAATCTATTCTATTCAAATTTATAAAATGTTAATATAAATCGTAAAGGCTGATAAAGGTTCAATTACACTTGAAATTGTTAAGCCTAACTACACAATCAGTAACGTTAAGAATATATATCTAACAGAGCCAACTTGATACACGAGCTATTCAGAATGTGGGTGGAGCTTATCTGGATATTGTGTGGATCTTGTAAACCCCTATTAATTTAGTTTTTTTTTTTCTAGTTACAGTTAGTATCCTCTAATAATTTAATAGTGATTTATTTTTGGTCAACTTTTAAGCCTTTGAAATAATACCAATATGATAAAAACATGATAAGCCTGATATTCGCTTCAGTATTTCACCGTCCCTTTAATATAAACTTTAACCTTTTTACTCGTAACTTTTAGCCCTATATATCTTTTCTCGATATACATATTCTCTAAGGCTTCGAAGAAACTACGAAGTTCTATCAAACTCTACAGTCAAAATCGGATTAGAATTTCATCAAACACAAAACTTAGATTCCCTTTTATCTTCTTGGAAATGGCTCAATAACTTGGAACCCGTCTTATAACGATCGCTGACTTGTAATCTTATCTCCTTTAGTCTTGAAATCAGTTTAAACGTTTAGTAGGTAGAAAACTACGACGTATGGGTACTTATGCAACTCCTTTATTGAATTTTAAAGTGATAGTACCACATGATTGTTATGAGACACCGGGTTTGTGTCGGAATAGGGAAATAGATTAGGTCTATGTACTATGACCGACTCTAGCGCCAACGTGCTGCGCATGATGGTCAATTAATAAAAGTGTTGGCGTTGAAAAATGTTTCTTGTGTCATGCTTTCCCCGAAATGATCATCCATTTGTTTGGTTTTGGTGTCATTCAACACGATTTTCCTTTTTTTTCTCCACCGAGCCCCAAATTACCTTTGGCCTACATTTTTCTACATTCATGTAGTGGTAATTTTTCTATGCGGGTAATGTTTTTAACACTGGCTGTTAGTTTCCAATGTGAAAACATCTGTCACAACACTAGTTCCAATAGTTTGATTTAGTGTAACACTAGTGTAGCACTTTTGCAGTCAATGGTTTCTCACTTAACACCAGTGCGTTTTACACTTTAAAAGTAGTTTCCGCTACATTGTCGTTGGAAAACCAGACTGTAAATTATACATTCTATTTGATCTATAAATATTAAAATTGTTTTTATTAGGTTCCCTTTTTTTGCGTGCGTAAATACAACGCCAATCTAATTACCTTAAAAAAAAAATCTCTTAGTTTTTCTAAGCGGTTTTTTATTTCATTTGTTGTAACAGAATGTGGGTTAAACTCGGAAGCAATCAATTGGAGACTTACTACGAGCGGGCGGATAAGTTACCTCTGGAAGTCGTCGGTTTATCGGAAGCGCTCTTGGTCATTCCACCGACTATCGAAGCCCAATGCCCCGAGGACCGTCTCTATCCTTTACGAGTCGTTAAAAAGGTAAGGAAAAGTTTCTCTTAATTACCACCAACCATACCCCCATCCTGACCTTTTCAACAAACCCGGTTACCGTCTGCTTTCCGAATGAATGCCTGGCCACTTTTCCCGTCACATATCCCTAGACTCGATTTCCTATTACGTTAAAAAAAAGACCCGGTTTATTTCGTGACCTAAGGTGGTCAGAATAAATCCGCTTAATGTCTGTAGATTGGCCAGGAAAGATTCAATTTCCCTGCTTGAACTAATTTAGAGTTTTAGGCCTTTGCGTTATTGATTTAGAGTTTGAGAAATTGAAGTAAAATGAAATGTTTTAAACCATTTTGAAAATAAAACAAATGGCTAAAAGAGATCAAATAGATCAAACTCTAAAAGTTTATTTTCAATAGTTATCGGTGTTTAGCGTCATTAAGGACAAATGTCCTAATTTCTTGCTAAGTCAAATGATCGAGGGTAACGCGAATCACAAATAAGAATTTTGAAGCTTTTAGAAAGAGAAATTTCACGTTCAGAATAATCTAAATTCAAATTCAAATCCGTCAGATGGTAAATTAGCTCAAATTTTTAGTGCCTCCCTCTGAAAGAGTTAATATTTCGCTCTCTGAATAAAATAGGGTTCCTCTTTCTTATCTGGGAAGAAATCGCTGGTTACATTAGTGAGTACGACATACGCGCTTCTGCAGATAATTAACTCGTTCTTTGTTTTATAATCTACTAGGTTTAAAATACTCGAGACGCATTTTGCTGAAAATTACACGCGAGATTGTTTTTACCTCATTAGCATATTTATCTTTCGAAAAAATTATAATTTTCCGCCTAGAAGTAAAATTAGTTTAGGTAGCTAGACGAAATGACACCTTAAACGTTTAATGGCCCACGTAGTTTTCGCGAACGGCTCCTTAGACGCCCATTTGCGTCTATTATTTAATTATTATTATAATTCCGACCGGAGAATTGTGGAGACACGACACGTCTCAGTTTGTCCACTGACTTGGCGACAATATAGTGCTCTACGTAATTATTACCGTGTTAGAGTTATTTAAGCTAATGGCTGGAAGAAGCCATTTTGCTATATAGCCGAAAATTCCCCCTGAATCCTTGTTAAGCCAACTTTCCAAGTTAAAAATTGATTAATAGCTTAGTTGTTTAAATACTGAACAATTCCTATTTTAAAGACACGAAGTCAATAGAAAATCACTCCTTAGTGTTTAATTCTCCCTTTAAAAGTAGGAAAACTCTCCTCCAAGAAATATAATCCAAGAGAAATAATTCGGGCAACCACGGGATCATAAACACGCGATATTCTATCCTCGCGTTCAGAAAGATTTGGCACGGGCTACTTTCTTTTCTACGAGGTTTAACATTGCGTATCATAACGCCGCACCTTTTGCCTTTGCGCCAACTTCTCTCGAACAAAGATATAGCGAGAATACGTAGACTTAATAGTAATTTTCTTCCGCGTTTGGGTTGGGCTATATCATTTAGCCAAATGGGAAGAAAAAGATCTCTATAACACGGGTTTTATTACTCTTGAGCTTCTTCTTTCTCTTCATCCACGCTTTCATCGCTCTGGTTTTATCTCTCGTAAGAATCATTCCGAGATTGCGGCGCGTACGAAGATAGCTTCTTTTCTACCTCTATATTAGGAAATCTGGAAGACAGGGTTAAAGGGTTATAGTCTTCTCAATTTAGGATATATTCGGAGTAAAACCTAATATTCTTGTTTTGACTACAGAACAAAATTCTCTGTATAATAAATCGTTTTTTAATGAATTTAAAGGGATACTAAACTCTCTTATAACAAAAATAAAAGTCGCGAACTAGAAAAGCTAAGCCTAAATCCATTTTGATAAGGTTTTTGTGCGTGTTTTAACAGTCTAAAGAGCTTAAAATAACTTTTTTTCAGAGTCTTATATCCTTTTAAAGGGTTAATGAAATCGTTTTTATAATAATTGTCTTTAAAGTAGTAATATCCAATTCTACTCATTTTTTTATTCCAAAAATATGTCTATATTGTCCCCGCATACTTTGGCTTCTATCTCCTCTTTGTTTTTCACAACCTCTTGTTGCACCCGCAGCTAATCTATAAAGGTAGACTCCAGACACTTAAAAAAAAACAAGTCATAAACCCTTTAAAAGCTGAACATTTTCTTCAGTGAAAACTCCGAGACGTTTCTTTATCACTAAGATTAAAATATTTTTTCCGTTGGAGTTCATTGTTCGCGTAGAGTTCGTTAATTTCGTGGAAAGTAAACGAGGATTAATACTTAATATTTAACCCCCTTACTGAACGAAAGTAGATCCTCAAATTTCTTAGGGAACGGATTAGTTTTGCAGGAATTATATATCGGACGATGCTTTAAATATCTCCACCCTTTTTCCAAAGTTTTAATTAGCTCATTTCTTTTATTTTTTATTGGTAGTTTTAAGTCTTTATTATTCGGTGAAGGGTTATTGACCTCGTCAAATTGCTTTGGGTCCTTTCGACCGAATTCCCATTCGACCGAACCCAATCCCATTCGACCGAAAAACCCGCGCTTTGGCGGTTTTTGAAATTTTTGGGGTATTTCCAAGGTATAACCTAACCTAACCTAACCTAACCTAACCTTTCAAATAAATATTATTTAAAACTGCATTATTGTACTTTTTTTTACTACCGTTTACGTACGAAGAACCTAGCTTAACAAAAGTTCCATTCAACGTATTACATATATAATTATGCGTATGCTTCTATTCGATTGAATTAAATTTTTGAATTTATTAGCCCATTCGGTCGAATGGGAAGAAACCTTTTTCCCAGCCCAATGGGCTAGAATTTCAGCTATTCGGCCGAATGGGATTTCGTTCATATGGGAATTCGGTCGAAAGAGCATATACCGTCAAATTACCCTTTCAAAATATTTAAATAATCTTTATATTTATTAACGCTCTGGGTTTTTTGGTAATTGTTTCCTGAATTTGAAAAAAACCGATCTTTGGTTACAATTGCATCATGAACATTCCAACATCTGTTATTAGGTAGACAAATATGTCTAGCATGAGTTTTAAATTTTAAAATCAATGTAAATCTGGAGTTTTTGGGTCCATGTTTATTAATTATATAGTCTTTGGTGAATATGTAGTCTTAATATTCACTTCAGTAAATTATTAATTTATTTCTAGCTCTCACGGGGCCACACATACTGTTTTAATCTAAACAAAACTGTTCCAGTTCGAGCGCGTAAATAATTAATACGCCTATATACTCGTCGTAAAATGTCCCGCCAGGGTCACTTAAACTCTACGCCCTCAATGAGCAGTAACATTATAGTCGATTTTTCTAGCTTCTATTTCTGGGTTAAAACCTCCTTTTCCCCGTATTTTTGGCAACCACCGTGAAAATTCCTAATTAACGACTCTACGGCGAATTTATACTCCATATTAAATTCTTTAGTCGATAAAGTAGTTCTCAATTTAAACCGAATCTTCTTTAATGTAGTTTAATTGGTCCGTAAAATCACACGTGACTCTTTAGAGTTGAATTTATATAAATAAACATACAGTGGTAGAATAAAAAGGGTGATATTGAAACAGTTCGAGATTACAGCGCGTACTGAGTCCATTCTCCGCGTTAATTCAATGTTTTGTTTCATTAGAGAAATAGAGGAGGACAGCGTAATTGCTGTACCAGTATAAACTTGAGATGAAAAAAAAAACGTATTTGAATATTCCGCCTTAATTTCGCTAATATGCAAATGCTTAAAGGGATACTATAGACTATACTGAAACAATTCTTTTTAATCGATTTAGAATATTAAAATAATAAAAAATTAAAAAAAAACTCGCGGTAACTTGAGAGTTTAATCCATATTTGAAATTTTACATTTTTGAATATACTTCAAAATTAAAATTTGCAAAATATATAATTTTAATTTTTCCACTTGATGACGTAGAATGATTTTGGAACCTAATTAATAACGATGAGGTTCAGATGAAAGGATGGTCTAAATTTATTTGGTATATTTCCAAACGATTCCAAAATCAAAGTTGTGGAGTTTAACTTTCATTTAAATATAATTTCAATTTATTTGAAATATCAAAAATAATTTGAGTTCGAACTTGAAAACCTCTGTTTAATTTCTTACCTATAAATAGTTTTTCTCTTTTATAAATCTGTCAATTTCTAAACAGTCTTAATCACTGTTCAGTTCAACCGACCTCTAATTTTTAAAACTAGTTTTTTTAATCGTGGTATTTTAGCACCTTTCAAAGGTTGTAAAGGGACAGCTAGGGTACGGTCTACAAACTCAGCTAGAAGTACAAGAGCGTACTTTTAGGGCATATCTCTAATGTAGAAGGTGGTTTTTCATTGGAGTCGCGGCAGTCGTCGCGTCCCTGTGAAAATAAACATCTGCAACATCTCCTAAAAGCCGCGCTACAGACGACTTAACTCTCTTGAGTTTTTTCTCGTCGCCAGATCTCGGCAGTTTTCACTTTCTATAAACTTTCCTTAGAAGTCATGAACTCCGTAGAAAATCAAGAAGTCGCGACTTTTTTAAGTTCTTAGACAAAATCGACTGTGATAGGCTTAACGAAAACTATAAACGTTTCGAAACCTTCGCGAGTGTTTAACGTGATCACTAGCTTTTGAGAACGTTTAATAATAGGCTTAGAATCATGGATGAACGTGATCCGTTCAACTCATCATCAATTGCGGAATCTTGTGATAAAAAAGTGCCGAAATCTGACAACCAAACATTATCGCGATCATTTTCAGTCAAGGTATTTGATCATACGTTTTATAATTTCATTGTAAAAGCTATATCGTCAAAAAAGAGTGAAATTTCTCTTACTTGGTTTCAGTTATTTAGCAAATTGTCTTTGATATAGCGACCACATCACTTAAATTGCTTGTTAAACATCGCAAACTCTCTCTCTCTCACTCTAAGCTCTAAGCCTAAATTATTATCATTAGGCCTAATAAAATAAAATTTAAACTCGCTTAATTCGAGTTCAACTTAAAATCGTCCGCTTTTGAAATAAAATCTCACGCTTCTCGACTCAAATGGAGTTTGCAATTCGCGTCTGCTTTTCGTTTTAAGTTGGCTTCATGAATGTCCGACACAGACATCATTACGTAGATAATTATAGAACTAAATTCAAGTTAAAATACCAAGAATTCTTAACGTAAGGTCAAGAATTCTCAACATCCGGGTATTTGTAGCCAGATATTCGCTATCGTAGAAAGAATTTCAAGTATTTTGACGTAAACGGGTTTGTTTATCTAATTGAATCACACGCACGCTGGACGTAAGTCTTAATTCTAGCAATCGGTTTTCCTAAAATTGTTCCGGAAGCTGATTGTGTAAATAGTTTTTCTTCCGCTCTACATATATTTTTTTCTTGGAAATTAAAGCGGTACCGTTTTTGACGTTGTACTACTTCCGGTACAACTGTAGGGATAGATAGATTCGTTCTTCCAAGGTCTGAGTATATATTTACATTGGTATAGGTCTGTCTAATGAGCGGAAAGGGGGTTATGTTTGTTATCGGAGCTAATTATCTTTAGCCAAACTCTAGGGTGTTCCCTCACCGCCTATTAACCAGCTCTTTCCATCATACGTAGTTAGGCATGTAGAATCAGTTCGGAATGTCAGCTCCTCGCTACCTCGCTTAAATGTCTTTTACCTCTTTCAAGATATAGCGAATGATGCCAGAAGTGAATTATAGGTACTTGAAAGTAGATAATACTCTACTTTAAGTCATCTTTTCTAAAATGAAAAATAGAAGTTATTATTAAGGATTTGTAGCTTCAATTTCTCGAACACCTATTTATGAGGAAAAATATTATTTTAAATGGGTACCATTTACCTTTCTAGGTTGTACCAATCAAATAATTTCTTAATAGATAATTATGAATAACAACACGGCGTTCATAAGCGTCCGCTAACGGCAAACAATTGATAGAGGAGTAGCTAACAAAACTACACGCGCAGCTGCCTATTCTTTATCCCCGTGGTTTTGTTACTTTTGCCTGCACTGTTTTAGCCGTTAGAGGACTATTATAAACGCCAGGTTTTGTTATTCATCTGTATCTATTAAGATTAAATAGGCCCACGTTGAATTTAAGATTATACATAATCTTATTGGAAGAAACTACTTTCCTTGTGAGGTTTAACAATACGTAACTATCCGCCTTAACTTTGACCGTTATGTAAATGAGAATATGTTGAATCTTTTAACATTATTATTATGAAGTTAATAACTTCACCTTTTTAACACTTCGAGTAATGTACTTCTGTCGTTGTTCGCCGAGTTAACGCGTTGAAATCTGTCACTGATTGTGACCATTTTATGTCTCCCTTTATCTGGTCGTGTCGTCCGTTTTCGCGAGTTAAATGACCCATTCTCATCTTCATCGTTTTCTCGTTTCTTTGTCTTCTTTTCTAAATATAGGAGCAGCCTGTGGCTTGTTTGGCAGCCGAAAGCTCCCAGGAGCGAACTCGATGGGCCGAAGCCATCCAGAATTGTTTGGAAACTCGTTCCCTGGACATCGAAGGACTCAACTTGGAATATTCTCTCGGTAAGCTATATAGCCGACTAACCTCCTTTAGGGCAACGACAAACTAAAAATTCTTATTGGGTAGAAATAAAAATGACTTTGGAGGGCGAGATTCGAACCGCCTTTATTTGTTTTAAGTCTTAGTTTTTTTCTTTTTTTTCTAAAGGTATTATGAAATGTTGCGAAATGTTAAATTTAATACTTCTGATTGAAACTAGTTTCGAGCAAAAAAATTCAGAAATATCTGACAAGAACCTATTTTAAAATTATGCACAAAAAATCTGGGAAAGTTAAAAGTCAAGGAAATTAATTTTTTGTGACGTTAAATATTTGAATGAAGCATTTCCATATTCTGAGCTTTAAAATTTCGCGCTAAAACAGGTTTTCCATAGCCACTCTCATTCTTTTAAAAAATGGCTAGGGAAATTATTGAAAATAAGTCAGGAAAAACCTGGAAGAGTCAGGGAAATTAATTCGGAAGATCAGGGAAAACTTGTTTTTATAAATTATGATCTGTGACACCAGTTAAAGCTTGGTAATACCATATCGAATTATGAGATTAATTATAATTTAATGGTTTGGATCTTAAGTTAATATTTTTAAAATAAGGTCAGTGGAACTTTAAGCCAAAAGTCCAATTAAAATGTCTCGTTAGTTAATCAATTGAAATGTATTTTAAATGACAATCCAGTATACAACAAATTCGAATTATTTTCGAAACAATTACATTTCATTACACCTTGACGTAAAGTTTCCTTTGATTTCTGTTCTTCCATTGTTTGTTTCCGCCGCCGTTCGCGATAAATTATTTCAAAAGAGAATCCACGAATCTCGCCATGTTTCGCGAAACTTGTAGTTTCGCTCTATGACATTTGGCACGCTCGAACGAAGCCAACTACGCTGTTTTTGTAGCTCTCTCCTGTATGTTCGTCTTTCCCTTCGTAGACTCCCAAAATCTCCTCGCAATCCCCTATATAATCCTTTTTCGGTTTCACTTGGGACCAGAATAAGCGCCGGCTTTCCTAATGACCCCTGGTCTCTTTCTCTCACCTTTCAAACAGCCAATCACGGGATTCTTCGGCTCTTAGAGAAAGGCAAGAGGAAGCTTAGCCTCGTGTGTATGGAATACTCAAAACTGATATTTATTCCGACTATATCTTATATTAGGTTTTGATCCCCAATATTCGGAGCTTCGTATAAGCAATAAGCTTTTCTCTTTAAGTCATAGCCTTGGTTTTTCCCATAGCGTGATACTGATATTGGAAAATCAGATTTGAATCAAATTTTTATACTTTGACCCTGTATAGTTTATTTTTCGGGTTCAGGCAGTAGTAGTGGCTTCGAAAGAGAGTCAAGGTCTTTAATATTAAATATATTCCTAGCTATTCCTTCCATCACAACCCGTATAAATGTTATCGGCCATTATCGTTAGCTGTCTCTCAAAAGATAATTACAAATATTACAAATTTGACATTTTTGGGTTGAGTAGTTGGTGTAAGTGTCATTATTAGTACGCGAAAAGTTTGGGAATCTTTGATTCTTATTTATTGTATAGAAAACGATAGATATTCTTAATCATTTTTAAATTTAAATACTAACTTTAATTATAATTATGAGCCAATTTTCGTACATAAGAATTAGTCTTATGTACGTGCTGATACGCGAAATAATTAAAATAGTTATAAGTTAGTTCATTTCCGAAACCCTTTTCTCCCAAGATGCTTTTAAAGGGGGTCATTATAAAGCTGATTAAAGTGGCGAACGTGATATGCCTTGGGTTACTTTTATTTAAAGGGGAAAAAATGCATTAGCTCTTATGGCTATCCAAAACCACCAGGGGGATAAAAAAAGTTTATCAAAACTTTTTAATAACATTTTAACGTATATTTACGCTTCATAAAGCAAAAGCTACCTCAAAACTTTAATCGAAAAATAATAAAAAAGAAACTTGCCTATCTCTTGGATATTGTTACGCAATTTTAAAGGGATAATGAAACCTAGGTACATGTTTTATATAATCAAAAGTATTTATAGTAATTTTTTTTGCGAGCCTTGAATGGTAGGACTAGTCTTGGCAATGGAAAGAATGTCACCATTCGTGGCAAAGACCTCTCGGTGTGTGGCTTCGATTATAGACTTACCTATCTTGTTATTAATTGTTGAAGAGAAAAATAATACTATTTAAAAAATACCTAATTTCAATTTAATGAATTGTTAAATGTTGCTTTTCATTCTCCCTTTAAAAATAATATTACTCCGTTCGTCGTCTTTAAAAATTGAAACAAATATAGTGTATATAATTTACCATTCGAGATATAAGTTAAGCTACGTTCACACTTGGTGCTTGGAAACCGTTTTCAAATCGTTCATATCGACTTCTCAAGATATTAATTTGGTTTCTTGATCAAAGATCTTTATGGGTGACCCCAAAATTTTATCATTTGACCTTTCCAAAACGTTTAAAAACGGTTTCGAAGTCTGAAGTGCGAACGCAGCTTAAGAGGACCCCATAGGGCTGAAAGAAAACCTGGCTTCCGGGCGCGTTCAGAACTCTATCTGATCCAATTTCTTCTAGAAGATTAAATTCTTTAGATATTAGAAATTTAGAAACTCTTGATCATTTCGGCAACATAGTTTATTTATAAACTCCTAGAGGTCTTGGTAATATTACGGGAAAAAAAATAATATTCTAACCGGGTTAAAAAACTTGACTTTTAATCTCCCGAAAGTGGGTTATTTTCTGGGATTTTTAAAAGCAATTTTTATATCCGCCCAAGAAGCTCTTTTGGCCCTATACTGAAACGTCAAAGTGTAAAATGAATAATTATAGGGTTTTCCCTTAAAAAATGCTTTTAGTTATGATACGCAATTTATGATGATGCTGCTGATCCTGATGATGTATTAGTCTAGTAATTGAATTTTTTAGTTTTTAAATATTTTTTGACGTTTGGAAAAATCTTTATAATAGCTATCCCCTTTATAAGCTTCGCGTAATACACTTTTCAAATAAACCTAGTTATTAAGAATGAATTGGGCAGGTTAACGAGTAAAAATATACCTTATAACACTACTTATTCAAAAAGTATAGTGTTCCGAATTCGTTAAACAAAGAAAGATCGATTGAAAATGTGATTTCATTTTCAACCCAGCTCGAAAACTCCGTCAAAAATTAGTTTTTTAAGGTTTTAAATCATATATTAAGTAAAAGTGGTTCAAATTTGGTCAGTTGGTTATTTGAATTGGCCACTCGGAGAGTACCTCTCATTCTATCCCACAATTGTTTATATTAAAAAATGGTCTATTACTGCCCTTTTTGTTCTTTTATTATTCTTATATTGATTGTAAATCTCCCGGGAAGAAGTTGACATCACATCTCCGACCAGTTGGACATCTAACTCGTGGTCACAGTATCTTACATTAGCTTCCCCCTACGGTAGTGTGACGTCATAATGACAATGGCACTTGATTATTTTCCAAAACAGTGTTATACCCTCTGCAAACGAGGCAGGTTTAATCAGATTTAACTGAGGTGTACGAAGCCTTCTCAGTTCTATAAACCTTGGTTAAATCTGATTAATCTGGGCTAATTACTCCTCATCTGAAGAGGCTATTCACTATTCAGGATGCTTAGTACTTTTAAACATAGTTTGAAATGTTTATTATCGAAATAAAGCGAAGATGTGAAAGCTTTCGTGACGTGTATTTGAAGCTGCGTTTCATTCTTCGCTACTCAAGTCACGTGTTACTATTTAGTTCTGTCAAAGCCTTAGTTTTACGTTAAGGTAGATCTTCCAACTATTATTCTCAATCTAATTCTCTAAACTCGGAGATATTTTATACAGCTTTTAGCTTTTCCGACCAATTTTATTCTTTTCCCCTTAGTTTTTTTGTTGTATTTTCTCCGTGTATCCCTGGAGAAGGAAACGAAGAAAAACTTTTCTTTTAAATTCGTTTTATTTTTATATTTTTTTTATAGGTTGTTCTAAGGTTACAGACGGCTCTCCAGTAGATCGCGGTGTTCTGCTCAACAAATTAGATCTTGTGGAGGAGCTTTTGGCTCAGAGGGACAAGTGTGGCGAACTCCCCAAAGATAAAAAGACTCTGGTATTTTTCACTCTTTCTTTTGACTCCTATTTCTTTATTTCTTTTCTCTTTTTCCGTTTTATCTGGTTTACATTAAAAGCTCAGCCCGGAAGACAAAGTTTACCCAGAACGTGTTACTTTCGACTTCTTCAAATTATAGAGAATTCCGGACTCAGCGAGTTCTAGGTTTTGTTTTCAGTTTCTAGGGTTTATATAATAAATTTAGATTTCCCTGAAAATGTACTCAGTCACTCGATGGATTCCATATTTGAATTGATGGATTGTATCTTTAATATCTTAAGCTTTTGTTGGTTGGTTACCACGTTTTTAAGTTCCGGAATCTTGTCACTGGCTGGAAAAACTAGGAAAATTCAAGGAATCTGAAGATTAATTAGGCTAATAGGTCAGGAATTTCAAAGTTTAGTTTTAATAGGTCAGATTGTCTGAGGATTGAGTTTAGTAAGACAGGGAGAAGTCAAATTTGCAAACTATGGGCTTAATAGGTCAAAGAAAGGTCGTAGAAATTGAAGATTTGACTTAAAAGTTCAAGGAAACATCAAGGAACGTGAAAAAGAGCTAATTGGTATTTTTTTTAATTTGTCAGGTAATTTAAAGATTGGTCTGATTGGCTTATTTGATCAGTGAAAGATTAGAATTTAAAAATTGGGCTAATTGGCTTATGTCGCTGGATGGTCAGAATCCAGGTTGGCTTTAATTGGTCAGAAAATCTTAAAAAAGGACAAATTGATCAAGGATTTTAGAAATTACTCATAAAAGTCTGATAATCTACAGAGTAAGCCAAATTTAGTACAGTGAATGGTTAGATATTGTAAATTAGGCTTAACTAATCAGGGAACTTAAAAATTAGGCTAACTAATCTTGGAATTTTAAAGATAGTTTAATGGGTCAGAAACAGTTGTGGTAATCTAAAATTTTGGCTAATAAGTGCCATCAAAGTCAAGTAATTATAATGGAATTACTTAAAAATATTGTAAGCAAGGTTACATGTACCCGACCGTGAAAGAGATCTGGGGTCACCCCCTTAATTTGGTTATCCATGCCATCTTGAAAGTAAGCAAGGTTATTTAAGTGTATAATTTATAGTTTTAAAGATTCGAAAAATCCTAAATCACTTAGCATTATAATAAATGGATTCGCGAGCAAGCTTTTCCCTTTAATTAGTTCTATTTTAGTGGACAGGGAGTACCGATCTACCTACGTAAACGATTACGCAATGATTATATTTCTTTTCAAAGCTTTTTCGAACTTCAGACTTGTTTATCCAACAATTTCTGCCGTTAAGTTTATTTACATTTTTGTTCCAGCCAAAAGCAGTTTATAAATCCGTCATGTTTTCCCGCAAAACGTGAAAAACGTAAGAGAATTTTGTAGCTTCCACCTCTCCTTTTAGTTTTATGTCATTTTGATTGCGCTGACGTCGCTGTATACTTTCTTAGCCATCATCATCATCCAGCTTCGAATCCTTTTTTTACCCCAAAACCATTTTTTTCTTACTTTTTTGGCCCTCTCACTAGTTTTCTCTCCTCTACGTCTTGGACTCCTTGAAATTCTGAGTGTAGGGTTTCAATCTAGTACTTAGGGAAAACAAAAACCAAAAAAAAAAAAAAGATAAATTTTCTTGATTATCCTTAAAGGGATAGTGTCACGCAAAAGTTTTAATTATAACGGAAACCTTTTGAAGGGGACACTTAAAGGAAGTAGGAAATATACGATTGTCCCTCATAATTTTCGCCACTTTCATTAGAAAGATATAGAAAAATTTACTAAAATATCATGACGTCATTCTAGCTTGTCATATATAACTGAAATATCGTGTTTTCAAATCCTTCTCTGAATATAACGAATAGGGAATTTGCCACAGTTCATAACAACCTGGGAAACTTAGCGATATCAGTGGGAGAATCCAAGTTAACCCGAAACCATTACTCGGAGTTATATTTCACAATGCTGAAAACATGTTTTACAATCCCTTTAAAGCTCTCTAAAAAATTTAAGAAAAAAAAAACTAAGAAAACGTAGAATTCTTTCTAGTCTGTTGTACTATGTTACAATTTCCAAAGGAACCGTAATTTCCATTGAAGAACCGAGCTTTCAATTGAAATTTATCTTCATTCTAAGGTTAGATAAAAGTAAATACAATGAAAATGGGGAAGAAAGAGTATTAAATTTTTTCTCCTTGCCCTTGATTCTGTTGCTTCTAAGTCATTGAACGCTCGTATATAATCATTATCAGTATGAGTTGGCAGTACACGCGAACCTAAGCCCTAAGTACACTTTACCCATATGGTTTTGTTAGACGGAGGATAAAAATTTTGGTATTTCCTGGCAACTGAATCTGATATTTGGCGTAATAACAGGTTGATTTTGTGTTTTTTGTTTGGTTTTTCTTCATTATTTCGTTTTTTGGGAGTGAAAACGTCTTCGGAAGATGAGAATTCCAAGCTGATACACCTTTTTTTTTGCCTATTTATATTTTTTTTAAAGGATCTTTGCCAGAAAATGGTTGATGCTGATAACTGGTACGATCGCATCATGATATCTGAACAACAAGAAGCTTTAAGACGCGCCACCTACCTCAAACAAAGGAAAATATCCACGCAACTAAAGGTAATCAAAGATAAAAATATTTTATATTGGGCGTAGTTTATCGAAGATAATTGGCTTAGGTTTGAAGTTATAAACAGGAAACCGTCTTTTATCGAATCGATTTGAAACTGCTTCGGGAACCAGTTTCATACCGATTCGGTTTCGACAAGGGATAGATGAAGATACGATAAATCGATTTATAAAGCTAATGCATGAGCACATGACGCTTAAAACGAAAAATTCCTGGCGATTCTAATATAGATTTGATTTTACCGTTTCAAATCGATTAATAAATATTAGTGTGACCGTAGCTTATTTGTATCTAGGAAATTGGATTTTTATTTCAATGATGACATGGGTTGATATCACTACCTCCCAAAACAGTTGAAGGGGCCAAATAAACCCCTTAATTAGAACAAGTCTAAATTTTATTAATTATTAAATATATTTCAATAGATATTATTATGTATTAATTAAAAAACTAACTCAATGGGGGATTAATTAATGCATCTCATTTGTATTCCCTTCGCAATTATTATAAATCGTGACAGAGCCGGGAACTGAATAATTGTGCCATCTCAAATTTTCAATTTGTCCATTCCCGAAGCATTCCTATAGTTATTTGAATTTTAAAGTGGTCTAGACCTATTTTGGGAGTTGGGATCCCCATTTTGCTTTGTTGATTCAGCATTTTCCAGGAACCTGTTTACGTGCTCAGTTCAATAAGTCTTCGATTGAAGAATGCTGAAAGTATTTTGACAATCAGAATCTTAGATTTCAGTCTCAAAAGGCTTTATATCTTCATTTTGGGGGCTTTACATTTTATAATATATACTAGTTGATTAATGGTTAAAGCTTTAAACCTTTAGAGTAGATGATTGGACATTATTATTGCAAATAAAGGGAGAATGCAAAATCACTATTTTTTCTATCGAATAACTATAGTTTAAATAATCCTAATCCACTATTAAAATATATAAAAAACGATTATGAAGCCAGAAATCAATAGGTTAACTTACCTGGAAAATAGGCTTAATCATCCATGGAGAGTCATATCTCAGCGCGCCTCTTTGAGACATTTTTCTGAATGTTGGTCACGTGATTCGCTAGAGAGGAGATGCCAAACTCTCCATGGATTATTGTTAAGCCTACTTTCCTGGTAAATTAAACAATTGATTGCAAGCTTAATACTGGTTTGTAACTTTTTAAAAGCCAGCCTCTAGAAAGTGTTCAATTGGCTGGGTCATGTTACTACCCCTTTGAAGATTATCGCTTTAACCGGAAGTAATAAATATTCCATCGTGACGTCAAACGGGTGGAATCAAAAACGAGTAGTCGCGTAGGGAAGCCCCCTTATAGTCGTCAAATAATTTATGGAGTTGAGGGAGCTGGGAACAGATTGTTGATGTCCTAAACTTCACTGGCAGTCGTATAGACGCGTACGCTTTGTATTAGCATAATATTTTCGCATAAACAGACCGTGAGATTTATAAGAACGGTGGATGTCGGGAAAGAATACGTGTTTAAAGAGTACTGTCGGGCGGAGTTGGGTGATGGAGAACCAACAATCAATAATCCTTTATTCCAGACGTCTTACGTATACGGGCAGGAAACGTTCAAAAAGCTCTCGCTATCGAGCCAACGAAGAAATCCGAAATCTTTATATTTTTCATTGACCCGTAACTGTCCAATATATGTCACGATTAAAGTGACAATGTCGTCTTATTGACTTCTTATTATGATAAAGAAATAATACACGTTGAATAAAAATATACAAGATTCATTAAAGCAAGGGTATTATCAAAAGAATATGAAAATTATCCCTAAAAGTATAGATAGACGGTATAGTCCCAATTGATCGACTTTTAAGTGATCGAAACCAGTTTTTTTTGGATTAAATGATCGAAATATTTAGGTTAGGTTAGGTTAGTTTTTTAACTCAATCGATCATATGAAATTCGACCATTTCGACCCAAATCAGATAGACACCATTCTTCAGAACGGGCATGCGTGATATTTAGCCACGTTCATACTAGTCATGAAGTCGATTAAAAACAGATTTAAAACAGTCGCGTTCACGCTGTAAACTATGAAACCGTTTTAAACTGTTTTCGAAAGGTCAAAATTTAAATTTCGGGGTCAATTTAAAAAGTTATTAGCGTAAAAAGTTGATTTTAATGGATTCGAAACGGTTTCAAGTTGTCTAGTGTGAACGTAGCTTAAATAATACCAGTTTACTTATGGCTATAAGACTTATTATAAATTAAAAACTCATATCTCGGGGCAAAAAACTTATCTGATTAAAACAAAAAAATTCTTGAATTTTTTTTAATAAAGATATTGAGAAAACTAAGCAATAAATTCCATTCTTCTTTGGCGTATTCTTCGCAGGCGGATACGATCAAAAAACAGCTCTCTAAATCGAGCAAAAATAAACGCCGTCCAAAGTCTCTCTGCGCTCCCACCGTGGCCGAAGAGGTCGAATTCTACGAAGAACAGTTGGAAGAGTTAAACAATGCCTTGAGAAATATCCACACTAGTTTGGGACAGACGGAGATGCGCGCGGAAGTGGCCTACCGGAAGTTAGGCCGGAAGAGGGAAAGCGAAATGAAGAGGCTCCACTCGGACGCCGACCTGCACACCAACAATCTCTCCGCGGCGATGCCCAATAATTCCGCTTCGAAGAGGGCTTCGGATCCTCACCTACCTACCATTTGGATCTCGAGATCCCAAGAAGATTGCCGACTAGAGAGGAAACAGTCCAAGGGCTCTTTCGTCAGGAGGAATTCTCCCAAATCCGTCAAGAAGTACTTCAGCGAATCTCTCAAGTTATCTTCCTCAACCACATCCAGTAAGTATAATCGTATACTTACAAGAATATTCAACCCTCTAGATGATATTAGTTCGTGCTATACTCGAGGAAAACCTCTTATGTTTATTGCCCAGAAAGCTACAGTCCGAGGCTTAAATCTATCTACTCATTGAGGAATTAGTTATTCGACCTTAACAAACACTTACTCCAATCCAGTGTAAGGGGGGTTAGGTGACGTAAGGCTTCTTTTTTTCCTTGGCGTTATGTCCTGAGCACGCGATGTTTTTGAACCCAAATTTGCCAAATACAAAGAACTAAAGCAGTTAGGGATAGCTACGGTCACACTAGTGCTTCTAAATCGATTTGAAACAGCTAAATCAAATCCCTGGGAATCGAAAGCGTCTTGTGTTCTTTATAAATCGATTTATTGTAGCTTCATCTATCGGTTGTTGAAACCGAATCGTTATGAAACTGGTTCCCGAAGCAGTTTCAAGAAATCGAATCAAATCGATTCGTGAAAGGACGGTTTCTCGTTCACACGACTCCAGCGAAACGTTTTGAAAGAGGTTGAAATCTATTCCGAGATTTAGTATTTTTCAAAATTAAATTAAAACTATTTAGATTTTTCGTTCCACTCTCTCTTTAAAAGGGTTAAAAATTTTTTTTTATTCCCATCTTATAAAAATGATTTAAAATTTAGAACATCTCCCCTAACACGGAATTTTATTCGAGATGGAATTTTTTGCAAATTTAATCTTCAATCTTTTGTTTTTGCTTTAAAAAAAATGTCCAAGGGGGAAAGAAAACCACGCCTTACGAATATTTATACCTTCAGGAGATAATATATAGAAACCACCGACGAACCCGAAATCATCTTTTATATACACTGTTACAACCTTGGAAAGAGTAAAATGAACTACAGAAAACTGGTTTTTCAATTGTAGTGTTGGTCCCTGATTAAGATTGCAACTTAGGATATATATATTCAATATACAATTTCACTTTGAATCTAAGCAAAGTAAATTTAGGATTCTTTTATTATTTTTAAAAATAAAAGACCCTGTTAGTCGGTACGATAAATGATTTAAAAAGTCAGGCTTTTTAATGTTTTTAAACTTATATACAAATTTAGACATTTAGGTGATAGGGAGTATCACCAGCGAGGCTTTCTTTTTACATAATTTTAGTTATGCCCAAGTAGGAAGCCACTCCCCATGCTCCTGGTGGAATAATTTGGAATCCACCTTGGTTCTCACAAAATATATACTTCATTTAACCAATTAATTCAATTGATTTTGAAAAGAAATTTAAAAGGAATAGTGTTTAAAAGCGGCGAAAAAAATAACCTGCCTTTATACTTCATTGCTTGAAATCTAATGAACGCGAGATATAGGTGCTATTTATTACTATTTTGTATGTGACAAAAAAGAGACTCCGACCTGTCCACATCATTTACTTCTTATTTCGAGCGTGACAGGAAAATTGCTTCTCATTTTATGTCAGGTTCAACGCGAAATTTCAGCGCGTACGAAGGCAAACTCTCTTATATTTCTAAAGAATCTTAATGTTAATCCATGATTTCGGTAACTTTACTTTTGATGAATACTTAATTTGAATTAAACTTTAAGTTAGAATCAGTCTGAAATGACAGCGCGTACGAGGATAAGTTCCCCTTAGTGTTGTATGGTAATCCCTAGCTATTCGTGTTGCATTCTTAGACTGATACGAGCGTCACTGGGATTTTTAGAGGATGAAATGAAGTAAATCCCCATGACCAAAACTATCATAAATTCTATTAGCAAGAGGCTGAGGTTTATACCAAATCGTAGTTAGCCTTCCATTACATGTTTTTTTATTATTAATATTAGGTTAATTTTCTGAATAAATGGTTAACATTATCATTAATAATAAGTTAATGATGTTAAAAAAAACTAGGCCAGAATTATATATCATATTTCTTGGACATTTTTGGATTTTACTCGTGAAATGGTTTTTTCGTGTACTTGGATGTACTAAGGTTAGATCTAGTTACTTTTAGTAGCTTTCGCGCGGTCTTTTTCGTCAAAGTACTTGATCCAGAAACTTCTAATTATCAATATATATTAGATATTTTCATTCTTTTGAAGTTTCTTAAGTACTCCTTTTAAATCAACCAATTGTAAGCCTAATTTCGCGAAGTTTAAAGCTTAGTACTTTAGAATTTAACGAACCTTTTCTTTGGGTCATTTTGATTTTGTTTAGTCTGGGAGCAATCTCGGAAGAAACCGATTGAGAAAACCCAAAGCGCTCCTCCGACAAAAAATCGTATTAGTCCTTTGAGGCTATTGGGCAATTTCGTCGACTCTCAACTATTCCGATCTCGGAACAAGGTCAAGAAAATGGAAGCGACATCGGCGGTCAATCGTAAATCGGAAAGCGATTCCGCCGAAGAGGCCGAAAATTGCCCACGGCGGTCCAGGAGTCCGGTAAATGGTCATAACCGTTATAAAGGATTAGCGCCTTTAGCGCTGGACGACCAAACGGACTACGGAATAGTGGTAGCTTCGGGCGCCAAGAGGTCATCCAGTACCAGCAGCGAGAAAGTACGGACGGAGATTGACCCCGACGCGCTGGCCGAGATAGAGGTGAGAATCGTAACGACAAAAACCTTCTCCACTCTATTTTATTAAGACAAATGTATTTTGACCACCATAAAAGTCAGGCTATAGATAGCTATTTGTTTATCCTATATTTTGGGTCTTTTCCTTAGAAAATGGTTTTCAAAATATGTAGGTTACTTCTTTGGGAGACGTTTGGCCTATTTTTTTGTGGTGTCTGTTTTGCCTTTTTCTTGGGAGATAAGATTTGCCCTTTTCTCTAGTTTATTTGGGATACTACTAACCTATTTCTCAGAGAATATCTTTGGGATCATTTTTGCCAATTTATCTCTCGTCCAGTTTATTTGGGATCATTTTTGGTCTATTTATCTCTGGTCCATTTTATTTGGGATCATTTTTGGTCTATTTATCTCTGGTCCAGCTTCTTTAGGGTCATTTCTGGACTATTTAGCCCTGATCCAGTTTATTATGGATCATTTTCGGGCTATTAATATCTGGTTGTAGTTGCTTTTGCGATAGTTTTTGGCCTATTTACCTCTGGATAAGTTGTTTGGGATGATTTTTTGACCAATTGACCACTTTATCTATGGTCCATTTGTTTTGAGCCTACCATAATAAGCATACATTTGAATACTTTGAAACTGAATTCTCAATGTGCTTAATTTTTAGGCTTTCGAGTCTTTAACGGAGCAGTTTCTGCAAGACTTTCACCATGTCAAATAACTTGTTTTTAGCCCATTGTTAAGCTTATTTGTTCTTAATAAATGTTTTTACTTTTTGTATATTTTATTTGCTCTTAAGTTAAGCAAATATTTCAACCAACTTTTTCCCGCTTTTTAAAGGTGTGCATGCAATATTTAAACGGAAGAAACGCGATCGGAAAAACTCTTAAACGAAATCGTGGAAAGATACGAAGCGGAGAGCCAAATTTTTACGAGGTATGAAAAATTAACAAAAAGCATATGGGGTAATCTTAGGAAATGGGTCAAATCTAGATTTAAGTGAATATTGTTAAACGTAACAACTTAACGAGTTGGAATATACATGAAATCTGCAACAGGGTTACAACAGGGGAGTTGACAATTGGGTCAAAAGGTTAGGGAATTATGTTTTGAAACTTGGTATCCCTGTTAAATTGGTTAGGAAGAAAAACGAATATAGTATAACCATTTGGTCAGGGAAAATCTTGAAACAATGTCACAGAAAGTCAGGGAATTTTAAATGACACATTGTGCGGCAACTCTGCTCAAAATAAACTCGGTCATAAAACTAAAGTCACGAATATTTTTATAATGGCTAATGAAGAGCCCCTCTAAAGGTTTCTTTACTGCAGGGCGCCCTACAGAATTTGTCCTCCAAGCTTTTGATTTAGCCTTTCATCTGCCCTTTGTTGGTAAACCAATATCCAAGGGCAAGCTTCTATAGAAGGTAGCCCCCATTTTTTGGGGCCACTTTGGGGAATATGTTTCATTTTTAAGCCTCTAAAGTTTCAATTAAAGAAATAACACAGGGTTTATAATATTATTAGAAAGTCATAACTTTATTTTCATTGGAATGATAACGATAACCGCGATTCCGTAAACAACGCGCGATGATATAAATAACAAATTAGCGGAACCGGAAGTCACTCGATGACGTTGGTTGACCGCTCCGATCACCGTAGCTAAAGGCATTTCCGAAACAAATGTGGGACTTCGCAACGTTAATAATTTTTTAAAACGTTCGGCTTCTAAAGCGCAAGCTTTAACGAGGGTTTCACTCGGGTTTTCGCCCTTCGCGATCACCACAACCGATATTTGTTTATCTATCGTTAAATGCGCGAATAAGTCGCACTCGCTCACCGATAGATGACGTCGAAGCGAAGCGGCCAGCGATTGGACGCTCGCCGCTTCCATTTTACGCAAAGTCTGTAAGAAGTATTCCAACATCTTCGTGCTGTATGCGAGTTGAATAATTCCGCCGCCTAAGGAAGAGAAAAAACGTTAATTTACCTCTAAAAGTAATTAATTTTTGATCGTAATAACCTCTATTAACTACCGGATATGTATTTCGCGAGATTGCGACACGCAAAAGTTCTAAGGAAGGCTATAACTGTATAACACAATTAATCTTAAGCCTTGGCGAGGGTGAGCCCGCGAAATTTCAAGGCGCGAAAGTTCTAGAAGATTCTTAGAAGATATTAATAATACTGTTCAGCCTAAGCCTTGGCGAGGGGGAATCGGCGGTTGCCATGGTATGTAGTTTTTGATTAATATACGTATTTGGTTGATTACGTATGATGAAAGTAATGAAACTAAACCATAACCTGCATTATTTACCTTAATTATGAGATGAAAACCTATAATTATGGGCTCTAATTCTATGAAATAAGAAAATCTGGTATCGTATCTCAATTTATACAACTTTGATAAATTCATCTGTCACTACATTCCAAACCAAAAGAATACATTTCAAGGTAAAATTTGAATTCTTTATCACATTTGACACGATACAATCAAATATATACCTAATATCCTCGTTATGCGACTGTGTAATCGGAACTCATCCCGTACTTTGTTTTTTGGGTTACGTTAAGGTGTAAAAAAAGTCAAACTAATTTCCACTGTTCATAAAGAGTGTCGTAATAATAATAATAGAAATTAACCCTGTCAAGGACTCCGTTCCTTTAATTATAATTAAGGGCGTATACGGTCAATTAAGCCAACTTACCGCAAAGGTGGCAGCAAGCTCCGAAAGGCTTGATGGGGACGCAGTTGGGAGATATTTCTTTACAAAGAACTCCGTCGCACTGCTCCTCGTAACCTGGCAAACGACAAAAAGCTTAATTAATATCAGAGAAGAGGAGTAGAGTAGAGTGGAGGAATAAAGGGTATTTTTTAGGGTTTGCGGTAGGAATGGAAATGCGGATAAAAGAATAATTTCGCTTTTTGATTCTTTACTGTGGAAAGCTCGGCATCCTCCGATGTAATCTACAGCCGTAAAGTCGGACAGTACGTCGCATTCGTTGTTATATTGTTCTCCGTTAATCCCGCAAACGGAACCAGTCTTCTTGCATTCCCTCTGAGAACGAGAAAGAAACAAAATAACAACTCATTAAACATTGAAGACCCAAATTCCGTTCTCTCTCGAGCTGCTTGGGGATGAACTGTGTAAAATAGATGGGGTTTCTTAATATCAGTGGCAAAATGACGCAACTCACTGTTTCTTAAAGAAGGGTTGCCCTTAGTAAAATTAACCTTTACGGGTTCCGTAAAAAATCTCAAACCTTTAAATATCTGGGAATTTGAATGTTGTAAAAAAAATTAAGGGAAACTCTTGTCATAAATCAGTACTAATTGGACATAAAGTTTAAAGTCCATATGCAAGTTTAAATTTTTTTAAAGAATAATTTGTATAACGAAACTTCTCTCGGTGCACCTGAAAATTAATTGTAAAAACCTGGAAATATCAAGGAAATAAGAGTTTAACGGAAGGGGTAGGCATTCTTCAGTATCAGGCACCGCTATGATGTCAAGCGCAGTGATAGCTATGGGTTCAAACCCCATTGTATGCCAGATTTTGATGCCTACCCCCTTTTCAACCGTCGAAGAGGCTTGTTGGTTTAAATTAACCCTGGCAAGTGGACTTTAAACCTTTTTTTGAATTAAATACGTGAGATTTTTGCAGCTAAAACGTGTTAGCTCTGAGCCAGTTGTAAATGAAAAGATATTAATCTTTGTTTTTGAGGGTTTTGGAGTCTCGGAAGAGATAGAGCACCCAATTTCTTAGGTTATCCTTCTCTCGATTGCTATAGGGACCCTGGCGTCTCCATCCTTTCTCTCTTATTAGATTTAGGTTGAGCTTTCCAGACCTACATTCGCGTGTCTTTGATGTCTACTTGGCTAAACCCCGCAAAAAAACCGCTTTGAAAGCGAAATGGGAAAATTGAGAGTCAGGAAAAGAATTCAACGCGACCTATACTATTAGGAACCAATTGGCTTCTAAACTACGAGGGAAAGCTTGTATAGATTTGCCAGGATTGATACTATAGCATGATTCGTACAGTCAGGGAAACCTGTAAAAGTCAGGGAGTTTGAAAATGGGTCAACAAGGTCAGGGAAATTAATTTTCCACTGTAGCGATTTTTATTACAAGCTAAAAATATTGTTAATAATAAGGCCTAGGTAAAATATATCGCGGAAACCTTTTTCTTTCTATGGTCAGGGAAACCTAGAAAGGTCAGGGAAATTGAACGTAACAATATCGTGTTATTGATAACCATTTAAGGTTTATTGTACGGTTAGTAGCTGTAGAATGTTTCACTACGTCATAGCTCGTGATGTTGCTAGTTTATCCCGTTAGATGGCGCAATTTTCGTTTTTTTTTAACGCTCTAGGATAAATTCTTTTAAAGCTACGTTCACACTAGCAACCTTGGAACTTTTTCAAAGGCTTCTTCATTAAGTTCTTCCTAACCATATCTGCTTGATAATCTAGGCCTGATTCGCGATAGTTTTTCTAATGGAGTTAATAGATTGTAAGCTTACCATACAGGGTCCGTGATAAGACAAAGTATTGTTGTCTTTTAGCATCCAACAGCTGTTCGGGTATTCCACGTTGTTAGAACTGCAGACTGGTGATTGAGCGACTGCCGAACAGTTCGTACGTCCAACTATTTAGTCGAGGGAGAAAAATAAAAAGAGAAATGGCCTGAATTAGTTAGAAATTTTTGATCAAGGCGATCTCGTGGTTAGATTTAAATAGTACCGCGGAGACTGAGGATAACTAAGCTTTTTAATTCAAAGAACTTGTGATTTAACTTAAATGTCTTTGGCCTTGGCGCCAAACTATACTCATAAGATCTAAATTCCCATGTTTTACTATATACACAGTAATAAAATGCCCTTAAATGGAAAATTTCAACAGAATTATTTGACCAAATAGATGAAATGAAGAATCTGAATTCAACAAAAGGCAATTTTAATCCATTTTTTTTAATTCGGGTCATTTTATTTGACCTTTTTGGTCGAATTCTGTAGAAATTTCCAATTTTGACCATTTAAAGATTAAATTAGCAAGCTTAGCTTAAAACAATAGTCCTGGTCGATTTCTAAAACCGGAAGTCTAGAGAACCTCGCGAAAATTTTGGCGGGGAAAACTTTTTGTCACGTGATCGTCCGCCATCTTTTTGTAGTGTGAAAATAGCTACAGACTAACCAACGCCTCCTATACTTTATCATATAGGAAGCGTTGGACTAACAACTTGAATTTGGTTTGTGGGAAATAAAATTAGAAATAGTCTGGCAACCTGTTACTACAAAAAGATGGCGGCGCGGCTATGAGACAAGGGCCCATTTCCGGCAAATCGACCAGGACTATTAGAATAATCAAGTCACGTTGTGTATCTAAAAAAATTCGTATCTTCCCAAGGAAAGTTTAGTTAAAAATTTCCATTACTAAAAATGATCTGGTTGAAACTCTTACGTATCCCTTTAAATGAATTAATTTACTGACTGAGCTAATTTTCATTTGCGCCCGACATAAACATCCTTCGGTGTAATTAATAACGGGATTTGGGCGCCACTAATCTATTTAAAAATATTAATTTTAGAAAAATCTTGTGTTTATGATAGCTGACAATGTTTTTGTCGCTTTTTTAGACCTATTAATATTAATTTTCTATTTTAATAATGAGAGAGGTTACGAGATAAATTCTCTGCAAAGATTATTAAAATTTAAATTCCTCGTCATTTGAGTCTGGAAGTTATCTTAGCAATTAGCGAATGCGTCTGGTATAATCGCCTTTGTTTGTTTTTTTTTTTAAGTTTTGAGTTCAAATAACTGTTTCCTCTTTAAAATAACTTAGGGACTGAAAACGATTGATCTTCAGACGTCTGAAGTTTATTTTTAATCTTTAACTTTTAACCACTTGGGAAAATTATCATAGAGAGGTTAATTTAAAGGGATAATGAAGATGCATGAACGAGGCTTATCATTCCTGTTATAAACCGTGAACACTAGTATATTTTATTTATGCAACCTCTTTTTCCCACGAGATTCATTAGGTTAAAATCCATCAAATGGCAGTACGTCCAAAGCTAGGTAACACGTGGGTGGTTCTCTGATACGAATATAAGGGGAAACTCCATCTTTGTTATATATTGCCTCAATCTCAAACTTAACTTAGGTAGATATACTGTTGAATAAATAAAAGGTTTAATGATACTAACCGCACTCGTATTGCTGGCAGAATATATATTTTGTTGTGAGGCAAACTCTCCTCTTGCGAATACATCTGAAAAATGCAACAATATATTTCGGTTTATATTTTACCAAATTTTTTTCGCCACGAAAACGAATCAAAATGAGAAAATGCGCGCATAGATAGTGTTATCAGAAGGAGATAAAGATCTCGTTTCCAACCAAACTTGGCAAAGATTTTAAATCGATTTAAACTGCTTGTTTTATACAACCCTCCTATTTTTTTATCAAAGGGGGAAATTTAGTTCGCCAATTTTCCACTATAGAGGCGCGATTAACCAATGATTTTAGCAGGCGCGTATCTCCCGTTACCGTGGCAACCGACGTAGTAAAATCTCCTACATCGGGTTGCTACGGTAACCGGAAAGACGCTTCCCCAAAATCGTTGAATGATCCCGCCATCTATCGAGAAAAAAGCTTTAGGACCTTTGATAAAATATAGGAGGCCATGCTCTATAGAACTAGAAACATCATTGAGAGCAACATTTATAAACTTGGCGAGTCATTAATTAGACTGCTCATGGAGCAATTTTTTTGCTGTGCATTTTACTAGAGAGAACTCAAAAAAACGTTTATTAGATTTATTGCTAGTAAACCTAGACTAATTTTATTCCACTTTTTTGAGGTTGTTCTGACACTTGTTAAAATTGCCTATATTAGTGTCTCACTTCTATTATTATCTCCTTCTGATATAATGTATAATATTATATTATACCTTTGTCCGTGAGAACAGGGATTCGGTTCGCAAGGGTCGATATAATAACAAGCTTCGTAGTCGAACTGGCTATCCGTGAATCCCATACATCTATATACATCAAGAATTAATGCGCGTGAAACCAAGTTAATAATATATTTTATCTTGTGTTAAAGGGAGAATGAAACGTTCTGTTTAACTTTTTATCATAGTCGACCATATATAGTCCATTATAAGGACCAAAATGTAGTGTAGATTTAATGTTCAATAACAGTAATGGGATAATGAAGACTTGGAAATTTTTTAACGATTGTAAAAGGTGTAACAGATATAAATTCATCAGATTTCTCGCTAATTGGCATGTAATTAACGCAGTTGCGAATTGAAACCGGCTAATCCCATTTCAAATATGTGATCTTGGTGACGCTATGAGAGATATCATTTTTCAAACGTTTCATTCTCTATTTAAAGGGAATGTGAAGAGAAAAATCAAGTTACTTAATTTTTTGTCTATTAAAACATTCGGAAATTGTTCTTTGTGTCTGAATTGCGCAAAAAATAGGGAGTGCTTCAGATTTTGGCATTGAATTAAAAGGAGGAGACTCCCTTGTACCTTTGGCTTCGTAAAATATCCCCCGCGACACGCGCTGTTGTACGCACGCGATTCAAAGAGTGAATACCGCAGCACGTGTCAAGGGGATTTTATTAAGTCAAAGGTACAGGGGAGTCTTTTGATTAGTCGAAGGTTCTTCTTTTAAATTATTTTTTGTGCAATTAGGGCAATTACACTTCCAGAATGTTTTCCTACTAAAACCGGTCTTATTTTTGAAACTAAATCTCTTCACCCTCCCTTTAACGAGTTTTTGGGTAACTCCGCGTACCTCCCACAGGCGGACACGAAAATACGCCATCATATACGCGTAATACGTTGTAGAAAAGTATGGAAAAGGCTTTATTTTTATTGAAAAAAGGGCTTACTTGGCTAAACAGGCGCTGGGATAAGTTTTTCCGTTGACGGCGCATACTGGCACGAAGTGGTTTGGGCAGTAACACAATCTGTCTTGGTTGTACCATAACCAAAATAAAAAAAAAAAAATAAAATAGAAAATATAAGCTAGGATATACGGAAGGTGTTTTTTTTTTTTTTTCTCTTCTTCTTCCTAATATAGCTTCGCGCGCTTTTTGAGGTTATGAAAAATGAACGTATTTTAGTCGCGAATAAAATGAAATAAAAAAGCGATTGGACGTGTTTTGGTGCTACGATCGAGAACGCTCAGCGACCTGTATGTGAAACAGGAGAGTCTAGGGAGGAGATGGGTTTCAGTCGACGGAAAATACGTTTTTTTCGCCCCTTAGTTTTATGGAGATATTAATGAACGAATACTAGACTCTATATCAATTCGTTTTCAATCGATAAAAATAGACGATAGTGAGGGTTTCACGAAGTTATCGTGAACTACAAATAGAAATTGAGTTGCCTTTTCGGAAAGGTCATTAAAAATACGTCATGGGTAAAATACAACCAAGAAATTATTTTATAATAGCCATTGGATGCGTAGTTATTTTAGAACCTGCAGTTGATTCTCGCTGATTGGCTTTCAAGATTCTAGTATCCCTTATTAACAAGCTCCTTGCTAAAATTCGCCGCGGAAAACTTAATATTTTTCCGTCGATTGAAAATGGTTGTTTTTTTGGGTATAGGAAGTTGTTCGAATGTTACGAGAGGCGAATTGGAAAACACGCTTTCAAAATTCCGTAAGCGATTGCGTTTAAGGTTTTAAAACTTTTTTTTATATTCGATCCGCCACTATATAGGCTTTTCGATAAGTATTTCCATCGCTTGTTGCGCGAAATTCTCGTAAATACATTGTTTCTTCCATACATCTGACCTCTACCGCCTAAAAACGTCAGATCCTACTCGAATTCTTTCCATTTTACCATTTTTTGTTTGAAATATACCATCATCAGGGTTTTGAATTTCTAATACTAGAGTTTTGTTAGCGCGAGGAAAATTGGAAACTGACCATTTCCGAAAAACGGAACTTTAGGACGAGTAGGAGAGGGGGCTATATTGGCGGGCCTTCAGGCGTTTATTCTAGGAATCTTTTAGACCACGCGATAAAACTAACTTTGAAATATGGAAAAACTTTGTGGTGTTTTCGAAGCGTCTTCTTTTAAACTATCCCCTCGAGGGGTTGGGATGGTCTTATCGACTCGAAGGTTTTCTCCCTACATATTCCCGGGGTCCGAATTTGACGCGAGAGTGGTCCAGATAAAACTTGGAAATATATTTTGACAGTTTATGAGCCGTCAAGTACTGACTATATTCGAACTTCTATCAAAGTAATAGGCACCATCGATCATAAAATTCGCTACTAGATGAAACTATTATCCATATTATAGGGATATTATTTAATTCACTGCTTAGATAATTAAAAAAATATATATATTTTTTTAACATGCGGGTATTAAAGGTTAATATTTAAACGTATTTGAACTATTTTGCGGTCAAGCTGTATATAATTTAACAAGGTTAAATGTAGGGTGAAGAAAAGTTACAAGTACTAAAAATAAGTACCGTTTTTGTTGTAAAAAGTGGCTCAGAATTGTGCAAAAAAATATAAAATATTTCTATTTTTGGGATTGATTTAAAATCAGTCCTCTTAGGCCAATCAAAATAAGTCAAGTACACATTTGTTTTAATAAAATCCACGCTCCAATCGCTGTGGTACGATGTGTATTATCATTTTCACACGCTTAACCACGCGTGTGACAGCGCGTGTCGAGGGGATATTATAAACCAAAGGTGTTACATCTTTTAATTGATCAGAACCGTTTTGTTAACCAATACAGAGGTACTTTCTTATAGGGTTTTTCTTCTACGCAAGCAGTGGTTATATTTTAATTATCATAATTGTTAAAAAAAATCAAATCATTTTGCTCGACACTCTCCCTTTAAGTTATATCTTTAATATGGCGGACGAAATTCTTAGGGGGGGGGGCTGGGTCATTTATACAAATCCATAAAGATGACCGATGTGTATAGATTGATATAGATTCTATAAAGGTCCGAGTTTGATCTGGACCATTTTCCAATTGTCAAATAGACAGCGATGGTATAAAAAAAATTGAAGCTTTGTCCAGTGTAAACCCGATAAGCTCTCAAATGAATAGGAAAAATTGCGGGCCAAACCCAATTTTTGGATTTCCTCTTTTTCTTCTTAGTATATTGAACATTTTTTTAGCTACACCTACTATAGGGTGGGGTATAAGTATTATATTCGTTGCGGTGTTGGAAAATACGAAATACAATTTAAATTAAATTAATTACTTGAAAAATGGGAAAATAACTCAACTAAGCGAATTTGACAAAGGGAATTTCTCTATACTTTCGATGTTTTAAAGTGTTTTTTTCATTAGAAAACCAAGAAAAACAGTTAAAATTAAATGTTATTAGTTATATAACGAAGATGCCACAATATTTTATAATGAAACTTGGGTACCCCATTGACTTTAGTTCAAAACTATGATAGGTGTAGCTATTAATATGGGTTTGTCCATCTTGTTTCTTCCATTTCCGGCTCTCTCAAACGATTAGTTCCAAAATTGGAAGAGGAGTTTCGGAAAAAGGGAAGCTACCCCCTAAAAAGTTTATACGCCATCGTAAAAAAATACTACGTTCTTCGACATACGGAAAATACAGAACTAACAATCATATTGCGTAGTAAAACTCAATATTAACCGTGATAGAGTAAAAGTAATTGATTTTTTTTCCCATCTAACCTCGACATATTTATACCCTTTTTTCCATGTTACTCGGAGTTTGCAGCTAATACAATGTTACTCTTTATCTTATTTCTAATAAACTATATTACTTTTAATAGTAAGCTTTGATTTCGCGTCTGTTGTAAACTCAAACTGGAATTTAATGAAAGTTTATTAATTTACTTAGCAATCTTAATTTTCACTAGGATTTCTTATATAATTAGTCCATTATTTTAGAACCAATACAGTGAAAGGGAAGGATGTAAAGGTAGAAATGGGCAATATATCCGTTTCCTAACCGTTCGCTACATTGCTTAGATAAACCCGTAAAGTTTGAGGCCCATTGGACCGAAATAACATTCGACCGAATGTTTTTTATTTGTCAGTCTCAAATATTCGATTTTAAAATAACTTCTTGATTATTGGTTCGAAATTCCATTCAACTAAATATTAAATAATGCTTTTAATACGTTTTAGGCTTACAAAAATTAAGAATTTAACTTAACCCAACGTAACTATTAATTCCAATTAACCCGTAACCCGCTAAATCGACTATTTTTTTAGAACTTTAACGATACAATAAATCAAAGGAAGGTTTTCGGTCGAATAAACTTTCGATCTAACTGGAGCGTTGTACTTGCTGCAAACTCTGAACTGTATTCGACTATGGTATATTAAATTCCATTCTTGAAAGTCATTAATTTCCCCATAGAAAAGGGTATAAATAAGCTTGCAATAAGACATCATTCTAAGAACGATAGTTAAACTATTTTTGCTATAAACAAAAGGTAATATTGATTGGGATTTCTGAAGAGCGTTTATTAAGGTATTTGAAGCTACCCCGCGATGGGTTACTTTGTAACTTTCGAACGGACTGAAGCAACGCGTGTAAGGCTAAGACCATAGTACGGGCTCGTAAACTCTAAAGTATATTAATTGCCTTAAATTCAACTTAACTGAACATACAAACGGAAGAAAATTGTCAGGATAGTGGATGGATGATTAAAGGGATAATGAAACGATGTAGAATAAAAAATTTAATCATTTGGGGCCATGAGATTAAGGGGTTTCGTAATTAGCCAATATAGGGTAATTCATCTCTGAGAATTTTAGCGCTGACTCGTTACAAATGGGCTTGTTCATCCGTTAAATTATGGGATTTCTTGTGATTAAATTAGCGAGTTTGGTGCGAGATTAATTTGACAAGGCCCGAATAGTCAGTTCGTATGTTTTAAAATATTCTCCTAAATTTAAATTTATTAATTTAATTCATTTAATTGTTTAATAATATTAATTGTTATAAGAATGAGGTTTCTTCGCGTTTAAGTATCCCTTGAAGGGAAGCCCGAGATGAGAACTGATGAGGAAGAGGGTGGATGAGGATGAAGAGGGATGAATTGGGTTTTTGGTATTGGGATGGTGATAAAAATATCGGGTAATTTAGTACCTCCTCCGTTATTTCTCTTTATTAAATCCGTCGAGCAGAAGGTCCTCGTGCATGTAGTTTCTCCGGCGTAACAATAACATATATTGCAGTCGACGGCGAAATGAGTATTGTGCTCTGCGCCAACAACAAAAAAAAAAAAAAAAAAAAAAAAAAATCAACAAAAAGGTTACTATTTTTTTGGGATATTTTTGGCATAGGGCTAAAATGTAGTAAAATCTTCGTAATATCGTATACTACGTTCTAGGTTCAAAGGGGTAATGAAGATTACAAAAAAAAGAGTTCAAATAGACCCAATTTACTTGTAAAATTAATTACAATCAAATATTAAGGTTGAAATTAATTAACTTGGAAAGTAGGCTTAACTCGGATACATGGGAAGTTAGATATCGCGTGATTTTCGTCATTAACAATCGAGTCTCTGGCGAATCACGCGAAAGGTCGCTTTATTCTGATTGTAAAATGTTTCAGGCTGTCAAACCCTCCACGAATCCGAGTTAAGCCTACATTTCAAGTAAGTTAAAAAAATAAGAGATTAGTTAATTTGGCATTTTCACGTTAGTGTCGATAGTAATTGTTGTTAGACTTCATTATCCCTTTAAATGGATACTAGAAACATGTTATTTTGAATGATTTAGACTAAAAATATGCTTAAAAATATCAAAACTAAAAGGTTTCGCGGTAATTCTCCGTTAATTATCAAAGTTGCCGAAATTCGCTTCTACATGGAATAAATTACCCATTATAACATAGATTTATAATTTTTCAAATACTTGATTAAATTCAGGATCCTCCAGTACTGATTTAATTGAAAAACTAAAGTTTAAATGATAATATCGGGGTAAACACGGAGTTAATAGGTTTTTCCACGAGTCTTCTAATATTGTATGAAGTTTGGCCCTATTTTTGTGGCCCGTAGATCATTTTTAGGGACTCACTATACACTATATAGCTCTGGAAAAAATGGTTCTCTCTCTGCCGCCCTTAGGTAATAAGTGGACTTGACCAAGCACGCTTGGGCTTAAAAGAAATCCGTAACGACATTTTTCCACTCAAAAGGAATGTAACATCTTTTATGTGAAAATGAAAAAATAATTTTCCCGCCCAAAAGACGTTCGTTCGTTCGCTCGCTTTTACTTAAAGAATTTTCTTCTCCTTAAAAAACTCTTCTTTATTTCCTCACAAATTCGATCCGAAATTTCTTTCAATTTTCTTTTTTTTTTTCCTTCCCAACTTTTCTCCCGCCTTTTACGAATATTTCCTATTCATTTTTGCGGTTTAATGGTCATACGTTTTTTGGGGGAGGACAGAGGAAAACACCCCTCTTTAAATCATTTTCACATTAAAGGGAAGATGAAAGCTAAAATATCATTATTATTAACCCTTTTCTAAAATGATATTATATAGGCCTGATCCAATAATAAATCAATTTTAATATAATAATATTAAACTAGAGATAAATTTAAAACTTAGCCAGAAAATAGGCTTAGCTGAATTCATTGAGATCTTGAATTTCTTCGTGTTGAAGGGTCAGCGACCAATAAGGAAAGGCCCCGTCATTAAAGCGAGATATACGTGAGACCCTTTAACCCGAAGAAATTCCGAATCTCCGTGAATCCCGCTAAGCCAATTTTCCGGGTAAGTTTTAAATATCTAATTTAATATTTGTTCGTCAATTTTTTTACTGGTGGATTAGGCCTTTTTAAACCAATAAGGTTGCATTCTCCCTTTAATTGTAAGTCTGAGAAACGTGTATAATTCATCGGTTAGTGACCGTGAAAGATTTATTTTAAAGGTACCTTGTCTGATAACAAACTTTAAATATAGTACTTGAAATAGTTTCATCCTCCCTTTAAAGCTTTTAACTCTTTTTATCTGTTGGTAAAATTGGCAAATTTTAAAAGCGGTTAAATTTATGGTATTTCTTTCCCATAATTACCTTAATTGGAATTTTTGGTTTTATAATTTTTTTTATTCAAGCTAATTAATTAGCTTGGTTCAAATGTGGCGAGTTCCAAACCTTTAAACTTTATTTAAAAATGGGATGAATTTACGACAGTTTTATTTTCTCAAAAACTACTCTGTAATTTGAATATTTTGTTTTAGTCAACGCTGTCAGACAAGGATAATTAATGGTTATATTTAGCTAAGATATTTGACGTCCTGTTCGAAATTGAATTTCAAAACATTATTTATTTTTCTTTAATTATTCGTATTCAATCGCGCAGAAACTGTAGTCAACAACTAGCTTAATTTGGGTTCCAATTAGTGTAAGATAATTAGTCCTTATTATATCAACCCACGCATTTAATTTCAATTCTGAATCTATGTTTATCAGTTCTAATATAATTGTAGGTTCCTTTCAAGGTTGTTATTAAGTATATTTAAGAGATTCATTGAATATGCCCTTTGCTATTGGTGGGTTTTGACTTATTTCATTTAAAGTGAGGCTATCACTGATTTTCCATGAACTCCAAATTTAATTTGAGTATCATTTTCGGGTTGATCGTTAAAAAACGATTCAAAATATATTCAGATGTCATAGAACAAAATTATTGCAACAGGGAAAATAGATATTTTCAGAAGCCGATGAAACCCTCCTTTGAACTCTACTACTCCAATGTTCCATATAGCGCTCCTCTCTGTATGGGTAAAATTCCCAATTTTACGAGATCGGAGGGGTCCTACTTCATCCCCCCTGTCTATGGAAAATTGGAAATTCTCTCTCTCCACAAACGACGACGTTTTTTTGACGAACTCCAAGGCTGCTAGAGATATTCGCTCGACGAGCTCCCGCTCCGAAAATATACCGTTAGGAGGCGTACGAATCGCGCCTTTTGAGAATAACCCATACAGAGAGGGGTAGACAAGACCCGGGAGTAATAGACTTCAAAGGAGGGTTTCATCGGCTTCTGGTATTACTCCGTCCTAATTACACCTCCCTGTTGTTTAATTATTATTAGTATTGCTGATTTTAACAATCATATAATGGGTTTGAAGGGCGAAGACTTGAAATTTAACCTCCACTCCCCTCAATTGGATATTTTTGTTAGCTTCATCTGTATTTTGTAGATAAGCTTTTTACATTATACTAAAAATACCCTTAAGGGCGAACATCCAGTCAAATAAGTGGGAATTGAGAAGGAAATCCCTTTGGAACCATCGGTAACCCGATCGAAGACGAGAAGGGTGATATATACCCCCCCCCCCTTTTCTCAACCCCTGGAAGTTCTCTTTCCACGCGTACAGATATTATAATATACGGATGAAAGGCAGCGAATCAAAAATCCATTTCCCATATTTGACTCTCGGTTATGAAAGTCTCTTTCAATTATGGTTTTATTTCGCGACAGTTATTTTCTTCCGGTTATTTCTAGGAATTTTAGCTCCTCTCCCCATATCACGTGACTTTAGTCATCCTTATTCGTCTAAGTACTTATAAATTAATTACGAAAGAACTTATCTATGAATTGTAATTGAAATAGTTGAAGTACTTGTGTCTTAAAAGATTAGACAGGACTAAAAATTATAATAATCAAATTAAATTTCATTAGTTTCTGGTGATTAAATTTAATTACTCGTGATTTAGGAATTAAAATTTTATATCAAAACGTTTGAGATGAAATTTAAATTACCCGAACTTGGTTTTAACCCCAATGTAAGAAATTATTTTTAAATTACACGAACTTAAAAAATTATTTTTAAATACCCGAATATTTAAGATAAACCATTTAAAGGGTTACCGACAGCTAAGATGAAAAGTCTGGTTTTTCTGCTGAAAATCCAACCTTGGGATTAACCAAATATGGTCTCTTACTTTTTTTTTAAAACTGTATTTTATTAATTAAGAAATTAATAGTTTTAATTAAGTATGAAGTTTTCGCCTTTTTGAATATTACTGCGAGGGAGTGGTTAAAAATGACGTATATGAGTAAGGCAAACAAGATTGGTTATTTTTTATCTCTCGTGTGATTGGCCGACTAATGTCACGTGGTTTTCCATTTCTGAAATTCTTTGGCGACATTTTATCGCGATTTTACTAAAACTTTAAAACAATTTAAACACTCTATTAATAGTTTTTAAGTGAAATGTCAGATTCTGAATCATCCATTTACTATTCGGACTTGTCGGAAGAGTCGGAAAATGAATTTAGCGAGTTAGAAAGCTCGGATGATGCCGAAGCTATGGGCAATGAATTAGGCCTTGGCCACCAGCCTCATCATGGTAATGGTATACAGCCCTACCAATTTGAGCCACTGGCGTCTGAGACTGAAAGTGAGGAAAATGAGGTAGAAAACGAGGCACCAGCTACACAAGTCGAGTTTAATAGACTAGAAAACACCGACTGGTGTACTTGCGGTTTTTGCCAGAGGATGGACACCAACGCGGAGAGCGTTTGCTGCCGGGAATATGAACAAGTCGATGGTGAAATTCTCAATGGAACATGTATAACGCAGCATGAAGAATTTCACGGTACGTGTACCCATCAACCCCAGTTACGACTAAGTTATATAGAATTCGTTAATCCCAATGGTGGGAGACAAGTTAACGAGCCTTTGCAAGGTTTGATACACGAGTAAGTGCAAAATTTTTGAACCTACACCTTAAATCAGAAGCTTATGTTAACTATTCTAATATATTTACAGAACCTATAGATACCTGGCTTATCGTAGATTTATCAGGTGGATTTATTGGTTTTTACCTGGGAGCAGATTGCCAATTCCCAGTTGTGTTGTAATTAAAATTAGAGCCGCGTTCCCATCGGACGAGTACTGTGGTTTTCGACCCATACTTGCCAGAAGACGATGCAGACATTAGGAGTGGCAAAGAAAGTGTAATTTGAATTGTACACGCTTTTATTTTAATAAATCATTTTGAATTAATCTATCGTGTTATGGGCAATTTTTTTTTTTTAATTGTTGTAGTTTCAGAGCTGTATGGTTCTGAAAATAGGGGCCGCATACCGAGGTAGGCTAGTTGCCAGAAAACAACGGAGACAAATAAATTTGATTTCGTTGTTTTATAAAATTTTATTGCCATTCTTAGCTGATTTAGTGGTTATGATTCATGAAACCTTTTAGACTTCTCATAAGATGCTACAGCTTCATCTTTGTTTGGCTTGTCATATTTAGAAGCTAAAGGCTCTGGTGTTTCTCCCAATTCTATAATCGATAGCTCGTTCCCTTTTCCATAGGTTTCCGCATTTGCGAATATGGTGACCATTTCCATTAAGTCTTCAACGTATTCTGAAATATAATTTTAAACCATTATTGTGTTTCTATCTAATAAATCAATTTAATATATATTATGTACCGTAAGTAGATGCCATCATGATAGGTCGAACGGAATATTCACCAGACTTAAATTTGGGGAAAAATATATTCCACCGGCGTTTGCCATTTTTGGTTGTAGCTTGCATTTTTGTAGAATTTTCATTATAATGAAGAGCCGCTAATGTAAGTCTAAAACAATGGTTTTGTTATTGTATTTATTAAGTTTTTTAGGTTAATTTTCACGTACCGAGCTTTCATGCCAAGAAATGAATAATGCGTATGTTTTGGTGCAAATTGGATAACAACCGCATTAAAAGCTTCCACTGAGGAAGTTTGGCATACCCACGCCAATTGCCCAATATCTTTAGTAAGATTATTGATAATTTTTGATAGAGTGACGTATGCCTCTGTTGTCTTCTTCATCCACTTCCTGGGCCTCTCTCCAACCAGCTCTTTATGTTCGCATGCCTCAAATGGTGGTTCGTGACCAGTGTGCAGGTTTACAACATGCCGCAAAATAGAGCACCATTTAGCTTGCATAAGTTCGCTCACTCCTCCGCTAGAATTAGCTATCCAATACAGATGGTTTTGGATACTTTTACTCCAAGAGAGTAAAATCTCCATGCTTTTCTTTTTTCCGCACGCAGCCGCTATTTTGCTTTTCACAGCTTTAAGGCAAATTAATTCAAAGTACTTAGCCAAAGCATTTCATTTTCCCATTAAACTCTATACTTACATTTTACCAAATGCCAAACGTCAAAAAGGTGTACTATGTCCTTATGGTGGGTTCGCAAATAGCATCTGATTTGCTTGTGTCTGTCAGTCACCATGTAACCGATATTCAATCCTTGATTTTTGAGAAATTCCAATCCACGTTTACAACCCTCTAATTCCATCGCTACACTATTTTTGACTTGATTACTCTGCAATTATTTGTAATTATATTATTATATTATTACTGTTATTTGTGTAATTAATTATATACATACTTGTAGCAAAACTAGGTGGATAACCTTTTTGATTTTATTTTCCATAAAGCAATAACTGCCATATTTCGCACAAAATCCTGGGCTGTCGCATCGACCATCTGCACCCAAAATTAAATCTTGGCCTTTTAACGATCTAAGTAATGTTTCTTGATTATTTTTCCAAACCTAAGCGTAAAATATCACAAATTTTAGTATATTTATTATAACTCTAAATTCATACTCGTGTCAGTTCTTACATTATCTATAGCGCGGAAAAGATAAGCCTTCTGCATACGGTAAAATGTTCGCAAGTCGAATGTTGCAATGTTTGCAAAACGAAACATGCGTAACGTTTTCTCTGGATTTAGTCCCGCAAATAACATTGCAGACGCAACTATTATGTTGCCTGCAGGTTTACGACCAAGTAATGGTTGGCTACGCCATATATTGGAGTGGTTGTTGGGACAACTAGTTTGTACCGTAATCATCGTGCCAGAAACTGACGTGATGGCTGTACATTTAGATAAGCATTGTGTACAAAAAACAAAAAGTTGTAGCAAGGCCGTTTCAAAGACAATGTACTTGCGATCGTCAGGTGCGCCATGATCCTTTCTTGACCTTGAAAAGAATATTTTTTAAAAACTACCAACATTTTAGAATTTAATTTAATATTTCTATACTCAAAAACATCATCTTCTCCTAGCGATGAAGGACTAAAACTTGTATCCAACGGATCTCTAATTTCCTCGCCACCATCAATACCATCGTTTATTTCTTCATAATCATACACATCTTCCGTACGAGATACTATAAATTCATTCACAAGCGCATCATATTTATCAATCGTTTGGGTGCCTTTATCATGGACCTTAGGAAAAGCCTGGCAACCTTGAATGTGTAACGATAACTGTGGATTAATTATTTTACAAATTTTATTTTTTATTTTTTCTTACTTTTGTTTGATTGTCTTTTTGTAGTTTGAGTTGAATTATTTTTTGAGGGTGTCGCAATGTATGCTTGAATACCTCTGGAAGTACTTGGTGGATGCAAAACTGACTGTATTCCAACAGATTCGGTTTGCACGGTTCTATATGGCGAGTACGAGTCCTAAAATACATAATAATATTAATGGCAAATTCATTCAAAGATTAAGTGGATATCGATTACCAAAGATCTTGCTTTTTTCCGACTAAGCGATGATTTAGCAGGGCTTGGAATATTTTCAAGCTCCATAGCATCAGAATTAATATCATTAATTGTAGAGTCATTAACGGAAATTTCTACGGAATTTCTCGAGCTCGTTAGGTCCACGAGCTTTCTCTTAGCCCTTGGGACTGCATCCCTTTTTAAAAGTTTTCTTGTGTGGTATATTGGATCAATATTTACTAAAGCATCTAATTGATGCTCGTAACATTCATTCGTAAAATGATTTGAACATATTCTACTGCTTGTTTTAATTTGGTCAGACGGTATACCCATTGCAGCAACCCATTTTGTTCGTAAAGTACAATCTTTTGGAAAACGGTGAAACGATAAGCCCTTCTCCTTAGAAAGGCAGAAATTATCTTTCTCACATCCAGGAGCTATGCATTTGTAGGCATAGCAAGGCTTATTCATGATTTAGATTTTTCGAACTACGAAACTTCTGATTTATATTTATAATTATACTCGATTATTCTACTATACTTTATTTATTATTCTACGATTATATAAAAATTAGGAACAAACTTAAAGCAAAAACTAGCAGGAGTAGTGAAACCTTTACCTCGACCTCTACGAAAAAGTAAACAGCTGCTTTTGGGCCTAATCTGATTTTTCTTCTCCGGCAGAGGGAAATAGCACCGCCCTTCTTTTCCCGTGACGTACTTGATAAAAACATTGAGGGAAAGACCCTCTGCCCCTGAAGGAAAAAAATCAAGGGGGCGGGGCTAAAAGCAATCTAGGGAGAGTTTTAATTGTTAATTTATAAATTAAATACTTATATTTAATTTAAGCCGTCGATAAATTCGGCTTCAGCGTTAGTTCTACCATACAAATAGTATCATTAGACAATAATATAAAATTAGAATACTTAACTGTCGGTAACCCTTTAATTATCCCAACATTTGAGATTAAATTTTCTTCCTTTAACGATGTTTCGCCAGAAAAAAACAATTTTACATTTGTTTGCGACGTGGTGAAAATTATCACTAAAGGAAGGGAAAAACAAAATGATCGAAAACTTGCCTATTTTGGTTCCGTTGAAATTGCAAAATATGGGTGGTGCGCAAGGGATTGGTTGGCAATCGGCGAGAGTCCCTTTTGCCGTGCATTGGCACAGCGAATGACAGCGAGATCCCTGAAGGGAATGACGGATGGCCACGTACGCGTTTTGAGCCACCACCAAATTTGACGACTCTCCCAAACGACATCCTTTAAAGAACACGAGAAAAAAGTATTATAAACCCCCGTGTAAGTAGGAAATCCGGGGTTTTTTACCCCCACAGTCACGGAAGGAAGGATGAAAAAACTGTAAAATGATCATAGAGCTATGAACAACAGATTGTTCGACAGGGCCTTGAACTCCAGGCGCCCGAGGGAGTGTTTTTAAGTATAGACAATATAATAAAAGCAATTGAAGTTTCCCAATTCCCTGTTCAATTTTTTGGGCACGGTTTTTGTCGAACTTAGGCTCTGGTATACCTACTTCCGGTAGGCCTCCTATAGGCTTCGAGTGACCAAACAATCATTTAGCAGTCTAAAGACTAAATGGATTTGGCGTTTTTAGTCTTAATTGATGATCTCCGGACCAGTTGAAAATACTAGATTAGTTGCTGCTAACTGAGTTTCTATTTTTACTACATTTCCTATGCCAACAGCGATATATTTAAGATTTAATAACAATGAGGTATTCTAATTGCCTACAAAACCAGATTGGACGGGCAAAATGGAATAAATTTGTATACTTTTTCTTTAGCCATACAAACTATACGAAATGTTTGCCAAACCCCTGGAATAGTCAGGGTAACTATTTTCTGAACCCTAATTAGTTGATTACGATTCTAAGAAAAGCGACTCGAAATTCTAGATAGATTTCGAGGAGGTCTACAAATCACTCGATAAAATAACCACGCCCCTTTTCTAAAAAAAAAAATAATTTCTTTCAAAAGGATCAAGTCAGGAGTTTAAATTTCTGTTCGTGAGAAAATGATGAAGTATTTTTCACTGGAATTCGGTATAGATTAGACAATTTTAGTATAATACTCCAAAGATTTCAAGGAGTTTTATTTAAAAAATATTTTTTCTGACCGGTTTTCTTTAAGCGAGGAAACGTTTCCCCCTTCCTGGACACTACTATTACGTCAGATTTCTTTTGACCCTGGGGGGAGGGAGTGAGTGTGTGGTAATCTTGCCTTTAGCTTTTGTGTTTTCGCTTTTGGGGCTTTTCTTCCTTCCCATCTTGATTCCCGTGCCAAACCGTTCAATCTTACTGCCCTTTAAGAGGAAATTCTCAGGAGTCCGATGTATTCGCGACGATTGGGTCAATGCCTAGGACTTTCGTGGGGTAGCTAGAACTTGAAGGGAGATGGGTTCGACCTATCAAATAGGCTCAAATCAAGATACCCGTAATTGATTTCTTATACATGTATATATATAATAGAAATTAGGATGCCCGAATGACCCCCAAACCAACTGGCGAATTTCCGCTCAATTATATATAATCTCGCGGAAGATATTCGACGGACGGGTCAATTTCGCTAGATTTAATACGGATTTAATATTTAAATCTTGATCATGATGGATGGATTAATTGCTATTTTAGATTTACTGTATTTTCATAATAATAATTAAATGTTCGCTTTCATGGCCAAGCTAATAAATTAGAAATTAATTAGGATTATAATGTTGTCAATTTATATCGGAATTATAATTTAACTTCTAATAAAGCCAAAATAATTATTTTTCCACAAAGTTGAAAATACCCTTTGATGTTTAATTTAAATACATGGTTGCATGAACTTGAAAATTAACCATAGAATAATACTCAAGGCAATCAAATAAAAGTTTTTCTCGAAGGATTTAGGCTTAGCCAGTCCAGTTCGTGGCTTTCACAATTAAATCTGAATTATAATTATGTTATATTTAATCAATTGTGTTCGTCAAATTACACGTAAACACGTTTCTTGTTACTTTATAATTAATTTATTTAATGAAAAGCTAAAATTTTCGGAGGCTTTATTCCCGGAGTCGTAACGAATAGCAACGTACCACACGCATAAACACGTGATCATTTTCCTTTGGCTTCAAGTTACAGTTTTATATTCCTGCTTAATTCCCCTAACTTGTTTGAGTTAATAGCTACAATACAATATACTCTTATAAGGGATTCGTCTCTATCAAACTCCGTATTCCTTTGTTTTCATCTTCCCCCCCATATCCTTTCATTGACTCGAATGTCGCGAACAAAACTAGTATTTTATATACTGATTCTCAGGAAATAAAAGCTACCGGAGAAGAAAAAAAAAAAAAAATCACTGAAAATGATGGCCGGTGCTTAAAAGTTTCAAAAAGTTGAAATATGAGCGGAGGTGCCTATATAATTAGATTCGATCTTAGAATGGATTTTAACTCCCACTAAATACCGGTTTTCTAATGGTAAATTAGGTCATTTACTAGGTTGTAACTTCAGTGTAGACTTCATTTTGCGTTTTCTTTTAATTTCCGGAGGTCATAGGGGTCATTTCTGATAGGTAGAATTTCGCAACGAATACGAGTGGTTCTTTAGAAGTTACGTTGATTTTAAATCAACATATTTTAAGTCCATAACTAACTTTTACCCTGACGGACTTCAATAAAATATAACAAATGCATTTACAGGGTTGCCACAGGTCAGGGAAAAATCGGGGAATTTGAAAATGAACCAAAAAAGTCAGGGAATTTTAGGATATTTTAAATGTCAGGGAATTTTAAGATATTTTAAATGTCAGGGAATTTTAAGATATTTTAAATGTCAGGGAATTTTAAGATATTTTAAATGTCAGGGAATTTTAAGATATTTTAAAAAGTCAGGGAGTTTTAAGATATTTTAAAAAGTCAGGGAGTTTTAAGATATTTTAAAAAGTCAGGGAGTTTTAAGATATTTTAAAAAAGTCAGGGAATTTTAAGATATTTTAAAAAGTCAGGGAGTTTTAAGATATTTTAAAAAGTCAGGGAGTTTTAAGATATTTTAAAAAGTCAGGGAGTTTTAAGATATTTTAAAAAGTCAGGGAGTTTTAAGATATTTTAAAAAGTCGGGGAATTTTAAGATATTTTAAAAAGTAAGGGAGTTTTAAGATATTTTAAAAAGTCGAGTAATTTAAAGAACTTTCTCAAGAAGCCAGGAAATTTCAATCATTATCTGCGGAAAAGATTTGAAATTTATAACAAAAAAAGTTTGGCGAACGCCATTATATAAAAAAATAAAAGGCTAAAAATTGGGTAGTTTTAGCTGAAACGGTCAGAGAAAATCGTTGAAAAAAGTCAGGGAAAAACCATGAAAAGGTCAGGGAGTTTGAATCTGAAAAAACTGTGGCAACCCTGTATATTTGTTACTGAATTAGACTTTTCTCGTTGTCGGCTGCTGCATTCTCCCTTTTCAACTTTTTCTCCCTCGCCCTTGGTTATCATTTATACGAAAGGACACTAAAACTGACCCTAATAAATTGGGACGCTGTATCCCAAACTAGTTTTAGTATTGCCACGCTCGCGAGCCAAACAATGAAGCTAGAGATGACCAATGATAAGAAAGTGTGGAATCGGTGTTTGTATTCTTACCGGCTGAACACGAATGCGTCGTACAAAGTCGTTTGTCGGCCAAACTGGCGTTGCATTCCCGATTGATTAAGCAGAGTTCGTGATGAGAGCAAGATCCCGGAAGGCACGGAACCCTCATTCCACGACTCTCTAACGAAGATGTCACGCTGCTGCCTATTCGATAAAGTAGATGCCAAAAAGGGAGAGTATATTATAATCCCCCGGAGAGACAGACCCCAATTTATACCTCCTATATGACGCGGTACGCCGATTTAAACCAATAGATCATATCTGATAAACGCCCGAGTAACTTATCAACCTCAAAGGGTGTCATTATTTAATTTATACCATGCAAATCGGCGGATATGCACGCGCGCGAATCTATATGGGATAATTATTACGCTATACAGTTGAGATTGCAATTTGTCTATGAATGATTTAAACTCATAGATTAGATATTTTCTATAACAGATTTTCTAAGAAATATCTAAACTATTCTCTTAAACAGACTCGCGGGAAAATGTCTTGAATAATCAATGTGTAATACTCGAGTTATTTCTATGAAATGTTTACAACATTTAATCTATGGCATACTTTCTATGAAATGTCTACAAAATTTCTCTGGCAGAATTTCTATGAAATGTCTGTGACATTTTATCTCTGGCAGAATTTCTATGAAATGTCTACAACATTTAATCTATATCATAATTTCTATGAAATGTCTACGACATTTAATCTATGGCATAATTTCAATGAAATGTCTACAACATTTAATCTATGGCAAAATTTCTATGAAATGTCTACAAAATTTAATTTATAGCACAATTTCTATGAAATGTCTATGACATTTTATCTCTGGCAGAATTTCTATGAAATGTCTACAAAATTTAATCTATGGCAGAATTTCTAAAACTCTTAGAATTATCTAATAGGTACTTGTACATAAATTACAATTTTTTTCATATTCTCTATGACAACCTTTCTATCAAATGGCTATAACTCTTATGGTATTCTTTGTTTTTCTATGAAATTTGTGAATTTTTCTATAGATTTGCCTTTCTAGAAAACAAAACTATTATTAAGGGAATTTACACGGAATTTCAAAATTTTCTGTGAATTCTAAATATACTATATATCTACACTATTATTTTTTTTTAAATTCTATCTACTCTCAACAATGTTAAATTAAAATAACCATATATTTTGTATAATTAACTTAGTAACTGTCGTAGTTCCTGCCGAGGCTTTAAGAATACCTTAATTCATTTCCCTCGACGGTCTAGCTACGTATTTAAGACTTTGTATATATTAGGAAGGAATGTTATTATTTACTCAAATAGTCCGAGATGGGAATGCAGGGAAAGTCGCTTCCCGGCGGAGACAGCAACTCGCATAATTTCTCCGGCGTGTATTCGTCCGACAGTCGTTTAGTGTCCGTGCAACGCGACAGCAAATGAACGCAGTCGGTCCTTTAATGGTCCATGGCGTCCAAAATGGCACGGCGATCATTTTCAAAATTGAGAAAACGGAGAAAACCAAAAAAAAAAAAAAAAAAAAAGAAACGCGACCCACCCACCTTAGAATTACGGAAATCAGAGCGAAGTCGTAAAATATCAGAAGGGAATAAAAGTAGAAATGTACCACTAATCTAGGACTATTAGGATGAATAACAAAACTTGACCACATTTATAAGCGTCCTCTAACGGCCAACACAATGTTGGTAAAAGTAGAAACCAACAAAACCTCGTGCCTTGCCTCTATATGAGTTGAAGTAGGCCGATGCTCGCGTGGTTTTTATGGTTCCTACTTTTGCCAGCCCCGTCTTGGCCGTTAGAGGAAGCTTGTGAACGATCGCCAGGTTTTTTATTCACCTTTATCTTGTAAAATAGTCCTAGAAACAATACCAAATGATAAAAAGAGCAAAGAAATGGTATAACCATATTTAGGAAGAGATTACCATGGATTTAGTCATGGATAGATTATGTTAATTTTTCTCCCCTTATCCCCGTTCTGAAAATATTTATTGAGGAGATACTCACTTACAAATTTGATTAAAATGAACCCGTTGTCGACAAGGTTTGACGTAAAGGAGGCACGCGATGATCTTCCACGTCTCGGGGTGACAAGTAGAGACGTTTAGAACCGGGATGTCGATCATGGGTAAACGTAGAACGCCTTCTTTCATCCATTTGTTTAAATCGTGTTTAGCCGCTTGATCCGCTTCGGTCGTGCAACCGCGAAAATATTCCAATTGCCGACCGTTAAAAGTCGTGCAAAATGATAAACCCTCGCAACCCAATCGACAAGGTTCGTCCACTGCACCGTTAGACATGTAGAAAAAGGGAAAGCAAACGGAAAAACAAATTGTATATTTATCAAATCTCTAATTTTGGGTTTAAAATTAGGCTGTAGGGTGACGAGACTTTTTCGATATTACCTTCTATCACTAATTTTCCTAAATATTTCCTATGATTCAACTCTAAATTACCTAATTTTCCTATAAAACATTCGAGGCATTTCTCTGTTCACCCTGAGAGGCACGTGGCCCCAACAGTTTTGGTGGCAATCACGATAATTTCAAATAGGCTTAGTGAGATTGGGGAATTACGTATCATAAAATGCAAATATTAAGAAATTTAACGGTTAGTCGAAAATAATTTTAAATTGGTATTAGTTTTATTTAATCTTTTACCTTCGGCCAAACACTGTAACATTGAAGATTCGATGAAATTGTACTGACAGGACTTATCGAATTCATTCCACGCTAACGTTTGCTCGTTCGTAAACGTCTGAAAAAAAAATCAGGAAACGAAAATAATAAATATACGGAGAAGTTGACGTAATTGAAAAAATTGTGGCGGATTAATACAATGCATAAAATCTCAGGAAAGTAGGAAAGTAGTCCGGGCAACTTCTCTTCAACAATTAAGCCTTGTTCACAGTAGAAACTTTAAAACCGTTTTTAACCGTTTTAGAAAAGTCAAACTGAAAATTTTGAAGTCATCTGTAAAGATTACTCTCAAAATATAAAAGTTGATTTGAAGATTTAAAACGATTTGAAATAAGGCTTCAAAGTCTCTAGTGTGAACGTTTTTATATTTACAATACCAATTGTAACTCCTCTGCTCAAGTATAGTTTATTGCATTGCGTAACAATCCGCCATAGATCCCCTCAATTTTATTACAAACTATATTTATGGCGACGCTGCGATACAAATACCGATATCCAACAATTTCTCCAAAAACTCTGCGCGCGGAATATCCCATTTTATTGGACTTGCCAATAAAACCAATACTCTATAACTTGGGGCCCGTACCTTTAAAGTTATAATCAAGTACAGTAAAACTATGAGGCTTAGATTATGGAATTAGACTTTTTAATTTTTAGAGGTATGAGAAAACTATGGTGGCTAATTTTTAGGATACTTTGTTCCCACGTAATTTAACTAGTTCCTGGTTCTATGTTTAACCCAACTATTTGTTACTGAACATTTCATTATCACTTTAAACCTCACCACTCCTCCTCTGGTTGGCCAATAAAGATGATGAAAAATCTCCCCGAGTTTCATCTTCGTCGGTAGTATTTTTTATCATTTCTTATATGAATATCTTTTCATCCCACTCAAGAAACCGTACTTAACTTGAAATCGGGTTTTCATATCTAGATTATTATTCTAATCAAAGTTGTTTACTTCTTATAAAGCAAGAGTTTTCAATTACCAACTTATAGAAAAGATTCTCTATTAAATCTTATTTTTTCGAAAATTTTTACAAATAATTTTAGTCTCATTTTCAGAAATTAAAAATCCTTAATTAATAGTCGTTTTTTTTTGTCAAAATAGTCGATTTTTACGCATAACGAAATTAATTATGATAAAATTAGAAAAAGGGTTAACCATTTAAAGCTCTTTTGACTTTCCCTTGACCGTTGGTCAGTATCAAATTACAATTATGATTCCCTTCCATATGTTTTCCGATATGTTAATTATTTTTTAGTTTAATTTTAAAATTAAATTGAATTTAGGAGGATTGAGAATCTTGAGAAAAAGGGAGTTATTTTCTGATTAAGTTGGCGCCATGAAAATGAAAAAAAAAAGGAAAAAATAATTATATTCTAAATTGAATTAGAATGAGCTTTTTAAACCCATAGCTTCTATATATTTTTTAGTATTATAATATATACTAAGATTCAATCTTGGATAAGTCTTGATTTTTCGATAAAAAAAAAGGTTTTTTAAGGCAATTTCGATTCCTTTTAACGTTGCGAAAGTAACATCGTGTGTATGTAAGAAATAAAATGCCAGGGAAAGATATAAAAGTGAATAAATATTTGGTTGGAAAACTCACCTTGACGCATAGATTCAAACAAAGAGGGCTTTTAGCTCGGAAACAGCACTGCAATTTTCCGCTATCCATGCCTAAGAAATCGAGCTCGCTATTTTGGTGTGGGCTGTTTCTAGCGTAGGGAATTCCACCTCCTCCTCCTCCAACTCCCATCGACGTTGATGACGTCTTCCAGTTGGCCACCGAAGACAGCAAAAAACATTGCCACAGTTCGTCCTATAGATATTCAATTCGAAACGCCACGAAAAAAAAAAAAGAAGAGTATGATCTATATTTATTCCTATCGATTCTAACGAAACAAAAATTTTTAAAGGGATAATAAAACGCTCCAATAAGTAAATATATACTTACTGGGATAGCAAAAAACCGAGTAGTAAATTGTATCAACTGCCCCCGCCCCCTCTACCAAGGGTGGTTATAATAGACTGTTGGATTAACCTGTTTTTTAATTGGTTAACCGTGAAAAATTTGCATAGAATTATTATTTGAGCTACTACTAAGCCTAACTCCATTTTTAGGCATGAGTAATTTAATCAGTGTTTAAAACTCGTGGTATATAATGACTCCTTTTGATTGTCTACAGATTAAAATGAAGTTAGGCTTAGTTGTTACACAAATCATAACCTTCTAAATTAACTATATTTGATCAGTTTTTATAGATTTTAACAGTTAATGTATTTAAAATACATCTCATTTCCTTATCCCTTTAAAATCCTCTTCTTTTTTTTCCGGAAGACAAGCATTTTTATAAGTTCCTTTCATTCGATGAACGATGAACCAATCAGTAAGGTTTTGATCTCTACTTACGTGGTGCGTGGGTGGTCCACATCCGCTGTTTTCTAAACTTGATACTATATCTTCTCCGGCCATGGCCGATTTTAGAATCACTTTACAGGCTAATCGACATTTTTTGCCAGTTGATTTATCACAGCAATGTAAATCTGCGATTCCAAATTATGCCAATAATTAAATGAGGTCCAAAATTGTCACGAAAAGGTAATTACTTTGAGCGGGTACTTCGGGGGTGCCTTCTTGCCATTCGGTTATGTTTTGTAGGCAAGAGATGACGTCTTGATTACTTCCGTCACAATGTAGATACACCCCCCGTTTTTTCTCGAGCGTGATGGGAACTGAGTCGTTGTAAAATAAACTCGAACAAGCTTCGAGACATTCCGGACTCCGGGACATTTGACAACACTGAAGTCCCTCTAAAAACATTCTTATAATTAAACTGGGGCTGTCAAAAACTTAAGAATTATATTATTAGTTTTATCACGCTATTAAAACGCTATAATTAAAATTTTATACCTTTGGGTTAACGCGTTCTTATGAAATTTCAAAATGAAAAATATATCGGTCATTTCTGGAACGTAATTAGCGATAATTTTAGTACGAAAGGTATTTGACTTGATCTGGATTAAGTACTTTTAAAGGGAGAATGCAACCTAACAACAAGTGATTTTTTATCGATTCCTTATTGTTTAAATAGGCCTAATCCAATACTGAAAATATTTACAAACAAATATTAAACTAGAAATAAATTTAAAACTTACCCTGAAAATAGGCTTAGTGGGATTCATGGAGGTCCTGTTTTCCTCGCGTGTAAGGTCTAGCGACCAATCGCACGCGACGTAAGTCTCGTGGAGATCTCGCGTGAACGACGGGCCTTTGCTCATTGGTCGCTAGACCTTACACGGACGCGATTCAGGATCTCCGTGAATGCCGCTAAGCCTATTTTCCGGGTAAGTTTTATATTTTATTTCTAGTTTAATATTTGTATTGTAAACTTTTTATCGATGGATTAGGCCTATTTAAACGATAAGGAATCGATAAAAAATCACTTGTAATTAGGTTGCATTCTCCCTTTAACTGTAGACTCTCTACACTAGTGACGTAATAATGACGTAGTTTGCGGGTAATTTTAGTTTTAAAAATTATAAAATTTATTCCAGCTTTAAAAAATTCCCATAGATTTTATTTATGAGAATTGAATTATTAAATTTTCTCTCAAAATTGTTTTTATTTTCGTGAAATCTTTTTCTTGCGAAATAGGGACTGCAATTATTCCTAACCAAAGAATTTCAAAAATATTAAAATTTGCTTTCCTTTAACTTTAAACAGAGTATATACGCGACGCAACAGATTGCTCGTACGCGTAGGTAATATAGCGAGGAGTATTAACAAAAAAGAAAAGGAAAAAAAAAGTTAGAATAAAATTGAAGGTACAAAAGGATTTATATGTAGATACATATCCTTACGCTAGCACACGTCTTTTGTATTGTTATTCAACACACTCGGGTTTCGCCAGAGGAGAAAGATTTAATCTTTTATTTTTCCCAACCCCCTTTTTTTTTCATAATGTTCCTTTCGCAACAAAAGGTTGTAAGCTTAGCAAAAGCTTTATTGGAAATATTTTCCACAAGTTTATTCCAGGGCCCTTTTAACCGAATTTTACGCCTCACTTGATTATTTAAAATTTCATTCTTTTTTTTTCATTATTTTCTTATTCCGAAATTCCCGGAAAAAAATCTTAACTTGTTTATTAAAGAACTAGGTGCCCTTTGTTCATTGGTTTAGAAAAATATGATTGTTTTATTGTAGTGAAATTAATATTTTTAAATTAACTCGATAAATGTTTTAAAAATTGGTCTATTTTTAATTATGTTTTGAAATATCTTTTAGGTTATTGTAACATTCTTAAAAAATACTACACCATCCCTTTGAAAACCTATCGAATTTTTATTCTACATCACGAGGAAAGTATTACTCCTCATGAAATCGCGTTAATTGGGAGAATTAAGTGGAAAGTATTCTTATAAAATATAAATAGGTATTAAGTAACTCTTGTTTTAGCTTTCCATCTATTAATAAACTCTTGGCGAACAAAAATTTTATATCAATGTATTGGTTTCAGTTTTAATTTTATTAATGAAAGTATATTAAAATTAAAATTTAAATTAAATAACCGTACGCGATAGAGACTCTCGTGAATAATTTTGCGCAATTTTCATGACGTTACTCGCTGAAAAGGAGTCTATATTATATTTTAAAACAGTCTTTATAAATATTAAATGAGGGTCTTTCCAAGACTGCAATTTTTCATAACTTATTTGACGAATTTTTCAAAAGTATTTTCGTGGAATTATTTAAATATTTCTAGCTCGTGGGAATTTATAAAAAAAATAATTTAAATAGTGTTTGTAATGTAGCAAAAGCTGGGGCGCAATTATACTCAATGTTAAATCTCATAGGAAAAGTAGTTTTGTTTTACAAATCTATATATAAACCACAGGTAGCAAATTAAAAATAGTTTTAAAGCGTTTTTAATTAGTTTTGAAGGTAAATGAAATATTTTGAGCAGGCTAAAATATAATAGAATTTCTTTGAGTTCATTTTAAAAAGGTATTTATCGCCTTTCAAAAGTTTCCCCATTTCCCTGGATGCTGGCTTCACTGCGTACACTGTTGTCCGGCAGATAAAACACTTTTACAGGCGTACTGTACAAAATACATTAAACCTTTTGCCCCTGTAGGCTAGCTATCTACGGGATGTTGTACTAAGCTTTTCCAAACATTGGAAAAGTAATTTTCTTCATTTTTTTCATTTTAAAAATACTGAAATAGCGAACTTTTAACGCGTACGTGAACGTGAAGGTATTGTTTAAATTAAAGTAAAACTAACGATAGATTTAATAATTAAAATTTTTTTCTTAGATCCATTTCTTCGAGAAAAAAATGTTTTTAGTCTATTCCCTCCTTTTCTATAAGTAATTGGCGTTGATGACGTCAATTTTTAGGAGAACCAATTATGTACCAGGGACCGATTTGACTGATTGGCTAATCTAAAACTTATATAATTCTTGATTATCGTATGAACAGGGCTTACGAAAGAACAATAACTTAGGTTAACAAATAAAAAAATAAAAAAAAATTGAAAGGGTTATTTTTGAGGACATCAGGCTTACCGTCCAACTTGTAGAAACACTTGTACAAAATGTCCTCCTCTTCCTGAGGGCAGAAGGGATATAAATAGCTGAGAGATACGGCCTGCGTCGGAAAGATAAATGAAAAAGCAAAAAAGATTATTCAAAGCGATTTATTTTTCTCTGGTCTAGCCGTTTCCCTATTTTAGCCACGTCGAAAATAAATGGTTTGCCGTATTTAGTGTATCGCCAAAATATATCTGTGTCTAAGATATGCATTCAGATATCGGTTTAAAAAAATGCATAATATATGTACATAATTATTTTTTAAAAATAATTAATGAATTTCAATAACTTTCTAATGGGATATTCTCCGATATAAACTTCTAATAGACGTCTAAGCAGACTACACCTAAGTGTCTTTTATCTTTATTCGTGACCAGGTATCGTTAACGTCGTCTGCTTAGACTAAAGCCTATTACCTCACATTATCATTACTCTGAATTTGGTTATTTTATTTGGAATAACACACGTTACCAGAAGCCGATGAAACCCTCCTTTGAAGTCTATTACTCCCTGGTCTTGTCTACCCCTCTCTGTATGGGTTAGTTTCAAAAATCGCGATTCGTACGCCTCCTAACGGTAGATATTTTCGGAGCGGGAGTTCGTCGAGCGAATATCTCTAGCAGCCTTGGAGTTCGTCAAAAAAACGTCGTCGTTTGTGGAGAGAGAGAATTTCCAATTTTCCGTAGACAGGGGGGATGAAGTAGGAACCCTCCGATCTCGTAAAATCGTGAATTTTACCCATACAGAGAGGAGCGCCTTATGGAACATTAGAGTAGTAGACTTCAAAGGAGGGTTTCATCTACTTCTGACGTTACTCATTAAAATTAATATTATTACGATTTCTATGAGTGTGGCAATGATTACTCGTATTTAACCATCTTGTTCTATTGTTTATTTTTAGATAAATAGTCTGAAACGTGTGGGGACAAATTTTTATTGTGAATGCCGTCCGCGATAGAAGATGTATTCGAACTAACCTGAACGCATGCTGTTTGACACTTGTGCGCCGCGGCATGATGACAACATCCGAGTCCGAACCAGATCGAAGTCGGCGATTCGTTTTCCGATTCCACGTAAGGATGCTTATCTGAACCCGTCGTGACGTCATCGGGAAGAGAGCAAAGGAAAGAAAGAATTGTTCATCAAAAACCGCATCTTCGAGTAAATTAATGGGTGAGTGAAATTATTTTTGTCACTTCGACAATTATTATTGCTATCCTGTCTTCATTTTATTGGAGGTTATTTTTATGGTCTTTTTGACGTTGATTGGTAGAATTAAGCATTGTAAGGCTTTCCTTTAATTTGAATTAAGACTTTTGAATTTTTGGGGGGAAAATATTGTGAGGAAAATGGGGCCTGCTTAGGATATTTTTTCCTTGTAGTCACTGAAATAATTGACCACTCTATTTTAATATACATTGCGTAATTTCAACACTATACATGGGAAATCTGATAAAGTCAGGGAAAAATATAAATAGCGAAGTTTCTAAGTTTTCGCAGGTCATGGAAAACTTGGGAAAGTCATGGAAATTTAAAACTTAGCCAAAAGGTTAGGGAAAAGCCATGGGATTTGTATATCTTGGGAGATATACTATAGTCATTTGATCATACAAAAAATACTGATAAAGTCAGGTAAAAATATAAGCATCGAAGTTTCTGAGTTTTCACGTCAGGGAAAACTTGAAAAAGTCATGGAAATTTAAAACTTGACCAAAAGGTTAGGGGAAAGTCATGGAATTTGTAATTATATCTAAGATCGTCAGGTATGACGTGTTAAATCGTGTAATAATAAGTACCAAATTTGTGGGAACTTTTTATAAGATTCTCAGGAAAATAAAGTCCAAGGAATTATGTAATGTAATTTAATGGAAATGTTGGGTAAACACGTTTCACTAAAACCGCACACCGAATTAAATATAATTTAATATATTACGCTAAACGTTTACTTTAGATATGAGTTATTTCACTTTGAGGTTACACTGCGTGAAAAACTAAGCCCACTTTGTACCTCTATGATGTTGATGATATAGTTTAATTGCAGCTAAACTTTATATACCGTGCTGAAAACATGATCTGGCTAGCTTTTAAATATACAACCTTTAACCTTTCCACTTAGTTCTAAACTAATTTATGATATTTCAGAACCTCATGGTTTTTTATGCCTAAGGATCTTTTACTTCTTCCTAATTTAATTTTAACCACGAACTAAGTTCGTAAGGTTTCGGGCCATTGTTTCAAAATCGGTGGATAAAGTATAATATACTTTAACCTAATTAATTTCTAATACTTCTTTTTAATATACCGCGATATAATTAGATAAAAATGATTAAACCCCCAAAAAAATCTATTCTTCTCGCTCTAATACTATTTTATACTCGGTTACAAGTTTGGAAAGGATTAAAATTGAGTTGGTAAAACCGGTTTCTATATGGGAATATATATTATTTCCAAGATTGTCAGTTCATGAACATATTCTCGATATCTTAAGGCTGTCTGGAAAATATTGTTTTTACTCGCGGGAAATTATAAGCTTCCTAATTTGATCTCCCCCCGACTATGGTTTTTCAGTATTAAGTCAACTTAAACGAGTAGTTAGTAAGATACTTAAATATAACGTTAGTTAGTCCCAAAGGTCCCGCCTTATTTTTAAGTAAAAACTTAGGATGATCTATTTCACCCTCAAGCCCTAGTATTACCGAAGATAACAAAAAAATGTGTCGTATTTATTAGCGAAGGAATTTAGAATGATGGGTTAAGACGTTATTATTAAGAATGCAGCGTTATTAACGCTAGGTTTCATTGTTTTAAATATTAGTTAGTATATGGAAATATCCTTAAATAGCTTTAGAACTTGTACAGGAAAAACAGGATGGGATGAACAAGTTTTTTGTACAAGGTGTATTGATTAATAAATGATAACTTAGGATTGCGTTATAAATATAAGAAAATAATTCTCTCGCGTTGGCTTTGACTTAATTACCGGATTTGTTTCGGATAGTCATGGTAAGGATACGTCTACTTTAGGACATCCATCAGCGACTTAATCCTAGCGCGTCTTCAAAAGTTTCTCTCCTGATCGATCCATCACTAGGGATGGAGCCCGGGTTATTGGGATGGGGGGATGTCTTCTCCGTGTTCTATTCTTATCCCAGGACTGATCCTTCTTAAAGATCCCATAAAGACAAACCCCTCCCCTATTCATGGTGGGGTTTTTTTTTTATCCTACCAAACAATATTATTATAAAATTGGGTTTTTACGACCCTTGTATTAAATCAAAAACACAAATTTTTCATTTTAAAGACCGGATAAAATCTAAGATTTATTTTAATTTTGTTTAGAAGAGATTTTAAGATATTTATTTTGTAGGAAATCTTTTGAATTAATTTTCAAGAAAGATTTGCATCTCTTCAATAATTTAATTTTTGGGAAAATAATAAACTTACAATGAAGTTTAAAAATGAAGGCAACATAATGTGGTTTTCTATTTACCTAATTTAATTTAAAATCTATTTATTATTATTTTTTTAATTAATTTTTAATTTAATTACTATGGGAATAAGTAGGCTTAACACGGATCTATGGGGATCAGATTTAAAATCTTCATCCATAATTATTGAAACCTTTCGTATTATGCTTTAGAGTAGGCGTTTGGTGATTGGCTGTGGTATACCTCAATGGGCTTATCTATAAGATTACTTTCTATACGGTATATCTCTTTATGTAAGATAGAATAAATATATAATACACTTCAATCTCCCTTTTAAACTTAATTTTTATAATTTTTAATTTAAAAGTTAATTTCCAGCAATGTAGGCCAATGTAATAGTAAAAGTTGTGAACCAGCCAGTTATTAAACTTGTTTTTTTATTCCCTGAGGGATTAACTTAAATGTTATAGTAATCTATTTACTGAGGTGGATTTTTAGGGCTTTGCGGTCGTTTCAGACTCCTATTTCAGCCACGCCAAGTTTGCTTAGTTCATGTTTATCGGGAAAACCTCATTACTTTCGCTTAGAGAGCAAACTGTAAACTATTTTCCACGAAACTAGTTCTTTAGTTGTCAGAACCAACAAGATTAAGTTCATTTATATCCGTATATGATGGTTTAGTAAGACATAGAAGGTTGAGTAACTTCGCGCGCGTTGAAAACTCCAATGCGATTAGGGAACTTTAAATGTTGTTTCACTTAAAAGCTTTTGATTTGGTTTGCTTTATATAATGCACGATTGCCTCCGAAGAGTTTACAATGTATTCAAAAGATAGCTTTAACAAGAAGGGATAATGAAACCTGGCAAATTAATTTTTGTACTCAAAAGGTTCCTGAAATAACTAATTTAATTTTTAAGTGCCTAATATACCCAAAAAATCATAATTTAGTTCCTAAAAAACCCTATTTTCGATAATTCCAGGGAATTTATTAAAAGCTTGAACCTTTTCCCATTGGGTTAGTCAAAATACTGAAAATTCTTATCACGAAAGGAAGAATTCTTACAATTTTATGTAGAATTAATCATTTTACGGAAATAATTCTTGGAATTTTGACGCATCCTCTGTCTTTAAAGGTGGCTTCTAAATCCCTTTTTTAGCAGATCGATTATTTTCCTTATTTAGAACTGTAGCTGTGATTAAAATGGAACATTCAAACTGATATGAACTCTAAAACTTATTATGTTGAGAGGTTTTGTCACTTCCCCATAGTTAAACAAAAGCTCCGTTTTTTTATGGATTTTCTTTATATACCAATGTCGAAAACAAACTTCTTAATTTTTACTGCTTTTATAAGACAACAATGCCCCAATTGTTTCCGAAGGAAAGATCACACTTAAATTGACAATGACCTTAAATTTCTTGGTGGAAAAAAAATATTAATTAAAGGGACAATGCAACGCGACAAATTGTTTTCTATCGTAGATTTCTTATAGTTTGAATAGGCCTAATTAGCAACAAATATTAAGCTAGAAATGATTTTTAACTTAACTCTGAAATTAGGCTTAAGAAGGATCCATAGAGAGTTTTATATCTCGTCGTTAACGAGTCTCTGGCGAGTTACGTGAGACAGTAAAATATACGTTTCAATTTAGGCTTAAGAGGCGCGTTCTTTTGTTCGTTGTCTGGAGACAAAATATCACACTCCCCACGGATCCCGGTTAAGCCTATTTTCCTAGTAAAGTGAATATTGATTTCGAGCCTAATAAATTGATATTTCATTCTCCCTTTATTATAATTTAGGAAGTTTTGCTACTTCATCGTAATCATTACTTTTTAACGTGTTTTCTCCCTTTTACATTACGGAACCAGACTTAATCTTTAAAATATTCGAACGATTTTTCTAAAATTTTCCTAAAAATTATCTTACATTTTTTTTATCGCGAAAATGTCGTTAGTCGTTGAAGTTTTAGTTCGCTTAAGGGATGCTTCGGACGAGGTAGAGGGTTGTATCTCTTCAAAGTAATGTTTTAAGTACCAGTTACATCAGTAACTCGAAGCCATTATACCCCTTGGGTCCATTTAGGCTTCCCAAAACCCAAGTGATATCTTTACACCAAAAATGTAATCTCTTTTAGAGAAAAAAAAAAAAAAATGAACAAGAAAAATACGGCGTAATTAAAATAACATTTGAGCGCTCTGAATTTTTATCATCATTATTATTATTACGATTACTGAGATACGATAGGGGAAAGAAGTAATTTTCACAATTAACTTTCGACACCCCCCACGAGTAATTAGTCCTTAATTTTAACGGGGTTTTCGATGATGTGTTGGACTAATTTAATATGATAATTACCAGACTGATTAGAAATTTTAGAAACAAGGGATTCGATGTTTTTAGTTACTCAAATAATTAGTAATCTTCCCGTACTGATTAACGAATGGTGTAGTTTATAATACTTCCACGTTCAGCCTTTTCCGAAATTCCCACGCATGGTACACTATATAAATGGAAAGCCATTGGCTCCACTCTTACTATTTAAAGTCATTGTTGGTGTACGCGTAACTCTGCAAGGAAAAGGGTAGCACTTTAGAATCATACGAATACATCAACTTTTAAGTTCCCATTAAGAATAAAGTTGAGTTTGGCTTTGGAAACCAGTTATTTTATAATCTATTTTGATTGTTAAAGTAAGCGCAAAAAAATTAAAATTCACCATTAGCAAGAAGGATCAGACAAGGAGAGGAAAAGTGGGGACGGCGCAGTTCCTACTGCGTCGGCCTAAACTCCCACTCTGGGAGAACGCGGGTAGAGATGTTTCGTGGTAAAATGTTGTCACGTGGGTAAAACGGATTCTTTATCAGCTTCGTAGTAGCCAACGACGCTAGTGACCACGTGAAAACAGTTTACCTCGAGAATTTCCTATCCCTCTTTCCACCCGAGTGGGAGTTTGGCTCTTCTCTCTCTAACTCAACGCATCCCTACTTTTCCTCTCCTTGTCTGATCCTTCTTGCCATTAGCTTGGAAATTAACGATTTGGGTCGAAATGATCGAATTTCAAATGATCGATTGAGTTAAAAAACTAACCTAACCTAACCTAACCTAAATATTTCGATCATTTAATCCAAAAAACTGGTTTCGATCACTTAAAAGTCGATCAATTGGGACGATACCAAATTGACCAAGTCCCTAAATTATAAACTCTGAAAAATTAAGATTTAAATTAAAAAAGACACTATAATTGCTAATTAAACTAAAATTTTAAGATTATGCTTTAAAACTAAAACCTTTCGCGCTAATATTTAAGTCCCAAAATAATTTTAAACCAAACATTTTAAATAATATTTGAAAGTAGGGCAAATATTAATTAAATTTACGAGATAGAAATTTTTTACGTAAATTTTTTTCTCTCCAAGTACCTAAGAATATAATTTAGTGGGAGGTATAAAAACAATTTACTCTTGTAATGTAAAAATACTACTTTATTTCTATTGGGAATTAAACGTAATGTATTCTCGCACCGTAGTATCTCTTACGTTTAAAGGAATAGTTGTAACTTGTAAGAAGGTTTTTTTAAAAGCCCAAGTTTTCATTCCATTAGTTTCCATAAAATGTCGGCTTTCCCCTTTACGATGGGGGTAAAAAAAGATTAAAGTAAAAATTCATCTCTAACGCGTACCGCGAGATTCCTAAATTTGGTTCCCCGCTTCTGTGTAATAGAATATTTATGAAGAAAAATAAAAAAAAGAGTGAAAATTTAAGATCTTTGAAGCCGCAACGCGGTATATCTTTAGTGAAGTTTTTTTCGTTAGATTTTATGGAAATAGATTCCTTAAATTTCCTTCGTCGAAATATTTGTTTTAAAATTAAACCCGTGTTTTGTTGATTTACCAAAAACTATATTTTAAAATTGGACTATATTTTAAAATTGGATATCTTTGCAAGCTATAATGTAGCGTTAATCCTTATCGTTTAAATAGCCCTAATCAAACAGTAAAAAAAAAAAAAAAAAAATTATGATTAAATATTAAACTAGAAATAAATTTAAAATTTACCTGAAAAATAGGCTTAGCTGAACTCAAAGAGATCACCTTAACCCCCCCCCCCCCCCATATAAGTAATAGCAACCAATGATATTGATCGATGGCTGTTATACGGGGAATGCAGGATCTCCATGATCATTGGTCGCTAGTCCTTGTTCTGGATATCTCCATGAATACAGCTAAGAATATTTTATAATTATATAACGGTCAGGGAAAATCGTTGGAAGAGGTCAGGGAAAAACCTGTAAAGGTCAGGGAATTTGAATCTGAAAAAACTGGCAACCCTGTCTACTTTCTGAGTAAGTTAGAAATTTATTTCAAGTCTTTTACTCGCGAATAAGAATTCTTTGCTGGACTTTATTTTCACTTTAAAGGGAGGATGCAACCTAACAACAAGTGATTTTTTTATCGATTCCTTATTGTTTAAATAGGCCTAATCCACTATTTAAAAAATTTACAAACAAATATTAAACTAGAAATAAATTTAAAACTTACCCTGAAAATAGGCTTAGTGGGATTCATGGAGGTCCTGTTTTCCTCGCGTGTAAGGTCTAGCGACCAATCGCGCGCGACGTAAGTCTCCTGGAGATCTCGCGTGAACGACGGGCTTTTGCTCATTGGTCGCTAGACCTTACACGGACGCGATTCAGGATCTCCATGAATCCCGCTAAGCCTATTTTCAGGGTAAGTTTTAAATTTATTTCTAGTTTAATATTTGTATTGTAAACGTTTTATCGGTGGATTAGGCCTATTTAAACGATAAGGAATCGATAAAAAATCACTTGTAATTAGGTTGCATTCTCCCTTTAAACAAAATCTACAAATATTTCAAAATTATGTATAATGGCAGGTTATTTATGAGCGACAGAATAAACTCATTATCGAGATGATTTCTTTTAAAATGCGATATTTCTAGCGACTTCGTGAAACAAGTAAAATAGTTCTTTATATACAGCTTCGCTCGAATTAAGAATAATATATTCATATTCATAAATCCATATATTTTTATCCGACTTGCTCGAAAAAGCTCTCGCTGGCGGCAATTCGTATCGTGAAAGTTTTAGATGTTTGAAGCTACGGGATAGTTTTGAGATTATTCGCGGAATATTCTTGGAATATTCTTCTTACAAGCCCGAACTCTATAGGCATCTTAGCAAAATATTTTATTCAATTCCTACTCTCGAATGTTGGCGCCAATAGAGCTACGGGAATCCCACTGCGGGGGGATAAGTTATACATACCGTACTTATGCCCGACTATAATATAATGCACTTGCAATTTTCAGCGCCACCGAGCCCATATAGCTATTAAATACTATTATTTTTCTTAAAGGGGTAATGAATGCCAGTAACGTGTTATTAATAATCGATTAAAGATATTACAATACGAGTGACAAACGAAATTATACCCCTTACTATCAAAAAAACAAGTTGGGTAAAGAGTACTGAGCGAGGTCAACAAAGCCCCGTTCATACTAGGCCTTGGAATCGATTTAAACGTTTCGAAACGTATCGCTAGAGTCGTGTGAACGGGAAACCGTCTTTTCTCGAATCGATTTGATTCGATTTTTCGAAACTGCTTCGGGAACCAGTTTCGTACCGATTCGGTTTCAACAACCGATAGATGAAGCTACGATAAATCGATTTATAAAGATAACTCGTGAACGCGTGACGCTTAAAACGATTCCTGGCGATTTGAATATCAGTTTGATTTTTACCGTTTCAAATTGATTAAAAATGCTAGTGTGACCGTAGCTCAAAACAACTCAAACACCTCTTAAATAGTCTTGAGAGATACAGGCATAGTCTGGTCCCTAAAATTCCGTGAAGTTCTTTGAGTTCGTAAACCTATCTTATGGTAAAAGGCATTGCTTTTATTTATTCTTATTATTACATTTACATTTTCTCACCCCGAGCGAGATGTGACGTCAATGACAATGACTCGTGATATTTTAAATAAGATGTAGTAGGGGGGATTCCACGGAGGGGGATGGTAGTCCTTTTAAGGAGCGAAGTGATCTTAAATGCGCATCAAGGATTGTATAATCTTTTTCAAACTCATCTTGGCAGCACCCATTAAGCCTGGCTACTGAATTAACAAAACGCCGTGATTGGGATGTATAGTTTATCTTTGCGCTTGCTGCCAACTTAAGGTGTAACTCAACTATAGATCTAATATCTCCTTATCCGAGTTCTATTTAAAACGCTTCGTATCTAGGCCCCCCTTACTTAATCCTTTATTGAATTCTTTTGGTGACTTGCATTTAGGATCGTGGGGAAGATTTTTGGAAGATAACCAAGGGGAGCTATGCAGTAATGTATTTTTTTTGATATAAAAAGGCAACAGCTTTTATGCCTTACTTTTTCTAGCTTTTCAATACGATACTTCTCTGCAGTTGTAATCTTGGAATAGATCTAAATTTCTATTATAAAAATAGTTTTTGAGTGGGAATTTACGTACCTTCTAAGGTTGCGTTTGTGTTTTATAGCTCTAAATATATATTCACTACATGATTATATCGAAGGAGTTTCTTTGGGGAAACATTCTATTTCGTGTTGGTAGCGTTCTCGAAGCTAGTCTATCTTTGTATCCCTATATTATTTGTTTACTTGGAGATTTATGAAGCTTTGGGTTTGTAAGCGCTGCCAACTCGAAGTGGAATGTGTGGAATCGACTATTTACCTTGTACTGTTGGAATTAAAGGGATAATTAACTTTTACGTAATCTTAACCATTTAAATGCTAGATTTTTTAGTGTAGAAAGTATAGAGATACGATTAATGATGTTAATACTGAATAGACATTCTATCGTGATCAGAATCAATTCGCCTACGTCATTGGCTCTTTTTATTTTCATCGCGTTGCCTTCATTTCGGATTATTTATTCCTGTAGTAGATTTTCATTCGTTGCCTTAAGTATATATTTATTACAACGAGTATGGAGTAAAATTCTGTTACTGTTTGGTTTTGTGAAATATCCATCGCGATATTGAAGGTTTCCTTTACTTATATCGTGGTCTAATCTCATTTTGAGATTTAGTAGACTAAAATTATTAAGGTCTGCAACCCGATCTTTTTTGGTGGAATTTTCCATTGAGGCGTGTTCGGGGTTTATATCTAATCCCAATCGAATGGCATAAAGTATTTTGTTTTCTTTGGTTCAGACTTTATCTATACGTGGGCACGAATCTTCCAAAGTCATAAAACGATGTAATCCGGCGCATTTTTGGTCTAGTTTCCTAAAGGTTTTTTTGAAAGCTAGACGTTTAGCTACTAAATCATAAATAAATTTTAATTTCATCTCTTTGACACCGCGTGGCTAAACTTCTCTAAGCCTTGGACCACTGCTTTAGTTACTAGGTCGATGTATACTAAAATATTTAGACCTGTCTCAGCTAGACAGGTCTAAATTTAATTGTGGCTCAAAATGTTTTGCTTTTAAATCCACTCTGTGTAATTGCGATTACTCGCTAAACCATTTCAACTTTCACGGCGAAGATAAACTTTTCTAAGCCTTGGATAAAAAAGGCGGTTAAAGAATAAGCTATTATTTTCGTCTGGATGGCGGCGTACTCGCGCTGAAAGCGATTTTGAAATACGGCGCTACTGATAGACAGTTTTGAAAATGAGTTTAACATAGAAATTGCTCTGAAGGAATATTTAAAGAGGTTATAGGTTGCCTCTGATTGAATGAAAATTGAAATTTTAGGCGAGAAATTATAATTACTTTCGCACCTGATTAGGCCCTAGTATTCAAAGAAACCTGGTTGAAAATAGGCTGGAATGAAAATTTAAGTTTTAGGAGAGAAATTTCAATTATTGTTCTAGCCCGTGTTGCTTAGATAATTCCGGAAAATCGTATTAAAAATTGGGTTGAATCATAAGAAACCTAATCTCTTTATATTTCTTACGAGCAAATAAGATGAAAATCTTATTTTTGTAACTACTTTACGGGGCAAAGCAACCTAGCTATAAGCAACTCTATGTTTACTATTACGAGAGTAGTACGTCTCTGGACGAAGATAAATTCGGACATTTTTTTTCTCTCGTTTATATCCAAAGCTTAGGTTCTTTGTGTTTTAGTACACGCCTACACTGTACAGTGTACACCGAAACAAATCGACCACGCCAAGGCTTAGACAAGTTTATCCTTTATGTCTGAGTTGAAAAGGTTTTCCAAATATTGAAATTCTACGTGTTGATCTAGAAAGAAGATCGACTGGCTTCCAAAAACTAACGAAAATACGCTGATAGCCCTTTTTACAAATCTCTAAACCCAAATTGACAGAAGACTCGTTAACTCGTGCCCCTTAAGTCTACTTTCCAAGCAAAAAATAGTTTTCTAACTTAATATTTATTTGTGTTTGATGCTAGTAAAATAACGATACATAATCGAATTATATTCTCCCTTTAAAACAATAGAAATTTATACGCTTTAAAGGGAGAATGCAACCTAATTAAAAGTGATTTTTTTTTATCGATTCTTTATCGTTTAAATAGGCCTAATCCACCGATAAAAGTTTACGATACAAATATTAAACTAGAAATAAATTTAAAACTTACCCCGAAAATAGGCTTAGCGGGATTCATGGAGATCCTGAATCGCGTCCGTGTAAGGTCTAGCGACCAATGAGCAAAGGCCCGTCGTTCACGCGAGATCTCCACGAGACTTACGTCGCGCGCGATTGGTCGCTAGACCTTACACGCGAGGAAAACAGGACCTCCATGAATCCCACTAAGCCTATTTTCAGGGTAAGTTTTAAATTTATTTCTAGTTTAATATTTGTTTGTAAATTTTTTTAAAAGTGGATTAGGCCTATTTAAACGATAAGGAATCGATAAAAAATCACTTGTTGTTAGGTTGCATCCTCCCTTTAAGAGATTAATTACCTTATCGTGAAATATTTATGAAATAGTTGAAGTAAAAACCCAATAAGTTTAAACAAAAAAAAGTAAATTCCCACGAATTTTTTCTAAAGTTCGATTAACCCTTCGATCTAAATTCTTCGCAAGTATAAGTCCCCAAATATTTGGTAGATATTTCACTAAATTCTCTAGTGTGAACTTAACTAATAGATTCTCTTCAGAAGTTCGGCTGTATTACGGCGTGCCATTCTCGTTTTCTTTTCTTTATTCCTCCTTTCCACCTCCCCATTATATTCCCTAGGGAGAATATAAGAATCTTATTCCATTTCGTACTCCTCTTCTCAAACAGTTCCTTAAAAGGGAGGTTAAAAAACGCTTTTCGATGGACATCATTCTTATTTAAATTTTAAAGTCACTCTGTCACAAATTTCTTACCCCAATCAAAACGAAATCTTTCCATACCTTATATAGGAATCCACTCTATAGAGAGATGCTTTTTAATTTTAAAATTTGTTTTAATCTCCAACCGGAATTTTATTATAATTCACACCGTCTGTGAACCCCGTTTGAACTCTGGGTATAATTAAAAACAATAGAATTAGAGCTTAAAAATAATTATGGTGTTTTTTAACTCAAATTAAAACAACCTACTGTAGCCAATAAGTTGATAACAATAATAATCAAATCGATAGCTTAATAATTTTACAATATCTTTAAAATGAACAACAGAGTCACGATATTTCAAAGGTATGACCTTTTAACCTCGATATCTAATTACATAGTGATATTTTTCATTTTAACCAGTTGGTTCAGCTCTGAAATTGATTAGGTAATCTAAACCCTGAGATTTTTGCATCCCGCCATAATTTATTCCTCTTGAGCTTCCCTTTAACACGATCCTCTCCATCCCTCAGCCCGCATTCTCCCATCTTAGATCTTTTTTTTTTTCTCCCCTGGGTTCCCTAATGTACCACTGGGAATTTATCCTCTTTTGTATTTAGGGCTCTTCTTTTTTATTTAGTTTAACGTTGATTCGGTAGTATACGACTCTGTCTCGGTCGATTGACTCTATTCCTGTAGGTTATCGAGTATTTCTTTGGTTGGCAACTTCATCCCATCCTTCGCACCGCGTATCGCGTCGTTTTTTGTCTAGTTCAGTTTTTGGATCCGGGCCTTCTTTTTACTCTAATTCCGATATGCTCGCGAGCAGAGTGTGTTTTTACTAAAAGCTTATATGCCTAAGTATTTGTTTTATCTCGCCGTTATATATTTTATTTCAAAGGCTCCGCGCGATAATCTATTTTGATCCCTTGGTGGTTTTTGCTTTCTTTTGTCCTTTTTCTTTATGTTTGAAGGATGGGTCTCGTGAAAATTAAAGTGGTCCTGTCTTGGGGTTATTTTTCCCGCGAATTTCAAATGGAATTTCAGTAATATTTTTGGAAATTTGATTCAAAATATATTCCATAGAAGTAAACAACGTCCCATAGCTTAATATTATCAGCAAAGCTGGTCCGGGTAAATGTACCCACAGATTCTGATTCAAGACACTCTAGCGTTCGCAGACGGTGTTAAATAGTGAAATAGCGACACTCTTTGGAAACATATCTGAGTTGGCGTGGGCCGCCAAAATTCAGTACCTCTCTCCCGACTTAAAATATCGAGGAAGAGTTCAAATTACTCGAGTAAGACAGGGGTGATGACGTCTTTGGATAGTTTAAAGGTTAGCTCATATTTCTTAAAATTGCATCAACACAGACGTCTAAAAATTAATGAAATTATGATAACCGCTCTTTAACGTTTTGGCTAGTACAATAGATACACTTTATCAATCACTAATGATGTAGTAATTGGATTAACCAACTTCAAGGTACTGTTGGTTATCCTTCTGCGCTTGTTTGCCTTCCAGATAAGCCCGTAAATTAAATATCTAGCGCTAATTTATCCAATTTCTTTCGAGGTTAGTATTACCAATGGAGTTTTTTATGTAGTTTATGCCTCAATTATTGAAATATATTTGTAATAAGAAAAGCATATTTTCATCAATTTCATTAAATTATTTTGGCTCGATGTAAAATGAATTAGTATAGTTTATAAATAATACATTTAATTATTTCAAACTCATCAGAGATGACTCTCTGTACGCTAAGTAGTAGCGTTTAATTAGATATCTTCATTTCGCTTACGTTAATTAGTGTTTCCTAATTCTAGAGACAGAATGCATTAGCTAATTCGACTTTATATTATTATTATATACGCACTCGCTATTAAGGCTTAGAGATAGTGGTCTTAGGAATTTTGTCACTCGGTTAAAAGCCCTGGACTGCTTTATTTAATATTTTATCCTCCTAAATAAGTAGAAGCCCAAGGGGGGGCCCAACTCTTTCATGCTATTGTTCTTTTTATTTTCCCCGGGTTAGACGAAACTAAAGTTTCCTAAAGAGCGTCTAAACATCAGAACACGTATACTCCTTAAACGACAAAACCGACAACTTCTAATTCAATAGACTTTAATCAGAGTTAACATAATTCTTAGGAAAACATTTGTACTGTATCAATTTGAGTTTTCTGTACGTATAAATATAGGTTCCATCTCGCTATGGTTTTGGTTACGTATAGAGAGAAAGGGGAGATTCGTTTTGTAGGTGATGCAAATTAAAGGGAGAATGAAAGGACGAAACAACCTATTTTTAATCGATTAAGAATGCTAAAATAATGAGAAAAACAATAATATAACTCACCGAAAATATTTCGTTATTTTATAATCAATTTACAAAGTTCCGATGCTAAGCCTAGTTTGCCAAGTTCGGTGAACTAGGCTAGCGGCGGTTCTTGTCGCCAATCACGAGCGAGTACGCGTATTTTATAAATACGCGTACTCGCTCGTGATTGGCGACTAGATCAGACGGGAATATTAAAAAAAATACGGCTCGTGCTCGCCTAGTTCGCCGAGCTAGGCAGCCAAGGCTTAGCGTCTGTAAGTTTCGGAACTTTGGAAATTGATTATAAAATAACGAAATATTTTTGATGAGTTATATTATTGTTTTTCACATTATTTTAGCATTCTTAATCGATTAAAAATAGGTTGTTTCCGCCTTTCATTCTCCCTTTAAACAATTCGAAGACACTTCTTGAATATTTTTCTCTTCATCTTCCCTTTAAAGATATTTTAAATTAGACGATTAAGGTCTGTTAACTTAAATTTAATCCCATTTAATGAAACTTTTTGGTGATGTAGTCGCGACCATTTGCAACTAAGCTTCCAAAGTTAAACTTAAACCATTTTTACGATTGACCAGTGACCCGCGACACTAGGTGCGTACATAACGGTTCGATATAATTGGATGCCGTCACTCTAAATTAAACAAAAAGAAGCCACAAAAAAGCACGCGATAAAACTTATTTTTATTTCGAGCCCCGTCCGCTAGCGAATAATTTTATATTTTTGGGCATTTCAGACGTCTACACTGTACAGTATTATAACGTTACGTCGTAAAAAATCGGGTCGTTTGAAAACCAAACACGTAACCAGTGCAGCGTCGAATATATATATGTTTACCTATATTAACTAATAAGAAAAAGCGACCAAAAAAATAAACCGAGATATATAGGTATGGCGCGTGTGCCCGGGAATAGAAGCGTGTTCTTAATCCTTTAAACGTGACCCACATTCAAAGGGATTATGAAGTGTATAGACGACTATAATTTAATTCATTTTAATCTTTAACGTATTAGCACGGTGATTGACATATTTTTTTTCCCTCCTGAGCGTATTTATTGAAATATCTATTTGAAAAAATGAAATTAGGCTTAAAAAGGGAATATCCTCTTCAGATGAGGCGTAATTAGTCGTTATTTAATCAGATTTAACCAAGGTTTATATATATTCGCCTTCCAAGTTCAATAACCCTCGGTTAATTGTAATTAACCTCGGTTAAATCAGATTAAACCGGCTAGTTACACCTCGTCTCAAAAGGATATTAGTGTCCATTACTTCCTTGTTGAATTGGTTAACTTTGACCTTTTCCTTACCCCTTTAATCCCTTAAACGTGATCCCTATTTTTAGACTTTTTTTGTCCTTCATCGTCCCCAGTGAGCATCAATTCTCAGCGGCCATAGTTTTCCCCATCAAATGGACATAAAACTGGTTTCATTTTTTTTTCTTTCGCCACGGAAATGCGACTCTCTGACCGCGAGTTAAGTGGTTATGACGTCCCTCTCCTCTTCCACCCTCTTGATGGCTAGTGTCCCTCCCAAACGTCATCAGCCGGACACCCGACTTTTCTTCTAGTCAGTCCGTCTGCCTCGGGGCTGAGAGTCGCTAGACTGGGAAGCTTCCGCTTTTGTGCCAGTTCTAAGATTAACGACTCCGAGAAACAAACGGACAGTTTTTTATTGGTGAAAAAATAAAGTTTCTACGGAGAAGGGTTTCCCAAAGTTCTCCGAAGTTAGTACGAGAACCCGCCGTGAATTAAGTTGAATTTACGAGAGGGAATTGTGGTTACCAGGATATTTGGTACTTTAAGCCTTTTGTAACATTCACCGTGTCTTTATGGACAAGATTCGTATCCCTATAGGTGTTCCGATATTGTTCGGGGGCAGACTATGAATTAAGTCGAAGTTACGCCAGGGTTAACGGTTTATATGATACGCGGCATACGCCAGCCTTTAACCGCATTCACCGAGTCTTTATTGACAATATTCTTATTCCGTAAATGTTCCCATGAGCTTGTTCACTGACGTACCACGAATTAAATTAAATCCACGCGAGGGAAACTGAAGTTACGGCGGTTATTCGATACTTCCCGCCTTTATCTTTATTCACCGTGTATCTATGGATAAATCTAATCTTTCTTAAAGAATCTATATTGATGCCTATTCGCGAATGATCGAGTAATGTATATAAGGTTAGCTAGATTAAATTCGTTTACATAATTTCCCGACTTTCTCTTCATTCTCGAAGGTTCCGCGAACAAGTCCCTCGCGCGAATCGCGCGCGCTTGAAGAATCAGTTTAATGTATTTAAAGCAATACGTTCAAAGCTATGAAAATATATAAATTGTCTAAGGATAAACCTAGACGTTGCTCGTTACTTCATTGTCTCAAATTAGTTGAACGAAACCTAGTCGAAATGTCTCGCGAGCGAGACCGTGTCCAGTCGGTTTCAATAGGAATGTTCCGTAATGCTACTAGTATTTCCTTGGTTAAAATACGTATTCAATCTAGCCTTATTTTAATTTGAGATGAATTTTAATTTATAATTTTCAATCTTATAACTTCAGTCAAGATAACCGCGTACCTTTCCCATTTAAAATATTTATTACGTCATAATTTTTAAGTTTTAACTCTGACCTAGGTAACGCGTTGAATTTTGGAATGGAGACGAACCATATCGGGAAAAAAGGCTTTCAAGGGATTGCGCGACTTCCGTTCGAGTGGAAAAAAATATATAAAAGATTGCTTTTTGGTCCCAGTTTGTTTGTTTTTTATATTTTTGAGGCACGCGGGAATTTTTGGAAACTCCGCCCCCCCCCCCTTTTCTTATATATGTTCTTCGTTTGTTCATTGGTTTTGAAGCGATGAAATGAAAGCCAGGGCCAGAGAAGTAAAAGATATTTAACCCTTACCCGTATCTCTCACTCCCTCGCTGTTCATAACGTTGTTTTTTATATATTTGACGAACTATTTGCGTCTGAACAGTCTTTCTCCGTTTTGGGTAAAAAGAGGTTAATTCCTTACAGGAGTATAGAAGAAAAAGTTGGTTTTATGGATTGTATATCCCCAAAATGTCCCAAATATTAGCCCTGGTTAAGAGTCATTTTATTTTTGGTTTTTATAGAAAAAAATCAGATAATCTAACGAAATGGAATTAGCTCAAGTTGTTAAGGCTATTAAGAACGGATTATCTTTTTGAAAGAATGTTTTGGGTTCTGTTTTTATAATCTTGCAAATATTGCGCGGGAATGAAATTCGATTTTGGGCCATTTCTTTTTAATTTTTCTATTTTATGTCCTAAGCAACTTCTTGCTAGAAAAACATTATTTTATTTTCTAATCCCTTTCCGTTTTGAGGATTTAGTTTGAAACTTTTAATTTTATTTCATATTGAAGAGTAATGTCTTTTAGAAATGCACTCATCCGTTATTCTTGTCGGTTTCTTCTTTCCATACGTCAGAGGTTAACAGTAATAGTTAGTGTTTTAATAGAGGCACTAGGTGGTTTAACCTCCATCCTCTCATTTAAATATTTAAATATTGAAATCTCGAAAGCAGGTGCGTTTATAGTCACTATCACCTTACTTAACAGGGATGAAATCTACATATACTTAACGGTCTTGGACTTTCTTATTTTAAAAACTTTTCTCATTTTGAAACTTTAATTAAAATTTTCTATACGCGGTTAAAATGGGGTTAACACCATTTTTTTTTAATGAGTATGAATTATATTTTTATCCCCAAAATTTTATACCTCTATATAAATTATTTCAACGCACCCATTCTTAGAAAGGGCTTTTTATTAGGCTTATTCCTACTTTGGTTAATTAGCGACTGTTTTTCAATTAGGAGAGATTGGAAAATGGTTTCTACATTGCTAGTCTTAACCGAATCACGTTTACAACAATTATTCCAAGGCACCCATTCATAGAAAGAGGTTTTAATTAGTCCTATTTCCTACTTTGGTTAATTCTAATTAATTAGTGACTGTTTTTCAATTAGCAGAGATTGGAAAATGGTTTCTACATTGCTGGTCTTAACCCAATCATATTTACAACAATTATTCCAAGGCACCCATTCATAGAAAGAGGTCCTAATTAGTCCTATTTCCTACTTTGGTTAATTCTAATTAATTAGTGACTGTTTTTCAATTAGGAGAGATTGGAAAATGGTTTCTACGTTGCTGGTCTAAACCGGATCACATTTACAACAATTATTCCAACGCACACACTCACAGAAATGTGTTTTAATTAGTCTTATTCCTACTTTGGTTAATTCTAATTAATTAGCGACTGTTTTTCAATTTGGAGAGATTGGAAAGTGGTTTCTACATTGCTAGTCTTAACCGAATCACACTTACAACAATAATTCCAACGCACACACTCACAGAAATGTGTTTTAATTAGTCTTATTCCTACTTTGGTTAATTCTAATTAATTAGCGACTGTTTTTCAATTAGGAGAGATCTGAAAATGGTTTCTACATTGCTGGTCTTAACCGAATCAAGTTTACAACAATAATTCCAACGCGCACACTCACAGAAAGGGCTTTTAATTAGTCTTATTCAGACTTTGGTTAATTCTAATTAATTAGTGACTGTTTTTCAATTTGGAGAGATTGGAAAATGGTTTCTACATTGCTAGTCTTAACCGAATCACACTTACAACAATAATTCCAACGCACACACTCACAGAAATGTGTTTTAATTAGTCTTATTCCGACTTTGGTTAATTCTAATTAATTAGCGACTGTTTTTCAATTAGGAGAGATTGGAAAATGGTTTCTACATTGCTGGTCTTAACCGAATCACACTTACAACAATAATTCCAACGCACACACTCACAGAAATGTGTTTTAATTAGTCTTATTCCTACTTTGGTTAATTCTAATTAATTAGCGACTGTTTTTCAATTAGGAGAGATTGGAAAATGGTTTCTACATTGCTAGTCTTAACCGAATCACACTTACAACAATAATTCCAACGCACACACTCACAGAAATGTGTTTTAATTAGTCTTATTCCTACTTTGGTTAATTATTATTAATTAGCGACTGTTTTTCAATGATGGGAATTGGAAAATGGTTTCTACATTGAAATAATTAAAATATAAATAAATTAATCTTGTAGCCCGCTAACCCTTTAATACGTACTTTAAATAAAACTCGAATAAAGGACTTGGTTTGTAAAATGTCAAGCGAAAATAGAGTGGGTTTAAGTTTGGCCTGACATATTTACGTTTACAAGGAGACCTTGTTTTTTCATCCAGTGATTCACAGGGTGATGCGCTCCCCTTCCGGACATCTAATTGAGAGTGAAATGTTTGTTTAAGAGTATCGGTTATCTCTCGCCCGCTAAACCCAAAAATATTCGCCTTCCTTCAGAATCTCAAGCTCACATCATACAGTTTCCCAACTACAGAGAAAATTTTAAAGGGGATATGAAATATATTCGTACTCATAATCTAATTTTAGAATTTCAGGGTGACCACTTTTCCTATATTTCCTATTTTTTCCTATATTTTCACCTCCTTCCTATTTTCTCCTATAATCTCCTATATTTCTACTCAAAATCTCTAGTTAAGGGTAAAGTTCTAAATCATCCTGTCAGCTGTGGCTGTATAAGATTATTTTAGCTTAACTGTACATTTTCCAGTTAAAATAGTCTGTAAAATTCCATACTATTTAAGCAATTGGATAATATTAATACCGTGTTTAAACCGGTGGCGAGAGTTGTGACGCAATAATAAACGTGGTTCCTACTTTTAATTATTTTCCTATTTTATCATATATTTTACACTTATTTCTTCCTATTTTATCCTATATTTTACATAAAATTCTTCCTATATTTTCCTATATTTCGCAAAGAAGTTTCCTATATTTCCTATATAGGATTTTCAAATTTTCAGTGGTCACCCTGGAATTTACCAAAACCTTTAATAAAGTAATTTTATCACGTGCCAGACGGTTTGCAAAATTTAAAAAACAGGGGGCGTACGCGTTCTTCGTGAAATTTTAATTTTAACTTATTTAATTTAACGTTAAATATATTTTTAATACAATTTTAAACATGTTTATACAACATTATTTTGTAGAAGGAATATAAGACCATATAGCATCTACTTTATTAATATATCATAGAGCAAAATTTAATAAATATCTTATTGGCTCTCTTGAACTGACGTTATTGACGGGAGTGGTTGTCTTTTTTACAACCCGGTTTCGCCTAAGAATAATAAGACCCGCCTTTTCATTCCTACCATCTCCTGAAGAAGGGGATTACGCGCAATCACTAAAGCCAGAAAAAAAGCCCTATTTAATATAAAATTTAATCGCACGAAATTAAAACTAATCAGTTTCATTATCACTTTAAAATTCTATCCGCTCGAAAATATATAGTCAATTACAACCTTAATACCTCTATATTTAACCTTTAAAACTATGGGGTTACGTGAGAAAAGTCGCCCTTTCTAAAATTGAAATGTCGTATAGAGAAGTCGTCGAGAGAGACTAGGGAGAAAAAGTTATTTTGGGAGTTTGCCTTTTTGAAATTATTTTTATCCGTTTTGTGAAATCCTTTTTTTAGAAAGAGGAGGAAGGAGGAAGGGGGGTTTGTTAGAGGAAAAGGTCGGGTAGGGGTGGGGTTAGGTTCGGGTAAGAACTGTACAGAAATAAGAGAACCAACGAGCGAAATAAAATAACAAAAAAAAAAAAGTTTCTTGTTTTTTTTAAAGATTCCTCCGGGGACTGTTTTGACACGAATACGCGGCCCGCGCCGACTTGACAAAAAACTGAAAAGACGAAAAATAGAATGATTGCCCTACGCTTTTTTTTTTCTCGCCAGAAGATCGTACTACGGAGATTAAGGCGTGGGGCCAAAAGTATATTTTATATTACGCTACTTACAGATATATATAACGAATTTTGTTTTTATAACGAATTAATTTTAAAATATGCACATTTTTTTGGGTAATGGTTTTACAACTATCACGGGAGAATGGATTCGGGGAAAAGTATTCTAGAATTTGAATTTCTATGATTTTAAAATTAATGATTCGATATAATTCCTTTTTCAAAAGCTTCAAAATTATTATTTCTGACCAAAAAAAAACACTACACTCTTGAAACAGGGTTCGTACACGACTTGGAAAACCTGGAAAAGTCAGGGAATTTGGAAATTGACCCAAAAAGTCAGTGAAAAGTCAGGGAATTTGGAAATTGACCCAAAAAGTCAGGGAAAAGTCAGGGAATTTGGAAATTGACCCAAAAAGTCAGGGAAAAGTCATTGAATTTGGAAAGTGGCCTCAAAGGTCAGGGAAAAGTCAGGGAATTTGGAAATTGACCCAAAAAGTCAGTGAAAAGTCAGGGAATTTGGAAATTGACCCAAAAAGTCAGTGAAAAGTCAGGGAATTTGGAAATTGACCCAAAAAGTCAGGGAATTTGGAAAGTGGCCTCAAAGGTCAGGGAAAAGTCAGGGAATTTGGAAATTGACCCAAAAAGTCAGTGAAAAGTCAGGGAATTTGGAAATTGACCCAAAAAGTCAGGGAAAAGTCAGGGAATTTGGAAAGTGGCCTCAAAGGTCAGGGAAAAGTCAGGGAATTTGAAAATAGCCCAAATGGTCAGAAAAAATAAATATTTTGGTACGTGTCAAGGAACTGTTTATGATTGGTTACCAATCAGTTGTAACGTAATTATTATAAACTGAAAATATTTGACTAAAGATTCAAATTGTTTCTCATATTCTGAGTAAACTATCAGCTGACCCCGATGTCAAATAAAATATGGGAATTGCCAGCAGCTCGCTAGTAAGAATATATTCGTGAAAAAAGTTTTAAAATTGGTCAGGGAAATTATTTAGAAATGGTCAGGGAAAACCAGGAAAAGTCAGGGAAATTAACTTCCAAAATTTTGTACGAACCCTGTGAAAATGCAACGATACTCGTGACAATGGTAGAGAAAAGTTACTCAGACATGAAAAATTATATAAATTGATGTCCTTAACGACGTAATACATTATTTAAAAACCTTAAACTTTGACCTCTTTTAGAAATTTGTTTACTTTTAATCCATTAAAGAGAAACTTGGAGCGAAAAATGGATCAGCTTTTAATTTTTCGGAATTTGAGAATTTTCAAGCAATTTTAGGCACGATTTTTGGTCTCTAAGTATATTTCTAAAGTTTGGTAATATTTCTATCAAGTAAATATAAATTCGGACCAATAATAAAAAAAACTGTGAAAATGATTTATCATGTTGAAGAAAAAAGGCCTGATTGTTACAGTATCCCTTTAATATTTGCGCGACCCTTACGAGTATCTAGCTTGGCTCTTCAACCTTCCTTTGTTTTATGGCGAAGGACTCATTAGCGCGAGTCTGGCCCCTCGAAATTCCAACCAATCTCGCTCTTTATATCGAGTCTCCGCGCTCCTAAAATCTGAACTTGACATTTAGGCCATATAAGAGAAGAATTAGACGTACGAAACACTACAAATGTGTATCAAAGAGGGAGGAATGCGTGATTTAGATTTCTTCAGAATATACTTTTAACACCAGTAATATTTGACTTCGTCTAATCAATCGGCCTCAAGTTTAACCCCGTTGTATAATCTATCTGTTGTTGGAGCGAAAATATAGCTTTTATAGCCGCTTTGGATTCTTTTCGAGACTTGGCTATAATTTTCAGACACGTGTTTGTGTTTAATTTTAATTTCTAAAGTTTGGTAAAATTTTATAACCGCTTAAATTCTCAAACTCTTCGTTAAATACTTTAATCTTTAATTCTAATTTTAAACGCTGGGATTCTACAAACGCGCAAAGTTCTCTTCGTTAGGAAGAGCGTGGAATTTATAGTATTTCTCTGTTAACTTTAAATTAGCTATTTAACAATGTCAAGACGCGCTTCTAACCCCTTTTTAAGAGGGCGATTAGAAAGATTTAATTTATTTATTCACTCGATTCTACAAAATTTAAATATCACTTTATGCTCAAAATTATAAAGTCACGCATTTGCTCAGAGCGAGCGGGTTTATTTAATATGAGGGGAAGGAACTCGTTATAATTATACTATATTAATTCTGTTAAACACTTTGGATCGCTTTAATATAGAGGGGACTTTTAAAATGTGATTATTTATATATTTTTATTAGGCTTAGATTTCTCGTCTGCAGGAAATCTAGCGGCCATTGACATCTCCTTTTAGTAGGCTACAGAAAAACAAAGCTAAGTTCCGGAGGGAAAAAATTATTCTCCTATAGGAGTTTGAATTTTAAAATGACCAACTTTCTCTTTCGGACCTTTACTATTCTCGAAGTGTACGTTATTTTATTACTCTCGGATTTTCTACTTTTCTTATCTAACCCGACATTCAATCTGGCTTAAACACGAAAGGGGGGCGGGGGCAAAATTAAAATATACTCATCTCAACAGGTACAAACGGCGATTATAATACTGTCTTATCCTCAGATTTGGTTTTGATACGTTTCTCAGTCGGTTTTCTTCGATTTCCTCTCGGATTAATTTCGTTTTTTTTTCATTGGATTCTCTGCGAGGGTCATCTGGAGTTCAACGTGTGTTTTTCGTCAGTCCCATGGTGGATCGCGTTTAGATCGGTTTCTAATCCCAGAGGGATAATCTTGTTCTGTCCTTTAGACGGAATCTCTAGCATTTGATTCTGTTTTAAGGCAATGATTTTGGTTTTCTCGTTTACCGGTTAACTTTATAATATTCCGTTCGTTTGATACTTTCGTGTCCCACCCGGGGATCTTTTTCTCTGGCCATAGCCGCCGTCGCGTCGAACTTGGCTTCCGTTCTTTTTTTCTCGACCTGTCTTAGTTTTTTCTCTCGGACCAACTGTTTTTCCATCGCAACTCTCCTCCCTATATATCCTATCTCGATTTTCTTTGTCACCAGGTCCGAATTTTCTAGAACTTTCCGTCCGGGTTCGCTCAGGTGGTCCTGACTCATTTGTTTTTCTCAACTTCAAACCTGGGTTAACTATCCACGTTCGTATCTGTTGAATAAGTGGTCGTTTTTCCCAATTGGCCGATTGCCCGAGCGACGTCATTTTTCTAATAGATTATTGGTTTTTCTGTCGTCGTTGAGGGGTATAAGTTAGCCATGGGAACAGACCCTAAGTGACCCAGGACTTTTATCAGTCGATGTTAAAATATTACTTCAATGATCTCAGTGAGGGAAAAAGGGGGTTTCAGTTACAGATCTATATGATATGTCGATTTGAGACGTCGTTAACAGCTAGGTGTTAAAATTTTTTATTCTATTTTCCGAATATTTAGCAACCTTTTTTCTACGTCCACTTAAAGGCTGAGGGACAGAAAAATGGAATAACCTTTAAAATTTTGGCCTGTTAATGAAATATTTACCTTTAATTGAGGGGAATCAAGTTTAAAAAGTGTTTAAAATGAAAATTATTAAGGAAATAAACTCAATTTAATCAAGAATTATTTGAAAACTCTAATACGTTTTTTGCATCCGGTGATTCCAAAAATAATTTGAAAAATTGATCCATTATTAGCTCCAAATTTCCCTTTAAATTGATTGGATCCAGTTAGATCTAATTATTCTAATTAATTCTAATTAAATGTACATTGAGATGATAATTCCAATACACGAGAGGGACCTTACATCAAAACCAACTACTATAATGCGAACGGAGTATTATTCCGTAGATTCCAAACGAAAATAAATCCATGAAAGGGTTGCGGCCCTTATCTCACAATACGTATACGTTCTGATTTAATCTGGATGCCCGTATTTTTATTTTCTGTCCCATTTTGTCGATAACATATTTTCTTCTTTTGATAAATCTAACCTTATGTTTAGTCTATTTCATTTCGTATTTACAACACGCGTAAAGTTTCGGGTTACTTTTATATCTAAATCAAACAAATCGTATAAGAGTAGTCTATCATTTACTCACACTGCTAATTCAACTTGGAGAATATTCGAATTCAATTTTATGAATTCATTGTTTTTTTTTTTTTCTTTTCTTAAACTCTAAACTTGGTAGATTTCTGTCTTTATGGTTTAGTATTTTAAAGGGATAATGAAGTGGTGTAATGTTTTATTTATTACCGTTAATATATTCATAATAGTGTTATTAATTTACGGTTAATTAAAATGGATCTTGATAATGATAGTACTCAAATGAAGCTAATTATAACTAATCAAATATTGATCATTCTTACATTTACATTCGTTTTTTAATTAGTATTAAAATGGAATTAGGCTTAGTGGTTACTTGAGTCCCAATTTTGTTAATTATAAATTAACGAGAAACCTTTGTCGCTAGTTTTAACAATGTTTTATTAATTGTTTTAACATTCTTAATTAAAAATATCACGTTTCTGGTATTCATTATCCCTTTAAGAGTTATAGAATAGATTTTAGGTTTATTTGTACTGAATCTTCAAAAAAAAAAAAGGCGTCTGTTTAGGTTGAAAGGTTTCCATAATAAAGAATATGGAGACTTTTTAAGGTTTATTCTATTCAAAATATTTTTCAGGGAAAAATTGATTTTCTTTTATACTTTAATGTATAGTTTAGGGTGTTAACCATAGGAGAAATCACTCCATATTAGAGTGAAAATATTCCTAATAATTTGCATAAAATTTCAAGAACCTTTACTCCTTTCAAACGTAATCCTTAGTTAAAATATTTATCGAAATTAGAATGAATATAATCGTGTTAAAATCATACGAAACTAAACAATTAGTTAAAGATAATGCTTAGAAAAGATCTTCTATTTCATTCAAAACATATACTCTTTGGTTAGGATATTGTAGCCATACAGGAAAGCGAAATTACAGTGAATACACTTGGGTTATAATTATACGAAGCTATAGAACTAGTTATTGAAAACGCTTTGAAATGCACCCTTATCTTAACTCCATTCAAACTTACTCCTTGGTAATTTAGGAAGCGAAATTAACTCGTGTTATTAGGATATGAAACTGTAAAACAAGGTTTATCAATACACACTTATCTTCTACTCCATTTTAAAGTACTCTTTGGTTAGAATATTCAACCTGGAATAGGGAAATTAGAGGGAATATATTCTATAATAGTTTTAGAAAATACTTAAATATGCACCATTATCATCAACTCCATTACAAACTTACTCCTTGGTTATAAAGCCAGTAAGCGAACTTAGAGGGGATACACTCCTGTTTTATGGAATGGAAGCCGTATATTTATTGGAAATGCTTCTAAAGGCATCTCTATTATAATAGATCGTACTCTCTTAGAATATAGCGAAAGAAATTGGCTTACCTAGCGAGGAAAAATCGCCTAATTTGGTCAATAATGTTCCAAATTAAAATATTTTAACATAATTCGAACAAATTGAACAAATGAAATAGCCTGAAAAGTGGACGAATATTTAAATTGCCTTTGGTTTACTTTTCTTGAATTTTGTTTGAATTTTCTAATTTGGACCATTATTGACCAAATTAGGTGATTTTTCCATCATTGTGCAAGTCGATTTCATTCGTTATTCTATCAAATGAAAAGTAAAACTGACGTCACCCGTATGTAAAAATCGCCTCGGTAATTTATTCAATTTTTTGTGATTAAATTCGGGGATCAATTTTGACAAGGCCCGAATTAAGTCCATTGTTTAATTTTCACTCCATTTCCAACTATAACTCCCTGGTTACAGACAAACTCCCGTATAATGTTTGTCGATCTCTGATTCGTAATCAGAGATCCCGTATTAAACATTCCGTGACCCGAGTCACTTGACCTCGCGCTCGTAGTCTAGTACGAGCTCGTAGTCTACCCCGCCTTATGTCAGTCGAGGCGGTATCGGGTTTGTATTCAATCTTAGCCTATTTACTCGGTTTCGGAATTCAGACGCTGGATCCACCTCCTCTTTATTAGCCATCCAATCTTATTAATCTTGGTCACGGCTTGACCCTTACCTCCCTTTTCCGACATTCGTATAGAAACTCGCAACGCAATCGTAATAGACCTCTTTCGTTTATTTTGACCCCCTCCAAAGGGGTATGTAACCCACTGAATCAGACCTGTAAATGGGGATGATAGCGCATGCGCAGTGACTGCGATGTTTCATCCCCCTTTACTTATCTGATTCTGTGGGTTGTCTACCCCCTTTGGAAGGGGTCAAAATAAACGAAATAGGTCTATTGAACTGCTTGAACCATATATGACGTTTCCCAAAGTACAATCTTGTATGCAAAAGACCTTTCGAGGTCGAGAGCGAGCAAAATTAATACTGTACACCTTCAAAATTCTACTCAATTTCCATTTGGAGTTCGTGAAAAATCACTGACAGCCTCACTTCGCGAACGAGCCGCTACGTTAGTAACATGTTTAACAAAATAAATTAAATAAATATTATTTTACTTTATGATAGACTATTCCTTTAATCTTTGAACCTTGCTCTCTTCAAGTATTTGGTTTCTACATCTTTGTAATATTGGTCTCGCGCGAGGGATTAAGTCACGTGACCCCTTTTCATGGCTTTATAGCGGGACTGTTCATAATTAAGGCTCAGCATGGTCCCTCGCGTGAGGATTGGGAAATGGCAATGGAATGGCGGGAGAGTTAATGGGAATTCAATTGGTTCGCTCTATCGTGCCGCGTTATACTATATCAATAATTCAATATAGTAATAATAATAATATTCATTATCCTATCCATTAGTTAATAATCGTTTATTGAATGATCTGCGCTCGACCGCCCTGCCCTTAAGACTTATATAAGTTTATTTTTTGTACCTCAAAACATTCGCAATAAAGTCTTAAGAACCGTTTTAGCAAGAAGGAAGACATTTTAAAAAAGTTATTGAACTCCAAATGTAAATTGAGTTACATCGTTAAATAACGATTCAAAATATCTATTCTTATCCCAAGGTAGTTAAAATACCTATTTTATAATCGCCATTTTCGAAATTTTTAAAAATTTCCCGCATTACTACGTCATCACTATATGATCACGTGGCTATTGTAGAGCCCACAGTTAATTCTAGCTTATTTCTGGCACGAGTGATAAGGTCACTTTCGCGGCGTCTTTTTCGTAAAAGTACTTAATACAGATCAAGTCAAATACCTTTCGTTTTGGTACGAAAATTATCGTTAATTAGTTCCAGAAAAAAAACTATATAAGTATGATAAAACTAAATAATATTCAAGAAAAATGATGATAGCCTCACTTTAAATAAAGTTAACAGTTCGAGTAAAGCTAAGACGGATTGATTCACACGTCAAACAATGGAGTATAGTTTCTATCCAACTCCTCTTGGAATTCGATGACGTAAAGAGAATCTCTTTAGTTCACGCGTCATGTAGTTATTTCGGGGTTTTAAGCTTTAGGGAATTCGTTGTTTTCAAATTCTAAATTTCTGTCAAGGAATTTGAAATGTCTAGAATTTGTTTTTCAGAGCAATTTTTTTGGGGTCCCATTTTAAATTTAAATATTCTGGTATGTGTAAATGTTTTTAATACGTCTCACGATATGAAATTTAAAATTATGTAAATTGTGAATGAATACATCGAAACGAACGTCTATTAAGCTCGTTGTTAGATGTATTTGAATAATATATCTCTCAACGTTTAATTTTAGAATAAATTTTCTGAATCGAATATCCACTTTTCCCTAGAGCCTAGACCTAAATCAATGAACTCGTAATGGGTTGGGTTTCGAGCCCACCACGACCTGCCTCTAAGTTCTTACGCTATATTTCGTAGCACCTGATTGGTGTTCAATTTCTAATGCCAATTTCTTTAATTCACGTGGTGTGACGTTTAAGGTTTACATAACCAGAAAATTTGTAAAACCTGGATAAATAAGGGAATTTAAATGTTGAAAAATAATCAGGGAAAATTGAAAATATTTGCAGTGGGAGTATTTGGGAATGACACTAAGTATGTACGACCATAATCAGTTAAAATAATGTGCTTTTAAGGTTTTTCAAAAACGTTTGTGCAACAATAATTCTGAAAAAATTATCAAATTTAGTTCTCCAAATTTTGTAAGAACGCTGGTTTAGGAAACGAACCATTTATAAATTAAAAAATATATTAACTTCATCTTAATTAAAATTATTTCAAATACTATAATTGCAATCTAAAAATTGATCATTTCAATTCATTACCAACCTCCTAAAAATCAAATTAAAATTTAATCTAAATTCATAAGGCGAATAATTTATTATTTACTGATAATTTTATCTTCTTCAAATATTTTTAATCAACTGAATGTTTTATTTTGACCCTAACTAATATAATATCTGATCTTCGGTACATCTTATCCAATATTAAATTTACTCTTCATATCTTGTAATATAATATCAAAACTTGAATATATCGAAATTTAATGAAAATAATTCGAGCAAGCGACTATAAATATAATTTTTGAATATGATATTAATATTTGTATTACCTTGCGTTAGCGTCGCCGTAATCGTGATTAAACAAACGTGAATTCTTAATAGTAAGAACTTAAATCTGGCGCATCCCTCCCGCAGCATGTTCCTCGCCGCTCTGTTCCGATTTCGATCCCGACACACTCGCGCAAACACCAACACAACGCACCCAGAGTCGAGAGAAAGAGAGAGAGAGATGACTCTCGAGCTCTCTCTTCTCTGTACTCTGCCGCGCGCGCTCTTGAGCCTCTTTTCTCTCTTTACCACCACTATAGCAGCACTATCCGTTCGGCGCGCGCCAAAGCATCCCTCTCCATCCCATCCCATCTCTCTCTTCCGTCTCGTGCAGCGCGCGCTTAGAGTTTTCCCGCGCTTTTGCAACTGAAACTCTTAAATGTCATTTATACAGTTTCCTTTACAAGCGACCACTATACGAAGCGCGTCTAGTTCTCCTACTTTTGTAGTTAAGCGAAACGGTTATTGAGTTTTCATTACGTCCACTCAAAGGGAGAATATAATATCGAAATTTAAGTTTAATTGTGGGGATGTAAAATAAGATTTTTCGCCGCTAGAGACTCGATTTAAAGGAGAACCTTCGACCAATCAAAATACGCCCCACAATATAATCCTAGCGAGACTTGTCACAGTCTTTGAATCGCGATGATTATTTTCACCCGCGCACAATCGCGCGTACAATAGCGCGTGTCGAGGGGATTTTACGTAGCCCAGAAGGTACAGGGGGTGTATTTTAATTAGTCGCTTGTTCTCCTTTTAATTAATGCCAAAATCTTAATTTTTTTACAATTTTTTTCACACTTCATATAAATTTAACGAATGTTTTAATAGTTTTTTAATAATTAAAAAAATCACTTCATTTTCCTCTTGAACCTCTATTTAAGAAATTAATATTTCACATCGAATTAGCAGCGTGTATTAAGGTATATTCCTCTAAAAGTGTTGGAAATCCGAAGTGTAATTCTATTATAGTAAATTGTCCGTGATGAAAACTCTCTTTGTTTCAAACTATTCGAGCGTATTTCCATCACCTCTTTCGTCGTCCTGGTCTCGCCTTTTAGTCGCTTTTATACCCTTATGTCACTCGTATTTAATATTCGGGCGTTTCTCCACATAAATTAAATCTAGAGAATTATGTAAAAGGTTCCTTAAATATTCGCTCCAATTTTGATTTAGTCTGCGTAATAAGAATCTCGAGAGAGCGTTTGAGAATGGAGTGGTAAAGTGGCTGTCGTAAGACCTTCGAGATTAGATTACACTGTACAGTACCCCTAATTTAAATTATATGTTAATTATTTTAACCAATTTTAAATATTCAAAATAAGTAAATTTAAATAAACTTATACTTCATTATTTTAAATTATTTAAAAAAGAAATTAAACTGTCTCTTTAATGGGAAACTTGAGGCTAAAAATGGAACAGATTTTGATTTTCGGAATCACCGTACTAAAAAACGTAATACAGAATTTTTCAGAATTTTTCCGAATTTTTCCGAATTTTTAGACACGTTTTTGTAATAATATGATTGGTTCGATTTATATTTACCAGAAGCCGATGAACCCTCCTTTGAAGTCTACTACTCTAATGTTCCATATAGCGCCTCTCTGTATGGGTAAAATTCCCAATTTTACGAGATCGGAGGGGTCCTACTTCATACCCCCTGTCTACGGAAAATTGGAAATTCTCTCTCTCTCCACAAACGACGACGTTTTTTTTTTTTTTTTGACGAACTCCAAGGCTGCTATAGAGATATTCGCTCGACGAACTCCCGCTCCGAAAATATCTACCGTTAGGAGGCGTACGATTCGCGCTTTTTGAAACTAACCCATACAGAGAGGGGTAGACAAGACCAGGGAGTAATAGACTTCAAAGGAGGGTTTCATCGGCTTCTGTATTTACTTAAAATTTTCTACTCCTTTATTATTCCCTTTAGCGAAACAAGAATATTTAATAAGTTAGTTTTAGGCGCTTGGCTACAAATGGATTCATTTTAACTCTCGCCTTTACGCTCGCGCGATTTTAACTGAATTCCATCTTAGAATCGTATATAAACAAAGGCGAAATTTAACCATTTCCGGTTTACATTTTAAACGCTTCTTCTGACCAATCGCGGAAGCCGCTTAATATTAAATTCATCGTACAAATTCTCTAAATTCTATAAATTCTCTTTCCCAGATGATTAGGCTTAGCGAAATTGCTCGCGATAATTTAGAAATCAATTTTAAACTTGTATTATATAGTCAGTCAATTATTTCACCTCGAATTGATAACATGTACCAAATCAATTGGCTTCTGTTATCCGTTAGAACTGAAGGAAACCTAGCTTTACGCGCGGTTCTAATTCGTGGTGGGATTGAAAATGTGTAGCCATAGGAATATTTGCTTACCAAGATTCAAATACTCGCCTGAAGGGTTGTTTTGGCCAATCAGTATAGACGCCCTCGACTTTTGAATTGAAATGTTTTAATATTGGATAGTTTTAGAGTACTTTTCAATTCATCTCTTGGCGAACTGGATTTCAATTCATCCCATGGATTCTTGTTAAGCCTTTTTTTTTTTGAAGCCAAAGAAATAATTTCTGGTTACTTAATATTTGTTTAATTGTTCTCGAAATATTTATATATTCTAAGTTAAGTTTATTTGGGATTTCATAATTTTAGCCGGTTAGTTCTTGATTTTGGTTAATGATTTTGAGATTTAGCTGATTATTTCGCGATTTCTCGAATGATTTCGCGATTTCTCGAACGATTTCGCGATTTCTCGAACGATTTCGCGATTTCTCGAACTGATTTCGCGATTTCTCGAACTGATTTCGCGATTTCTCGAACTGATTTCGCGATTTCTCGAACTGATTTCGCGATTTCTCGAACTGATTTCGCGATTTCTCGAACTGATTTCGCGATTTCTCGAACTGATTTCGCGATTTCTCGAACTGATTTCGCGATTTCTCGAACTGATTTCGCGATTTCTCGAACTGATTTCGCGATTTCTCGAATTGAATTCGCGATTTCTCGAATTGAATTCGCGATTTCTCGAATTGAATTCGCGATTTCTCGAATTGAATTCGCGATTTCTCGAATTGAATTCGCGATTTCTCGAATTGAATTCGCGATTTCTCGAATTGAATTCGCGATTTCTCGAATTGAATTCGCGATTTCTCGAATTGAATTCGCGATTTCTCGAATTGAATTCGCGATTTCTCGAATTGAATTCGCGATTTCTCGAATTGAATTCGCGATTTCTCGAATTGAATTCGCGATTTCTCGAATTGAATTCGCGATTTCTCGAATTGAATTCGCGATTTCTCGAATTGAATTCGCGATTTCTCGAATTGAATTCGCGATTTCTCGAATTTAATCGCGATAAACGTATGAGATCTCGTCTAAGATAGGAGCCAATGTACTCGTTGAAGTTCATTCTCCCTTTAATTAATTCTAGTACATAGTGGAATAGGGGTCGATTCTAGTTATATTTTAAAAGCATTTTAAACTAAGTGGACGGACGATATGAAATTTTATCCCTAAACGGTTTCTCCGTATAGAAGGTAGAACCCGATATTAATGTATATCTCTTTAGATTGCTTATTGCGCGAGTGATGCCTCGAAGTTTTGTATCTGTTTCACGTCAAAAGTTTCGGGCCTCGGCTTCGGCCACACGACAATTGATTAATTTTCTAGCGCAGGAAGCGGATAAGCGTTTTCCCGATATAAAAATTGCTCCTAGAAAAGATATTTTAATCTCAAATTCTCCCAGCACTCTCCTAGACCCCCTCCCCAATCCCCCTCCCTGACAATTCTCTCTGCTTTGCATTGCTTTTGATTTAAATATCGTTTCAGAAGAGAAGAGAAATTAAAGATAGGATGAAAAGCAAATTTTCGTATTACAAACTTTATCTATAAACCATTTAATTTTAATTAAACATGATTTTTGCAAACGAGACAGCAATTATGTTTAATTCTTCAGTATTGCCAGAAGCCGATGAAACCATCCTTTGAAGTCTATTACTCCCGGGTCTTGTTTACCCCTCTCTGTATGGGTTAGTTTCAAAAAGCGCGATTCGTACGCCTCCTATAGGTAGATATTTTCGGAGCGGGAGTTCGTCGAGCGAATATCTCTAGCAGCCTCGGAGTTCGTCAAAAAAACCTCGTCGTTTGTGGAGAGAGAGAATTTCCAATTTTCCGTAGACAGGGGGGTATGAAGTAGGACCCCTCCGATCTCGTAAAATTGTGAATTTTACCCATACAGAGAGGAGGGCTATATCGAACATTAGAGTAGTAGACTTCAAAGCAGGGTTTCATCTACTTCTGGTATTGCCTAATTAGTTAAATTAATTAGTTTAGACCCAATCATGAAATAACCTTAATTTTAAAAAAACTTGACCACAGCGCGTTGGTTTAATTTGGTTTATTTCAATTTGCCCTTTTTTGACCAAGTTATGTTGTAGCGAGATGAAATTGTACAAGTCCCGAATCGAGTCAATAGTTGCGTGTTAATTTTAAGGACAAATTAGGACCACTTAAAATATAATTTAATTTAATTGATTAGGTTTTTTCTTGGCTTTTTTGGTCTCCCTTCGTTTCTGGCTGTAGTTATCGTTTCCGTTGAAGAACTAGAATATTTAGTCCTTCGCGAATTTGGATCCCCTCCTCCCTCAAAATTATTTACTGGAGTCGTTCATCGAATGACGCGGGGGAGGGGGGAACATTTCCATTCCCCCATCTTTTCGTATAATTAATATTCAGCCTCGAAATCTCCAAATTGGCTCGATTTTGGGCTCCGTCCTAGCTCGATACCGTGCGGACTGAATGGAGTACTTATCTCGCCAGAGATATAATTGGCCTTCTCCTAAATTTTAGCGTAACCTTAACATTGATTCATTCGCCATTCTTCCCTGAACCAGTCAAGTATCCCACCCACTATTCCGAATTTAATTTATATTCGATAATATGTTCGTCAAATCCTGGAACTCGTATAACTAAAGTTGAAATAGATTTGTGATGTTGTCATCAGTTTTTTTAGTTCAATGATTTTTTTTTTTAACTTCTTCATACTTTTAAAACATAAATCTACGGTTACACTATAGCTACGTTCACACTTGACACTTTGGAACCGTTTTCAAACCGTTTCGAATGTTTAAATCGACTTTTTAAGATTTTAATTTTGTTCCTTGTTCAAAGACCTACAAGTGTGACCCCAAAATTTTATCTTTTGACCTTTCCAAAACGGTTCAAAACGGTTTAGTAGTCTGTAGTGTGACTATCTTAAAAAGTCGATTTGAACATTTGAAACGGTTTGAAAACGGTTCCAAAGTGTCAAGTGTGAACGTACCTTAAAACAAATCGTTTTGAAACGGTTTAAATCGATTCCAAGGCCTAATATGAACGCGGCTTATTTAATATATTTCCCATTGATGACGTGAAATAATTAAAATGAAATTTACGAGTTTCAGCGATTGACGTCATCATCTCTTTGTCCTTCCCAATTGAAAACCGTAATTGAAGTTTTAAATTATCTATAGGTACGTCTGTCTGACGGTCGTGAACGCTAATATATTTTCAAAGCAACCTTTTATTTTAATTAAATGGTATTTTCAATAAATATCATATGTTTACAATTCTAATCAGGTTCGATGCTAGTATTTGCGTAAGATGAATGCCTCTTGCTATAACTCGAGAGCTAAGTCATTTTAGCATTGATCAATGCAAACGTTGAATTAGATCCTATGAATATTTACATTATATTAACTGATTTCGCGATATACTAATGTCAATATCCAGTTTAACATTAATATCAAAAGGATCCAATTACTCAAAAGGCTTATGTAGATTATAATATAATATTATGCTTATGCGTTTAAAATCTTTCAATCCGTAATAAAGAGACAGTAACACCACGATCTAGTCCAAATTTTAAAGGATAATGAAGGTGATACGCTAACTATTCTAAATATTTGTAAAGTTTATAGATTCTTTGATTAAGGGTTTCTATCGTTGTGGCATATTTGAAACGAAGCCTAAAACCGCCAATTTATTTAATAAGATTTTGGTCCTCGTAAAATTTCGTCTCTGAACGTGAAACGTAACAGCCAGTGGTTTTAAAACTCTCACGAGGTGACGAGTCCAATTTTCTTCCGTTCGTTCGACTTGAAGTAATAGTATTGAAAGTAAAACCTATAGTAAAATTATATTAAGGTTAACCTTTACACTCGTTAACTCTTAAAAGTCGAACGTTGTATATAGTTGATGTCTTTAAAGTTTCTCGCGAGCTCGTGGGAAAAGAGCTCGAGAATTTTGGTATACGAAGAATCAATATCAATTTGCAGCGCGTACGAAGCTAGACTCCCTTTGAAATCTATTGGTTTAAAAAGGGGATGAAGGCCGTCTTAGTTTAGTGTCGACGCTGCTATCTGTTAATGGTATTCAGTTTGAGATTTAATTGCGTAGTAGATACGATGCTATTTTCCCAACCACGATAATAAATTGTAGGAACTAAAAAGGGGGTTTTTAATCTTGAAGACGCTGTAAATTCCAACTGATATCGACTATCATATCCTAATACTTTGACACGTGCTTAAATTCGACAAATATTTTGAATATTTCTTCCGTTAATGATGCTCATATACTACGAGTTACGCTTGCAATAAATTATTTCGCGTATACCAGAAAGATAAAATATCAGAAAGTGAGGCGCATTTATACACAATATTAAATCTCGTAAGAAAAAAAGTAGTACCAATAATCCTTCTTATTTTAATTTATAATGGATAAACATTTGACGTCATGAAAATCAAAAATATTTGTTTATTCGCTCATCAAATGAAAAATTTAACAAATTGGAAAGCATGCTCTCTTTAGATACATTTATTTATGAAATAGTCAAAGAAACCTTTACGTGAACTCGCATATGTTGTATTCTGATCTAAACGGGTAATTTTTCGAAACGGGTAATTTTTCGAAACGGGTAATTTTTCGAAACGGGTAATTTTTCGAAACGGGTAATTTTTCGAAACGAATAATCTTTCGAAACGGGTAATGGGAGGCAGCGGTCGACAGAGGGATGGGAGAGAGTTGTGTCAACAGGCAAATCCAAGTTCAGGGCATTACCTTGAGTTGTTTGTTAAAATTTCTATTCTTAACCGAGGTGGAGGACTTACCCCTTAACATTTCATGTTTCTCCGCGTGGATTTAGTTTTAAGTATAGTTTATTAGATCTTCTAACACCAACCCACCCCAATATTGGCCCACCCAAGAGGTGAATTTTACTTTATTAGTCGTATATTTATTACTATGTATAAGGGAATTGTATTGACAGAATATATATTAGTTATTTTCCAAGCTATCTCAAGGACAAGATTGACTTCCGAGTAACTTAAGCCTAACCGGATATTGTCAATAGTTGAGGACTTCAGGAGAAGGGGGAGGGAATAAGTTATCTCGCGCGGCGTTGAATCAAGTGACTCCGTAATCCATCTATATATATTTATCATTTGATATATGGCAAGCAGCGTGAGCCCGGCCGCCATTTGATATAAACATTTGAATATTTTAATACCACCCCCCTTGAATATTCCGATATCGGGATCTCCCTTTTCCTTCGCGATAGTTTCGGGAGAAGACCGGAGAATCGCCCTCCTCCCGCTTTAGAACAAACTTAGCTTTCGATTTGAATATAAATCGCTATTGCAGATATTTTTCAGGAAGAAATACGCGGGCTGTAACGAAAAAGAAAAGGGCGCTTGAATCATCTTTATATATATGATCTATATAGCTAGCGACGTTTCGAATAAAAATGCTTTTCAAAGTTCTACGCTTCTATCGGAATTTATTTTGACATTACGATTAAAGGGAGAATGAAATATAACTACGAATGATTTTTAATCAATTCTTTAGCGTTTGAATAAACCTAATCAGAAGCCGATGAAACCCTCCTTTGAAGTCTATTACTCCCGGGTCTTTTCTACCCCTCTCTGTATGGGTTAGTTTCAAAAGGCGCGATTCGTACGCCTCCTAACGGTAGATGTTTTCGGAGCGGGAGCTCGTCGAGCGAATATCTCTAGCAGCCTTGGAGTTCGTCCAAAAAACGTCGTCGTTTGTGGAGAGAGAGAATTTCCAATTTTCCGTAGACAGGGGGATGAAGTAGGACCCCTTCTAACTCGTAAAATTGTGAATTTTACCCATACAGAGAGGAGCGCTATATCGAACATTAGAGTAGTAGACTTCAAAGGAGGGTTTCATCGGCTTCTGACCTAATCTACCAGTAAAAAATTTACAAACAAATAAACTAGTAAATAAATTTAAAACTTACCCAGATTCATGGAGATCTTGATTTCCTCGCGTATAAGGGCTAGCGACCAACGAGCGAAGGCCCGTCGTTAGACGAGATCTCCACGATTGGTCGCTTATACGCGAGGAATTCAGGATCTCCGTGAATCCAGCTAAGCCTATTTTCGTCATAAGTTTTAATTTATTTCAAGTTTAATATTTGTTTGTAAATTTATTTACTGATGGGTTAGGCATATTTAAACGATAAGGAATCGATTAAAAATCACTTGTTAGGTTTGCATTCTCACTTTAAAACCCCCAAAGGTGTAAAAAATTTTATATATTATTTTAATAGTATGAGGAAAAAAACTAAAATGGTGACGGCGTCACTTAAAGTTTCTTTGAATCCGGGATGACAAGACTAAATCTTAGTTCTCCGAATTCTTCTTTACGCGTCTTTTTGGGTTCTTCCGTATAGGCCTCTATAGCTTCGAATATAGTCGCAGCTTTCTCCGAGGATGCGTTTAGCCTTTCTCGAAGTTCGTTGCTTGATCCCTTATACGTCTACGTCTCCAACCGCCAAAACGCTGAGGCGAGAACGAAATACATTTCCCAGAACTTTTCTTTTTTACTTCTTTGACATTCGTGTCAGAGTTCTATGGTCCTCCAAGATCAATAGAAGAATAAAAAAAAAAATAAGATGGGCTGTAGGGGTCACGGTAGTTACGCAACCTGACGACTTGTTTTCGCGTCCCAAGTTAAGTTCGTAATTAAAACCGCGGCCAAATTTCTTATATAAAGATTTTCAAATTAAGTGGTTTTTAGGGTTTTAGCTCTAAGTAGATGGCTAGCTTAATTAATGCCTGGGCCGATTTTGTATCTAAAAAATCTAGTAATCACGCTTTGTTTTAATAATAAAATCTAGTATATATGAACAAAACTCTGATGGGTCATACGCACCCATGACCCGTTACTCGCTTTTGACAGTGGCGTCGGAGAAAGCATGAATGCTCTAGTGACTCAAAACTAGTTTTGCGTAACTTATAATAGGTATATCTTGTATGAGTAGTCCAGAAAGATGTGTAGACTGCGTATAGTCCATATTTTGGTCAGGGTTAAAGGTTACCGAAGACATTTATTGAGTATACTTTCCTAACCTATAACGCTTTCTCAACTTACGTTTATTTGTATATTATCGTGTTAAAAGTATTTAAAGCAACGAGTACGATTCACTACGAAACTGTAATGGAGGGGGCGTGGTCTATTTTAAAGGGAAAATGAAGTCCAATTACAAGAGTTATCTTTAAAAATAAATACGCGTAAATATGTTAAACTAATCAAATGTCAAGTTAAGATTTTTTTTTAGTTTAATTTATTAGAATATTATGACTTTTTTTCAAGAATTAATTTAAATGGAATTTTCTAGTAAATCAATTTAAATTTAACTTTAAGCCCTCCACCCCAACTTAACCTTCCCTCCATCATCTCTACGTTACTTCAAATACTTTAAACACTCGTATACAAATGGAGAGTCGGAACGGTAAAAAATGTCCCATACCGTTAGAAAAAAAAAAGTTCTATAGATGACTACTGGTCGATGCTAAGCGATTAACTGTGCCGGAGGGGACCAGATCTAAAGACTTACGTCTCCACTTTTTGACGTATCTATCTACGACTCGAAGCTGATAATAGCCTTTATCGGATGGCCATAGCTACGAGAATCAAGTCGAATTTTCAATAAATAAAAATTATACCCTAACATAAACTTCAAAGAGATCTAAGTGGGTGTCGAATCTTTTCGCGCGACGCAAATTCGGAGTGATTTTGATTCTCGATATATTTCATCTTGATTTTACAGCACGCGCGAAGGTTTAGAGGCTCCTAAGTTGATATATATCTTATACGTAGTCTTAGCCTTTTACGGGCTTTCAATTTGAAATGAAAATGTCGCTTTCTCCTTTTTCTATCAATTTCTTTCGTATATATTTTCTCTCTCTATCGAAATGTCCTATAAGGAAAATGTCCCCTTTACGATCTTAGCCCTAAGGCTGTAAGGGTTAAAAGCTACACACCCCGCTTTCATACCCAACCTTCTTTTTGTCGCGATATACAACTGCTAAGCCTCGTTCGCGCGATAAACTTTTGAAACCGCGTTTTGAAAAATGCCATCGAGGTAATATCCTTCCCATCGTAACTATTTGAAGGTATTTAGTGATTTCACAATTTTCTGGACATGAAATGAGCCCTAATATTGTCGTCACAACTCCTAGCTCCTCCCCTCAGGTAATAAGCAACAGTTTACGAGTGTATAGGCTGAGCTAATTGTTTATTTGGAATTTTTTAAAGCGTTGTAGTTTACCTAAATATTCTAAACTTACGGTAATTTTAACACACTCTATAGTCACGTGTCTCTAAGAAGTGTGAACGATGTTTAAGATGTCAGTCTTTCACGCACCTCAAAGACGCGAAACGGATGACAAGAACACCCATTATAGCTCCGGATTCTATATTTTTTTCTTCTTTCGGTTGAGCTATACTAAAAGATATGAGAATTATAGCTGAACCTTATCGGGCCAACCTTTACGAGAGTCATTCTGGTTCTGAGTGATCTTCTGGTCGCGTGGCTTCTTCACATTTTTTTTCTTTTTTCTTATTTGGTGGTGATGATGAGTATATTACGTTCGAAGGGGTTTCTTGTGAGGTTTTTTATTTATTTATTTGGTCCATAAGGGTTTTAAGAATTAACCCAACTCCAATTTACCGTTGATGCGTAGTAAACTAATTAAATATGATTAATTTTAATTTCCCTTTTGACTAAGTTATCATTATTTCAAACAAATATTAAGTTAGAAAACAATTTAATATTACTCGGAAAGTAGGCTTAGCAAGGATTCATGAAGACTGAATCCCCCGCTTTTTTTCGTCTGAAATTTTCAAATTAGGGTTAGGAGGCGCGCCTTTTTCTCATTGGCCGCGGACTGTTTAACGGCGAAATATTGAATTATATCTACGGATCCTTGTTAAGCTTACTTACAAGATACGGTAACTATTATAAAATTTAATTTAATCGAGAAAGTTTAAAAACATTTAATCGTGAGAGTGACAAAGGTCTCCAGCTTTTTACTTAAATTTATTTATCTGAGTTTTCTATCTTTGACTCATATTTAATTATATTTCCATCGCCATAAACTTCGTCTGCTATATAATTCAAATATAATATTTTATATATGTAAAATTTCACTTTTATTATATTATATACTTTTATCCTTAAATCTCCCGCCATTTATTTCCCTTAAGTACCGAGACGAACAATAAAGCAAATAAGCCCATCTTTTCCTACGTCCAGTTTCGTTTATCTCGTTAGAGCCGCATTATGAGTCGCATTTTAAAGGTATTACGAAATGGAATTTCTATTCTATAATGCTTGAAAAAAAAAAAAAAAAAAATAGCTCGTTAAACGCTTGAAATAACCAATTTTAAGGCTTAATAAGGCGTTAAAGCTCGAAAAGCAAAATCCAGGGCTCGAGCTCGACTCCCAGCTCGATAAGGAAAATTTTTCTGGACTCGAGCTCGACTCCCAGCTCGATAAGAAAATTTTTCAGGGCTCGAGCTCGGCTCGAAGCTTGATAAGGACAGGTAATACCTTCTTCAGACGAGGCGTAATTAGCCGATTAAATCTGATCAAACCTCGGTTAGTTAAGCCTTGTCTTAAGAGGTTATTAAGCAGACTCTGCAAAGCCCTGATTCCAAACTCACGTGACTTGCAGCAGTCTTGTTTAATTCCATCTCTTTACTAAACTGGTTTTGAATTATCAATTCTTTATAGTCCACGACGTTTAAACATTACGAGAATCTTTGGTTGAGAACTTCCCTCCACCGAAGAAAGTTTTAATATACTTCTGGTTACGCTTATTTTATCCTTGATTTATAATTAGATAGAAAGAACACAGCTTCTCGCGTTTACTGTCGAAATAAGGTGATTTTTAGCTTTGATTTTGCAACACTCACGAATAAAGCGAATTCTGACTAAATAAATTTTTAGTTCCGAATTATGCAAATAGATTCACGGTTAGCTAATTAAATTCCTCGCCGACCTCCCACGTGTTTATTTATATTATATATTACGAAATACCTTTTTAGCTTATTAATTATTCATATTATGCCTAACGAAAATAAAAGCCAACAACAAAAAATTTTGTTTCGCTGAACAGCGGAATATTAATTTTTCGCCGCTATATTTGTTTAGTAAAAATTAACCTTTAACCTCCCGATCGTATGGAAGACAATGGGGAACTAATAATTAACTTAATTAGCCCCGATATTAAATTTAATTAACTTAAATTGATCAAAATGTTTGGAGTAAAGCGTTGTAGTGAGAAAAATTGATGTACTAATAAGAAATTCTGTTTTGCAACTTTGGGGCTACAAATTACTAATTTAATTTTGAAGTTAAATAAGGTCTTTTGCTATGAATTTGGAGCTTCAAGATTGCCTGTAGCTTCAAATTCTTAAAGTTATTACGCAATAGTAACAGAATCTGTTGCTTGTCACGTGTAATCTAAATTTGAAACATCTGTCCTTTAAATACTGACACTGTAAAAGTTAAGATTTGTAAACTCTAACGTAGTCAATTCCACGTCTAATTGACAGTACGGATTGGGGTCCTTTGTCTTATATCAAATTTTGCCGACTTTAAGTCTCCTAGAAATGTAAATTATTTTATTTCTTAATATTCAAAACTCGTGATTAAAGAGCAAGACTCGATTAAAATTGTATTTTGTTCCTTAATAAGAGCTTAAAGACGAGATCTAGCGTGAGTTCTTTATAGATTCTGATAAATATTAATTTAAAATGAGACCCAAACCTATTGAAACTGGTGTAATAGGGTTTAAAAATCGTGTATACAAACTTTCACTGAAAAATATTCAACCGTTATCTCGCAAAGAGGATTTGAAATTAGCTGGTTTTCTTTTCGAGAGAGAAATTTTCGCGCCAATTTGTATCTTGCGCTGAAATGGTAGTTCTATCATACTGTTCTATCTTTTGGATTTGGCTGCTTGCCAAATCCAAAATTCGGATGAAATTAACTTTAATTGGATATTTCAATTTATTTCGTATCTTTACTAATGGTTTTGGAGAAATTTATATTATTTTGTAGAGCTATTAGTGAGTTGTATTTCAATATCATGGTTTAAAAAAAGGTGAATTTCAATGTACTTGCCCTTCAAGTAATTCGAGTCTCCGCTTGTCTATCACGAGTCTTGTTTATAATTTCCCTTTTCATTTCTCTCTTTCTGCATGATGGGGATAACAACTAAACGTTTCATTTCTCTATCTCTCTCTGTCTCCGAACACGAGCGTCGTTATCTACTTAGCTTTAGCGTAGATGGAGTTAGAATATACTCTAACCCCATTTAAAGAGACGCGAAGAGCAAAGTTTTTGGGCCTTTATAGTTTTTAGTTTTATCTTAACTTTTCCTTTTACAATAATGATAATAATAACAATAATAATAAAGAGGTTTTGGGAAGAGCTCTAAGATTTGAACTAACGCGTGGTCCAGATCAAACGTCACACTGCGTCTTTTCTGATTTTATGGGAAAATAAAATAATAATAATAATATTAGTATAATATTTCTAAGCCATGATTCTCAGGAATTCAAATTTGACTGTAGTTTTGGGTAGGAATTTTTCAAATTCAAAAGCCTGTCACGAATTTAATTATTCATCTCAAACAAAATACTATCTAATGTATTTTGTATAGGCCCCTGTATAAGTGTTCAAGCCTTGTCGCTTCGGTGTGCGGAGAAAAGAACCCTTCCAGGGGCAAGTGAAATCATTTTTAACATAAATATTAAAAACGTATATTTTAATATGATCTGGTCGGTAAATTAAGACACGCGCTACTTTTAATTTATTTGTTTTAATATTTTGTATCCTTCCGCCACAACATCGCGACACGCTATACACTGAAACCTGCAATTTGTCAATTTCGTCGGAAATTATAAAGTCCAATCTTTTTTATTTTAAAGTTAATTACATGGCTGCGTATGATTAGGTATTTAAAACTTCGATAACCAAAAAAAAAAATGGTTTCTTTTCACTGGAATAGACAAAGAGATAATTTAGCATGTGCCAAGTTTTTAGTGACGATTCCAGTGACGTCATTTAACGCCATATCGGGACAAAACCTTAATTTCAAACTGTATTCGAGCTGGTTATTGGAGCTTTACTTAAAATCTAAGAGCTATAATTGGTTCAAATTAATATTAACCGTTGGATTCGATTCGAAATATTCAAATTGGATCAATAAGTCGTGCTTGCATCGAGATTAGAGAGAACCGAGCTTTAATAGCTCTTAAAATCCATCAATAAACCGATTTAACTATTAACCTATCCGATATCGGCTAAATCTATATCGTTCGTTCGCTGATTTAGAAACGATAGAGTTGAAAAGCGGGGATAGAGAGATCCATACTCGGTCATGGTCGACGTTGTTGCTCGTAAATTCTTTCCCCGCCTTTGAGCTTTATCGCCTCTAAGTAATTGGACGGGATATAATCTTGTCAAATGTGGACGAGTGTTTGATCCGTACCATTCTGCGGGATAAAGTGATGTAAAGAGACGAGAAATAACGATGAGTTTTGGCGGAATAGTGGTCCTGGATGCCACCAACGGCCGGGTCGAGTAGCCCATTTATTAAACGACCTATTTCTCTCAATATAAGTGATAATCGAAAAGAGAGAGAGCTAACCTATTAAAGGTAAACTCTCACGCGAGGAAAACGAATCGGACACCTTCCTTAATAGATATGTATAACAAAACCTTGTATTATTCATAAGCGCCCTCTAACGGCTCAAACAGTGTGACGGGCAAAAATGGAACTTTCAAAACCACGTGCGTGGCTGCCATGTTAGTTTCTTGTTAATTCAATCCCATTCAGTCCATGATTTTTAGTAGCAGACGACAAAAACCGATCTTTTTAACATGTTTTTACCATATTTCGGAGATGCGTAAAAATAGTTGATATCTTTCTTAGGTTTTCGGTAACTTAGATTCAGAAAAAACGTAAAATCTTGAAACGTATACATCAGTTTTCATTTACCCTTTAATGCCCATCTAATGTTATAATTAAATATATTTCTAATATATGAAAAAAAAAAGAAAAAAAATTGTCACACGATGAGATTTGCACTTTAACCCATCTTCGTATCGAGCTTGCTAGCTAGCTATCCGCGAGGATGATAATAATTGCTCGAGCAATTAGAAGAACCATCATCATCGGTCCACCGAGGAGTCCTATAACCCCTCTACATAAAACCCTGTTAAAACGCTAAGCCTTGGCTACGTATAGGTGGTTTATTTCCAATTAGGGTACTAGTTTGTACTATTAGCGAAGGAGGGAACCCGTAATATTTGTAATAAGACCCATTGAGAACGCGTTTTAGCTTTATCCGTTGCTATATACTTTCCGCGGTTACGGCAAAGCTCGACAAATCTAGATTAAAAAGGCAAAAATAATTTTTCCTTCGTCTCTAGTTTTGGATCTCCATATCATTTATTTTTGTTGCAATTCCCTAATCCCCAGTTTGCCTAGATTAAAACTATTCGTGGTATTTGATTGAACCCTAACTAGGTTATAAAAGGGTCCGCATTACCCGTCTACCCTCAAAAAGGGCGAGTAAAAGAAAATTTATTATTTTTATTCGAGTAACCTTATTTTCATATCCTAATATTAAATGACAGCCCTATTACTAATTGGCAAATAGAGAGGGGGTGTTTAAGTTTTCCCAAAAGCCGATGAAACCCTCCTTTGAAGTCTATTACTCACGGGTCTTGTCTACCCCTCTCTGTATGGGTTATTCTCAAAAGGCGCGATTCGTACGCCTCCTAACGGTAGATGTTTTCGGAGCGGGAATATCTCTAGCAGCCTCGGAGTTCGTCAAAAAAACGTCGTCGTTTGTGGAGAGAGAATTTCCAATTTTCCGTAGACAGGGGGGATGAAGTAGGACCCCTTCTAACTCGTAAAATTGGGAATTTTACCCATACAGAGAGGAGCGCTATATGGAACATTTAGAGTAGTAGACTTCAAAGGAGGGTTTCATCGGCTTCTGGTTTTCCTTATAAGTTAATTTCCACGATTTCATCGTCTAAGTAAGAATATGGAGTATCTTTTCCAGCATTACAATGCCAACTTGTGGTAAATTAGCTTTCACGCTCTTTAAGCTAATAATTTTTATTCCAAACATATAATTAACGCTTAATCAACCTTAAACTGTGCCGGGTGCGTAAATATTAAATTGGAATCTCGAGGAAGAGTCCAAATCACTGAAGCGTTACAGGGGTGGTAGCTATATTTTTTAGAGCTGAAGCCACAAAGCGCTTCTTAGTTCTTGCACACGAGAAAATCAAAACTAGTTTATTTTTGAAACGTAATTAACAATAATTTTGATACGAAAGTTAAGACTTTATTTCAAGTACTTTTACGAAAAAAGACGCGCGAAAGCGACCTTACAACTTTGCTAGAACGTACGAGAATCAACTGTAGGCTCTACTAAAGCCACGCGACCATAACACGATGACGTAATATCGCGGGGAACTTTTACTTTAAGAAATATGAAATTGGAAAATACTTTTCTGAGATAAGTTACGCACTTTTGATATTATGCAATTACATATTGAATATTCAATGGGTTTCGGCGAATAGATATATATTTATTCTAGTCTTGTTCGAAATGAATTACTAACGACCTATGAGTTTTAACATTTTGTAACCTTCCGCCTTAGCTTTGGTGTTTAATATAAACTCATTTTCAACAAGAGTTTGAAGGTTAGTTACTCTCGAGAATGGTTTCCACGGAATTTAATTCTGATTATTATTCTTGGTCGTAAATTATAACGCGCTTCCTTGTGTATACACTCATCAGCAAAGCGGGCCAAAACTTTCTACCGAGTAACTTTCAGATCCTGCCTGCCTGGCTGCTTTGATATATCTTCGCGAGCCGAATTTCGGGAGATTTCTGTCATCCTTTTTGAATTATTACTTCCGAATACGTGGGAATATTTTTTTTATCCAAGTCGAATAATAATCATTTGATTATTTTTTTTTTATTTTCCCACGTGGATTAAGATTAGATTTTAAATAAGTCCTCGCTCGATAAATAATGTAGTTTATTTCTAGAAGATAATTAACGAAAAAGATCGCGCGAAAGAAAAATTATAATAGTCCTGGTCGATTTCCAAAACCGGAAGTCTAGAGACCCTCGCGAAAATTTTGGCGGGTAAAACTTTTGTCACGTGATCGTCCGCCATCTTTTTGTAGTGTGAAAATAGCGACAGACTAACCAACGCCTCCCATATTTTATCATATAGGAGGCGTTGGACTAACAACTTGAATTTGGTTTGTGGGAAATAAAATTAGAAATAGTCTGGCAGCCTGTTACTACAAAAAGATGGCGGCGCTGCTATAAGACAAGCGCCCATTTCCGGCAAATCGACCAGGACTATTTGAGTCATATTTTTAAAATATAATTGATAATTTCACTTCACCCTCCCTTTAAGATATACGTCACGTGTAGCCGTACAGGTACACGTTCGTTAAACAATAGCTTAACCTGTCTAATATAAATATTTATCATTAGTTAAGAACGCGAGAGTCCGTAAAATTGGCTGTTATACGCGGGGTGTTGAAATAACCGGAAAATCTTTGGCTAATTTCAAGAATCTCGGAAACTAGGATATCTTTAGTCCTTATTTCATCTTGAATTGACAGCGCGTACAAACTTAAACTGACCCGATAAGTTTATTATAGAAATAAAGCCGGATTAGCCTTACACGTACTGAAAATTGAATGAGGAATAGACGTCACTATGTAGTCTTCTAGCTTATCCAATTCCCCTCCGGAATGCCCCGGGTTTAAGCCTTTTATAGTCCATTTCACTTAAATTTATCAGCTCTTAACGAAGTTAGGGAACATCCCAGCTTATCTATATTAAATTCATATACTTAGATATTGCCCGAACTGTATTATCAAAGTGAAATAAAGACACCTGTTAATTTAAAGAGTTGTTTTTCAAAAACTACTTTCAATCCAACGTAGTTTAATATTGGGTATTAAAACGCCTTACTTTTCGCGTACATTGTAAACTGATCATTGAAGTTATTTGCAAATTTAAACCACTCTGTTTAGTGTTTACCTCCTAAATTTAGATGAGGGATTTTACGAATATTATACGTTCTCATTTGTAATTTTGGAAGCGACGTAAATACCGTTGAAAAACCAGAGTTTCCGTGGAATTTCAGTGGAAATTAGTAACAAAAATTAATTAATATGAGTGACGTCACTTATTGGCATCCCAGGAAATTAATTTGTTTTTATTTTTCTGATATGAAACAATATCAAAAACATGGTTTTATTTTTTGCAATTCCTTTAAAATTGATAAAATAAAAGTAAATTGGGGGTTTTCCTATTTTGCTATATCAATAAAATAGTTAGGACCATTTATAATATAAACTTTTCGTTGTAATTTACAAGATATCATACACGGAAGTCTTTTAAAATTGCCAGAACAAAAAAACCTCTTTCTTCGATATATAGTTGAACGGAGAGGTTTGGCAGTTTAGAAGAAAAAGAAAAACTAAGAAAAGGGATTGGTTGAACAGTCGGGGGGCCCAGGGTTGAGCGAGGGCTTTAAGGAGAGAAGGGGGCATCCATAATGGCGTAAGAATAGTCTTGCCCGGTTGCCTTTGACGTAGAAAAATGAGACGCCTATGTCTTTGGAGGCAAAAATTTTGCATCGACAAAATTGAAACAAGAAACCGAGTTTAAGTCAACTTTGAACCCTTATTCCTGTTTGTATCTATCTACTTTTTTCACCAAGTTTTAATTTCTATCATCGAGGTTTATTTTAATATTAATTAAAACAATAATGCAATCGTAGATATAGTTTTAATAATGGACTAAATATACACAATTCTTTCTTACGATATACAAGATGTTTTTGCCCAGGCTTTCATTCTAAGAGGGGCAAGCGTCACGCGTGATAAGGTCGCTTTCGCACCTTTTTTTCGTAAAATAAATTTAATCCAGAAACGTTTCGGTTACACTAGCATTTCTAAATCGATTTGAAACGGTAAAATGAAACCGATATTAATTGATTTAAGCGTCACGTGTTCACTCGTTACCTTTATAAATCGATTTATTGTATAGCTTCATCTATCGGTTGTTGAAACCAGCCGAATCGGTTTGAAACTGGTTCCCGAAGCAGTTTCGACTCGCGTGACTATAGGGAAACGTTTTGAAATGGCTTAAATCGATTCCAAGGCCTACTATGAACGCGAACCTTTCGTACGAAATAAACTACGTTCGTAGTAATAAACTTTTAAACTGTTTATTATAATTTCAATCCCTTAAGAATCTAATATTTAATCGAGAGCGTACGGACTTCAACGTATTCTTCATAATCTAACCACGTTCGGTAGAAAAACTAGTCATTTTTTTTTTTTTTTTCTTCTCGTTCTCGGCCCCTTTAATAAAAGAAAAATTGATGTTATAGCTAAAAAGGCGCCAAAGCGTTTAAATTATCTGCCTCTTTTGCCCTTAAACCCCATAAGATCCATCTATACTCGGTTACTATCTTAAAAGGGATCTAAAATTCCATTGAAAAAACCTATTTCCCTTAGGAATTTATACTCCTTCCATGGAAGTAACGTTGTACACAAACTCCAGACTATAAAGAATAAAATAAAATAAAAACCTCCCTCCAGACTAGCGTTTATACAAGTAGGTCAGTTTTTGGGGGCTCCATGAAAATATATTTTCACTCTTCGTTTTAAAGGAAAATGGTCAGAAATTTATGGTTCCCTAACCTCTTGAAATGTATGTTGAAGATTTTTGAATGAAATTTTAATTTATAGAAAAGGGAAGGGTTTAAATTATTGCGCAATTTGTTTGCTTCAATCGGCAAGCGTCAAGATTAGGCCTAATTTCTTTTTTTCTACAAAAGCGCGCGAGGAATTCAGAAATATCTATTTTTTTTTAATTTCATTGGGAATGACGTCATCGTGGTTTTTCTTTACAAAAACACGCGACAAATTCCCACAATTTTTTTTTAATTCATTGGGAATGACGTCATAGTGATTTTCAAGGGGTCACTTGAAAATTAGTTAAATGAGAGTGAAATGGAAAATTCAGTTATTGCTTTTTCTATTAAAAATGGAAACATTCGGAAAATATCTCCTAAATTTTGCGAAACTTCGTAGGAAAAGATTCAGATGTTGGAATTAGAAAGACTCCCCTTTTACCTTTGGCTTTGTAAAATATCCGCGACACACGTTATCGTACGCGAGGAAATAATCAAGAATGAGATTTATCGCCATTCGAAGAGTGAATGCCGCAGCGAGTGTCGCGGGGATTTTATTAAACGAAAGATTACTTTTAGGTTAGATCTCCTTTTAGTTGAATGTCAAAATCAGGTTTTCCTATTCTTTGTACAATTCAAAGGACATTTCCCGAATGTTTTACGTGTCGTATTTTTAGAAGCAAAATCGATAAAAAAAAAAACTCATTTCATAACGAACTCCGACCTCTCTAACTCTCTATTAAATGCGAACTAAGATTGGTTTTAGTTGCAGTTTATAGAATTGATTATGAAGGTACCTCGATCATTCGTTCCCAATACATTTTGTTCGTTGTTCGTCTTATTTCTAGCAATACGGGAGAAGGTATATAAGGTTAGGTTTTTCTTAGTTCCCAATATTCTTTGGTTTCTCGCTTCCCCAAGGCGTAGAACTTTATTGCCCCATATATTCGTTGAATGGTAATCGAGGGAGGAATGGTGTACAGAGCTGTAATAAATGTATTTTTCATAGGGAATCGTGTTCCATTCATTAGAGGTAGAAAAGGCTTCTCGAGAGAGAGAGAGGGCGAAAGTAAAATGGCCCTAACACTAAATCTTATTTTTATTTTTCTCTTCCAACTCGCAGTTGTACCTCTTGTACGTGAAGTCGTTTATAAAGTTTCGTTTCGAGTTAAAAATGCAACGCTAGCGAAGTTTAGAACCCTTTCAAGTTCAATCTTGTAAGGTTTTAGTGATTTCGGAGGTTATGTCCTTTTCGAAAGGAAAAGTGAAACCAATTTTATTTTCACGAAATTTAAATATTTGATTAATTAATCTAATTATTATTAAAAGACGGTAATTACTTTTAAACGTAATTTGGTAGCTTTCGAACTGCTCTTCTTTAACTTTAAAATTCAAAGGGATTGTTAAATTTAAAATTTAAATTTAATTAGACCCAATTGATCAGAATTAAATTTGCCATAATTGAATCTCTATCTCGAGTTGAGTGAAAATTATGTTTTCTGATTCCATTACTGATTTTAGAACTATCCTTTCGATATTATTTCAATTTTCAAAGTTTCATTTTCCCTTTAAAGGGAGGATGCAACCTAATAACAAGTGATTTTTTATCGATTCCTTATTGTTTAAATAGGCCTAATCCACTATTTAAAAAATTTACAAACAAATATTAAACTAGAAATAAATTTAAAACTTACCCGGAAAATAGGCTTAGTGGGATTCATGGAGATCCTGATTTCCTCGCGTGTAAGGTCTAGCGACCAATCGCACGCGACGTATGTCTCGCGGAGATCTCGCGCGGACGACGGGCCTTCGCTCATTGGTCGCTAGACCTTACACGGACGCGATTCAGGATCTCCATGAATCTCGCTAAGCCTATTTTCTAGGTAAGTTTTAAATTTATTTCTAGTTTAATATTTGTTTTGTAAACTTTTTATCGGTGGATTAGGCTTATTTAAACGATAAGGAATCGATAAAAAATCACTTGTAATTAGGTTGCATCCTCCCTTTAACGATTTATATTTTGGTTTTCGGTGCACTTTTAGGTCGGGATCATTTAGAAAAGGTATTACTCCTCAATCCCTCGTGTAGTCCTTAAGCTTTAGTGTATTGTTATTCTCCTTTATCGGCCGAGAAATTGGAAAAATTAGATTTATTCCAACTCTCCTCGTTGTAGTATACTATAGCTATATACCAGGAACATCTCCGGAAGCTTATTTTTGTCATAGATAAGCGAAGCTACAATGTTACACTTATAACAACCATTATTACTTTACACTTCGCTTTACAATTAGACCCAACGTTATTTCTAATACCTGTAAAACTCGATTTTTCCCATTTCAATTCCAATATTAGTATCATTTTAAACGTATAGCGTGTATGAAGCTAACTCCCGCCTTAAACTGTACTACAGAGATTATAGAACAAAAGAGAAAAGGAGTGAGAAATTCGGAACGCAACCGATTTCGCATCTTCAGAATTATTGTTATTTTCCCTCGAGCGAGTTTTATAGTCATTTTCATCTTTAATTTGTAGTGGGCGTAAAGCTATTAACCCTTTTTATTCCTCGATAAAGGAGTCCTATAGAAAACGCGGTATTTTAGCTTTATACGCGCTGCCAAATGAAGTTGAAATTATACCGCAAGATCAGTTAGAGTATGTTCGAACTTCGTAAGATATCGCGCACAAAGCTAGAAGTGATTCGTATTCCAATAACATCTTTCTTCTCGTATTTCTTTTTCCCCCTAACATCTCTTCATTATCTTCTCGTAATTGAACGAAAGTCCCGTATAGTTTTGTGCCGTTTTCCACGCATTATTATTATTATTTGGACTAAAAGCACTGAGCAAGGCTTAAGTCCGTTGAGCAGTTCCGGAACTCGATGGTGCGTGTAAAATTCGCGTCTGAAAGCGACCTCCAAGTTATATTTTATGTTCGTAGTTCGCTGTCTATTTTTATCCAGAGGACGCTATACATAATATTTCGAGAGGTCCTTTTGTAACTATTAAAACTTTCTATTAAATGGTAGTTCGTAACTTCCTGGTATTATTATCAAGAGAGTTCGATGCGTCGTTTTAAATAAATATTTTTAAATTTAAAGTTCAGTACCACCTTAAAAATAATATCATATTAGAAAGACCTCGTTTTCAAGACGTAGAAAACCGTTGTTAGAATATTGATGACGTCAATTTAAGGCGATCGCCGATTGGCTATCCTTTAAAATGTTGGCAATATATCGATATCAGAAGCCGATGAAACCCTCCTTTGAAGTCTATTACTCCCTGGTCTTGTCTACCCCTCTCTGTATGGGTTATTCTCAAAAGGCGCGATCCGTACGCCTCCTAACGGTAGATGTTTTCGGAGCGGGAGCTCGTCGAGCGAATATCTCTAGCAACCTTGGAGTTCGTCCAAAAAACGTCGTCGTTTGTGGAGAGAGAGAATTTCCAATTTTCCGTAGACAGGGGGTATGAAGTAGGACCCCTTCTAACTCGTAAAATTGGGAATTTTACCCATACAGAGAGGAGCGCTATATGGAACATTGGAGTAGTAGACTTCAAAGGAGGGTTTCATCGGCTTCTGTCGATATTAATATTGCCGTATTAACGAGGGTATACGAAGAACCAATGAAAAGCAAATATTTCTTTGACGTAAAACCGCTAATTAATGGCTTCACCTAAGCCTTTGTTCTTTAATGTACAAAAATCTTTTTATAATAATACGTCTTGAATTTTGCCTTTCATGTAAGATTAATTTTTATCTTAATCCTTTCCTTTAAAAAGACTTTCTTATAGTTTGTAAATTTCCTTTGGGAATTTTTTTGTTGACACCAAAGTTTCGTACAAACAAAGATTTTTAATCAAAATTCGTCGATTTGTTCTACCCCGACTTGTAATAATGAAAGTAATTAACATTTTGATGAATATTTATTAACAACACGTTGTTTACGTTTTTATATTTATAGAAATATAGCCTTTAACCAATCGGAAAAGTATTGGAAAGTTGTTAGAACTTATCAATAACTTTTATATAAAAAATATTATGAATAAATTATCTTTAGTTTAAATATTAATCTAAAAAATTATAAATATAATTTATGGCTATCTTATTATACGTAAAATTTAATAAATATTTCAAATTATACGCAAAATTGACCGTCTAATTCTAATTATTCTTTAATTTAACCATCTTTTTCAATTTATACATAATTTATCAATTAAAAAAAAATTAAAAAATACAAACTCCAAAAGGATAAGCTTACTTTTAGGATGAAGTTAACTAATGCTTTTTGTATGAGCCCCTGTAAAAGTGTTACATATGCCGCACTTTGGAGCTCAGAGAGAAGCCGCCATCCAGGGTTATATTTCCAAACAAGGTCGTGGAAACCGGTTCTCTTTTAGCTTCGAAAGGACTGTACATTATCAGAGTTATTATTTTTATTTGCAAATAACGCGTAAGGCTAGATAAGAGACCAATTATTTAAAGGGGAATGCAATTCAAAATCGAGTAATATTTAAGTAGGCCTAAATCCACCAGTAAAAAAATACAAATTGTAAGCTAGATAACATTTTTTAACGTGGAAAGAAGGCTTAACCAGGATTAATTGATAGATTATTATCTCGTTAACGAGTCTACGACGAATCACGCGAGAAGGCCGTCCTTTATTCCGGCAGAAAGATGTTTCAAACTAAGCTGTGGTTCGTTGGCCAGAGACTCGTTAACGGTGATATAACAAACTCCATGGATTCGTGTTAAGCCTACTTTACTAGTAAGTTAAACAATTAATTTCTATGTTGCTTAATATTGTTTTATAAATTTTTTAACTAGTTGATTAGTCCGTTTTAAACTCTTAGCGACCAAAACGTCGTCTGCTACGGTTTAACATAAAAAATACGTAAAAATATATTTCCCATCTTAGCAGACATCGTTTCAATAGCGAATAATGAATAGAAAATAACTTGATCGTAAAATTTAATTTAATTCATTTAAAACTTTATTAATTATATTGGAGCTCTTATAATGAGGTTTCTCAGAAATCCCGGAGCGTGTCATAATCAGTAATGAAACTTTTAAATAACTCTTCTCATCCTTAAACTCATTTTTCCGCTCTAATTCGTCTTTGGAAAAAAAGGGTTAGGTAGAATTCATTCATCCGATTGATATATAAGTAAACACTTTAGACACTCAGTCCATTTTTTATACGTTACTAAGGCTTATAGTTGATATAGTTTAACCCCTCCCTTAGGAAACCCCATCCCCTCGGGGGAATCTCTAACTTTATTAGCGTTTTGTCAAAAACGTCCAAGTTTTCCGAGTTATCTTGTCAAAGTTTCAAAATAGAAGGAAAAAGAGCAAGAAAAAAAAAAAAGTCGATTTCTTTGTGGGTTTTTTTCTTTCCGCCTCTACTTCGAAAGAAAATCTGGTTCGTCTCTTATAGCTGTCTGGAAAATCCAATAGCTATAATAGAGGGGTTATACTACTATAGCGAATGAACCCAATGCCAAGGAAACACTATTTAGCTTTGTCATAGTCACGCTTCGATTCGAACAGAGATGAATTATATCAAGGTCACAGTACGTTCGCACTTGACTCTTGGAAACCGGTTTTCAAAAAGTTTCGAACGTTGAAATCGACTCTTCGAGATATTAATATGATCAGAAGCCGATGAAACCCTCCTTCGAAGTCTGTTACTCCCGGGTCTTGTCTACCCCTCTCTGTATGGGTTATTCTCAAAAGGCGCGATTCGTACGCCTCCTAACGGTAGATGTTTTCGGAGCGGGAGCTCGTCGAGCGAATATCTCTAGCAGCCTTGGAGTTCGTCCAAAAAACGTCGTCGTTTGTGGAGAGAGAGAATTTCCAATTTTTCGTAGACAGGGGGGATGAAGTAGGACCCCTCCGATCTCGTAAAATTGGGAATTTTACCCATACAGAGAGGAGCGCTATATGGAACATTGGAGTAGTAGACTTCAAAGGAGGGTTTCATCGGCTTCTGATATGATTTTTTGATCAAATATCTACACGTGTGACCCCAAAATTTTATAATTCTACCTTTTTAACACGCTTCAAAATGGCTTCAAAGTATAGTGTGAACGCGGCTTATGTCAAAATTCATAGTTAATTTGATTTAAGTTTAATAATAATCTTTTAATTTGAATTAATTATCGTCATATTTTAATTTTTGTCGAATGTAAGTTATAATATTTGATTTTTTGTGTCTGCAACCACCCGGACTAGGCTATGCCTCTGTGTTAAAACGCTCCTTGATTAATCGCTATTATTCCTGCATTTGCATTTGTTTTTAGGAAAAATTGGCATAGGCTTAACGGTTAATTAACTATAATTATCGAAAAATCTTTAGTAAGTTTTAAAAACGTTTTTACTTAGATTTTATGTCTAATAATCGATAAAAAAATAGCAAATTTTATCGTCTTCATTATCCCTTTAGTTCAAATCATACAATAAAGTAACCGCTACTTCATGAAATTATAATTAAATATCGAAGTTTCATTTCAATATCCCCTTAAATGGTTTCCGATAAATTAACTCGTTTATCTCTGATAATATTTGTGTTTATCCACGATAGCGAAGTTAATGGAGTAGAATGCTGTACGTAGACTTGTAGAATGTATTTTAAATTATTTTGACTACCAGTATTACAACAGCTTTATCTTCATTCGTTTTCGTTTAGCGAATAAACTTAGAAGGGGGCAAAAAAATAGTCTGAAGAAACCAAATAAGACGTTCTTTTCCTTTTAATCTTTGACGTTGATACCTCAATCGATATTAAAATGGATTTTCCTATCAGTTGGTGAATGGGTTTAAGAATTTAGCCTAGTTCTCCATCCCACTCACCCTCGACAATTCCATCGGTTTTTCTGACGTATTTTTCTTAACTGACATATTTTAGAATGTTAAAAGTTTGGAGAGTTTGATTTCTAAATGAACTATATATTTTCTGGAGATTTATTGGAATTTGTATACCATTTTTATTCAAATATTAACAGTTCGTGGAATATGAAAATATAACTGAAAGGCTTAGGTCACGAGAAGATCATGGGATTTGATGATGGTTCTGAAAGATTAAAATACGTTTAAAGATTAAAATAGGATTAATGAATTTTAAACTATATTTACCTGGTTAATGAGTGGTCAGATAATTTAAATGCGAGTCTGTCAGGTCAGGAAAATATTAGAAAATATTAGAAAATATAAAAATAGGTCTGAAAGGTTAGATAATCGCAAAATATCTATTTGAAAGCTCAAATAATTTTAAAATTCGCCTGAAAGATTAGTTAAAGGTCAGATAATCTGAAAATAGGGTTAAAAAGTTAGGAAAAGGTAAGGGGACTTGAGAATCGAGGGGTCAGACACTCTTGAATTCGCTGTACACCTGCGTTCACTGAGTTCAGCTTTGACAGTTCATTTCGTTTGAACTCTGTGTTCAGCTTTGAACTACAAAATATGGTACACCTGAATTCGCGAGTGTCTGCCCCCTCGTTGAGAACAGACTGAAATTTCTGTTCATTATTAAAATCTTACCCGAAAGACCGAAATGGTCTATTATATTAAAATTACTCGGACAGAAAGTAGACTTAAAAATAGGTCAGTTACGCTTTAGATGAATATATTCATAGAACGCATTCTCTATGATACGTAAGTCGTTACCCTTCCTCGCGGTATTATAGATTCCGCTAAAAATGCGACAAAATGAGCTTCGTGGATTAAGGCGGATAATTTAAAGCCGCGCGTGGTCTCCATTTGGAATTTATTTCGGAAGCTTTTCTGGTAATGCGGCTTTACATCAAGGCCCAAAAGTTAATGACTTTGGCAGATGCCACCGCGCTTTCCTGATTTTTCCTAGTAGAGGTATAGCTTCTAAGCTTAATGCCTTATTTAACATTTTTGACGAAACTACGTGTTCAAAACCTAATTGGAATCGTAACGAAACCTGAGGCGGATTCGTACGCAATTTTGAACCTCGTAGAAATAAAAGTAGTATACCCGCGACTCTCTTTGAAATTGAGACGTTACTTTAACATATATTCTTTATGCCAGTTCAAAAGGTCACTATTATTTAAAACCACTTTTATAACACGCGGGACGACGTAGTAAATGTAAAAATTACGACTGAAATATCAAAAAGTTTTACAATCGTTTTTATTTAAGTATAATGGATTCTCAACGGATTTAGATTTCTTTGTTATAAAGAGGTACTTAAACTTAAATTATTCATTTTATTTTATTGTAAATCTCCCAATCAATATTTGACGACGATTAACAACGAATACAGTATCTTAATAGATAAAGTATGACCAGGTTCATAAGAAAGTCCTCTAACAGCCTAAACAATTAGTGTGGGAAAATCTAATTTACCAAATTTGATTTTATTCAATTTAATATTATATTATCTTGATGCAGCTTTGGATAAAAGAAATACTTTTTGAATTTGTGTTTTAGTTTCCATTTTAATATCCGTTACGATTAGATTAATTAATAATTCAACACCGGCATATATCTTTACTGTAGGAAATATATAATTGCATGCTGCAGCCTCAAAGCTAGGTTATATCAGTTTTGATTTAGAGATATAGGAGGCGCTCGGAATGCCTTTTAAAACTTTACTTTGAGGTTTATTCGTTAAAATTTCCAAAAATCAAACATTAGATTCTAAAATGATTATAATTTGAGTTGTCTTTTTCTATTAAAAATCGCCCGCTATTTGATTGGTTCCCACAATTTACGTGATCGTGACTCCAATGACTAAACAAACAAATACATCTGAGAAATAAGCCTCTAATTTTTTCGCTCTTGCTAATATTTTAGAACTCTACTCCTATGTTTTGAAGAAATTTTAATGTTGCCGTTTTTCCCTCGAAATTGAAATTAAATTATTTCGAAGTTTTTCCTTCGTAATTGAAATTAAATTATTTCAAAGTTCAGCTAATTAAACTTCAAAACTGATTGGATAAGGATTAATTTTTTAAAATAGAACAATGTATTTATAAGTTATGATGTTTCCAAGATTAAATATACAAAATACTAGCTCATTATAATAAATATTGGTAGATTATTGTAGAGTAAAAATGGAGTTGGAACAACGAAGGTTCAAAGTGCGCGAGAAATTTTATTATTAATTTTAATAACAATTAAAATACAATGACCCGACTAGTTTCGAACGCGTTATTGGTTCATTTCATACGGCTAATCAACTATACCTCGCGTAAAACATTTTTTTTTCCTTCGAAAGATGCTGTTGAATATATAACGTAGTCCGATACAAATGACCCGATTTACATAATAGAAGACTTTCTCCATGCAGGTCGTGATTTTTTGGGGTTCCCTGGTAATACTCGTATAGAGCTCGTTTCAACCTTAGTAAGGATCGTTTCTATATTAGAGCCCTGTATCTTTTAAATGCAGTTATATTTCCATTCTAAACTAAAGACGGAGTATATTTTTGGAGGCTATCATCATCATCACCGCAGCTAGCCACTAGGAACCATCATAATCATTTTCTACTTTTTATTTCTATATAGTACCGGTACTCGTCACATTCCACGGACTTGTTATTCCGCGCTTTTTAGGGTTCATTATGTAGATCACCATCCTACTCTTTAATGAGCTTGAAATATTTTTTCACGTGTCTTTTTTTAAAGGGAGAGGGAAGAGGGAAAACGAAATGTTTGCTTAGTAAAACCAAGAAGGATCAGATAAGGAGAGGAAAAGTGGGAACGGCGCGGCTCCTACTGCGTCTGCCTAAACTCCCACTCTGGGAGAACGGGGGACAGACGGGGGTAGAGATGCTTCTTGGTAAATTGTTGTCACGTGGGTAAAACGAATCCTTTATGAGACGCGCTAGCTAGCGACCACGTGACAAGTTTACCTCGAGAATTTCCTATCCCCCCTTTCCACCCAAGTGGGAGGTTGGCTCTTCTCTCTCTAACTCAACGCAGCCCCACTTTTCCTCTCCTTATCTGATCCTTCTTGGTAAAACATTCATGAAGTGTCTCGAAATTGAACCAAAAAATCGGAAACCTCCTGATTTTGGTATAGAAATAAAAGAAGTACCTTCAACTAATCAAAAGACTTTTGTCTTAATAAAATCCCCGCGACACGTGCTGCGATATTCATTCTTTGAGTCACGAGCTAAATCTGGTTCTTAATTATTTTCACGCGCACAATCGTGCAGCACGTGTCGCGAATATATTACGAAGCCAAAGGTGCAGGGGAGTATTTTGATTGGTCGGAGGTACTCATTTTAATTTAATTCCAATATCTGTTTTTCTTTTCACCCTCCCTTTGCCTAAATTATTTTTCTAAATATTGTTATACCAAGTCTCGAGTTATTATTGGAGGGTGGCTGTTACTCCAACGATTAAGCGTTAACCCTTGCTCAATTAAATCATGATTAAATTAGGTTTAATTAGATTCAAAACTAAAGATTTTAAGATTAAACTATCACGATTAGTCTGTCTGATTAAATGAAACTAAATTGTAACTAAATTACAATATTGAAAAAGAGTTATTTTCATTCTCCATTTAAAATGATGTAATTCGGACTAAATTGTTTCTCGTATCTCGCCTTTTGCAGAATTGTTTTAAATCGCAGCTTTTGATTTTAACGAGTTAGAGAAGTAAATCGATTACTCAGTTCGAAGTAGATCTTCGTCCAAATAGATGGCGATTCATTCGCTTATTTGAAATTGAAAAATAGTTTTAGATTTATCCCGATACCGCTCGATTTTTCCAGCCTAAAGACTAGTTCCTACGGATATGTTTTACGACGCGATAATGGCTCAGTGGAAATTAACCATTATTTATTGAATAATCTTTTTCTTGACTCTTTTGCGGCTCTAGTGCGTGCCAACAGATAAACATTACGCTCTTAATTTATTCAAAAACTTTTATATACGTTTTCACCTTTACAGTCTTTGTCAATATTGGAAAGTCTCTGCTCTCGTCGTGTAGTTGATTCCATTGTTTTATTAACACGCAATATCACGCGAATGCAACCGTAAAAAATATAGTAAAAGTAATAAAAGCTTCACTGGCGATAAAATGTCCCAATTCAAACGGGCTTTGTTCAACTTCCGGAAATTAGTGCGTGTCAGATTTCCCCGTCCAGCAAATATTAAAAACGTAAAGTCTATTATTTAGTCTTAACTATTTTATCGGCTGCTCTGCGCCAATAGTAGAGCTACCGGAAGTAAAGATAACCCAGTTTAAACTCGACAAAACTAGTCCCCTAAAAATTGTACAGGCAAAGTTGAAGCTTCTATTCCTTTATTTTCTATGATTCAAATTTATTCGACGAGAATGGTGATCTCAATTTTTACGCCATGAGATCCTCCGCTGTTTCCCTCCTTTTTGGCGACCCTCATGATTCGACAATTCTAACGGCTGGCTGACGGATTCCGTCCATGTTTCGGGCGTATTATGTTGTACGCGCTTTCCACAACCGCAATCGCTAAAGTTAAAAATTGAACGAAGATATTCAATTTTAAAATGGGTGCAATGTCCTTTAAAGTAGTCGGAGAATAATCGTCGTCCATCTCTTGACGCCAGGTGCTTCTCTCCACCAAGTAATTGTTGCGGAACAAGAACTGATACGGATACATCATCTCGTTGATACGCAAAAGCCTGAAGAAAAATAAAAAACGACTTCCAATTTGGGAATTGAGTAGCATTTTCGGAAATTGAATACTTGCTCTAAATTGAGTATTTCTTGGGTGGTTTTGGGAAGAGAGATATTGAAGAAAACAGTCAGAACTCCGAAACTGAAAGACTCCAATTTGCCGTAGTAGAGGATTTTGTCCTCGTCGTCTTCCAGGTGGATTAGTAGCAGATCGAAGACACCCGACCAAATTACGGGATAACACAGCAATGCTCTTTTTCCGTCCCTCAAATCTCGATAAAATCGATCGTCTGTAACTATTTCCGATGGAGGAACCAAACCGTTTCCGTGAACCGCCCTGTCCAAGTAGTACTTGGCCCCAGCGTCGTAAGCAGCCTGTATTTAAGACCAATTATATAAAAACAACGTACTTCTTGAAGTAGCGAATCTGGATACGATGGAGTTTGAGAAACGGAAGAAGAACTCGTACTTGTAGTTGAAATACCTTCTAGAGTTCATTGTTTACAAGACATGCCGGAAGTTCGTCGGTACCGCGCCCACTCTACTCTTTCTTTCTCAATCCCTGATTCCTTACCAGTTTCTTCAAAACCACGTGTTCGTTAGTGTACGGAATGACAGTTGGTTGAATGTCCGGGTAGCGCTCGAGGTCGGCTAGACTGTCGATGGTCTGATACCCGATGAAGGATAGTTTTGATTTTAAGAAGGAAGACAGATAAGTTCCGATAACGAGCGTCGAAAGAAGCCAAGATCCCAGGAGTAATCGGCTCGGCAAACTCCGCGGAGTTGCCACCATAGCTAAGTGAGATAAGCGTCAAAATTACAAATCTCCGCTTTGTTACGGTGGCTGCGTCTTTAAAGTACCTTGATCTAGAACGGGGCTTAAAACGTTCCACGAAAGTTTTGGAATTGATTTATTCCAAGGTCTTTTTTTGAAAAATGAATCGTAATAAGCGAATAAACTGAAGAAACCGACGATCATCGCCACGATGAACGAGAAAAGGGCTATGACCTGAATGACGCGGTTTGATTAATTAACGAAAAGATCCGCGTGGGAAATTAATTAAACCGATTGAAACTGACCCGATCTTCGCACTGAATGAAACTGGAAAAAGTAGTTTCGTATTTGTCGGGACTCTTACTGATAAGGATGACGTCCACCGACAACATCCACGCTGAATTGGCCAGATATTTGGATCCGTCGAAAACCGAAGTGTCGAACGAAATGTAAAACATTTCCTTTGTTGCGAAACGGATAATTTCGGGGAGAGCTTAGTTTTTCGGTTTTTCTCGGGCAACCGACTGAAAAAATTGACCGAGGTATTTTAATTTATTCTAATTGGACTCTGGATATTACTGATGACCATCATTCGCGGATATAAATTGAACCGTAATTTTTGGTTAGATAATTATACTAGTTAAAGAAAAAGACGATATTTTGGTTACTGAATCTTTATTTAATACGTAATTTGCCCAATTTGTGGGAACTCGCGGGTTTATCCGTCCTCTCTAGGTTAGGAGCGGATGCGAAGTGTCTTTTTCTATTTTTGAAAATTTCTATTCAATACCCCTATTGAAGGTTAATGGGAGGGGCGCCATTTGGCTTGATAAGTTGACAGTTGGGTATTCCGCGCGAGGCTACTTACGGTGGTGTTCTACCGTATTTATTTTTCTGGGAATTCCCTATAAGATAGTAGTAATATCGAGCATTTTCTTATCGCTCGGCTTTACATTTTTCGTTTTCTAGAATACTTTTTTCGTTTAAATTTGTTTAGTTTGGATTCAAGTTATTTCAATTTTACAGTTTACATAAAATGATAATACACAATTTTGATTTACATAAAACTTATTTACACAAAATTATTATACAAGTTTATTACACATTTTAATAGTTAATGCCTTAAATTTCGCTACACTCCCCCCGTGCAATATGTTTATTGCACAATACTGGTGTTTAAGAGCATTAGGTTAATTCCAGGGGGTACAACAATTGTATTGGTCGTCTTAATAACGTACCATTCGCCGTTCTTACTACGCATGCCCTAATTTTTCCATCGCGGCCAGTGAAAGTTTCGGTTACTACCGCGAGTTTCCATGCCAACTTGGGAATTTTATCTTCGTGGATTTGCATTACGTCACCCACTTGAATAGTTTTTTCATTTTTGGCGAGTTCAATCTTATGGGCCGAGCGAAGCTCCATTAGATATTCATGTTTCCATCTTTTCCACACTTTATTCATAATCAGTGATCGGTATTTTAAACGATTCGTCATTGCGATTTGAGTGTTGGGGATTGTTTGGCCCTTGAAATTTGGTGTTGGCAATGATGTAACTCTTTTTCCAATTAAAAAATCGGCAGGAGTGAGGGGTGTGGGTTCGGTGGTATCATTAAATACATAAGTTAAAGGTCGCGAATTAATGACCGCTTCAATTTCGATGAGAGTCGTTTCCATTTCCTGTGGCGTTAGGGTGGCGTGTCCTACAACCTTTTTTAGGGTGACCTTCGTTGAGCGTACTAGTCTTTCCCACCACCCGCCATGCCAGGCGGCGCGTTCTACTATGTAACGCCAAGTGATTCCGTGAGTTCCATAGAACTGTTTGACCTCTTCGTCATTAATCGCTTTCCAAATTGTTTGGATATCTTTGTTCGCGCGCTGAAATGTCTTCGCGTTATCCGTATAGATTACGTGGGGGATCCCCCTGCGTCCTATCATTCGGCGTAATGCGAGCATAAATTCGTACGTTGTCAAACTTGGGACAAGCTCCAAGTGGATAGCTCGCGTTACCGCGCAGGTAAAAAGACAGATATAATTTTTATCTATCTGACTTCCGTTTTTTACAAGAAGAGGGCCCGCGAAATCTATACCCAAAATTTCAAAGGGAGGTGCTTGGGTTATTCTCTCTTTAGGTAGCGGAGCTGTATCCATTTCAGCAGGTTTTGATTGTGCTATTTTGCAGATGATGCAGTGACGTATGATTTGTCTCGTTAATTGTCGGATAGAGGGTATCCAGTATTTTTCACGTGCTTGTGTTACCGTGTTCGGAATTCCGCAGTGTAGCACTTGATGGTGACTTCTTAAGACTAGGCCGCGCGCTATTAGTTGTTTATTATTGATAATTACTGGATGTTTGTTTCCAAAACTCAAATTTGACTCTCCTAAGCGTCCTCCGATGCAGAGTAGCCCTTCATTGTTTAGGATTGGCTGATAAGTGGCAAGTTTCGAATTTCGCGGGATTAATTTTCCTTGGGTTAATGCGGCGATTTCGTCAGGATAATCTTGCTCCTGCGCGCATTTAATCCAGATAACCTCCGCAAAGGCCATTTCGGAAGTCGTAATTGCTATGGAGTAGTTTTCCTTGTGTTGTCCTGTTTTGGAGCGCTGAATAAATCTTAATACGTAAGCGGTTATTCTAAAGGCCTTGTTAATCGAGCTGTAATTTTCCAACTGGATAATTTTGTTTATTGCCGGTTTTTCGGTTGTTGTTATAGCGAGGACGATTTTTCGTTTTTCCACTTCGGCTTCTTCGGGGATTTTAGGGAGAAATTTGTCCGCTGGCCATTCGGATTTATTTAATTTAAGCCATGGGGGTCCTTCCCACCATAATTGGTTCTTGGTGAGATCGTCCACTGAAATGCCTCTAGTTGGAATATCCGCCGGGTTACTCGCTCCCGGGCAATGAAACCAGTTCTTTACCTCCGACAGCCCTTGAATTTCGGCTGTTCGGTTCTGGACAAAGGGTTTCCAAATTTTTTCTTTGCCCCTTACCCAATAAAGGGCGACTGTCGAGTCGGTCCACATGTATGTTCCCAGTTCTTCGGTTTGATCTTTGAATATTGCCTTGACCTTGTTCATTAGTCTTGCTCCGAGTACACAACCCATTAATTCTAGTTTGGGAGTTTTTAAATCTTGCTTAAGTGGGGCTACCCTCGCCTTTGAAGTGACGAGAGTGACTCCGACGTTTCCGAGATCGTTCTCGTAACGGACGTAAATGACTGTCGCGTAAGCCTTGGACGACGCGTCACAGAAACAATGCAATTCTAATTTAGTTATTGTGTCTCCAGGTTCGTTAAAGTAGCACCTGGGTAGGGACACTTGCCTGATTTTCAACATTTCGTTGCACCACTGCTCGAATTCGGTTCTCAGATTTTCGGGAAGTGGTTCATCCCAGCTTTTCTTTAATTGCCAAAGTATTTGAAATATGAATTTTGCCCTAATAACGAATGGTCCAAGTATTCCGATGGGATCGAATATTTGAGCGACCGCACTCAAGACGTAGCGTTTAGTGTGTTTTACGTCTCTAAGAATTCCTTGTAATTTGCTCAAATCAAATGAGAAGTCATCGTCTTCTGGGTTCCATCTGATTCCGAGTATGTTCTGAACCTTAGGTTCGGTTTCGCCATGAAATTTTACAGGCGCGTTAGCGTTGGTGTTTTCTTTTCCCCAGAGTGTTCGAAGTTCCCTTGAATTGGTTTGCCATTTACGCAATGTCATATTGGCCTCGTTCATAATTTCTGATGATTTTTGAGAAAGTTGAAAGGCTTGTTCGACGTTTCGGGCACCGGTGAGGAAATCGTCCACATATAAGGCTTCGTTGAGCGCTTTGGCGGCTACCGGTTCCTTATCTTTATATTTCTCTACGTGAATTTTGATAGTAATTCCCAGGAGAAAGGGACTACAAGTGATTCCGAATGGTACTCTGGCCATGCGCAGCTTGATGAACTTGTTTTCGTCTATTTTGCCGTTAGTTTCACACGGCCAAAGAAACCTGGTTGAATCTCGGTCTTCTGGACTTAATGACACCTGTAGAAACGCCTTTTCTATGTCGGCGGTTAGAGCTACTTTATATTTCCGAAATCCAAGTAGTAATAGAAGTAGGTCCGGTGTTAAATTAGGACCACTTTCCAGGCAGTCATTTAAAGAGGGTGCGCCACGCGCGTGCGATGACCCATCCAGAACCACCCTAACTTTGGTGGTAGTACTTTCTTCACGTCTGACGGACTGAGCTGGAAGGTAGCAAGTTCCTAGCGGTTCTATCTCTTGTTCCGGAACCTTCTCGACTATTCCTTTTGCTAATTGGTCCTCGATAATAGCCTTGCATTCTTGATATAAAATTGGATCCAATTTAAACCTTCTGTTTTGGGCTTGTGCTCTTCTCATGGCTAGAGGTAGATTATCCGGTAGTGTTTGTTTCTCCACCTTCCAAGGAAATTTTACCTCATATCTGCCTTCCCGGTATCTGACGTCATTTCGGAAATTGTCTATGGTTTTTTCGTCCATAGGGTTTGGTTCGACCTCTGGATTTATGCCGATGGCTTCTAATTCCCAGAATGATTGGAGAATTTTGTCGGTACCTTTTTCTTGTACTCCTATTTTCATTATTTTTACTTTTATCATATTAGTGGAAATGGCTTCTTGACCCATGGGACCTTGTAGGGTCCATCCGAATATGGTGTTGGTGAAGACCAGCTGGTTGTTTAACCTTTTCATTCCACTGTCCTCCTTGATAAAATCGAAATATGTATCTCCTCCTATTATGACGCCTACATCACCGCTTCCCTGCCCATTTTCGTCCGGTTGGTCAGCGAGGTCTAGTTTGTTTTCTCTAGCGTAGGTTTCAATTTTCTCGCTGCAGACCGCGGTGCTCACGTTGCAAAGATAGGGTGCCTCTATGGCTGTAATTTCTCTCCTTTGTTGGTTGTCCCATCTGCTTTCTAGAACGATTTTAACCAACTTTCGTTTTTCTTCTCGGGGTTTTTCGTTCCCAAATTCCGCTATTTCGATCATAATTTCGCCGACTATAGGTAATTTTAATTTTCGCGCTAGTTCCGTCTTTACGAAACTAGCTTGAGCCGCGTGGTCTAACAGGCACTTTATTGACTCTGCATTTTCCGGTTTATTAGGATTTCTTGCGACGATTTTGGCCGTTTGTAGACGGACAGATTTATAGCTCGTGACTGGAGTTGCCGTCACGTTTATTGTTTCGGAATTTTCTTCCTCTTTATTTTTGGAAGCCGAGTCTTGTTTCTTTTGCTGGTTAGCAGGGTTCTTCTCACATACCGATTCATTATGTTTCTTACGGCATAGACGGCAATTTTTGAATCTCGATCTACAGTCGCTAACTTCGTGGCTTTTTCGTAGACAGACGTAGCATCTGCCGGTTTCGTAAACGATCCTACGTTTTTCTTCCAAAGATTTTTGGGTGCAATTTGAGCTGCCGTGGTTATGGTTTTCGCAGAAAATGCAGTAGGCGGTTTTTGGTTCTTGGTTGACCGTTGTAGCTAACATACTCGCACTAGCGTGTTGATTTCCATTTGGGCGTTTTTCTAATTTCGCGTTTTTCGCTTGACCTTGATTTCGGTCTTGATTGGATTGAGAAAAGGCTGATCTTTCGCGTGTAGTTTTTACGCAGAGCATCGAGCATGTTTCTCTGCTTTCCACTTCCTTTTTTAGGAAATCAATGAAAGCGTTCAAGTCCCACTCCCCGTCCTTCGTTTTACTATATTCTAATCTCACGTCGGGGGGCAAGCACTCTATTAATACTGGGCATATGAATACGCCACTATCCTCTGGTTGGACACCCAAAGCTCTCAAACACCTTACATTTACTTGTATGGTGTCAAACAAATTTCTTAAAGCTACGACATCATGAGAATCATGCACACTTTTTACGCTCATTAATTTTTTGCTATGGCTATGAATCACGAGGTCAGTCCGACCGAAGCGATCTTTTAAAAGCTTTACGGCTTCGTCATAATTCGAATCGGACGCCTTCATGCCGCTAATAGTTCTTTTTGCTTCACCTTCTAAATATGAGCATAGGTAGTTAAATCTTGTTACCTTTGATTCAATCTTGTTGGCGACGGTTGTTTCGAACTGGCTCCAGAAGCCGGTCCACTCGGTGATTTCACCGCAAAATTTCGGTAGGACGAGCGTCGGGAGTCGTTCTTCTCGGCTAACGTGACAAGCGGAGCCGCCGGAACTTCCGGAAGTGGATGATTTAGACGATTTTTGGTTCAGCTCCTGAATTTTACGAAGCGCCTGTTGTTTTATTAGGGCGATGTTATCCTCGTACTGCTGATTTTTGTTCGCCTCCGCTTCCATCTCGGCCGCTTCGGTTTGGTGTCCCATGATAATGTCATCGAGTTTGATGAGATTGGGCTCTTTTACCGCCAAAATGGCGAGTTGATCTTCTAATTCTGCCTGTTCCGTTGTGTCGATTCTCAGTAGATTTTGAATCGTCTGGATAATTGTGGTGACGTTCCTGCGAGTTGTGGAACGCACCGTTTTGGCTCTAGTAAACTCGATGTTACTCATTGTTCTTTTTGATGATTAATTTGCCAAATTAATTTAACCTGATGAGCGAGTTTAATTGAAGGATGTTCAACAGTTTTCACTTACCGATGTTTATAAAATCGGTTTTCGCTTAATTCGTTATTGTTATTCGCGAATTGAATTTAACCGTTCAATCCCGCTTAAATATCCAAGTAGAATCCTTATTTTAGGTTTTTCCCGGGTTTCAGGGCACCATGTTGCGAAACGGATAATTTCGGGGAGAGCTTAGTTTTTCGGTTTTTCTCGGGCAACCGACTGAAAAAATTGACCGAGGTATTTTAATTTATTCTAATTGGACTCTGGATATTACTGATGACCATCATTCGCGGATATAAATTGAACCGTAATTTTTGGTTAGATAATTATACTAGTTAAAGAAAAAGACGATATTTTGGTTACTGAATCTTTATTTAATACGTAATTTGCCCAATTTGTGGGAACTCGCGGGTTTATCCGTCCTCTCTAGGTTAGGAGCGGATGCGAAGTGTCTTTTTCTATTTTTGAAAATTTCTATTCAATACCCCTATTGAAGGTTAATGGGAGGGGCGCCATTTGGCTTGATAAGTTGACAGTTGGGTATTCCGCGCGAGGCTACTTACGGTGGTGTTCTACCGTATTTATTTTTCTGGGAATTCCCTATAAGATAGTAGTAATATCGAGCATTTTCTTATCGCTCGGCTTTACATTTTTCGTTTTCTAGAATACTTTTTTCGTTTAAATTTGTTTAGTTTGGATTCAAGTTATTTCAATTTTACAGTTTACATAAAATGATAATACACAATTTTGATTTACATAAAACTTATTTACACAAAATTATTATACAAGTTTATTACACATTTTAATAGTTAATGCCTTAAATTTCGCTACATCCTTGTCCTAAATACGTATGTTTAAGACTCTACAACAATTATTTTATCTTGAGCATTCCACCTAGAAACTTTAACATTAGCCCATTTTAGAGCATCGCCTCGCGTGTCGACGATCGTTTTATCGCGAGAGATTTGAACTCAATTAATATGAACTCGAGAATTCTGATCAGCTAACTTCTAAAGTGTTTTAAATCCGCTGAAATGAATTACTTTCTCTATAAGCAGAAGCCGATGAAACCCTCCTTTGAAGTCTACTACTCCAATGTTCCATATAGCGCTCCTCTCTGTATGGGTAAAATTCCCAATTTTACGAGTTAGAAGGGGTCCTACTTCATCCCCCCTGTCTACGGAAAATTGGAAATTCTCTCTCCACAAACGACGACGTTTTTTGGACGAACTCCAAGGCTGCTAGAGATATTCGCTCGACGAGCTCCCGCTCCGAAAACATCTACCGTTAGGAGGCGTATGGATCGCGCCTTTTGAGAATAACCCATACAGAAAGGGGTAGACAAGACCCGGAAGTAATAGAATTCAAAGGAGGGTTTCATCTGCTTCTGCTATAAGTAGGATACGAATATTTATTTGGTAAATTCACATTAGGAATATTTATCAACGGATTGGCTAGAGTCAATGCTAAGAAAAAAGAGTGTGTTTGCTATTTCTTACCGAAGCGAACGTCTCATTTGAAAACATGTTAATCTCAACGTCCTCAGCCTCGTAACTATTAAATAGATATTGACCGTCAAAACCGGTTTATTCCAAAACCGTTCAGTGTAACCTTTTTTACCACGAACGGTTTAGAATTGACGCCATTTGGCTAAACGCGGATTGTTCCAGATTTTGAAAAGGCTCTAAGCTTCCGGCATCCTAGAATAAATCAAAATACAAAAGTAGTAGATATCCAAAAGTCCAACTATACTCTTATTTTATTTGAAACGAACCTTCTTATCGTTAACCTAAGCCTTATTGACGAGTAAAAAATATAAATATGGAGCTATAGAAATCAATTTTTAACTCACGGGAAACAATCCGATTTTGAAAGGATTATCCTTGGAAACTCCATCAGTTTCGCAAGATTCCACTTTATTGCCGCTCATAATTCAAATACTGTTTCAATACCGTAAATTACCAGGGTAAATGATCGATTTAGAACTCTTATTAATTATCATATTGAGTATCTCGCATTCAGTGTTCGGTATCTTATTAACCGACCCGTTATTTAAATTAGTCCAATTTTTACCGGCAAGTCCAACTAAGAATGGACTCTTTCGAATCTCCCACGGTATCCCGAGAATCCTTTTTATGGACCCCTCAAATTTCTTTTTATACGTCACTCAGTTCGCGTAAAAGTAATGGTGGATCGAGACTCTTTAATTAATAAATAGTTAAATTGTGTAATATTCTCGGAATTCCACCGACGAAAATATCAAAGATAGACGCGAAGAATATATTCAATTAAATACGGTAATATTCAGATCTCTCTTAAATAATTGTCCACCGATCGAGTCGTATCAATACGAAAATGTATCTGGTTACAAGGAATGGTTCTCCTTATATAAAAATTATATCCACACCTATATAGAATCAATAGAAAAGGTTCTCATGACCGAATTAATTGGCCCCTTATGCGTGACTTGGGCAATATTACGTATAGTTAAGTTCAACCTTAAATAGGTTAAGATTAACGTTGTAAAAAAAGATTGTTTGCGGGATATAATCCATTCTTTCTAAAGTTGGAATCTCCATATTTTTTTCCAACTCGACACTTGTTTCAAATTGTTATCAACAAGCGCGATAATATTCGTCATGGTAACCATATAGTCGACAAAAATTAAATTTTTTTCTGGAGATACCAAAAATTTGTTCACTGCGTGTAACGACATATCTTTTGCGATACTAGCACGCTCGTAAAAGTAGATTTCATTGGACGTTACAAGGATATTCCTATTGCCTAATCAGCCCGCGTGAAAACCAGCCTTTAATTACAGTCGTTATAAATATATTAAACTTGCTGCTGCCACCAGGTAGTTTTTCTTTCGCTTTACATTCGTCGAAAGATATATGTACACTAAAAAAGCCTAAAAAGTGTTACAATTGTATTTGCAGCACTTGGTGATTTAGATAATTTGTTTAAAGAAATCGATAATTTATGGCTTAAACCTGAAAACGTATTTTTGCGAAAACTTTCTAAGCACGCTGAATAATATTAACTTCATCCAGGTTTAGAGAATAAAAATCACAATTTATTTCGTGTTACGTAATAATATTTACACTTTCGAGGTTAATGACACATATTAACTTTTAATTTATAATTTGCTATACATAGGCAATTAAAGCTATCGTGAACTGATAAAAAATGCTAAAAAAAAACACGGAGTTAACCCCCAACGTTATCCCATGTTTTAATTTCACGCAATATCACGCAAGAATGCAACCTTAAAAGTAATAAAAACTCCATTGGCGATAACTGTCCCGATTCAAACTAGCTCTGTTCAACTTTCCGAAATTAGTGCCACGCGATAGAGCGTGACTTTCCCCGCCCAGCAAAGATTAAAAACGTTAAGTCTGTTATATAGTCTTAACTATTTTATCGGCTGCTCTATCTGCTCGGCGCAAAAGAGTAGAACTACCGGAAGTAAAGATACCCCAGTTTATGCTCTACAAAACTAGTCCCATAAAAGTTGTAGAGGCAAAGCTGAAGCTTCTATTCCTTTATTTTCTACGATTCAATTTTATTCGACGACAATGCTGGTCTTGATTTTTTTTTTTTTTTTTTTTTTTTTTTTTTTTTACACCACGCCGGATACCATTAAGTCCTCCGCTGTTTCCCTCATAATTCGACGACGCTAACGGCTGGCTGACGGATTCCATCGTTACATTACGCTTCCATTAACCGGCTCCTATTTTTCAGTCGTATTATGTCGTACGCGCTTTCCAGAACCGCAATCGCTAAAGTTAAAAATTGAACGAAGAAATTCAATTTTAAAATGGGTGCAATGTCCTTTAAAGTAATTGGAGAAAAATCGTCGTCCATCTCTTGACGCCAGGTGTTTCTCTCCACCAAGTAATTGTTGCGGAACAAGAACTGGTACGGGTACATCGTCTCGTCGATACACAAAAGCCTGAAGAAAAATAAAAAACGACTTCCAAAATTGGAAATTGATTAGCATTTTCTGAAATGGAATACTTGCTCTAAATTTAGTATTTCTTGGGTGGTTTTGGGAAGAGATTTATTGAAGAAAACAGTCATAACTCCGAAACTGAAAGACTCCAATTTGCCATAGTAGAGGATTTTGTCCTCGTCGTCTTCCAGTTGGACTAGTAGCAGATCGAAGACCGCCGACCAAATTACGGGATAACACAGCAATGCTCTTTTTCCGTCCCTCAAATCTCGATAAAAACGATCGTCCGTAACCAATTCGTATGTAGGAACCAAACCGTTTCCATGAACCGCCCTGTTCAAGTAGTTCTTGGCCCCTTCGTCGTAAGCAGCCTGTATATAGGACAAATTAATTAAAAACAACGTACTTTTTTAAGTAGCGAATCGGGATGCGATGGAGTTTGACGAAGAACGCGTGAGTTCATTGGTCACGTGACAAGATTTGTTCTATTATAAAGGTTCGCTTTCTTCTTTCATGGATGATAAATAAAAGTATTGGTATAGCTTTTACGTTGCTCTAAAATTCAAAGATGGGAAAATAATTGCGATATAAAGCTTCCGGCTTCTCTTCTTTTGAAGCCGGAAGTTCGTCACTACGACGAAAGAGGAACAGTCCCTCTACTCTTTCTTTCTCAAACTCTCGATTCCGTACCAGTTTCTTCAAAACCAAATGTTCATTCTGGTGCTGAACGACAGTTGGTTGAATGTCCGGGTAGCTCTCTAGGTCGGCTAGACGGTCGATGGTCTGATACCCGATGAGGGATAGTTTTGATTTTAAGAACGAAGACAGATAAATTCCGATAACGAGCGTCGATAGAAGCCAAGATCCCAGGAGTAATCGGCTCGGCAAACTCCGCGGAGTTGCCACCATAGCTAAGTGAGATAAGCGTCAAAATTTCAAATCTCCGCTTTGATACAGTGACTGCGTATTTAAAGTACCTTGATCTAGAACGGGGCTTAAAACGTTCCACGAAAGTTTTGGAATTGATTTATTCCAAGGTCTTTTTTTGAAAAATGGATCGTAATAAGCGAATAAACTGAAGAAACCGACGATCATCGCCACGATGAACAAGAAAAGGGCTATGACCTGAAGGACTCAGTTTGATTAATTAACGGAAAGATAATTAAACCGATTGAAACTGACCCTATCTTCGCACTGAATGAAACTGGAAAAAGTAGTTTCGTATTTGTCGGGACTCTTACTGATTATCATGACGTCCGCCGTCGACATCCACGCTGAATTGGCCAGATATTGGGATCCGTCGAAAACCGAAGTGTCGAACGGAATGTAAAGCATTTCCTTATCCTAAATACGCACGTTTAAGACTCTACAACAATTTTTTATGTTAAACTAGAAACTTTAAAATTGGCCCGTTTCGGAGCTTCGATTTGGCGCGATTAATTTCAACCCTAGAATTTCGATCAGCTAATCTCTAGAGGGTTTTAAATCTTAATTGATCTGGGTTGTACCAATTTCCTCCAGACTTTACGCTACCAAAGCTGATCTTTCGAAGTTAACGCGCTTTCATATTCACTAATAGCAGAGGTATATAATAACCCCCTTCGGGGGGAAGTATGAAAGCCCCTATACTACCAATGCTAAAAATCACGAACAACAAGAGCCCGCTGCTGACTATCTAGGCCACTAGCTCGCGCTGGACTTCTCAATGTCGCTACTCTAGTAAATGGTCTTTGTATAAACAAGACGGCTCGATTTGTGTTTAGAAGTTCCTGTCTCAGGAGTCAGGCTGTCTGTTAAATTGGAGTCGAAGGTTGACTTCAGCTCGCGAGTTCCGGAAGTGTGCGTAGGGAAAATTTAGTGAGGTTCAAAATGGTGTAACTATTTTTTGGGAGTAAAGCGGTGTGTCGATCCGCCGCGATTTACGCCGGGCACTCGTTGTTCGTCGATTTTGCCTACCTTTCATACTTCCCCCCGAAGGGGGTTATTATATACCTCTGCTAATAGGAAAAATTATTTTGTAAAATAATTCAATACCAAGAAAATATGAGAAAAAATATTGTGTTGGCTATTTCTTACCGAAGTGAACGTGTTATTTGTAAAAACATTTATCTCAACGTCCTCAGCCTCGTAACTATTAAATAAATATTGACCATAAAACCGGTTTATCCCAAAACCGTTCAGTGTAACCTTTTTACCACGAACGGTTTAGAATTGACGCCATTTGACTAAACGCGGATTTTATCAGATTTTGAAAGGGTTCTATGCTTCCGGCATCCTAGAATAAATCGAAGTACAATCGTTGTAGATATCCAAAGTCCAACAATCGTACTCTTATATTATTTGAACGAGTAAAGAAATACAAATGTCAAGCTAGAAATCAATTTTTAACTCACGGGCAGCAATCCCACTTTGAAAGGATTATCCTTAGAAACTCCATCGGTTTCGCAAGATTCCACTTTATTAACACTCATATTTCAAATACTGTTTCAATGCAGTTCTTCAATAGCGAGAGTTTACGAAAGAGGAAAGATATAAAAGATTAGGATATAAAATACCTAAATTGTAAAATTCTTAAATATTAAATTCGCTCTAATCTGATCTCCGAGTCGCGTAGATCTGAAAATGAAAATAGTCCCGAAGGAATTTTTGTCGGTTACTTCGTGTACTTATAAAATCGATAGATAAGGTTGCTAGATCCGAGGATACTTGTTCGATAATGCGTTACTGTTTAATCAAGTTCAACCTTCATTATATGTTAAACGTGGTTATCTACATTGTAAATAACTCTTTACGAAGTTGTGTTTTCCTTACGGTAATATTCGAGAAACTTGACGCGTGACTAAAACTATTAACAATATTTTGCGAGCAAATGAAATTCTTCATTCTAGACATTTTTGTAAAAGTTTATTTATAGCTAGTTTTCACTGAGATCTTGAAATAACGCCATTAAAACAGTAGTTTGAGTAGGTTAGTTTTTCAAGTACAGAAATTCGTTCCCAAAAAGGGTGCGGTCCGTTTCGGACATTCCTTTCACGCTCCACATGGTTTAGGGACCTAAGGACAACAGTCAGACTCGGCTTCCGAGGTGCGGGACTAGAGTGGCGTGTCATCATCCCATACAAAGCTTATTCTTACGCCAATTTTCCGTCGAAAAATGAAAATGTTTGTTTCGCCAGCGGAGGACATTTTTACGACGCTGAAATGGCTCAGTGGAAATTAACCATTATTTAATTAAAAATCTTTGTTCTCGATTCGAGTACGTCCCAACGGATAAACATTAGTCTCATGTTTTTCAAAGACTTTTATTTGCGTTTTCACCTTTACAATATTGAATAAGTATAGCTGCTTATTCCATTGTTTTATTAACACGCAATATTACCTCTGTCCCAGTTCAAATTCTGACTTAGTTCAAGTTCCGGAAATTAGTGACACGCGATAGAGCGTGATTTCCTCGTCCAGCAAAGATTAAAAACGTTAGTCTATTATATTTAGTCTTAACTATATTATCGGCTGCTCTATCTGTTCGGTGTCAATAGGAGAGCTACCGGAAGTAGAAATACCCCAGTTTGAGGTCGACTAAACCAGTTCCACAAAAGCTGAACATCCAAGGCGAAATCTTCTATTCCTTTAACTATATTATTATTCCTTTGTTGTTTTCCACATTTTTGGCGAACCTCCTGACTGGCTAACTTATTCCATCGTAACATTACCACTAGCTCTAATTTTTCCGACGTATTCTGTCGTACGCGATTTCCACGACCGCAATAGCTAAAGTTAAAAATTGAATGAATAAATTCATTTTTAAAATGGGTGCAATGTCCTTTAAAGTAGTTGGAGCATAATCGTCAGCCATGTCTTGGCCCCAGGCGTTAATCTTCACCAAGTAATTGTTGCGAAACACCAACTTGTACGGGTACATCGTTTCGACCATACGTAAAATCCTGAAGAAAATATCGTAAGCTCGTATCGAATTACGCGATTTTTAACTTACACCAAATTGAGCTTTTCCTGGTCGGTTTCGGGAAGTGACCTATTGTAGAAGAGGGTCATAACCCCGGAACTGAATATCCCTAATTCTCCGTAGTACAGAGTCTTGTCCTCGTGGTCTTCGATACTGATTTGGATCAGATCGAACATGGCCGACCAAAATAACCGATGAACCAGAAAGGCCTTTTTTCCGTCCCTCAAATCTCGATAAAAATTTCCATCCAACAAGAAATCTATTATATTGATCAAACCATTTCCGGAATCCATCCTGTCCAAATAATTCTTGGCTCCATCGTCGTAAGCAGCCTGTGTGTGAAATAAATGACGCAATTTTGATTGCAGAAAAAAAAACTCACGAGCTAGGCTCTGTTACCAGTTTCTGTAGAATTAAATGTTCGTTCAAATAACGAATGGTAATTGGTTGTATCTTTTTTGCGCGTGAGAGGTCGGCTAGAGTGTCGATGGTTTGGTACGAAATTAGGGATAGTTTTGATTTTAAGAATGAAGAGGCGTAAATTCCGATAACGAAGGTTGAAAGAAGCCAAGATCCAAGAAGAAATCGACTCGACAAACTCCGCGGAGCTCCCTCCGTAGCTAAATACGATTAGCGGCAAAAGTTCTTATTAGAACCAGAAGCCGATGAAACCCTCCTTTGAAGTCTATTACTCCCGGGTCTTGTCTACCCCTCTCTGTATGGGTTATTCACAAAAGGCGCGATTCGTACGCCTCCTAACGGTAGATGTTTTCGGAGCGGGAGCTCGTCGAGCGAATATCTCTAGCAGCCTTGGAGTTCGTCCAGAACACGTCATCGTTTGTGGAGAGAGAGAATTTCCAATTTTCCGTAGACAGGGGGATGAAGTAGGACCCCTTCTAACTCGTAAAATTGGGAATTTTACCCATACAGAGAGGAGCACTATATGGAACGTTGGAGTAGTAGACTTCAAAGGAGGGTTTCATCGGCTTCTGTTAGATCGCAATATTACAGCGAATGTGTTTATGTACATATTGGTACCTTGGTATAAAACTGGGCTTAAAACGTTCCATACAATTTTTGGAATTGATTTATTCCAATGTCTTTTTTTGAAAAATGAATCGTAATAAGCGAATAAACGGAAGAGCCCCGCAATAATCACAACCATGAACGAGAAAAGTGCCATAATCTGAATAACACACTCTTATTAATTCAGGAATAGGGTGGGAATTGTTGAAACCAGAAGCCGATGAAACCCTCCTTTGAAGTCTACTACTCTAATGTTTCATATAGCGCTCCTCTCTGTATGGGTAAAATTCACGATATTACGAGATCGGAGGGGTCCTACTTCATACCCCCGGCCCTATCTACTCAAAATTGGAAATTCTCTCTCTCCACAAACGACGACGTTTTTTGGACGAACTCCAAGGCTGCTAGAGATATTCGCTCGACGAGCTCCCGCTCCGAAAACATCTACCGTTAGGAGGCGTACGAATCGCGCCTTTTGAGAATAACCCATACAGAGAGGGGTAGACAAGACCCGGGAGTAATAGACTTCAAAGGAGGATTTCATCGGCTTCTGTTGAAACCAAACAGACCCGGTTTTCGCACTGGATAAAATTGACGAGAGTAGTTTCGTATTTGTCGGGTTTCTTACTGATTAAGAAAACGTCCGTCGAAAATATCCACGCCGAATTGACCAGGTATTTAAACCGACCAAAAACCGTCGTGTCCAACGAGATGAAGAACATTTCTATTCCCTAAGTAAGACCAATTTTATTAAAAAAAAAAACAGGTTTTTCGTAAGCAACGTTCGTGGAGCAACGTAATATTATCTTAATTATAATCCTACCGGAATTAACATGTCTTCATTTTGAGTTCCAAACATTTCTAAATGAACGCCCTTGGTTTCGTAACTTCGCGTAACGAATAAAACACAAAAAAAAAATGATATAATCCAATTTCCAATATGGTTTCAAAGTATAATTTGTACTATACAGCGGTATACAACCCTCTCGCTTAATTATTTCCATAGAAATTCCATTAAATTTGATTCTAAGCGAGGTTCTAGACCGCCCTAAGTTCTGGTAAGAATTAAGTACTCGGAAGATTATTACCACGAACGGTTTAAGACTGACGCCGCTTGGCTCGAAAAAGATTCGTAAAGATATTTAATAGGCTTTATAGAATCGGCATTCTGTAATAACACGAAATAAAACTTAGTGGAGGTCAAAGGTCTTGAAGGGATATAGGTATACTTAAAAATGAAGTTACAATATTTACCGGCAGAATTCCAACTACGAAAGGATTATCCATAGAAACTCCCACAATATCGCAAGATTCCACTTTGTGGGCGCTCATACTTCAAATTAGAACTTAAATACAAATGAGTTTACAAAGCTGATGCGAATTGATGCGTATAGTAATTTCGCGTTCACAGGAACTACGTTCACACTTAAAAACCGTTTTTGAACCATTTCGAATGTTCAAATCGACTCTTCGAGATATTATTAGATTTTTTGATCAAACATCTACACTGGTAACCCCAAAATTCTATAATTTACAATTCTCGTTGTTCGATCCTCAGAGTCCTAGAGTATAACTATAAAGGCATCCGAAGAAATTGGGTTAATTTTAAACTCTAGAGAAGCTGGTCATGCAGGACTGCAGTTAAGTATCCGGTAGCGTGTGACTGAGTAAATATTGTATATTTAACCTTAAAATAGATTAATTTTAACCTGGGAAAAAACTTGTCGGCTATGGTGTAAATGACTCTTCCTTAAGTTGCACTCTCCCCTATTTCTAAATAAAACTTGAAGCGTGACTCAAAATGTTAAGAAGATTAAAAAAAAAACAGTAATGATCAGTATGTTCACAGTTAATTCTGGCTCTTTTCATATGCGTTTTCACCATGTCTTTGTTAAACCTATAAGAGAAATATTCTTTTAAAGGAATAATACCACGTGATCGACCCAATTTGATACAATATTAAATTTGACAATTTTCGTTATGTCGATTACTATGCTCTATTCAGTATCCAGCGCTTATTAATTGAAACGCCACGCTTTAGTTTCAATTAACAAGCTCTGATGACGTCGTAGCATTGTCGCAAATTTCTCAAGATCTAGTGAAATCAGTACTAAGCGCGGACCAGACAATAACTTATTTATTTTTTGTCAAAATAAAAGTATGGACCAGAATTTGACACTGCCCCTTTAATTGTCCTTTACAATCATTGTCAATAATGCACAGTTCCAGTTTGCTACACTTTTATTCATTTATTGATCGCGTGGTTAGTTCTTTTTGACCCTGTTTAGACACGTTATTTTTCAATCATCGTTATTCTAATTGTCTATTAAGGTTAAACAGTTTCAAAATATACTTTTCACTATGTAACAATGTCTATCTGACTGTCTGTAGTGTGAACTCCGATTATAAAGAATTATTTAAATTAATCACGAATTGCCACGAAATAAGTTTTTAAGTTTATTACAGTCCAAATCGATTAGAAATAACTCGTTACTTTAATTCTCGTCGAATTTAATTCTTGAAAATTTAAAGTTTTATTTAAATATTTTCGTTATATGATTGTACTTATCGCGAGAAAGTCCAGAATAAGTGTAGCTAAGGCCCTGTCTAACTCTCTCCCCTACCCCCGAGGTAACAAAAAACTACAAAATAAGCGTCAAAGAGGGCCCAATTAAACGGAAATTTTCTTAATTTATGAGGCCATAAAATTACGAGCACTTCTTACCCGGACCTGATTGTAAGCCTCTTCACTATTTTACATTAATTAATACTCGAGTAATTCTCAATCAAACACACGTGTATTTAAAAAGTAGGTCGTAAAATATTTCGAGGACAATCACGAAAAAAGTCATGAATTGAGCCAAGACCATTATTTTAAAAATCGGTGCCAAGTCCTTCAAGGTAGTGGCGGAGAAATCGGAGTCGTTCTCTCGACGCCAACTGTATTTGTCAACCAAGTACATGCCATGGAACAAAAACTGGTACGGGTACATCGTCTCCGCGATACGTAGAATCCTAATTCATTCAAAAATACCAATAAGAAATTAAATTAGCCTCTTTTAAAACTTTTAGAACAAACTTTTAGAACTTACAAACGGTTCATGTTTTCTTGGGTCTCTTTGGTAAGGCTCCTATTGTAGAAACTAGTCATGACCCCGGAGCTGATGGTCTGGGTTTTGTAGTAGAGAACTTTGTCCTCGTTATCCTCGAGGTGAACTTGAGCCAGATCGAAAATACTGACCCAAAACAAACGGTGAACGAACAAAGCCTTTTTTCCGTCCCGAATATCTCGATAAAAATCCGCGGATGAGAATAACTCGTCGAAACAGATCATTGCATTTTGTTCCTCAACTCTATCCATAAAGTTCTTGGCGGCTTCGTTGTACGTTGACTGAAATAATTAAAGAGGGAATGAAACAAACCCACGAAGAGTGATTTTTTTCTCTCGATTCCTGATCTTTAAACTAGTTCTAAATCATTTGAGACTTTAGCCGCGTTCATACTAGACCTCGTAATTGATCGTTTTTCTTCAATAGATTTGAATCGATGTAAAATTGATTTAGCTGTCTAAAAAGCTAAAAATGATTTCTAACTCGATTTATATTTGACTTTTTTTTTATGGAATTACATCACTTCACTCTCCCTTTAATATGTTAATTTGAACTTCGCCTCGAGTGATAATCGGTACCTGTTTCTTGAGCACTAAATGTTCGTTAAGGTATTGGATTATGACTGGTTGTATATCGGGAAAATTAGACAGATCTGACAAGGTATCGATAGTCTGGTAGCCGACGGATGAGAGTTTTGACTTCAGGAAAGAAGCCACGAAGATCCCAATGACCAGGGTCGAGATTAACCAATGCCCCAATAAAATTCTGCTCGGTAAATTCTTCGGAACCTTCCCCATACCTATATAATGAATTTCATTATGTAAAATAATTTAAACATTCGGACAGACCGTATTTAAAAATTGTAACTCGTACGTGAACTTCAAAATAACTTCAGGTGAACGACGAATTGTAGAATTTAATAATTACAGGTACACGTACGAGTTCTTTAACTCCTTATCCCAATATTGACCCACCTTGGTGCAGAATAGGGCTGGATATTTGCCAAAGAAATTTTAAAAATAATCCAAATAAATGATTGGATTTCTTGAATCTGGCGTAAGCGAATAAGGTAATACAGACGCTGACCAGCGTAATACTCGCAAAAACCAAGTCTTTAACCTATATATATTAATGATAATTAAAACATAACGCGTCTAGATAGTTATAATTATAGAAAACTGACCATATCCTGGCATTCCACGAAGGTTGAGACACCAACGACGTATTTGTCCGGCTTTTTACTTATTAGAAATGTTTCGGGAGTGTTGACCCAAGCGGTATTCACCAAGTAATCGAAACGGTCGAAAACCGACGTGTCCAGCGATACGTAAAAAACCTCTATGTCCTAATTTAATGCCTGTAATATTATTCACGCGGTACCAAAATACCTACACTAATTAATTTAATTAATATTAACATACTGGAATATAAATATCCGATTTATGGGTACCGAAAAGTTCAAACGGTACGTTTCTCACTTCGTAACTGTAAATTTCAATTAATTTCGGGGTTATTTTGGTAAATTTGGACCATGTAGGCTTTAAATATAATAATTAGTAGCTCCCAGTGATCCTTTAATATCCTTTAATCAGTTTTGCAAAAGTTGTACGAGCTCTGATTATTTATTTAATTTAAGTACTAGTACATGTTATTATTAGTATAATTATAATTTTATTTATCTTTTAAAATTAAGTTCCAATTTGTAACTAGGTTTCATTAATTATACTCAATATATTCGTTAATTTGTTATTTTAAATGGATCTGCTAGAAGTCCATACTTTTTTTAAGGCGCCGTAGGTAATAGCGTTAAAAATCGACTCGAGAGACAACGAGGCGAGTCGCGAATCCAAGCGTACAGACGCGTTGCACGGACATTCATCGCGGAGATTATTTTCATTGAACTTGTCGAAATATTTCAAGATAATCATCCAAATTTATCGGTAATAGTTAATTTAGGTTGTATATTATCTAATTTGATCAAAAGTTTCCGTGGCTCTCGCGAAGTTCAATCCGAAATAGGCAAAACCTTTTTTGCATGGTCATCGCGTTAAGCCTTGGCATAGCTACCTAGTAACTTTCGCTTATTTAGCGAGTGTGGATTTCGCGGGCGATATCGTGAGTGCAAAATGTGAGGGATTGCTTAATTTACACATCTAAGTGGTGAGTTTTCCTGATTATATTTCTATGATATTTATATTTTTTAATTATTTGTTGGTATTTGTACCAAAATGTGTATTATTTTTGTTATTGCTACTATTATTACTATCAGTCTTTCTGAGCTAAGCCAAAATGAAAATCTGGCCTAAAATGAATGTATTAGGATGGCAGGACCCTTATTTAGGCTGTATTATTTTTAAATAAGCTATTTTATGGTACTTATCAGGCTCATTATAAAATAATCTCCACGGCAATTTACTTTCAATCGTGTTTTTATACGGAACCCCTTTATTTTGACTTTCTACACAATGTACCGTGAATCATACGTTCTTTATTCTTCAGTGCAAAATAGCAACGCATCTTAGATGTCACGTGATGACCTCTACCTGTTTTAATTATGACTCAAGGTCCTTGATTGTAAAGTAAATTAGAATTTTAACTATATTGTCAGGGGTAGTACAAATCTGGAAGTTTCAGGGAAATTCAAGATGGGGAATTTCAGGGAAATTCAAGATGGGAAATTTCAGGGAAATTCAAGATGGGAAATTTCAGGGAAATTGAAGGTGGGAAATTTCAGGTAAATTGAAGGTTGGAAATTTCAGGTAAATTGAAGGTTGGAAATTTCAGGTAAATTGAAGGTTGGAAATTTCAGGGAAATTGAAGGTTGGAAATTTCAGGGAAATTGAAGGTTGGAAATTTCAGGGAAATTGAAGGTTGGAAATTTCAGGGAAATTGAAGGTTGGAAATTTCAGGGAAATTGAAGGTTGGAAATTTCAGGGAAATTGAAGGTTGGAAATTTCAGGGAAATTGAAGGTTGGAAATTTCAGGGAAATTGAAGGTTGGAAATTTCAGGGAAATTGAAGGTTGGAAATTTCAGGGAAATTGAAGGTTGGAAATTTCAGGGAAATTGAAGGTTGGAAATTTCAGGGAAATTGAAGGTTGGAAATTGAAGGTTGGAAATTTCAGGGAAATTGAAGGTTGGAAATTGAAGGTTGGAAATTTCAGGGAAATTGAAGGTTGGAAATTTCAGGGAAATTTAAGATGGGAAATTTCAGGGAAATTCAAGATGGGAAATTTCAGGGAAATTCAAGATGGGAAATTTCAGGGAAATTCAAGATGGGAAATTCAAGATGGGAAATTTCAGGGAAATTCAAGATGGGAAATTTCAGGGAAATTCAAGATGGGAAATTTCAGGGAAATTCAAGATGGGAAATTTCAGGGAAATTGAAGGTTGGAAATTTCAGGGAAATTTGAAAGTAGTAAAATTCAGGGAATTAGGGGAAATTTGAGGTTTGGCCATATTTGATCTAAAGGGATTGTTTCATCAAATAGACATCAAGCAGTAAAGTGTGTCGCAATGTTATTACTCCATTTTTATTGACAGTAGTGCCGGTAGTTTTGTAACTATCTTTCTTGGTTTATTTTAATATAATCGGTGGAAATATTCTGGAAAAATCGGGATAATTTCAGGGAAATCGGTTTCGTAGAATTTGTACCCTGATAATGTACTTCTAGATCTCCAATTATAAACCAATAAGAAAGCGGGTTAATTAAAAAAAAATTGATCCTATAATTTTAAGACATTAATCCTATTTTAAAAATGACTGGGAGCCCTGGAGTCGTTGTTTTTAACTTATATTTTAATATAGCTCTAATTAACTTACCAAGATTTGTTCAAGAATTTTGATATTTGGCCCAAGGTACAGTCGGCGATTAAATTAAAAGGCTCTATTACTTCCGCGTTCTAAAAATTAAAATTAATTACGTAATTTTAAACTTTATTAACGAGATAGTTTAATAATTACCTCCATAAATCCGACTATCAATGGATTATCCCTCGAAACTCCTTCGGTACCACAACGTTCTAATAAACCTACCATGTTGAATGCTTACAAATTTCTCCCGCGATACTGAAGCCGTGTATTTCTCTCGGTCTTGTTGCCAGATTTCAATCGCGACCTTTTGGAATAACTATTTTAACGCGGAATAAGTCGCATTCCTTAAGTACCGAAGCACTGAAACTCCTCGTAACATTAACCGAGTTACCCAATGAAATGAAAGTATCCCAAGCTATATTATTATCCTCTATACCTACTTCATGTATAATTTATGACAGTTAAGTTCGAACGCTATTACGGAGATGACCTGTAATATTATATTCGCGTTTTATTCAATCATACCAAAAGTCTATGACTTTATTACATAAAAGTAAACAACGCGCCCTGCAGCTTCATTCTATCAGCAAAGATACCGACAGATTTTGGTTTGAGACACTCTAGCGGCCGTAGTAAGTGTAAATAGTGAAAGCCCACTCTTTGGAGAAATTTCGTAGTTGGGGGAAGACATTATAGCCAAACGCGGTCCGCCTAATTTCTGTCCAGCTCTCCAGACTCAAAATATCGGGGAAGAGTCCAAATCACTCGAGCCAGACAGGGGTGATGACTTTTTTGTCTATTTTTAAATGATGGGCTAGTTCGTACTACATGGCACTTTGCTGATTAAGTTTACTTTTATGGAATGAAGTGATAAACTTTTGATCATACCCTATTGTTCGAAAATATCAAACAATGAAAATGAAGTCTAGTTGGCAAATAAATTTAATATTTTATCCTACGAATCCCACGCGCTTAACCTTAATAATACCCGCCACTTTAATGTTTAATGACTCTAAAGTAAAGCTTTTGTTTATCGTATTCAACAACATACGAACTTGTTCTCACACTATTTCAAAATTCGAACCAATCGATTATTTTTCAACCACTCGAATATTAAAATTAACAACCTACGCAGTCAGTTTCGTGAGGGACAAAATTACTCCTGTTTTACGTCATGGATTTTGGTTTGTTATTGTTAAAGATAAAGGTTAGAACCAGATTAGTTTTAAAGGGAGAATGCAGCCTAAGACCGAGTTATTTTTAATCGATTCTTTATCGTTTAATTAGGCCTAATCCATCAATAAAAAAAAATTAAAAGAATTATTAAACTAGAAATAAATTTAAAACTTACCACGAAAGTAGGCTTAGCTGGATTCACGGAGAAACTTAATTTCTCACGACCAATCGAATGCTATTGGAAGTCTCCTGGAGATCTTTGCTCGTTGGTCGCTAACCCTTAGGAATTCAGAATCTCCATGAATCCAGCTAAGCCTATTTTCTAGGGAAGTTTTAAATTTATTTGTTTGTAAATTTGTTTGCTGATCGATTAGGACTATTTAAACGATAACAAATAGATTAAAAATCGTTGTTAAAGGTTGCATTCTCCCCTTTAAATATTGATTTTTATTCGATTTCGATGCTCCCTTAAAAATACGGAAATAAATTAGGGTAAAGAAACTTTTTAAAATGAATTTGAAGCCCTCTTTTTACCCCGTAATAATTTCTTTATTTTAAATAGGCCTATTTTGTAATAATTTTGAGTTTCCTGATTTACGTGATGTGAGAGTTTGGGTGGTTTTTATTCCGTACATTTAGTTCAGTCAGTTACAGACATTAAAAATGAGATTTGTAAAATTTCGCTAGTTTTTTTTACTATAGTTTTAAAATAGTGAAATATTTGAATAATATCTTGATTTGGTCATCTTCGGCTTCTGATTATCAAAGCGATCATACCCATCACGTGATAAACACCGTACATGATTCCCAAGAATGTTAAATTCCACCATAAGTGTTCCTGAAACGGGAGGGTAAATTTTAAATATTCATTTATAACGATTAACACGGCTGCTGTCAGTGTCTGTGTGTTAATCTACTATAGGTTATTTTAACTAAAATATTAGGAGCTCTTGAGTTATTTACCGTATTGAAGCCAAATCCTGCTAAAACATCCGCGCCTTCCGTTACGCAAGGAATATTTGGGCGGTTATCGCAGGCTGTTACGAATAAACGTGAAAAAACATACGTAATTACATAAATGGCGCTAATTAAAGGAAAACTGTGAGCTAGAAATGTATCATTTTCAAACGAATACTTGGATTTCAGAAACATTTAACTCAGAATTTTGAAACGATTGTTTTAAAGCCAAAAATCGGGCCAATTAGAAAACGTCGTCGTGTGACGTCAAGATCTAAGAGCGTCTTTTTTATAAACTATAATGTTTAACTTGGATATCAGTCCGCCTCAATTTTCGTTGTGTCAATATATTTCCAGCTCATAATTGTTCGTTTAATTTAATTTAATAATTTACTAATGTTGTGTATTTCATCCCATTGAGTGATCATTATGGCTTCGTACGAGTATCTGAACCAGGATATATATTGAGTCCAACTTATTACGCTGGGTATTGTGCTGAAAAAGGACATTTAACAATTAGAATAGATTAATTGACGAAATTAAGCTTATAACCATTTTCAATCCATTTCAAAAATTTAAATAATTTGCAATTAATTTTCATTTGGCGTGTAATTAATTTTCATTTGGCGTCTAATTAATTTTCATTTGGCGTCTAATTAATTTTCATTTGGCGTCTAATTAATTTTCATTTGGCGTCTAATTAATTTTCATTTGGCGTCTAATTAATTTTCGTTTGGCGTCTAATTAATTTTCGTTTGGCGTCTAATTAATTTTCGTTTGGCGTCTAATTAATTTTCATTTGGCGTCTAATTAATTTTCATTTGGCGTCTAATTAATTTTCATTTGGCGTCTAATTAATTTTCATTTGGCGTCTAATTAATTTTCATTTGGCGTCTAATTAATTTTCATTTGGCGTCTAATTAATTTTCATTTGGCGTCTAATTAATTTTCATTTGGCGTCTAATTAATTTTCATTTGGCGTCTAATTAATTTTCATTTGGCGTCTAATTAATTTTCATTTGGCGTCTAATTAATTTTCATTTGGCGTCTAATTAATTTTCATTTGGCGTCTAATTAATTTTCATTTGGCGTCTAATTAATTTTCATTTGGCGTCTAATTAATTTTCATTTGGCGTCTAATTAATTTTCATTTGGCGTCTAATTAACTTTCATTTGGCGTCTAATTAATTTTCATTTGGCGTCTAATTAATTTTCATTTGGCGTCTAATTAATTTTCATTTAATTTTAAATAGTTATTTCTTTACTTTATATTGATGAACATTCCTCCAGTCGTCATGAGTATTACGTCGAAGGGAATTAACACGCTTAGAGCCATTGAGAAGTTTTCAAAGGCAGCCGAGAAAAAACAACCTATAACGTAGATAACGACTAATTAGTTCATTAATAATATTAACTAATTATTTATTACTCGATTACCGCAAGCGCTGGCAGCGTTTGCCGTTAATACTAATATGGCAGTGGTTATGGCAAATCTGACTAAATTTTCGTTTAAACCTATACAAATAATTATTAATTTTAATGATAATTAATAGTTAAAAATATACTAATTAAATATAATCGTTTTACCTATCATCCAATAACATATGGTAGTGAAAAGTATAGGTTCAATTATAACTCCTGGAATCTGAAAAGTTTTAAGCTACTAATTAATTTTAATTATTATATTTAAATATAATTCAGCGTAATTACCAAAGCTAATATTTTTGATACATAATATAAGTCTATTCTGTAAGCCCCTTTCTGATGTTCTCTTAATACTATTGGTAACTCTTGAGGGAAAGTCTGGAAAAAAAATTTAAAAATTGATTAGTATTATACGCAACAGCTTGTCAGTTTTAACGTATACACATTATGCTTTTTCATGAAATGAATTTTGTATTGGAACTGGAAATATCTGTTCGGTGTTTTTCCTCTCCTTGGGACAAACGGAAGTATAATACAGGGTGTTTCGAAAATGGTGGTAGGACCGAGCTCCAGTGGGTTCTATGGGTCATTTTAAGACGAAAATGTTCTATGACGTTTTGTCGTACGGGGCGCCGTTAAAGAGTTACGAAATGATTCATTTACGGATGACCCCTTATCGTACAATAATAAACGTATACTCAATGCTAAAATAAGCTTAATTTTATTTAAGCTTATTTGATCATTGAGTATGGCTGGTTTTTTTAAAACGAGGACTGAAAGCAGGACTGAAAGCAGGACTGAAAGCAGGACTGAAAGCAGGACTGAAAGCAGGACTGAAAGCAGGACTGAAAGCAGGACTGAAAGCAGGACTGAAAGCAGGACTGAAAGCAGGACTGAAAGCAGGACTGAAAGCAGGACTGAAAGCAGGACTGAAAGCAGGACTGAAAGCAGGACTGAAAGCAGGACTGAAAGCAGGACTGAAAGCAGGACTGAAAGCAGGACTGAAAGCAGGACTGAAAGCAGGACTGAAAGCAGGACTGAAAGCAGGACTGAAAGCAGGACTGAAAGCAGGACTGAAAGCAGGACTGAAAGCAGGACTGAAAGCAGGACTGAAAGCAGGACTGAAAGCAGGACTGAAAGCAGGACTGAAAGCAGGACTGAAAGCAGGACTGAAAGCAGGACTGAAAGCAGGACTGAAAGCAGGACTGAAAGCAGGACTGAAAGCAGGACTGAAAGCAGGACTGAAAGCAGGACTGAAAGCAGGACTGAAAGCAGGACTGAAAGCAGGACTGAAAGCAGGACTGAAAGCAGGACTGAAAGCAGGACTGAAAGCAGGACTGAAAGCAGGACTGAAAGCAGGACTGAAAGCAGGACTGAAAGCAGGACTGAAAGCAGGACTGAAAGCAGGACTGAAAGCAGGACTGAAAGCAGGACTGAAAGCAGGACTGAAAGCAGGACTGAAAGCAGGACTGAAAGCAGGACTGAAAGCAGGACTGAAAGCAGGACTGAAAGCAGGACTGAAAGCAGGACTGAAAGCAGGACTGAAAGCAGGACTGAAAGCAGGACTGAAAGCAGGACTGAAAGCAGGACTGAAAGCAGGACTGAAAGCAGGACTGAAAGCAGGACTGAAAGCAGGACTGAAAGCAGGACTGAAAGCAGGACTGAAAGCAGGACTGAAAGCAGGACTTTTTTTCTCACTTGGTCAAATTTGGTTTAATTTAAATTTTCCTCGAATTTAGAAATTTTCTTGTTTGGCCCATTTTGGTTCAAATTTATAAGTAATTTTTCCATTTAGCTCCCTTTTCATTGACTCGGTGCAGGCGACCTCTTCAAAGCGCGCGCTTTAAAAAAAACCAGCCATACTCAATGATCAAATAAGCTTAAATAAAATTAAGCTTATTTTAGCATTGAGTATACGTTTATTATTGTACGATAAGGGGTCATCCGTAAATGAATCATTTCGTAACTCTTTAACGGCGCCCCCGTACGACAAAACGTCATAGAACATTTTCGTCTTAAAATGACCCATAGAACCCACTGGAGCTCGGTCCTACCACCATTTTCTAAACACCCTGTATTTTAACTTATACAAGTTAGAACATTTAAACAACGAACCCTAAACCACATTCAAAGGAGAGTTAATTACTGAGCGAAAAATGAAACAGATTTGGAGTTTTTTTACTGAATCTGTAACATTTTTGTCGATTTGTAGGCGACATTTTTGTCGATTTGTAGGCGACATTTTTGTCGATTTGTAGGCGACATTTTTGTCGATTTGTAGGCGACATTTTTGTCGATTTGTAGGCGACATTTTTGTCGATTTGTAGGCGACATTTTTGTCGATTTGTAGGCGACATTTTTGTCGATTTGTAGGCGACATTTTTGTCGATTTGTAGGCGACATTTTTGTCGATTTGTAGGCGACATTTTTGTCGATTTGTAGGCGACATTTTTGTCGATTTGTAGGCGACATTTTTGTCGATTTGTAGGCGACATTTTTGTCGATTTGTAGGCGACATTTTTGTCGATTTGTAGGCGACATTTTTGTCGATTTGTAGGCGACATTTTTGTCGATTTGTAGGCGACATTTTTGTCGATTTGTAGGCGACATTTTTGTCGATTTGTAGGCGACATTTTTGTCGATTTGTAGGCGACATTTTTGTCGATTTGTAGGCGACATTTTTGTCGATTTGTAGGCGACATTTTTGTCGATTTGTAGGCGACATTTTTGTCGATTTGTAGGCGACATTTTTGTCGATTTGTAGGCGACATTTTTGTCGATTTGTAGGCGACATTTTTGTCGATTTGTAGGCGACATTTTTGTCGATTTGTAGGCGACATTTTTGTCGATTTGTAGGCGACATTTTTGTCGATTTGTAGGCGACATTTTTGTCGATTTGTAGGCGACATTTTTGTCGATTTGTAGGCGACATTTTTGTCGATTTGTAGGCG